>OY293304.1:90670968-91370005 GCA_958502075.1 Orchestes rusci | reverse complement strand
AAGGAAAATGATAAAACTGGTATCAGAATCCACATAAATATTTTTTTCTCTATGTATCTTAAAAGTTGCGACTAAGCTTTTATTTATTTACAGATCAGCAAATTAAAAATGATTTTGAAAACACAGAGCCTCATACAGACATCGAAGCTAGACAGGATAAGAGTTCACAAAAATTCACCAACTTTAGTTCTGGAGACTTTACAAGATCAGATGTTAACAGTCATACTATAGCTAGAAATGCAGCCATGCCAGGTAACAATTTTTAGTTATTTCCATAGCAGTCAGTGAAATAAACTTTTGATTTTTTTGCAGATCAGTCATCCAACAATATTATGAGCATCGAAGATGAACAAAATAATTCTTCGAAAGTCGACCGTAGGTCCGATTTATCGAGGTCATCTAGCTCGTCCGAATCATCGAGTTCGTCCGAATCATCGAGTTCATCCGGATCATCTAGCTCGTCTACACCAACATCTAGCAAATCTTTTGGAGAAGACTCCGACGACAGTATTGCAGATCCCATTTATAAATCAGAGGATTCTTCAAGTTCAAGCGAAGAAGAGAATGCCTTGCCCTCCATTGATGTAAAGAAGAGAAAGAAAATTGCAAGAAAGGTAATGAATCCTAGCAATATTGAAAATAAGGGGAAAAAGCGCATAGCGAAGCCAGAACAATGGAGGAAAAATGCAGCGAAACGAGCACGAAATTCTGGTGAATCTTATACGTCTTCGTCATCTTCAAAAAAGGTCTTCAAAAAGAGAGAATTATTACCTCCTTGCAACGATAAATGCAAATTGAAATGTCCCACAAAAATTACAGAGGACCAACGAAGTCTGATATTTAAAGACTACTGGTCTTTGGGTGATTTGCAAAGGCAACGTGACTTCTTGCTTTCAAGCATTTCGGAGATTCGGCCACTATACAGGTATGTTCGGGAGAATAGAACACGTGAACGCAGTCATAACAATGCTTTCTATTTTGAGATTAATCATCAGAGAATTCGAGTATGTAAGACATTTTTCAAAGCAACTCTGTCCATAACTGATAGACCAATAAGAACCATTTTACAGAAACGAACTCATTTTGCTAACAACATTATATCAGGCGAATGCAGAGGCAAACATGGAAAACATTTCAAAATTGATGAAAAAGTGAAGAACGGTGTTCGGGATCATATAAAATCTATCCCTCGCATACCTAGTCATTATTGCCGGGCTGGAACCTCCAGGGAATACATAGAAGGAGGCAAATCCCTGGCTGACATTCACAGAGATTATGAACAGATGTGCAAAGATAACAATCAACAGGCCGCAAATTACATGATGTTTTCTAGAATATTTAATCAAGAATTCAACATTTCGTTCTTCATACCCAAAAAGGACCAGTGTGAAGCCTGCGTGGGATACTCGAATTCGACGAACGAAGAAAAACAGGGTTTGGAAGAAAAATATCAGATTCACTTGAAGGAGGCAAAACTAGCCCGAAATGAAAAAGAAGAAGACAAAAAATCTGCACAAAATATAGCTGTTGCTGTATTTGACCTCCAGGCTGTGCTTCCATGTCCTTCTGGTCAAGCTTCATCATTCTATTATGTTTCGAAATTGAGTGTTTTTAATCTTACTGTTTTTAATTTAAAAACACAAGAAGTGCAATGCTTTGTCTGGAATGAAGCCGAGGCCCAACGAGGAGCAAATGAAATTGGTTCATGTATAATGCGCTACCTTAATACTATAGAGGAGAAAAGTGCCAACGCTGAAGATTCCAAAGAGGTAGATGTGATTTTATTCTCTGATAATTGTACTGGCCAACAGAAGAATAAATTTTTAATTGCGGCTTACATCTACGCGCTGTCAAAATTCAAGTATATTAAAACTATAACACACAAATTCCTTATAACAGGACACAGCCAAAATGAGGGAGATAATGTGCATTCTGTGATAGAACGCCAGATTAGCAGAGCAAAAAAATCAGGCCCAATTTATACGCCAGAGCAATATAAAATGCTTATAAGATGTGCAAAGAAAACAGGTACCCCTTACCAAGTTACTGAGATTTGTTATGATGACATCTATGATTTGAAATCTTTGGTTGCTGATATTGGGTGGAACAGCACGGCCAAAAGTGAAGAAGGAGATAACTTCAAAATTACAGAGGTCAAGGTTTTAAAAGTAGAAAAAGAACACATTGGAAAAATTTTTTACAAAACCAGTTACGAACAAGATGAGTTCAAGATACTTGATGTCTTGAAAAAAAAAGGAACAAGAAATAGTGCAAGTAATTTCGATAAGATTATTTTGAAAAAAGCCTACCAGAAGAGGGTAGGTATTACAGAAAAAAAGAAGAATTCTCTGCTATCCCTCTTCAAGAATAAAGCCATTCCGATGTCATATTTCCCAGTTTATAATGCTTTATAAGATAATCTAGCTATTTGTTGCTGTATTTTTGGTTTAATAAAACATTTCGTAATTATATTGTTGCATTAATCACCGACCTATCTCAAGATAAAATTTCACATCCTTCCAAGAAAAGTGACTTAAGTCAAAACTAATCGTTAAATATTATCAAAATATAAAATTATTTCAAATGCTACTACACTAAATTACAACCGATACTTAATCGCAGCTTCCTGTAAAAAAAATATAATTTATATCTTATTACAGTTTGCATAGCAATAATTCAAAAATATTAACAAATTTGAAATCTCTCTCCTGAAAAACTATGTTTTTTTAGTTATGTCACTTTTCTTCCGGGGTGACGATATGTCATTTTCTCATGTGTTAAAAAACTGATCATAATCTTGACTCTATACAATGACATGTATTTTGAAATCCGCACTCTTTCATGCAATGTTTGTTGAATTTCTATTGGCTGGTTGCCACACCCATGTGCCTGCGCAGTTCAAACACCGGAAAAGACGAACGAAATCAGATCGGCCATTTTGTCGAATGTTTCCCAATGTTTCCGGCAAAGGAGACGCTATATCGTCTCAGTGAATGTGTTATGTGTTTTTCTTGTGTGTTTTTCGAGGTTTTCTGTGTGATTTTGGCGTGGGTAGGTGCCTAGAATAATTTTGGTCATGATTGCTGCGAGTTATTATTGTATTTGTTAAGATGAAAGGCTTTTTTTGTCGGTGTTTTCTAAGTTGGTCTGGATATGGCGTGCAATCAGACTTGCCACTCTTGCCAGATGGATTAATTACATTGTTTTTCAAAATGGGAAAAAGGCATCATCTATGTTTAGATAAAAATAGGGAATAAGTTAAGTTTATTCGATTCAAAACTGCATGAATCTCTGAATGTGCATCGATTTTGGTCCGGCGCAACGGTCAGATGATCAGCTGTTTACTATTTTCATAACAAATCTCTCTTTAGTCTCTTTTGATCTATTTTTTGAGGGTAAAGTATTTCATGAATCAGTGCCAAATTTTGGAATGCCCGGATATTTTTGTCTAAAGCGAAATATATTTTTATTGTGATTTCAAAAGTAACATATTGAGTATTCTTATAAAGTTGATATTTAGTCAAGCTATTTTTGTTTATCTACCTACCTACCTACCTCTTACCTAAACCTACGTTAGAAGAGCTTGGATTGCTTGAAAAAGGGTTGATTTTAAATATACTATACCCACAGAACACATATACAAAGTTTAGAAAAAAAACGTAAATGGAGGACGGGGCCTAAGTGAAAGCTTCGATTCGCATCCACCGAGAGGCGCTGATGTGCCTGAAGTTCGTTAAATTTCGAGAAGATGGCGGTACGTAGAATGCCATATGACAGCTTATTAGCTTGCCATGATGACAGATGAACGTCATCTTTCGTCTTTTACTCCGTTTGAAATATTTGATGTGTTGCCTTTTGTGCTTTGATGCCCCTCTAAGCGGAAAAATGTCCTGGTTATCTTCATCAAAAAACCTGTTAGGAGGCTGGGCATAATTCGGAATACTGGAGGTTCATCAGTCTTCCAGTTGCCCACGGAAAACTGGCGAAGAAATCTATTCTGCGCAAAACAAGGGAAGTCACACAAGAAAAAAAGCACTCTGCCAGGATAAACGAATAGGATTTTGACCAGATCACTTCACAATACATCAAACAGTGAGGTAAGTGACACCATCTTGAAAAGGGAAAACAAAGGGGAAGAAACAGGAGCAGTGTTCCTTGAGAAAGTCCGTAACAACCGTCCTACCTCACATGGAGCGCACCGCTTCCGCAAACCTCCGGAGTGAGTGGCATTTTCTCATAGTCTTCATCAGAGAGGCAGTGCCCCGCAGCGCAAAATGCATAAATGCAACTAGGGAGGCCCACATTTACCCCATCCCCAGATGGTCGAGGACATTCAAGAGAAAACCGAAAAAACTGCATTTATTTAGAGTTTTTTTCCCATGTTATATTATTCTACCTATTAAAAAAGGTGTTATAAAGACAGTGTCAATGTCAAAGTCAGTGCTTTTTTGTATTTTGTCAAAAACCTTATCAAACGTTATCCTCATTGTAACATGGATGATGTTCACGGTTATTGCTATGTACGGGCAATACATCCAAAAAAGTGTTGCATTATCGGTTGTGAAAATCGTGATAGCAAACGGCATCGTTTTCCCAAAAATCTACCCGATGTTTACAAAGTATGGATGTCCCTCATTCCTCATTAGTCCATTAAACCATGAAAACCTATCTGTTGAGCAAATTTACAACAAGTTCTATGTATGCGACGATCACTTTGATCCCAAGTGTAAGTTGCCAATGGGAAGACGCGGGCTCAAAAGAAACGTTGTTTCCACAATCAACATTGCAGGTAAGAAAAAAAACCTAGTTTAGTATGTATATTTTAACTAATTCACATTTTCTCATACTTTGTAGGCCTATTTCTGTGATATTAGAGGGCAGCTATGGTAAATATATATGTCACTTATGTGATTTTTTTCTTTTTTTAGGATATGATAGTCTCGACTTAGAACATGTTGTTGGAAAAAAAGCACGAATGAAAGATGACTCATACGTCATATCAAGTTCATTATCAGGTAGGTATATTCTGAAAGTCTTCTTCTCAACTGTTCATTTTATTTTTGTAGTATCCTGAAATTTTCGAAATGATTCCATGTGAAAACAATACAATGTTATTTATAACGACACTTAATTTACTATGTTTTTGAAGTTCAAGATTTCTGTGTTACAGAGTAAAATATTACAAAGTCACCTATTTCAGAGGTATTTACAAAAGAGTCCACATTGCCCGATGATGGAACACCTAGAAATGACAATGTAATGGAAGGTTAGTTGAGTAAATTCTCCATAACTATTTTTGATTAATTCTCATAGATGCCATCTTGTTTGCTCTTTATTTTCATACATTAGCTACCGATCCATACAATCCTTTTTTTAGTTCAATATCTTGAAGGGTTCGTTGACAGGCCACCACCCAGCAAACAAAACCAAAACCAATACGTGAATAAGACGTTGATTTTTGGTGGATATTCGACTAGTATTTTGCCAACGTGAATAAGACGAATATTTCCCGAAGCTAAGCAACTGATTGCATTCATCAAACATAAGTATTAGGGGTTGTATAAATAATATTGTATATCACTCAAAGAATTATGATCAGTTAATTGAACTAAAAAAAATGTTTGAGTAACAATATTGACAATTTAGTAACTTCAACCTATAAAATTTGCATTTTTAAACATATTGTAATTGTTCATGCAATACATACAAATTTTTTATCAAACAAAATAAGCATTCACCAACAAATGGGTATTCTTGGCAATTATTTTTGTTTATCTCACTACTTATTTGTTAAGTTTCGGCAAACCAAACAAAAAAATAGTAAATTTGCTATTTTAAAACTATCAAATTGTATTTTCATTCATTATATGTTTTCTGTACTATTCCCGAAGTACTGGAAGCTAAAAAATTGTAAAAGCAAACATAAATGGAGTTAAGCAAACATATTTGTAGTCCGTCTAACTTTTTTTGGGATGCGCAAAATGAATATTTGTATTTTTATTGGTCATTCCTTTACGATAAGTTAGACTCAGTTAGAGCGTCGCCTTCGCGTTAACCGGACTTCGCCCTAGCGGCGTACTAACATTTCTAGTTTTTTCTTTTGTGATTGTTGTGAACGTGAACTGAAGTGATTATTCAGGTAATTGTAGTGAAGTGAGGCAGAGTGTTCTGTATAATTTAGGTGTAAACATTTGGTGTAGAAATGGATCCGAACCAACAGTCTCTGCCCTTTGACGATACCATCGATTTTTCCAATGTATTGGTCAACTCAATTTTAAGCTCGACACCAGTGCAATCAAATGTATCCGCTGATCTTGCTACAGAAACCGAATGGGATATGTGTCTAACGCCCAGTTTCACAATGTCTGGTCACCTTTTTGGTGACTTAACCAAATGCGCTCACAGTAACCAATGTTGTTGGTCAATTAACTACTTTTTGCTCCGATTCCTTATAGGATATGAGCATAACTTTCAGTTTTGAAGATTTCGTTGTCACAAATTGCAGGTGAATTTGACAAAAATGTCAAAACAACGATTCAAATAATTTCAGTTTAGATTGGATTCGTGGACTGTTTTTTGACGGAAAGTTATAATTAGGTACAGTTTGGATTTCTCTGAACGAAATAGTTGTCTGTGGCGACAGCCTCATTTGTGCTTTACACATTTTGCCACTTCTTACTATTGAGAGGTTTTTCCAGGTTTGATAATCTCTATTGTTATAAATTATTTTTCACGAAAATATGATCCAGTCATGAACTTAGTGCTATTCTCATTTATTCTTGGTAAGATATCATTGATAAATGATTGCAGATTGAAAGCCATCGAGACTTTGTTTAACGAATTATTTTATATTTTTACAGAATATAAACAAGGAAATGGAAGCTGAAGCTTTTTCAACCCCGAGTTTAACCTTAAGAAAACATTCTAGATGTGCTAATTTTTCGCATGACGAAGAAGAACTCTTAATAAATATTATAGAAAAATACAAAAATGTTATCGAATGTAAAAAAAGGAACACAATGTCATGGAAAGAAAAGGAAAATGCTTGGAAAAACATCAAAAAAAAATTTAATAGTTTCAGTGGAAAAAATGCTTACAGAACTCTAAAAAATCTTAAAGAAAAATATAATAATATAATGAAGAAAATCAAGAATAAATGGGCAGATGAACGAAAGGAGATTCTAAAAACTGGTGGAGGGGTTTATGAACCTCCATCAGAAACAGAAATGGAGATAGCAGTCAAAGATATTCTTGGAGATCAATTAACCGGAATGACAAATGAATATGATTGTGACTGTATAATAATAAAGATGCCAGACGTTGAGTCAAACATTTTCACAAGTGTTGAAGACAATGTTGAAGATCGTACAATTTCGGAAAATTCTAAGGATGTAACAGTTTCTGCTTCACATTTACACCCGCAGTGGAGATCCTACACAAGTAAGGATTCAAAACAACCCGTTTCGGAGAAACTGAAATGAAGATCATCAACTCATAAAATGTGTAAAACAAGAGAGACAAAGAAAATTATGACTCCTTCCAATGAACTTATTGATGAAAAAATTAATTTTGTGAAGCTACAAAAAGAGAAATTATTAGAAGAGCATCACTTAAGAATGGAACTATTAAGAAAACAAATTGATTTGACCAACAAGAAACTTGAGGCAGTGCCAAATTGATTTGAGGTGTTTGAAATTATGCTCATCTCAGTTATATTTGGAGTATTTAGATAGCTTTGGAAAATGTGTTTTTTTTTTAAATGTTCATTTTTGTTATCAAAGCATTGAACTACTATATCAAATATATCTTTTTCAAACATATATTTTTGTTTTATTCAACTCAAAAGACAGGATAAGATTATAAAATCTAAATCGTACGAAGGTTAAGAGAGGGCCTCAAGAATTTTCTTGAATTTTTGTAACTTTAAAAGTTCGAATCTATAATAATAATTATAATTATTGTAGAATTATTCCAACTTTTTTCTGCATTATCGATAATCACATCAGTATTATGAAAAAAAAATATCAAATGAAAAAAGAAACAACGCAAAATTTTAGCACATCAATGATATGTTGAACTGTTTCAGGTTTATTATCAATCATATTATTAAAGTACTATTTTTATTTTATGTTCTCAATTTCACCATTATTTGTTTCACTTGCTTAAAAAGTCACTTCATCAAGTTACCTCCCCTTTGTAAAATATGTAAAATAATGAAAGCGTCTTGAAGTCTCGACTACTAATAAAAAAAAAGATACTAATATTCATTTTGTGGAACTTATATTTCAAAAGAGTTGGTTATAAGATGTAATATAAAATAATAAGTTACATGAAAGTTTAGTTTATGTACACCTCAAGTCATAATAAATAGTTATAAGTTGCCAAAATAATGAATTAAATTTCTTCTGGTAATATTGTTATTAGCGCGTACATTGGCAGCATTCATATGTATTATTGGTGGGATATATTATTAACTAAATTTATTTCTGCTTCCTGTTCTTCATTAACATCAGGTTCATGCTCATTTTGCTCACAAGCAATATTGTGCAAGACAGCCGTAGCAACTATTATGGCTTGAATTGTATCTAATGGTACCCTTAATCCCATCGAGAGGGCTGGAAAACGACGCTTCCATACTCCAATTTGTCTCTCAACAACATTTCGAGTTCTGATTTGAGCTTCGTTGAAAAGAGCCTCGGCTTCATTTTGCACATTAAGAAGTGGGGTTATTAAATAGGGTTTGGTAGGGTAAGCACTATCTCCTAATATTATGGAATCTCCATAAACATCATTTTCGAACTCTTGGAACAAAACAGAATTTCTAAATATATATGAATCGTGACTTGATCCGGGCCATCTTGTTACGATATTTCTTATTTTTAAAAAGGGATCAGCGACAGTTTGAACGTTAAGTGAAAAAAATTGCTTCCGGTTTCTAAATGTCTCTGCATTGTCTCCACCAGGTGATTGTATCTTAATGTGTGTCCCATCAATTGCTCCGATACATCTCGGCATTTTTGCAATATTGTAGAAGGCTTGTTTCACGTCGAGTGCCTCTTCATGTTCTGGCATTTTTATATAACGAGCACTCAGAGATGCCAGTGCAACACTCACTCTCCGAATAACCCTACACGATGTAGTTTTGCTGACTCCAGATAGATCGGATGCTGTTCTTAAAAACGACCCGTTTGCATAGAAATTTAATGCTAGCAGTAGTTGATCACTTGGTGACAAACAATCGTTTCTGTAAAAAAAGGGAATTTAGTTAGGTATTTCGAACAAGTTGTGTTTGTGTTGTTATTGAAGTGAATTCATATCAAATAATCTAGGACCTACCTGCCAGTTGGGTGTTTGATAAGATCAGATATCTCTTATGTAATCATCTCGACTGTTCTGGGAGTCAATCTAAAACGATCAAAAAAATCTTTTTGATCATATTCTTCAAAAAAATTGGTCCGGGGTCTGATGATTCTGGGACGGCGTAGTATATCTTCCTCATCATCGCTGAATGCGTTGATGTCAAATAAATCCATTTTAGTTAAACTTCAAGTGTAAAAAGCAGGAGACAAACCTGACAAATGTCAAAATAGTGATGTTATGTTCCTTTGGTTTGTGCTTAACCAGTAAATTTTCCACTGGTCAACTTAACCTGTAGTTAACTCCAATAGTTAGCTTCACTATCGAATGTGAAACAGTTTATCATCTTTAACTCAGGGTTAACTCATAACCACATGGTGACCAGACATTGTGAAACCCTAGGTAAGAAGTTTGTTGGATAGTTGGGGGTTTTCACACTCATATGACCTTTTAAAAAGTATGTATGTTTATGAAAGTTTACCTCAATTATTAAATTTTGAATCAATACTTCTTAATTTCACTGGTGGGCGCGGCCCAAGGTTAATTGATATGTAGAGGTTGCGCCGTAACTTGGGAATCGGAAATCCACGAACGATAAACCGAATCGATTCCGTCACCGAGCTCCATTATTGACATTCCTGTCATCGGTGTGTCATCTTGATGTCATAACATGTCCGTATTTCAGGGTTTTAACACTTTTTTTACCGAGTATCGGCCGTTTTTAAACGTGTTTGAGGGTAAGTTATCACACTGCTTTTGGTATACAGTGAAATATCTTCTCATTATCAAGTGTGAACCATATTCTATCTTTTTTAGATGTGTATTTGAATTTCAGAACCGGATCGGAGCCGACTGACGTCATTTTTGTCTGAATTCTGATTTGTCCGAAACCCGAACGTATAACGACGCAACCTTACTACTATCAATTAACCTTGGGCGCGGCCGGCGTGCAGAAAACATATACGGGGGATGAGGGGCACTATAGGGTTTTCAAATGTCCGTTTTTTCTCATGCCGTCTGGTCGAGAACTTTTGGCAAATCGGACAAAAGTGTTTGTTATTTGTACAAGTAATTAAAGTACGTTTACTTAATTTTTGTTTTAAGTTGTCCGGATTTTTTTCCCCAATACATGGCAAATAGCGAATAGAAATAGATATACCGCTGCTAAATTACCATTTTCAAAAAAAATCATTATTGTTTATTTTTACCGTTTGGATAGTTTACCGGACCCCCGTGCTAATCCTACACATTCTAGGCGAAGAAATTACCATAGAAAGATTGGGTCATATGAATGAGGAAGACTTGAAGGAGTTGCTAAAATCATACAAATTGGGAGTTCGGATAGAATTTAGGCGAAAGTTGACAGAGTGGAAAGTGCAGAACGTAAGTAATAAAATCACCAAAGAATTCTTTTATACTAACAAACTTTGCTCGAAACTCGATACGGTCTAATTTTGTTGCAAATTTTTCCCTTTTTTTTTAAAAAGTGGTACACTTCAGAAATAAACTTATGCATCAGGGCGTTTCAATCTCAAACCAGCCAACTTTAAAAGCTCCAAGAAGGTCGAATCCGTCGATTTTTGTCTTGAGGAGGAGATATTTTGCGTCTATTTTCAACTTCGCAACTTCGAAGGGCCTTCAAAATGAGGTATCAGTCGACCACCCTTTCCATTTAACATTTTGTGGGTGAATTCCACCACCGATCAAGGTCAAAGTTAAAAAATGCTATATTGTACCTACATAATGACAGAACAGGTACAAAGCATATTATAAACTATAAAAAAAGAAAGTTATGACTTCAATCACAAAAATTTAAAAAAATAAGAAATATTAAAAATATAGCAGAAACGAATACATAAAAGACATGGGGTGAAGTTGCGAAGTTGAAAATAGACGCAAAATAATTCCCCCTCAAGACAATAATCGAAGGGTCCGAGCGTTTTTTATTTTGCTTTGAAAAGCTGGAATTCATTTGTAAGCTACCATAGACGTATATCCGTGGTTATACGTCTAAGTTACCTTTCTGATAAATGAAATTTGTACAGTGCGGCTCAAAAAAGGGGACACGCACCTTTTTTTTTGAATCAGTGCACTAAATATTTTGTAAATTGGCATAATTACTAACGAAATACTACTTTTTGATGTTACTGACGTACTTTCAGTATTCAAGATGGCGACTGAGCCAGAAAGAAGGGTCATGTGATCTCATTTGAGATATTATCGAGTAGATCATTGTGTAATTTTTTTTTAAACGCATTCGTACGGATATGACTGACCTGTCAAACTTTTAAGATAAGGAATAAATTCGTAAAAAAAAGAACAAACCAAGCATACTTACATTTTTATTGTGAAAGATGTTGGAAATGTCCTGCGTTGACTACCAAACAATGGAATAATCTAAGTATCTGAGAACTTTCCACGGACAAGCTCGTTAAAAAATTGAAACTTTTAACTCAAATGACATTTTTTAAAGCTAAAAGTTTGACAAGCTGTTATATCCATACGAATGCGGTTAATCCTATGAAATCTTTACACAATAATCTACTCGATAAGACGTTTCAAATATACATCATTTGAATCACACGACCCCTCGTTCTATTTTATCACATTTTTCCTAATGTGTGAGGAATTTTCAACTACACTGCCAAATAATCTATCAGACATTAAAACAATCACGGTAACCAGGCACTTTTTCGAGGTCAATATCTTTTTATACGTCAATTTTAGGTATAGGGAATGCTACATAAAAAATATTTAGAATTTTAGAACATAGAATTTAGAACTCCAAATAAAAAAGGTAAGGGGGTGTCAATATATAAAGAAAAATCCTGTACATATATTTAACGAAAATATTCCTTAAGATCCCCATGGGACGGCACTGGTCTTTGTTAATTCTACCTAGCTAGGGCTAAAGTATGCTTTGATTATTAAAAATAAATCTCCCAAATTTTAAAAAGTTCGGCGCAAGAATATTTGTGACATTAGTAAAACAACGGTTTTTTTTATTAAAGTTTAACACCGTTGATTGAAGAAATAGTCTTCAATCAACGTTAACACCCTGTATCTTAATAGTTATTTACGTCACTAAGGCGGTAAATGACTTTTTAAATTAGAAGAAGTAGTCTAGAATCTCAAGACGAGTAGTTTGATGAAATTTAACGCCTGTGTATCGTACATTGTTTTGTTTCATACTGTGATATTTTTTTTAATCGGTTTGAAGTGCTCTAATGTCACACCACACATTTAGGGTGGCAGTCCACCTCACATTCCTACCATGAGATGGCGCCAGCCAAAACATGTCACAACTTATGTATGTCCTACATGATATACCTTACCATCCTTTTATGTTCAGTTATAAAGAAGTTGCAAAATGGACTCTATTTTGCATAAAAGCTGCGAAGCGACAGGAAAACTTATTCTTGTCGAATCGGCGGATAGGTATCAAAAGGAGTATGAGGTTTTCTGCGAATGGCGCAAAATCTTCAATGTAGATATATAAGTCAGTGAACGACAATATCAACAGCAATTTCACAGCCTTTTATGATACTTTTTCATCATTTAGCGAAGTTTAAAGTATTTTTTTTACAGTCTCTGATGATGTAAGGTGTCATTTACCGGACTCAAAACCAGTCCGGTAAATGATACTTTACAGTACAGTATGAAATAAAAACAATGTACCTTCGGATCTATGTTGATATGATTTTTTTTTCATGAAATTAGCTCCGGTATACGCCCCTAAATTTAATGTACGCAATTAGGAAACACCACGTAAAAGAAGCGAAAATAATGTTAGTAGGTACTTCATATACTTGTTTTTTTGATATCGTAATTCGTGAAGTTATTCGCGCGGAAAGTGGCAATTTGAAAATTAATTTCATTTTGACTTGTATTTTTATGACTTTTCAACCGAGTTTTTAACGGTTTCCAATAGTTTCCATGGTGACAACGAGGTTCAATTAACTCATAGTAATGCTTGTTTTCATGTCAACTGCAATTTAGTATGTTTGTCTTATACAGGAACAGGCAAAATTCACCCGCTAAACTTATACATTTTTGAAAGAGTTGACAACATTTTTTCTTTTTAATTAGTATCATTTTATAATATAGTCTTATTATAAAATGTTAGTATGTAGGTATACTATAGCTAGGTATATCATAATCGGTTGGGTAGCAACTTATTTTAAAACCAAGTTTGTAGTTTTAAGGATGGAATACGTAGTTATTCAATTTGAGGACGATGGGGGTTCAGTAGCATTAGTTCATGATAGTTGGCATACATCACGAAAACAAGAAGTATTTTGGCACCCATACAAAAATCAAACTCAATATGAGAAAGCAGTCATGAAAGGCGAAAAAATTGATTATGATAGTTGGGAGTTGTTTAAAATCAAACGCATATTCGGAGCGTATGGTACGTACCATTTCTTAAATTCAGAAATGAAAATGTGAATGAGTGATAATGAAGATAGTAATGATGGGTTTATCAATTTGTCCCTCAGATAATTTCAAAGAAGCCAAAGAAAAGGAAAAGCTTTCACTGTATTGTTCTGACTTGGAAAGAGGATATTCTGACCCCGTGGGGAAAAGACGAGAGACTCGTCCGCGAAGACTGTACGAAAGCGACGACGACAGTGACCACTCAGACAAATCCGCCGAATGTTCGCGGTTGATTCGTCCTCCAAAAATAAGTAGGCCTTCAACTTCAACCAATGGCAAGTTATCATGAATTAGGAGGGGACATTTTGATACTAAACTTGTTCAACTTTTTTTTTTCTTCAAACAGAGGTTAATGTCAATACCGGTTTTTTAACTTTTGATCCTGAAGAAAGTGAAGCCATTGGTGCAAAGAACAACTCACTGCAATCTCGCAGCTCTACTCCTGCAAAAGCAACTTCTTCGTTCTTGTCGCTTTCTAGGGAATCCAGTGCCACAAACAGTATGACAGCTTTGAAAAAATTGAACAATTTTTAATAAATAGGTTTTCAGGTAGACCATCGTTTCAGGCTCCTGTAAGAAGTGATTGCTCTCAAAATCCTACAAATTCATTGTTAAACAACCCTACTTAAGGTTAATTGATAATATATTTAAGACTTCATTCAACATATTTTGAATTAGAATTTCAGCGCAGCTACCAGTTAGCTACCATAATTGAACAAAATAAGAAGATATTGGCCATATTAAAAAACCAGTCGAGAAGTGTCTCTGCTGATATCGATATCGTTCAAAAACCTACTCTTCCAGTGGATCTGCCCTTAAGCAATTTTGAAGAATTGGAAGAACTGAAAACTCACTTCCGGAATGATTCCGTAAAGCAAAAACAGTTTGTATGTATCAAATATGAATGTTATCATTTTTATATTGCTTTGTTTTATTTTAGACGGCTTACTTGTCGCTGCTAGATAGGACAAGCGTTAGTTCGTCAACAAACGCAGCTTTAAAAAGTTGCTTAAAATATAATGTAGCTGAGGAATTTAGCTATTTGGGAACCAGGCAATAGAAAAAACCTTTCATAATTTCATTTTAAAGAAGATCATAGTTGGTGAGAGGAGTCACACTTCTGTGTACATCTCTTATCCTGTAATTTTTCAGACGCAGTTAAAACTGTGTTTTGAGATGCTACAGAACGAGCGATTGAAGACTTCGTAAAACTTTGGCCTAAACGTGCACCAAAAAGTCATAACGTGGAACAGGGAAAATCTCGCAGCGAGGCTCGCAATAGCTAGCCATGGAGTACAAGGTTGTTGTAAGGAAACGCCAGTTTTATAGGCGGGTTGAGAGACGTCAGGAGCTCATCAAAAATCTTTTTAATCGATGTGAACCATCGGTAAGTTCAACGAACTGTGATTTTTTACCAATAAAGCCTTCCACTGAAGAGCAATTGTTGAAAAATGTTGATGAACATAGTATTGATGCTGAAATTTCTAACGATAATTATTGCGATGTTTATTCTGCTAATGAAAGCACTATTGAAGTTGTACATGGTACTGCCTTGAATACCGTATGTAACAATGTGACTTTGAAGGATAAATTAAAACATTGGGCAACTTCCTCGGGAACATCCCATGCAAGTATAACGCAACTTCTTCATATTCTTTCTGAATATTTTCCCGGATTGCCAAAAGATTGCCGCACCTTAGTTCAGACGCCTTTCAAATGTCAAGTGTAAAATTAAATACCGGAGAGTTTTGTTATTTCGGTCTTCAAACATCAATTTGTCACTTCCTGTCTTCCGTACCAGAACTAAATTGTAAAGTTTTAAAATTAGCTTTCAACGTAGATGGTATCCCGCTCTACAAAAGTACGAATAGTCAATTATGGCATATCTTAGCTGAATTAAAAAATGTATCAGATTCTAAACCATTCCACATAGCAGTATTTTACGGCAATTCAAAACCACAGTCTTGAGAGTCATACTTGGATGATTTTGTAGATGAATTGAATCATCTTATTCAAACTGGGATGGAGGTCAATGGTCACCACTATTCCATTGAAATATTTGCTTTTATTTGTGAGGCTCCAGCAAGGGCTTATTTAAAATGTACGAAGAATCATGGTGGCTATTCCATCTTGCGAAAAAGGTTTTGGAAACCAGGGAATCCATAGATGGCCGTGTAGTTCTTTCTTCAACATCTGCACCTAAGCGAACTAATGAGATGTTTAGACTTCAATCGGATGTGGATCATCACGTAGGTGTGACACCATTACTAAAGTTGCCTTTTGGCCTGGTCACTGGCTTTCCCACCGACTATATGCATAATGTGTGCCTTGGCGTTATGCGTACATTGTTAAATTGTTGGTTGGGTGGACCATTGCCCGTTCGAATCAGGGGTAGAGTGGTCCTCGGCATATCGCAAAAATTGGAAAGTTTACGACGATTCGTGCCTGCAGAATTTAATCGAAAACCGAGAGGCTTGTCAGAACTAGCTAGGTGGAAAGCCACTGAACTTCGTACGTTTTTACTGTATTAAGGACTATAAGTTTGAGGAAACAACGTCGTTGACTTGGCTGTATATGAACACTTCTTACTGTTTCAAGTGGGGATCACTATATTAATAGAAAAGAGCCATATTCAGCGAATAGGTATAGATTTAGCAGATAAACTCTTGAAACTTTTCGTCAATCACTCCAAGTACATTATTTATGGAACGTCTTTTCTTATCTACAATGTTCATTATTTATCACACTTGACAGATGATGTCAGAACATATGGTGCATTGGATAATTTTTCGGCGTTTAGTTTTGAAAATTATTTAAATCAAGTCAAGGGTTTAGTGAAGTATACTGTTAATCCATTAGCCGAAATACACAATAGGCTGATGGAGAGAACTAATTCGAATGCCATTTTAAACAGTGATTCGGGTTTGCCAAAAGTTAGTCTGCATAAGAACAAATTTATGTTTAGGGATTTTGTGCTGACAACGTATTCAAAGTCAAAAGCAGATTCATATTGTCTCATTGACAAGAAAATTGTGCAAATTTTTAACTTAATCGAAAGTGAAAATGGGAAGGTCGAACTAGTGGGAAAACTTTTTCAATCGCAGTCGTCATTTTATACCTACCCGATCAACTCTAGCGAACTAGGTATATATTTGGTTTTGAACTTATCGACAACTTATTCATCATGGACTGTTCTTGAAAACGGCAGCTTGAGTATAACCTTAACGAAATATATTGTGTTGCCAACAGATTCGACAATCACTCCTGAATATTTAGCACTACCATTGTTACATACGGTAAATTAAGACGTTATTTTCATTGGAATAAGTGTTTTTTTTATTGTTCTAGTTTAGTATAATATGCTTGTACCTGTTCTCAATGTTTTGACCATTTGTAATAATCAAATACAAATATTTAGCTTTATATTGGGTATTATTTCGTGATCCTAAACACGTTAATGATTCGTAGTACAGAGACGTATAAAAAGACGTCAAATTCACGTCACTCAAAGACGTCTTTAAACTGTGACATTTCAACGTGAAAAATACGTAAACTACACGTGAAATAGAGACGTCTTTTCGGCAAAAATCAACCAATATTTCACTTACTTTTTACGTGATTTTGTTTGCTGGGCACCATGTTTTCAACCTTCCTCTTATGAAATAATCGACAGAGCTAAAGCACGACCTTCAAAAAAGATAGCTGCAAAATGTAAGTACTTTTGTACTGTCTAGAAATTCTTCAGCATGTTTGATAAGACACAACATTATATACGGTAACCCATCTGACAGAGGGCCATCCCGCTAACATTTTTATTATTTGTAACCGATGGATTTTGACGATATCTCAAAATAACATATAAATTCAAATAGGTATTCACAATAATATGAATAATAGTATACATACCTAGAAATCAAATCATTTTTACATAACATACTACCTACCCTAGATCACAAGTGATTTTTTCTTATGCATAAACTGCATAAGTTATAGATAAATCTTTGAAATACTTTAAAGACTGTATATGTAGTATTTTAGGTGCATCAACACGAAGAAGATTTTCATAAAGACTTGCAAGTGAGTCGTTCTGCTGACCTGACTCCAAAAGCAAAGAAACTCTACCATAAATTAACTTCTTGGAGCAATGAGATCTTCAATAAAGACAAAACTATTAAATCTTATAAAGAGAGATTATCTCTCGCAGAAAAGTGCAGTGGATCAGCTGAATTTGTTGAACTTCAAAGATATGTCAACAATCCTACATATAGGTTCATAATGTGCCAAGTGAAGAATCAGCAAGTAAAGCATCAGGCCAGAAGATACACATTTGACGAGAAAATTTTAGCACTTTCAATGTTCAAGGCCAATGGAAAAGGGTACCGCTTTCTCAGGAAGATGTTTTCACTACCTTCACCTGCTACATTAAGAAACTTGCTCTCCAGAATCCCCCTAAAACCTGGTATTAACCAACAAATGTTCCAATGTCTAGAACATCAAGTCTCGAAAATGACTTTTCAAGGGTGTGCTAGCTTTTGATGAGATAGCAATTGATTGCAATATCTCATTCAATAGTAAAGAGGATCAGATCAAGGGGTTAGAAGATTATGGATCGAAAAGACGTGGAAAGTTGGCAGACCATGCAAATGTGTTTTTCCTGAGAGGAGTATACAAGCAATGGAGGCAACCAATCTTGTTCACCTTCAGCCAAGGTCCAGTAGATGCCACAGAACTAAAGGAAATGGTAGAGAACAGCATTTCAGAATGCCAAAAAATTGGATTGACAGTGATCGCCACAGTCTGTGATCAAGGTACCACCAATAGAAAAGCCATCAACATACTCCTGAAGGAAACAGAACAGTATTTCCTTCGTGAAAATAAGGAAAACACCTACTTTGGCTATTTATTCAATGGCTAGGAAGTAGTACCTCTATATGATGTCCCCCACATATTCAAGTGTTTCAGAAATAACTTGATTACCAAAGATTTACATTTTGTCCAGGAAGGCAAGAGTAAAGTTGCTAAATGGGCTCATATAGAGGCATTTTATCTTTTGGACAATGAGGAACCAGATCTAAGAATGTGCAGCAAGTTAACAGACCAACATGTGATTCCTTCAAAAATCCATAAAATGAAGGTAAAATGCTGTACCCAAGTATTCAGCCACACTGTGGGAGCATTGATGAAACGAATTTGTCATTGGGGTGAGTGTGTTTGTACAAGTGACATTCTTATCCAAATCTATCATGTATCGTGTATGTAAAGAAAAACTGTAGTGGTGAAAGATTTTACATATTTTAAATTATGCATTTATTTAAATCATTGCATTTTCAGACACCAAGGATAATCATAATTTACCAAAGGAAGCTGGGGATACTGCTGACATGATCCTTTTTCTGGACTCCCTCTTGGACAGTCTCAATGTTAAAAACAAATCAGCTCAGGCAAAACCTTTGAAGCTTGCTGTGTCCCGAAAGACTCAGCATCAAGAGTTTTGGAGAAGTGCATTGAAGGCAGTGGACACAACGAGGTTCTTTTCTGTGGAAAAGGATAAGTTTGTCTCCAACCCTTCATTCAAAAATTTGAAATTCACACTTTCTGGATATCTCCACATAGGAAAACTGTTGTTAGAAACTCGAAATTTCAAATTTTTGTTGACGGCCTCTTACAACCAGGATCCTTTGAAAAACTTTTTCAGCTACATTCGTAGTCATGGTGCAAGAAACACAAATCCCAATGTTCCTCACTTTATAGCTTCATTCAAAACTCTCATGGTGAATAATTTTTTAGCTGCACACTCCCCTTCTTCAAATTGTCAGAAAGATTCTTGTGAAGAATCTCTTGATAATTTGAGATGTTTTTTAACAAATAAATTAATACCTGGGGTAGCACCTCTTCCCGACTACGATGATGTTACTCCTAAAATTCCCAGTGATCGTGTTTTGTGCAGAAAAACAAAAGTTAGTTCTAGTACGGTGGTGTACATTGCCGGCTTCGTGGCTAAACGCATACTCAAAAGGAGTCCACCTTGTGAATTATGCAAAAATAATTTATTAAATCGAGATGGTTCTCTTCTGGATCACGACGTTATTGAAGCCAGGCAATATGAAAAGGCACGACTAACAAGACCTGGGAACTATCTACACTTTTTAGTTTCAAATTCTCTAAGTCGTCTCTTTTACATAATACCAAAATTTTGTTCTGAAAGGCACATTTCAAACATTTTGTATAGTTACTTGATTGAGTCATTCAATTTCAATATATTAAATTGCTCTCGGCATTATTTAGGAGAGAAGAATTTGTGAACTTATTACCAGGTGTGCCCTATTCTGGTGGTGTCGCAACATAAATAAAATTGTGAAGGGTAGAGACACCAAATTTGTCAATATGCTTAGGTTGGGTAAGAAAATTGATCCAATTAAACTTGAGGCTCACAAGATATTCGAAAACCAAAGAAGACGCAAAATTAAAACCAAACCCCTACCAGGTTTTTGAATTACATATATTGTTATGATTCTGTAAAATTTTTGAAATATATCAATAGCGTTGTAAAAAAACTATAACAACTTTTAATTCTTTTTCTATAAAGCCATCAGTGGTGTAACGTTTAATTTTCCTCAGTAGTAAAATCTTCAAATTTGGCAATTATGAATTTTTCATTCCTTCGCCAATATGTAAGGAATCCGTGCAAAATCAATTGCAGATTTCTGCGAACTACAGTTTCCTATTTTATCATAGTACAGAACGTGGGATGTAACAGCGTTGTCACTTCTTTCTTTTGACTGAATTCGCTTGATTGGGAATGCGTATTTTACTGGTTGTTATTGATGTTATTAACAGTGGCAATCAGGTTGGTTTAGGGTAAAACGTTGAGAAACTCAGGGAGAAAATGATGAACGTGTTGATACTACGGAACAATCTATTCAACTACATGGACATGAAATGAAATATTGCGTAAGCGCATTACTCGGTACATACAATGACATGAGGCCAAATGGTACAGTCAAGAATATAATGAACTTTTGGTACATTTCACAACACTCCCACCTAACAAAAGTTCACAAATATCTAGTTACTACCAAAACTATTCACTAAGCCTGACTTAAACCTAAACAAGTCACAAATCTCAAATTCTTCACATTTTGTAATGGTTTGGTTAAAATGTCGGCTATCATTTCATCCGTTGACAAATATCTTAAATTAATCTTATTCTCAGATATAGCATCTCTTAAGAAATGGTACCTTATATCGATATGTTTTGATCTATCGTGAAAGACTGGATTATTCGCAAGCTTCAGAGCACTTTGATTGTCATTAAATATATCGATACAAGTCAAATTCCCGGTAATTTCAAAATGAAGATTTCTTAAGTATATGGCCTCCTTAGCTGCCTCACTTAAGGCCATGTACTCAGCTTCAGTAGTCGATAGAGCCACCGTTCTTTGCTTGCAGCTTTTCCATGACACTGAACCCCCGTTGAATTTAAAAACGTAGCCAGTAAAAGACTTTCTGTCTTGCCTATCTGAGCCCCAATCGGCATCTGCAAAACCCGTTAAATTTAAATTATCATTATGAAACTTCATAGAAAAATCTTTAGTTCCCTTCAAGTATCTGAGCAAACGTTTAGCACACTGCCAATGTAACTTAGTGTACGAGTTATTATATTGACTTAGCAGGGTAACAGCATGAGAAATATCTGGGCGTGTCATGACAGCTAAATACATCAAACTTCCGATCAGTTCCTGATAAGGGATTTCCGGATCACACGTTTCACCCTCGATATTACTCAAGTTGATACTGCCGTCAAGTGGAGTACTAACAATCTTACTATCTATCATACCAAAACGTTTCAACAAGTCATTTATATACAGTTCTTGATCAATAGTTATGTTATTCTTAACAAAGTCTCGACTAATCCTGACTCCTAAACATTGCTTAGCCTCACCAAGATTTTTTATCTTAAATTTACTACTTAAATGACCCTCAAGATAATCGATTTCTTTGGAATCAGCTAAAAACACGAAGAAATCATCCACGTAAAGAGCGACTATTGTTAATAAATTATTATTTCTTTTTGTGTATAAGCAAGGCTCAAATTTCGACTTATTGTATCCAATACTTGACAAAACTTCATCAACTTTTTGATTCCAAGCACGACTAGATTGTTTTAAGCCATATACAGCCTTCTTCAGCCTATAAACCTTATTTTCGTTATTTTTGACAATAAAACCATCTGGTGGTCGCATAAAAACAGTTTCCTTTAAGACCCCATTCAAAAAAGCTGTCTTAACATCTAAATGTAAGATCTTTAAATTTAATTGAACAGCTAATCCTATCAACAATCTAAAGGTTGAATGTCTTACCACCGGAGCAAACGTTTCAACATAGTCAATGCCCTCTTTTTGGGTGTAACCTTTTGCTACGAGTCGAGCCCTGTACTTATGACTATTGTCATTGTCACTTTTCACTTTGAACACCCACTTGCACTGCACAACAGTCCCAGCTTCTGGTGGATCGACGAGCTCCCACGTTTCATTCTCCTTGAATGAATTGATTTCTTCTAACATGGCCTGCTCCCATTCACGTCCATCTGGTCTGGAAAGTGCCTCGGCTACTGTCCTCGGAACATCCAAAGTGTTTTGCTCCATGCCACCATTGAAGTATGTCACATACAGGAACATAACTGCTGTCGTCATCAGCTTCATTGTACTGCGAATCTAGACTCGAAAAAGATTGATCGATTTCTTCTCCCACTGGATCTGAATCATCTCCTGTAGTTTTTTCTTGAACCACATTTGTATGGAATGGTGATTTTTCCATGATAATCACATCGCGGCTGACGATCACTTTTCTTGTAGCAGGATTGAAGCACCTTTCGTACTCTCACTATAACCCACAAGAAAATGTCTCACTGATTTCTGGTCCCACTTATTCCTACAAGCTTTTGGAACATGAACCATTGCTACGCTCCCAATTATTCGAAGATGACTCACATTTGGTTTTCTACCAGTCCACAATTCATAAGGCGTTTCAAGAGTTTTGAGGATGCAGAACGGTTTTTTAAATAGCACGCTGTGTTGCAGGCTTCAGCCCATAACGATTTGCTTAGACCTTCGTCAAACAAAAGACATCTCGCCTTTTCAACAAGAGTGCGATTAAAGCGCTCAGCCATGCCATTTTGCTGAGGTGTATGACTAGTCGATGTCTGATGAATAATGCCAACACTCTTTAAATACCTTTCAAAGTCCTTGTTGCAAAATTCACCCCCATTGTCACTTCTCAACACTTTAATTCTGGTGTTCTGCTGATTTTCAACTAAACTTTTGAAATCCATGAACTTGCTGAATGCCTCATCCTTCGTCTTTAGGAAGTAAATAAAACACATTCGACTGAAGTCATCGATGAATGTCAGGAAATACTTGGCTCCACCTAGAGATGCTGTTTCCATGGGTCCGCAGATGTCACTGTGTATCACCTCCAATAGTTGCTGCGCGCGACTACCTTCCTTAGGAAAAGACAAACGGGCTTGCTTGCCTTTACAGCACACCTCACAATTTTTAACTTTAGCTACACCTTCATATAAAAGACCATCTACCAGCTTGGCAGTTTTATTAAGGTAGCTGTCATTTAAGTGACCTAAACGTTGATGCCAAACATCACTGCTCACTGCTTGGAAACACACTGATTGGTCTTTACAAACGTCCAATTTATACACATTGTTGTTGAGACTAGCAGTTGCCACCAAAACATTTTCTGGATTGAAAATATCACACCCATTTTCATGAAAACACACCCTATTCCCGTTACTTATCAATTGACAAACTGACAATAGATTTGTTGTCAAGCCTGGGACATATTGTACTGCTTTTAACATAATATTGTGCTCTCTGTCTGTGATTGTTTTAATTTCAACATCACCAGCACATTCCACAGTAATTTTGGATCTATTTGCCACTACAATCTCCAGCAAATCAGGATTTCTTTGGTTTATTAACCATTGTTTACTAGCTGTCAAATGAGTACTTGCTCCACTGTCAATATACCAGTCCGTATTTTTGAAATTGCCAGTAGTAAACACAGCACTGAATCCTCCATCCGATTTATCAGGGCACTTTGACATAAAATGTCCATGTTTCTTACACTTGTAACACATGATATGACTGAGATCCTTCTTATTAGTTGAACTTGAACTCGAATGACCTCCATATCCTTCTCGATTCGATGTTGACGCATGCCCACTTCCAACAGAACCAGCTGATTTTCCTTTGAAATTCGGTTTGAATGTTCTTCGATTGCCTGTCAAATGTTTGTTCGCTGCAAAAGCGCCGTTGCTGCCGCCATCTGTCTGCATATCTAGCAACTTGGTTTTTATCGAGTCTGTAGTGATATTGATCCCGGAATGTTCCACCGCCATAATCATTGGGCCGTACTTATCAGGAAGACCTGCTAACAGCAGCGATCCAACCCATTCCTCATCGATCTTGAAACCGGTGCGCCGTAGTTTCTGCGACGTTTCGACAATCTGGTTGATGTACGACTCGATACTGTCGTGATTTTCAAGCCTCGCCGATATTAACGTGCGCAAAAGTCCAATTTTACGCATAAAACCACTATCATCGTATAGTCTTTTGAGATTTGTCCAAACTTCTTCGGCAGTTTTCGCATCCTTCACATGGGGAAACAAGGATGAATCGATCGTCAAGACTAACTTGGCCTTCGCTTTTGCGATGGTAGTTGCATCGGTCTCACTACCGTCGATACATTTGTTTAGTCCATCCAGCACAAACATATTCTCGACTGCAAAAGCCCACTCATCGTAATTCTCACGGCCTAAAAGCTTTGGCACGCTGCTCAAATAATTGACCGCCATTGTCCTTTTCGTGAGAAACACACGCGACTTACGCGACCTCGATACGACGAATAGAACGACTTTTCTTCCACTTCTCGAACTACTGAATACCCGAAACTCCGCGTTACGAACAACCTGAGCCTGGGCCCATAACCTGATGTTATTAACAGTGGCAATCAGGTTGGTTTAGGGTAAAACGTTGAGAAACTCAGGGAGAAAATGATGAACGTGTTGATACTACGGAACAATCTATTCAATCAACTACATGGACATGAAATGAAATATTGCGCAAGCGCATTACTCGGTACATACAATGACATGAGGCCAAATGGTACAGTCAAGAATATAATGAACTTTTGGTACATTTCACAACAGTTATCAGGTTTTCCATCTCTTACTTTAGGAAATTCAGTCTTAGGGTGTTCAAACGATTCCCTGTAGGTTTGGCGTTTCTTCAGAACCTACAATTATTCTATAGTTTCACATGTGGAAGTGAACTCTTCTTACTCCAGAATTAGTTTGACAACGTTGGTTTTCCATCTCAAACCAGTTTTTGTTGAAATTTAGTTCGGGACCAAATGTTCATACATTGTTGGTGAATTCTTCAATTGTTTTTTTTATATTTGGAACTCGCATGTTATTGTTGGAATTACTGCTTGCTCTCGTTCTAAAGTGCAGTAGAATTGTCAAATCTGGTTCCTTTTTCGTCACTTTTGGTTTCCATGTTGGAATAGTAACTCAAAGTCGTAGTGATTTTTTCCATTTAAGGCTTTTTAGTGTTGAATTACTGAATTTCGTTGTGAGATTAGTATCCAATTGTGGGATTTGATGCACTAAGGCTGCTGAAGTAGATTTTGGCTGACGTTTTGCCCTGATTTTGGAGATAATTCAGGATTGTGTGTTCAGCATTCTACAATCCACGTTGTGGGATTTATAGGAAAATCACTATTTGACTCCCTTTATAACATCAGGTATGTTTTTTTTTTTGCCCTCATTGGTTTCATTTTGGTATTTGTTTGGATTTTTGCATCGATTCAGGAAAGGTTACTATTGTGACGTATTCACATGACGAATTGTTGTACAATTTTGACAAGAACTACCCCGTACACTGCCATTGGATCGACGAGCGTACAGGACTAATTTATATCACATCTATATTAACCCTCTGCCGGAGGTAAAGTACCTTTAACCAGTTATGATTCTGTCTAATTTCGACCTACGACTTTTAGGGTTTTTATTTCACCCCGTATTGTTTGTTTGGCTTCCTACTCCCTACTTCATACTATATTTCATCTAATGGTCCCTTGGAACTTCCGTTCGTTGACTAAAGTGCGAACTACTGGACACTAAGCGGATTAAGAGAACAAAGAAGGCTATCCAACAAACAATCAGCTTTGTGGATCCATACCCCAAAAGGATACCGCAAGTTTTTCCTTAAATAATATTATATATTTTTTTTCACGTAATTGAATCGCCTGATCTAATTTACACTTTACATATATGGATTTTATCGAGCATTGAGTTTAGATAATGCTCAGAAATTGATATTGATCAGTTCTTGTTTTTCCTGTGTAATTATTATTGAATTTATCTCTCGATTATTTACTTGACGTATTGAATAATTGCCGATGTTAACGATCATGATCATGAGCGGTGTGGCCCACTAGATTTACTATAAGTGCTCTATTAAGTTTATTGAGACCTAATCGTCAATTCTACGTTGTTTGGCGAAAGCGATTAATCGATTTGAGATATATCGAGATTTTCAATTCTTGTTTCCTGACTATTAAATTCAATTCTCGAATACATTTCACTGTCAATTGTATTTCGAACTACATATTAATTTGATTAATAGATTGAGTAACCCCACCCACACGTATTGTCTTTCTTTTATTCTTTGATTGAGCTTGTTAGAAAAAAAAATTGACGCAGGACTCCACATTTCGTGGTTAGTGGATGCTCTATCACTCACATCTTTAGGGAAGATAGATTTTGTTTACCTCAAACCACGTGGCGCTCGAATCACTTTCACTCTTTTACCCCGCCCCTCTACACTGAAAGCTAGCGGCTCTGTCTCTCCCTAAAAGCGTTCATCAAGTTTGACAATTTTTAATAAAATTATTGCGATATCTTACTCCGTGAAATCGAGAGCGTCTCAGTTGGTACTAAAATACACTCGAACATGTGAATTGAAAAAAGTAAGTATCCCTCATAATCATGATACAACAAAAAAAATACAAGATTGAACAGTGAAGCAAAATGAAGTGATCTTGTGAGTGAAACTTTGACTGGCAACAATATCCTTGATTCAAGAAAGAAGTGATATGTAGTTTTTGTCGATATAGGCTCACAAGATGACGTAATTTTGCTTCAATGTCTTATCTTGTATTTTTTTAAATCACGCCTTAGATGAAACCGTTGATTGAATAAGTACTGGAAGATAGCTAATGTCTGTGTAAATTTTCGTGGCTCGCGACAAAAACTGTTCCTATCTTTCTTTAATAAATGCGAATACCATCCTCCGTCTTTGTCAACAACAGCTGATGCCCACGAATATATGGACTGATTAGTGCTGCCATCAAGAATTTGACGACATTTTTAGTAAGCCGTCACATGTCGGGTAGAAGTGGGGGCTTGCGGGGAGCATGCATTAAATACTGAAATGGGAAATTCGGTTTGGGCGACAAGCAGTGTTGTCAAATTGAGTAAATCTTCAATTGATATAGGGAAAAGATAGAGATGATCTATCATTTGATAAATAAAATCTGTATGATGGTTGAATACCTAAGTTAATTCAGATTTAATTTATCTATATATAACACGTGTTCCCATCAGGTACATATACCTAGTAAATGAATTTGTACTTAAGTCTGAGCGGACATGCACTGACTACTATAAGAGGTAATTATTTATGATTTTTGTAGGGTCTCAAGACGAGTGTAATTTTTTTAAGATAGATGAGAAGAATAAAGGCTCAATACTTACTTGGTTCCGGAATTGCTTGATTTCCCGGATAAAACACGTGAAAGTTTTTTATCGATTATACAGGGTGTCCACCCCTGTAACATTTGAACTGAAAAAGTGAACTCGTTTCATAACAACTATGAAAAAGATTGACTTCTCATTATTTTTAGTGTTTAATCGTTGATTGAATAAGTATTCAATCAACGGTTTAATACTAGTGAATTCTTCTGAAATTAGTAACATCACAATGATTTTTATTTTTTACTTCAAAAACGATGCACCGAAAAAAAGAACCTTGTTTGGAAAATTGAACGGAAAATAAAAAAACATATTTTCACTTCGTGAATTCTCAGTGGCGTAAACCTTTTTTCTTCAAAATTAAGAATTAGTGTTGCTTTAGGTTTGCTCCTGGAAAAGTAAGACTCAAACGAAAAGATACTTGAAAACCTCGGAAAAACTTTCTGAAAATTTCAACAAAATCGAATGAAATTCAATGTGAATCTTACAATAATCGTTGGACTGCTCGTGCCATCCCAGAACGCCCCGAACTCCCGATAGAGACTTGGCAACCGTGCTGGTATGCCACCACATTGATGGATCAAAAGTTTACAGAAATCTTTCGCGTTGAGGTTAAGATAATTAATGTTTTGGAATACAGATGACCGAGACTAGCGGCTCCTAACGGGAAATACTTTCAACGGTCTCTTTATTTCCCATATGGTTAGGCATCTTCCTGTAACTTATTCAATCAACGATGAAACTTTTAGGGGATCAGCTGATTTGAATACACTGCAATCTAACACATAAAACATCCGAAATCTGTCAAATAATTGTAGAAATCTATAATAATACATTTTCAAAGTCTGATAGTTCGATTCGCATCCACTGCATTCCCTGGCGCATTGTTCCGTAAAATTTTATACGTCAGTTTGACTTCTAAACTTTGTATATGTGTTCTGTGACTATACTTGACATAAAAAAATGAGCACTCAATTATCTAATAGCGGTTTTGACTGGGCTGCACTAGCCGCACTCAGTACGAACTCGGACAGAATAACGATTTCGACTGGTAGAAGCAAAGCAAGAGCAATGTAAAGTGCGTGTTCGACCAATACCCCCTGAAATATAAAGGCCAGAGTGCTGATCGCTTGACGTCATGTTTAGTAGGTGGTTGCCAAAGTAACACGACACGTTCAAGCATTGAAACGCACGCAACCAGATACATGGTTGCCATATCATCGACGATGGCTGTGGGTATAACGTAACACGTGTCTATAGGAGACCGAATACTGCGAGCTGTCATTGTGAAAAACGTCAAAGGTCAAAGAAATTTAAAAAATCATTGGAATAGTAAGAATAACAATCATTCATTCAGTGGATGATAAAAGTCCCCAGATAAACAATGCCGCGAACTTTACGTGTTGTTGGTTGTCGGTCCAACTAAGAGCGAAACCGAAGATTTGAACGATTTTAGTGTTGACAATGTGCCGGTACAAAAAACCAAACTGTGAAAACACTCGGAGTTCTAGTTTTGGGCAGCGGTGACAGCACCGATTACTTGAAGAGCTGATGCAGTTTATTGAAATTGAGTGGTAAAAGATTAAATGGATCAAGTGATAAGTGATATTATCAAGAAGCAAAATGATGTAGGACCTGATGAAAATAAAACATTGGATAAAAATTCAGACAAAGTTGATGACACTCAGCGAAAAATAAACAAGTCAATATTGAAAAAATGTAAGAACATAACATCAACTTTTGTAATAGGTTGGTAAGTACGTTTGATTGTTTTACAATTTGTAGTTCTGTATTTTTATTCTATTCTTAATAAAAGCTTACACCAGCAAATAATTCTTTTTTATTCTTGTCTTTCTAATATGAACAAGAAAGGACGACAATCCATGTCAATTAGGTATGTTGAAATAGAAAAAACATACAATAACGCTGGAACTCCTAAGATCATGACTGGTCATAGGTATCAATCTTTCATGTCAAAAATGTATGAAGTTGATTAAAATTTGCCACCTGATGTTTGCATTTTAGGTTTCGGACCCTGCAGAGCTTTTAATGAGGAATAACTTTTTTTTGTAAAATTAATGATAGCAAAGTTTTTGTACACAACCTCTCAGGACACACTGTTGATATAAAATAAAGTTCGCTGATTCACGATATCTATGATCTTGGGAGTTCCAGCATTATTGTATGTTTTTTCTATTTCAACATACGTAATTGATATGGATTATCGTCCTTTCTTGTTCATATAAGAAAGACAAGAATAAAAAAGGAATTATTTGCTGGTGTAAGCTTTTATTAAGTATAGACAAAAAATACGAAACTACAAATTGGAAAACAATCAAACGTACTTACCCACCTCAATTTTAAGTAATCCATAGGAAAAAGAATCAATTCCCTTTTCTATGGTTCGCCGTTACCGCTAACTCTGACGTTTGACGTTCGAGATAGACATAATATGGACGCGCCTGCATACATTTATATCATGACGTCTGTCGTTGGCGCACGGCTAGAGATCGTTCATCCATCTTTTCCGTCCGCCGTTCGTAGCTAAAGCCATAGGAAAATGGCTCAATAGGTTTTTGTTTCCCCATAATTCATATTTTTATATCATGAAATTAAGATTTGTACCAAAATATACTCCAGTCAGTCACCAGATCTGAACTAAAACAAATCAACTTCAAAGTAAGTAGACAAAAAATTTGAGAATCTTCGACGACAATCGACGGTATAAAAGTTTATAAATGCATTGGGCGACGGCAACGTTAGCGGCACCGGCGAACGTCAACCGTAACGGCGGACGGCAAGTTTATAAATCAACCTTTACTATTTCAATGATTTTTCAAATTTCTTTTTGACGTTTTCCACAATGACAGCTCGCAGTATTCGGTCTCCTATAGACACGTGTCACGTTATACTCACAGCCATGGTCGATGATATGGCAACCATGTATCTGGTTGCGCGCGTTTTAATGCTTGAACGTGTCATGTTACTTTGGCAACCACCTACTAAACATGACGTCAAGCGATCAGTACTCCGGCCTTTATATTTCAGGGGGTTTTGGTTCGACTCGCTTTGCACTGACCTGGTGCAGATTTGTGTTGTTCGGCTGCATCAGAGCAATTCCGTAACCTAGCACTCAGTGCAACTATTATGGAACTGTCAAACATAGTCGGTTCTATTCATATTGCATTTTTTCCAGATTGTTTATTTGTGTGTTTTGGTCAATAATACCTTAATAATTAATGAATGGAGAAAATGGAACAAATGGCATTCTTGAGCGAAATTTTAAGCTCTTCCTCTTCAAGCAGTAGCGAAGATGAGGTTTCGTCTGATGAAGAATTAATCGGTATACTTCTTAACGATAATGAGGAGAAGATTCCAAAAATTACAAATTACATAAATGTCGTAGAAATGTATTCAGATGTAGAGGTAAGTGTGTAAACTGTAGTAATCTATTGAACCTATTATAATACCTATATCCTGTATACCTACTTGAGAATATAGGTAATACTCACTATTTTTGTAGTTTAAGAAGAACTTTCGACTAACAAGAGAAACATATAGGAAACTAAAGGCTGGCTTTATGACTTCTGATATTCACCAGAGAACCTTGGGGCATGGAGGTTCGAAGCCTATTTGTCCATCAATTCTATCTTTTTTGTTGTAAGTAGATAGGCACCCACTCATGCAAATTTCCAGCCATTACAATGCTCTATATTTTTTTAAGGTTTGCGGGTAATAAATGCTGTATCCGCGAGATGTTGCTGATAGATTTGGCATTTCATTATCAACATTCCATACTATAATCACCAGGGTTATGAACCACATATATGCGATGGCCCCTCACGTTTTCACCGGGACACCAAGTAAAATTCATGATAGTCGAATCTTCAGACTGTCATTTATTTCAAAAAAGCTACCTGAAATCTGTGGAGAAACCATATACTTATAAATACAATATACCGCGTGCGTCCCATAAGGCAAATGAGAGGGATCTCCCGCGAAGAAGTGAGAAGGAGAATACAGAAGAATCCCATAAGGCAATCCTTGGTTAGGATTTCGATGTACTACCCATGCGCGAAATACCATTTCCTATTGGCTTGGTTTCAAATTGTCACGACGGAGACGGACAAGGAGCTAGAGCCGGCTGAATTGAACGGGAACGTTGAAAAGACGCCATTATTGATTCATGGTTGTTTGTTCTTTGTTGTGCTACCGTTGTTTTGGATTCTTTCGAAATAATCAAATTATATTGATGAAATTTGGGTATATGAGGGCTGTTTGACATGCAAAATTCATATTTGAGCACGGAATTGCTCTTACTTTTAGGGGACGCCAATAACACCTGTTTGTTTGTATGTTTAAGCAAGCTTTAAAACATTTTTATTCAAACAGAGGAATCATTTAGGACAAAAACAGTTTAAATTAAGAATAATTTCATTGAATCCCCACAATACTGAAAATTACCGTGTATTACAGCGGTGCCCACTGCCTAGTGAAAGAAATTCCGTTGTTTTCCTTCCGACAAAATACGTTTTTTTTCCCACTGCCAAAAAAAACGACTTTTTTCCTTCATCAAATACAACAACACATAAAAGAACTTGGAAAAAATCAAACACAAATATTATTTCAGAAACTAAATCAATAAACCTAATTTTGTTCAGATTCATATTTTGAAAAACTCACTATGGTCCTCAGACCTTATATTCAACCATTTTTTAACAAAGAATCATTGCAAATTACGTAAATGAGTTGTTAATGGATAACTAACAAAACAGCAAACAAAAATTAAAAATTATTTTTTCCAAATTGGCCCGTTTTTTTTGTTGATAAAAAACACGTTTTTTTTTTAAACACTAACGGTGTCAAAGTTCTATTTTAAGGTTTTCATCTTGCGTTGCGCGACAAATGATTTGAGTTTACAATTTCGAAATATTTAAATTAAAGATATAAAACATGTTTTGTCCACAATAAATATTAATAATAATAATGAGTGCTATAATAATGACCAAGAGGCCGATATGCCGATATATATCGGTATCGGCCAGGACATTATCGGTATCGGCTAAAAAAGTCATATCGGTCGATCACTACCAGTTATACATCAAAAATTGTACCTATAAGATATTTCCATATAAGTACATACATTTTATAATAAGACTATATTATAAAATGGTACATATTATATGGATATTTCACTAAATTTAAACTTGAAAACTGGAAAGGTCTGGAACAGTTTGTCGAAGTGTCTCTGAGAAGTAAGTATAAAGTTAGAAAGTTTAGTAAGACCTATGAACTGTGTGATTGCACTACCGCACAGAAAATTACTATTTTCTTTTGATTTTATAATAAAGTCCTTGACGGGCAGCTCTAATAAGCGATTATCTCCCTTAAACGGTCAAATTTCTTGGAAGCAATTTTAAATCTATGTTTTAACACATTTGTATATACTTTTATTTATAAGTATAATATGAACATTCGATGAAATTTTCTCTTAAGCGGGCACCTCCCATAAGCGAACAAAAAAGCTGGAACCGTGACTGCCCGCTTATGGGAGCTTTTGTTTTATTTATGTATATTATTGCATATTCTAAAAGCTTGATTGATGGATTTTACCCTTATTTCATTAGTGAAAAACATACTTATGAATACAAATATGGTGGAAACCAAGAAAGAGCTGTTTGATTTTCCAAATCTCCGTGTATTACTCCTTCTGTTACAAAACTAGAAGAACGCCGATATCGGTCTACTCTCTATCGTCTATTCACCTACCTCTGAATTAATCTCACTTGATTTAAGATATCTACCGCAAATTCCTCGAACTGTTATAAATATGAGCGATAATAATGACAAAAACATTATACCTACCTAGGTACACAAAGTTTATGAAGTAAAACCTTACCAATCTCTGGTGATATCTATATTGCTTCAAAAACTATTAAGTAACTATAATATTTCAATGTATAATCGAGAACAAATCACGAAACTAATTCAAATCGTTTTTCAATCAATAATAAATAATATTTTGTAGGGATTTTGTTGCACAAAAATATTAAATCTTATGCAATCTCACACCTAAACACAAAATCCTGGATCAGATAAGATGAATTCATGAACATATTTTCCACTCATGCTCATAATATTTATCACCCACCCCACATGTGAATTCACGTCATTTTTTTTCGGAATCCCGCGAAAAATTTAAAAATACGTCGATACAACAGCTGATATTAAGCATGCAGCACTGTTTCCGCCATGTTTCAGCCGGCGAATCACAATTCTCGAAAATCGATTCTGCGCATAATTCAATCTCCTAACCAAAGACAGACTTATGTGTAAAAGTATATGTCTGTTTCAACATCCTCGCGGGAGTCCCGACAAGCTGCCCTCGGTATATTGTATTTATAAGTATATGGGAGAAACATATCATCTGCTAGGGGAGTCGGGTCGATTAAGTTGCCCCCCCCCCCAGTAAATAAAATTCCATCTCAATCACGCAATCCAAATGCACCCCTTATGCACCGTTGTGCACCACCAATAAAAAGTTTTGCACCATTTCGTACGAGAAATAAGATACCCAAATGTATGGGGGGGGGCCAATTTAACGCCAGCCCCCCCCACTAAACTTTGTTCAACTTTTTCGGTGGAATATTATGGAACTTCAAATGCACTGTTATGCACCACACTAGGGGTTCCAATCCCGTGATCCCGGACATTTTTCCATACCGAAATCCCGAAAGAAATCCCAAAATCCCGAAAATAATCCCGATTTTATCCTGAAAATTTCAAATCTTTATTTTAACAAAAATTAGAGAAGTCAGGTATATGACCTATGCACGCAATATTTCGTGACTTTCAACAGAGTGCGTACGTGCAGTTTGCTATTCGCCCCGGTAAAACGGATCGGGGACTTCCCGGATTTCCCCGGGCTGGGCTCCGATCGATAATTGTATTCTGATTCTGCGTGTCTTGTCCTTGTCTGTTGTCAAAGTTTGTGGAGCGCTATATAATAAACATTCAAGCTAAAGTCTTAAATCTAATGTGAAAATGAAAATTTGAAGCATTGAAGCTTATGTGAGTTGTGAGTTACTTAGTGTTAAAATAGGGTATGATATATTTTCTCTTTTTTGTAGTATTTCTGCTGTTTGCTGGTAATCCTGATCGCAGGAATACTGGAATACACGTTACAAAAATGGCTGATGATGATGAATATGTCACTCACCCTACGAAAAATGACGAAAAGTCTTCTATGTGACAACATTTTTTAATTTAAAAAAATAAACATAACCTAACAGCGAAATGTAAATACTGCAAAAAAATAATTGGTACCAAGGGAGGTTCTACCAAAGGCATGCATGTTCATCATAAATCAAAAGGGTTGTAATAAACTGAACAGTATTTAATTCATTATGTACAGTATAATATCACAAGCAGTCAGTATAATATTGTATAAGAGTCAGTATTTCTGTTAAAAATGATAAGTAAAAATGGAATTTTTGAGCAGTAAAAGTACTATTTGGCCTGTATTTCTATGTTCACTATTGTGATTCTAATGGTCAGTAAAAATTTATGAAATGTCAGTATGACTTAGCTGGTTATAATTCCACAAATGTACAGTAAGAAATAATAAATGGCCAGTATGCGATAGTCAGTATTAATTTTAACTAACTCAAACTAACACAGACTTGATACACATAATACCAATACAGAACACGTCAATTATGATATATAATAATAATTGTGATGTTAACCTAGTGCTAACCAACGAGCCGCTGCATATTTTTATCAATTTCGATCACACACACAAACTAACCCTAACTAACTCAAACTAAATCCGCCTCTCAAAGGAACCTGTCTGACAACTTCATCATGACATAAAGGCAGAGTGTTTTCTCTTTACTGAGTTGTGTTTCGTTTTGTTGTAAAAATGTTTGTATTTATACGAAATAAAATATATGACCAACCATTCATTATTTTACTGTCGCTTTATTAATTTTATGGACTGTTCATTATTTTCACCAGGCATTTACTAATTTATTTGATCGTTTTTTTCTGATACTGACTCTTGATCATTTATATCTACCATTTATTATTTTTACTGACCACTTCTTTATGTTACTGACCCTTCATTATTTTTACTGACCATTTCTTTATATTACTAACCGTTAATTATTTCAACCGACCATTTATTATTATACTGACCATTTATTATTTTTACTGACCACTTCTTTATGTTACTGACCCTTCATTATTTCAACCGACCATTTATTATCATACTGACCAAGGGAAATAAAATAATGCCAAAGAGTACTGTCCATAAAATTGAAATACTGACCATTTAATTTGTTGCCAAATCAAAACATTCATCCCAAAAAGAACAGGATGTATCACGTTCACAACAATCAGCTGTAGAAACAAATTCAAGTTCCAGTACTGTGGCCAGAATTCCTCGAAGGACTGAAACAGACGATGAGATGTGCACTTCATCTAAGAGACAGAAGAAGATTGATGACTATTTCATCCGATAATGATTCTATGGATGCTGTATTAACTCGAATGGCCTCACTCGATGGTTTATCATTCAGAGTCTTTATTACCTCGGTGGACCTCAGATTAGGCCTTGAAGCTAAAGGATTTACGGATATTCCTCAATCTGTAACAACAATCCGAAACCGAATATTGGCATACCACAAAAAAAAAATGAATTATTATGTATTCCAATTTCAGACGATAAAAAAGAACGGTCAATGTTTCAGTTTGACATTAGACGAGTGGACATCTTCGGCGAACAAGAGATATTTGAATGTGAATGTACACACTTTTGATGAAAAGTCTAAATTTTCGAATCTAGGTTTAGCTCGAATAAAGGGCTCTTTACCTGCCGAAAGCTGTGTCGACCTACTTAGAAAAAAACTTGGAGAGTTTAATATTAAATTTCCTTAGATAATGATGTAGTGTGCGTCACCAATGATGGTGCAAGTGTAATGAAGAAATTTGGGAAGCTCATAAAACCTTAACAACAATTATGTTTTGCACACGCCATTCATTTAGCAGTATTAGATGTCTTGTATTCTAAAGATTCAACAAGAACAAGTGACGGAGAAAAGAAACAAAATGAAGACGATGAGGACGATGATGATTGTGACGAGTATTATGATGAATATGGATCAAATGAAGAGGATTATTTGAAATTGACAACGGGAAACGATAAACAAAACATGGTAGACCTCACAAACAACTATGACTTGATGGCAATAGTTGAAAAGATCCGAAAAGTGGTGAAGATTTTTAGGCGTTCTCGTGTGAAAAACTCACTCTTTCAAAATTATGTCAAAGACAAACATGGCAAAGAACTTTCGTTGATTTTAGATTGTCCAACAAGGTGGAACAGCTTAGTAGATATGTTAGAAAGATTTGTTCGACTTAAAGATTGCATCAGAAAAGCTTTGATTGATTTTGAGAGCCCGATAATAGTCACAAGTACAGATTTTGAAGTCGCACAGAACATTGTCCGTTGCTTGGAACCAGTTAAACTAACTGTAGAAGGTATATGCCGTCGAGATGCTAATCTTGCTACTGCAGATGCTAGTTTTAAATGTCTGTTTCGGGAGTTAGGTGATCTAAAAACAGAATTTAGCATTGACCTGGAAGAGTCTTTGAGAAAGCGAATCTCAGAACGAAGAACCATAATGTATGGAGTCATGGACTATCTTCAAAATCCCAACAAGAAAGACAGCGAGGATACTTTTTTTAATTTGCCCCCGACCAACAAAATTACTACTTTTGTTAAAACAATCTTGGAAAACTTATCAAGAACCAGCCTCTGCAGCAAAGACGGGAGCCAAGATGAACCAATCACAATAAATCTTGACGACGACTCTGACTCTGAAGATGAGTTGCCACTCAGCCGACTGAAACCAGATGAAAATTCGAGCCTCAAAAACAAACTTGATAAGGCCATAATAAATGCGATGAATCCAGTACCGATACAACAACCATTCAAGGGAAAATCTGATGATGTTTTGAAGGTGGTGAAAACGGAAATGGCCCTATTTAAAAATGGTGGATTGCGTGGTCTACATTTGCAGCAGTGCTACGAACTCTTGCTTTCAATTCAACCCACCAGTGTAGAATCAGAACGAGTTTTTTCTTCTGCGTCATCCCTCGCTACACGAATAAGATCCCGGTTAGCGGATTCCACCTTAGATTCACTGGTTATGATAAGCAATTTCCGTTCAAAGTAATCTGAGTTCTAATTTTAGTTTGTTTATTTTCTTTGTGAAATTTGTGTTTATCATAAAAATATTTTTAAGTTACGTATTATTATACAATGTTATGTTTTGTATTATATTGATTACGATACAATACACATCATATTTCAGTAAATATAAGTTCTTTCACTAAAATAGTTAAAAAATATCAATTATTTCAACCCCACAAATGATTTTTCAATTTTTTTCGGGATTTCGAAATTTATCCCGGGATCCCGGGATGGTAATTAAAAATCCCGAAATCCCGAAATTCAATCCCGATCCCGAAATTTGGAAACCCTACACCACACTTAGTTTCATTTGCACCCCTAGGGTTCAAAAGATATTCGCCTTGAAAATATCCAAGTTAGCCCCCCCCACTAAATTTTTTTCAACTTTTTTGGTGCAATATTATGGAACTTCAAATGCACTGTTATGCACCACACTTATTTTCATTTGCACCCCCAGGGCTAAAAAGATATTCGCCTTGAAAAAGCTGGCACCCCTGCTGAATTGTTTTCGACTTTTTTGGTGGAATATTATGTAACTGCAATTGTAGCCTCACACTATTGAACGAACAAGTATTCAAATATGGTTTTTATTGGAAAAAAATATTTTTTTTTAATCGTATAGCAAAATAAAAAATACTGACATCAAGAGGAAACTGGCAGAGAGACAAAATTAACAACCTATAGGACCTAAGGCCTCATTTGGTTGATATTCGAAACTAAATATCTCGAAAACAGCTGAGCGAAAGTTCAACAAATTAATATGGTATCTTTGAAATCAGAAAAACATAATCTTATTCATTGTGGCTGGAAATAATTGGGGCTTTTTATAGATTTGAACTTACAACATACTTCTACATGTTTTACACTTTGTTTTGCATCAAAAGAAAAGATCACCTCAACACGGCCGTCGTTCATAAAAACACGGCTATTTTCGAATAAACGTCACAGCTTTTTTTCCGTACTTGTTGGCAACACTGAATAGGATGGAATGTGATGTGGGATGTTGTAACGGTAAAAATATGTCGTTCACCAAAGTGTCAAGAAATGTGTTTTAATTTAATTAGTTTTTAGTGTTATTGGGATTTTTCTCAGTGTAATAAAGAAAAGTCTGTAAATTCTTGTGCTATAATTTTATTGAGTAAAGTGAAGTGAAGGTATTTTATTAAAAGGGTTTAAATAAAAACAGACAATATTATTAATCGGTCCGTACAGGAAAAACTCTCAGATGTGAATGCGCTGCGGGAAAAAAAAGGTCGCTTGGGTTTTCTTCAATTCTTCATTATTTTGGCTCGTCTCGGTGATGGGAACGGTTGAACTGTGGTTCTTCTTAAATTAAATCGGGCTGTGTAAACATTAAATTGAGGTTAGGTTATCTAGGTATAGATTGGTCGTACTTACGGTTTTCTTCATTCTCATCTCACTACCACAACCACAAATCTCGAACTGCCGTGTACTGGAGACGTCACTTTCCCAGTGGATTCAATCAATTTCTTTGATTTTTCCAGTCCTGTCACTTTTCACTCTTAATTGCTTTTAAGGGTCAGAATCGCTTAGCAAAGTTGGCATTGATCTTGACCTTGGGTTTCGGAAATTGCGGTGTTGCCGTCTTGACGAATTTGGGTGTATTTCTAGGACATTTATATGTCAGTTTTTTCATTAAGGGAGTTCAATTTTCAAAGGGACTTATTGGAATCGATCAGGTGTTAGTTATTTTCTTTTATTTCTTCGTTTTGGTTACTCTTGTCCGATTCTGAGGGTTAGGATAGTTCCAAAGGTTTTCGTCCGAAATAGGAAATGGCAACAGCGCTACAGTACTACTTGGTCCTGTAATAGTACTGTGATTTATTTGACCGGAAAGGTTTTTTTCCAAATAGGATTTTCAATAGGACATGTTCTCATTTTGACTAATGTTGTACCATTTCTGCCCATTCCCCTTTTACGCAGAATCAGACAGAGAAAAGGTGAATCTATTTTAATGATCAGGAGAAGGAAACTCCTATTTCCGCCTCCAAGGGAAGGCCTAAAGTTCTAGAATTCAGCAGTTCCTCTAAACCTTGTAAACTATCAAGCTGGTTTTCTTGTGCGGCGATTTTCAAAACGCTTTATTTGCAAAAATCAACAGATTTTGGATTTAAGTCTGTTCCTACTAGTGAGGATCAAGCGCAATAAAGCTATTGTGGTGATTTGGCCGTGTTTCGTTGTGGCAATCCGTAGATGATTGTGGATTTTGTTGGCCTTCCACATCAGAGTTTTCTGGATCAAAATGGAATCGCGCACAAGACACACAAAACCCGCCTAACATCATCAGGTATGTTCATTCTTTCTTGGGAATTTTCTTACGAATAAGAAATTCATTTTCTTAGGGTTGTTTTACCCCACTTGGAGTTTCATTTTGAGATTCTGTCACGTGGTCACGTGGTCTGGATTCAGTATAGTGAAAGTTGGCTGGTATTGCTGTTCATTTATTGCCATGAGATTGACTGCGGACAGATTTCCTTGGTTGAGGAATTCACCATACCTACCCTTACCCCTGCTGCACCCTACCTGCCCTGATAGACTGTTGAGCCACGCCCATGTTGTGCTACCCTTAAGGACCTAATAAGTATCCTAATTGCTTGGAGGTATTTATCGATTAATTCATTGGGACCCGTATTATAAATAATCATATTATATTTTTTTCTATATTTGAGTCAAATTTAATATTTGTAATTCTTGCCTTAAGCCAATATTAATTTAATCGATTACTTACTTAATTAATTACCTAAAAATTACCTACCGGATTAAATTCTTTTCTCTTTTAAATACTTTGAACGTTCTCCACCCTATTGGGAAATTAATTACAAATTCTTGAATTATTGGACTTAGACCAATTTATAGCTATTTTCTTGTTTAATGATTGATACTTAATGATTATTTCATTACTTTAATTACTTATCATTTTCTTCGTTTGATTAAGTACCTGAACGTTATTATTGATTATTTCGTAGTATCTACCGGTTGTACCGATTGTTATTTGACTGTATTATTATTTAGTTATTTATTTAAACGGTGTATTTTCCGCCTTTTGTGATACAAAAACATGATCATGTTTAGGTAGCGGCGTTTATACGTAAATACTTAGTACCAATATTCATTTGTTTGCGTAACAGGTGATACACATTTGCGGACTTAGATAAATTGATTATTTTGTTTAATTGATTAAATTTGTGAAATATTTAGCTGATAATTTTGATTTAACTTTAACTAATCATGATTGGTTGGTTCAATTATTGATACCAACTGATTAGTTATTTATATTCTGAATTTATTGTGGGTTTTAAAGGTTAATAGACTTTGGTGAACAGCTACTTTTTTTTCCTTTTATTTGAATCACTTGAGGTACTTTAGAAGAATTAACTACACTTCGTGGTTAGTAGTTGAATCATTCTTTTCAAAATCTTCTGGAGAGTTGGTTGTCCATAAACGACGTGGCGCTCTTAATAAATTCTGAACCCTACCCGTCTCCACTGATAAGCCGGCGGCTCTGACTCTTTTAGATTTCCTGGAGTGGTCGATTAAGGTAAGGTGTTAAGTGGCTGTCACAACTGGTTAGTTTTTCTTAATTCCTTTTTACGTCCCTCCTTCGCTAACGAAGCTTTGGAAGCTTGTAGTAAATTTTAGGCGCTACAATGTCTCGGGGATTCACCAGCACAAAGTTTACTTGAATTTACCTTTCTAGTGTTATTACTGTTATTGTACATGTACCTGCAAATTTTGAAAAGATAATCGAAAAACAAGTATATTGTTAGTTGGCGAAGGTAAGTTGAAATATATTTTTAGCTAACTTGTCAGCTGCATGCATGCATCATTTAATATTTATTGTATTTATAGTGAGGAGATGTTTTGTAAAACTTTATTATAATCTAGACCTGATATATTTATAAAACTTTCTACTTTCTGACTAAGAATAGGTAAACTCTAATGACTGCTATGCTTTTAAGTGAAGCTCAAATCTATTCTCAGATCATTTTCATCCATTAAAAAAAACTTAATAAACACGAAATAAGAAGATCAGTTCACAGTTGGTATTTTGAGGTTTTCTTCATTCGTTTGATGTTTGATGAAGTGGTTTTTCACTGTTTTATAAGAGAAGTATAGAAATAAAATATGAAAAAACAATGTTTACACACTGTTCTTCAAAAGTCCTTTTCAGATTGTAGTTCAAGTTTGTTTACTATTTATTTGAGGTCAGATTTATCTGAAAGTTACTGCTCCAGGAAATTTTATGATCATAATATGAGCAACGGGTAAAATTCAATCACTTTAGTTCTGGTTGTGGGAAAACTCATTGGGAACGAAAGAATAGATTGATAGAATAGGTTCTAAAGAGTTGTTGGTTGAGATTGGGTGTACTCGATCGAGAAGTCGAAAGTACCCGATTAAAGGCCGGGCCACACATATCCGCAACAAGTCCGTTTGAACGTGTTTGACGGCCGAGTGTTGGACGTGCTCTCATTTGATCCAATGCTAAGAAAAAACGGAACATTGTCGGTGCGGACTCGTTGCGGACTAAAATCGGAAAAGTGTTTCCCGGCCTTAAACCTTCAAAATGACGTTTTATTAAAACTTCTTCCGATTGAGATGATGTGCTTCTATTTTATTTCGAAGGGTTAATTCTCGAAAGAAATAAAAATATGGGTTTGAAATTACAAAAGGATTTTTTGTATCTCAAGATAAAGATAATAGAGGTCCGGAAATTTGTATCTAAAAAAAAATGATAAATAATCCCACTATTAAAAGAAGCAAAACCGTGTTTTGGCTTTTTTTTTTCATTTGACTGGTGGCGAAGAAATATACCCTAGGTGGTGTTGTTTTCGAGACCTTTTGTAATTGATTACGGTTCCATACTTCTTGCATTTTATTTATATATTATAAAAATATAAAATAAATAAAGCACTGTGATATGTAGTTCATTTTTTTTATTCAAATATGTTTTTTCGCAAAATCTATCCCATAAAAACATAGAAATAATTCTCATGATGATTAATCAACATACTAAAATAATTACTTATTTCGGGACCCACAAACTAATCATAATTATTATTATATGTATACCTATAACTGAACTTCGGTGAAAACTCTCACAGGAAGACTGTTTTGTATTATGTTTCAGAAACTCTCTCAATAACTCCATTTTTTCTTGATGTCTTTTCTCTTTTTGTTCCTCTTTTTCTTTGAAATGCTTTTCTCTTTGATTATTTTTGTCTTCATTCGTCTTTTGATAATTTATGTATATTGTTGGTTTTAAACTTTTTAGTTCTGTCATTCTCCTTATTTATGAAAACCCTATTTTGATCTTTCAACATTTCTGGCTCGATTGAGTCGTCTTGAGATGCTATTTTTTTCAATTCTTCTTCATACTCAACCTCAGTCCTTGCCTCTCCGGTTCGTCCATTAGTTTTCGCCACGTCCTTTTTTCTCTTCAAAACCGTTTTAAATCGGTTTTTGACTTGTTGTGGTGTTTTTTGAATATTGAGAATAGTTTTTATATCTACACTTATCTGCTCCCACATACGTTTTTTTATTTTAAATTTTTTCATCGGGCCTATTTTTGGCAAATACTCGTGATATTTGTCCAACAAAAATTTTGTGAGTGCATGAGACCAGGTATTTTTCTCTAGTCGGCCAATATTGTCTTCAAATTGATTATTTTCTGGTAGAATATTGTCCGGAAGATCCCCATCTTGAACATTTTCCTCCAGTTGGTCATCCACTGTCAAAATGCCGCTACTCATAAGGTCTTCTTTTTGGCGAAATATTGTATCAGGTTCACCTATACAAGAAAAGAAAATTAATCTGATCTTACGATTTTATCTCGAAACTAATGGAATCTTCTAATATTATTTGGTCAAAAACATGATAACTTACCATTATTCAATACTTGACACAAAATACGACCATCGGCAGATTCCAGTGGTTTTTCATTTTGATCCATAATGAAATCTTTCAAAATTACCAAATCGCCCATATTATTTTGAGTTTTTGTTCCGATTCCGACAATTTTTGACTTGCGTCTAGTAACCGAAGAAACAATAATAATTATTATTGTTCCTTCAGGTTAGTAACGGTGACTGCAATTTTTGATACTCGGTTGACGTCATACCAAGAATGCAGCTGAATTCATAGCCCAGTGAGCCGAATTTGACATAAGAGTCAATCCACTCTCGGGCGGTTCTACTTTAATTGCTCTTTGATAGTTTTGCACTGACCCCGATATAAGTGCTAGATTTTCATACTCTGGAGCGAAAAAAATGCATGATCACCGAGCGTGCGAACTGAGAACATTCGGGCCAGTCGAAATCGTCATTACATAAGATTCAAAGTAAACATGCTCTGATACAAAGTTTAGTATTAATTATCTCCCTTGAAAAAGGAGATATCATGTCAACTTAAAAATTAAAAGTGCACTTGATCATGTCAACATCACTTCAACTTCTTCTTAATCTTAAAAAATTGAAATGTTCTGAATGAATCAAACTACAATAATTTGGCATGAAAAAATTGAATATTCTATTTTTATACTCATACTCCACAGAATGTTTCAAAGTTCCAGGACATTTCACCCAATGCATATCGAATTACTATCAGTTTAGTTCCAAAATGTTGAAACATTCTGTTAATTTTTTCATGCTAAATTATTGTAGCTTGAATAATTCTAAACATATCAATTTTCAAGGAAAATATGAAACTTTCAATCAGAGCATATTTACATTGAATCTTATGGAAGACAATAATTGAGTGCTCTCCTTTTTATGTCACGTGGTAGGATATTACGTCATATAACCTTTAAAGGTTTTCTTATGAATAAACTCAGATGCGTAAAGAAGCTTAAATTAATAGTTATGGATGATATAAATTATCATTTTTGGTTACAGGTACGGTACAGATCAGATCTCCTTTGTGTTACTCAAAGTGAAGTTGAACAGGCACTAGACCGGCAGTCTCGCAGGCAGTAATTTGAAACAATTCTCAAACTTAACGTTTATGGCATGTTCATCATTGTTATACTTCAAGTATTTAAGTTGTTCAAATACACAATCTCGTCAAGATTCTATCTATATATTATCTATCATGAAAATCTATCATTAGAACTTGAAATTACGTCTGTTACTGAGAGTCTTATAAGTTTGATAGCAATTCCTCTTGCTTCTACATGCATGCATCCAAATCTATTATTGTGTTTTATCAAATTCAATATATTTTGTTTAATATATTTTTTTTCATTAAATCAAATGGGTGGTTTTAATTGAAGGTGGAGTTTTGGCCGACCCAAATTTAAGACGAGAAATTCACATTATTTGAATTTTGTTTTACACATTGTTATGTTATTACAATGTGAGTATTCGCGAAAGTGGAGTTCTGGTGAACAAAAATACTATAGACTTTCTTTTAACGAGCTGGAAGTCCATACATGGTTTTTATCTTTTTTAAAAAATGTTGAAATAACATAATTATGCCTTCCTTTGCTCGATATCGTCACTATACAATGCCGACATACAACTTTGTAGCATCTGGCGACCAAATCTTCGCCTCAGAGCAACACTAGGACAAAAAATTGTGATTTTCGGATATCTGCATTATTCAGGTCACAAAGATTGCCTTTATTCAATGTCACACAAGCATATGCATTTAATTCACTTGAGGTAAATTTTTATGGGATACATCTTAGTGTTGCATTGAATAAAGACATTCTTTGTGACCCCAATAATGCGAATATCCAAAAATCACCATTTTTATATATGTCCTAGTGTTGCTCTGAGGTGATAAAATGGTCCAAGCCGACTCGCCATTTGAATGACGTGAATATCTTGTCACAAATGACGTGAATATCTTGTCACAAATGAAGTGAATTTCTCGTCTCAAATGACGTGAACTTCCCGTCATAAAGTCGGGTCAACTTTTCATTAGAATGACGTGAATTTCTCGTCAGATAAATCACGTCATCGGTCTGTGACATTAGGAGGTCATTTTTACGTCATATTGTCGTGATATAGTCACGTGATATCTGGAGAAAAGTCACCAGATTATGCCGTCATTTTGACGAGGTTCTGCGGACTGGGAGGGGTTTGTTTTGTGGAAAAACCCACGGACATATCGACTTTTATTTTCAACTGCGGCTTTTTTGATGATAATTTTATGTGTACAGGCTGGGCCAAAATTAAGTTACGACCATCAACTTCATTTTTTCAATTAGAAACTCCCCATTTTTATTCATTTTCGAATTCTAGATCAAATTCTAAGTAGTATTTTGATTATAATTGTACAGTGTGGACCAAAAATAAGTAACCATCATGAACTTTATTTCTTTAAATGGAAACCCCCTTTTTCATTTCATTTCCGGTTTCTACATCAAATTTTATTGAGGTTTCATGTACCATGTCCTTGACTTAACTCAAACAGTTATCGAGAAATGTACGTACGATTGTTCAGAAACAAAGTCCATTTGATCAATCGTACATTTCTCTTGGGGTAAGGTCCAGGATATGGTACGTACAATACGTACATTATTTAATTTTCGAATTCCAAATCAAATTCTAAGTAATATTTTAATGATGATTGTACAGTGTGGACCAAAAATAAGTAACCATCATGAACTTTATTTCTTCAAATGGAAACCACCTTTTTCATCTCATTTCCGGATGCTACATCAAATTCTAATTAGGTTTCATATACCATGTCCTTGACTTAACTCCAACAGTTATCGAGAAATGTACGTACGATCGTTAAAAAACAAAGTCCATTTGATCAATCTACATTTCTTTTGGGGTTAGGTCCAGGATATGGTACGTACATGAATCTTACTTGGACTTAGAATGAGCTTTGGAATTCCAGAATAAAATAAAAAAAAGGGGATTTTGATTTGAAGAAATGCAGTTGATGGTCGTCACTTATTTTTCGTCCACCTTGTACACATAAGATTATCATCAACATATTACTCAGAATCTAATGTAGAATGCGAGAATAAAATAAAAAATGGGGGTTTCCATTCGAAAAAATGAAGTTGATGGTGGTAACTTATTTTTGGACCACCCTGGATACATAAAATTATCATCAAAAACATCGCAGTCGAAAATAGAAATCGACGTGTCCAAGCGTTTTCTCAAAAAACTAACCCCTGAATTTGGAGTGAATTTATTCCAACCTACGCGTCCTCACTGTATAAGCACTCGCTTGATTAATTTTTTAAAAGAAACAGTGAATCTTAGATTTCTAGATTAGTGACTTTTTATTTAAATTTGCGTCAAGCTAAAGTTCCTTTTGTGAGAATGTTTTGAAAGGGTAAGGCGGAATACCCAGAAAGATCAGGTAAATCATGGATGCATCACAAAAGTACAAAGCATATTCTTTTTTAATATGAAAGTTTGATTTTTAATTGAGTGGAAACATTTTAGGAACATTGATTGTTTCTTTTCTGAAGGAGTCCTAATATCACATTCATTTGGTAGAAAAATGTATTGACAAAAAAAATATTCTATATGTTATGGCGAATGCACATATTTTGAATATAATAATAATTATTAGACCGATTTTTTGTCAATCTGCCACACTCGCCCCAGTTCAGACCCTGGGTAGGCCCCTGTCGACGGCGATAATTTTATTTTTAGGTGGTTACCACTTATTTATGATGCTAACTGAACATTTAATTCTAATTTTTCAACCAATACAGACATTGACCAGTTTCTAAATAATAACATATGGATATAAAATGCCATTTTCTTGAAAACGTTTGAATATACACTCATGCAAAGTCAGATAAATAGCACATGAATAAAAATTGATGAATCTTTGATACCGCGTCAGTGATCAAAGAAAATATGGTGCAGTTGAGAATTTCAAACCATTTGATAAGTACGATAAGTCCTGCCGATTTTTTTCAAAAAAATGTTTAGAGCGCTTTTGTCAAGTTAAAAAAAAATTGTTAAAAATGAAACATTTTTGTGTGTAAATTTTTATAAAAATGGCTAGCATCAGCATCATTCGAAAGAGGGGCAAAATGTATGTGGTTCCTGAAAATTTCACAATAATTATAGAACAAAAGATATTCCCGCTATGAAATTTAAAACTTGGCAAAAATGACCAATTTTTCATGATATCTTCAAAAATGGAGCCAAAAATAAATATCGACGTGTCCGTTTTCCAAAAAAATCAAAACCCTGAATTTAAAATTAATTTGTTCAATATTTTAGCCGGCCTCTGCATTTAATGAGACTAAAACACCATAATTATAATATTATTACATAGTTTATTACATATAAACACAATGGTAGTTAGAACACAAAAAGCCCTCCAAAAGTGAAGACACACGAAGATACGTCGACCAAATCGCTCATTTCCGCTGCTTAAATGATGGAATATTCGAATAAATAACGCATTTAGGTCATAAATCAGAGTTACGGAAATAACACTTACGAACTTCTCCATTCTGGCATGTGCCTTCATTCCTTGGAAATCATCTTACATAATATATATTTTTTATCTATTCATAATATATTATTCATGTGCATGTGAGTTAGTAGTCCTAAAGGAGTTGTAATTTAATGATCAAACAGAAAATCAGAGAAAAATAGTAATATCTTTGAGCTGGCAAAGTTTAACTCAAAAACTGTTTAAACAACAGGAAGTTTCCTTCCCAAGCTGAAACTATAAGTTTTCATAGGTAAGTCAAAGAGTAATCGAATAAACTCATTTTTATTAACAACACATACTTTTTGCACATTTCTCAAAGACAACCGTCGTAAGACATGGTTGGGTCTACTTGATATAAAGCAAGACATATTTGTGTGGACCACAAATAAAAATGTCCGTTCTGGTCATTTTAAAGAAGAAGATTATTTTATCTTCGGAGGTACAAATTCTCTCTACATCATCATCATAATAATAATATTCATCATTTCCTAAATTGTGGGCCTATAACAACTAGTGCCACGCTCGTTGTTTCTCTTGATTAAAAATAAATGAGATAACAAAGAAGAGAGAAAGTTACTTGATTTCTGGAATGAGAGGGTGGTTTACTGCGTGAGCAAATCAGGCCCCAGCTCAATGCCGGAGAGGAGAGTAGGATAAGCGCCGCCGACTCAAGACTGAATAAGTCGGAATTCTCCCGATGTTCCGGGCACCTTCCCAATCATAAAAATTATGAAATCCAAAATTAATTAAGTGTTGAGTCAATGAGTCACATAAAGCCAAATGAAATAGCAAAAATTCAATGGATAAAAATTTCTTTATCCCTTGAGTAAAGTCCCTAAGTGATCACTTTTCAAAAAAAAATCAATAAACTTCACGGCAACACAGCCTTTCTTCAGTCAAGAGGGCTCAAGCTCAACGGTGGCTCGGTCAGCTCTTGTAGAGTGCCAATCAGATCAACAGGCTGTCAGCCTGGATTGTGAACAGTTGTATTGCTACCTCAATGTAAATCACTATTCGTGAATCGTGGCTGATAACCCCAAACAAAAAAAACCCTAAGAAGAAATACGGTTGTAACATGCTCCTCTTAGTTATAAAACAAAACTCGAATGAAAATCACGATTATAAATTTTGACAATAATAAATTTGATAGATTGATCAAGAAAAAGAATTTATGTTTGATTTAAACCTCAACAAATCATTACTCTTGGTGGTGAAAAACTAAATCAAATGATCAGATAAATCATAATTACTAATTCAAATATCACTCGATAATGCGTGGTAATGTATTAGAACTGGTAGGTTGCAGTCCACCCTTGCGTTTCCAACAGAATCAGCAATTTTAGAATAAATAGGCTGCTGGCCACCTTTGCCTTTCTACGTGAAAAGATGGAGCACGATAGAATTCATCCAGGTACTTTCCAAGGACACCCGGTCGAAGATGAAATCAACAACACACCTTCCAACTTACCCAACGGTCGTGAAACCAAAATATCCGTATAAAACGGTTATTGCATCGCCAACAAGGTAGGTAGGTACACAAAGCGCACAAAACTCAACACGATGCAATATATAAAAGTGTATTAATTCTCAAAAATTCCTAGATAAGGTTAAAAATGCTTAGGAAACATCCAAGCTTCACAAAGACTGGTTGGAAAGAAAGTCGAAAATAGGTGTCAATACCCATGACAAAGTGAGGACTAGTACCAGAAAAGCAGCAAAGGTAAAATAGCAACAAAAACACCGGCAACATCGTAAAGGGCTGGAGGTAGATTAGACAAACAATCCTCCACTAATCAAAAAAACACGGACAGCACAAGGACAGTGACTTCATCCTCACTAACAGTCCCCAATCGAAAAAAAGAACGACATACGTGCCATAGATCGACAGTGAAAATACACCCATCACGTAATCTAAAAACACGTTTGGCAACGGTGTCACTTGGTTTAAAAGCATAAACAAACGTAATTTCCCTTAAAAAGAACTGTTTTCCCCATAAAACAACATGAGAACAGTGACTAAAATGGCACACAAGTTATTTAGAACCGTTGGCATGTCCTGAAAGTGCGTGTGTAAATACAGGGCCATTTCTTGCCAGTCAAACTCATAACAGGGATAGATGAAGTTTGAAGAGAAGTTATTAGGAGGACAGATGCTATTACGATGTGTGGCGACCAAGGAAGTAGCAGTCACTCTTCATACTGCCTGAGTTTATAAAGAAGTGTAACAACCTGACAGATACGGTAGAACTAAAATTCCCCAATCTCAACCATGATGGAACGGAAATACGTAGAGTCAAAAACGACCCGCGACAACACCCCCTCTTCTAAGGAAGGAGATATTCTTCACAGAAGAAATCGACGATAATCAAAACTAAGTCAGCACTAAAGATGAGATTAAGGGAAATGGAATGAAGAAAGTGATATGAAGAATAAGACAAAAGCAATACGACTAAAACTATTGAACCACCAAAAGTTAATGAAAGTGAAGGTTGAGAAAAGTTTAAAGATAGTGAATAATGAATACTAAGGAACCCCCCTACTGTCCAAGGACAACACCAAAAAAAAACAACAAGCCTCACTAATTCAGACCAAACCCGGAGAACCACATGATCCAACTTTTGCAGAGTGAAATTCCGTAGGGGTTGTGAAATTTCTAACCGGCATTGCGTAACCTCAATGAGACTGAGGATACCTCGTGTACCAGGCGCATTCACCAGAGTCTGACCAATCCAAACCAGCAAAGAGTGAGTAGACTGAGGGAGTCTAGTATAGGAAGACTATACCAATTCTCACCCCTTTAACCCCTTAGACTCACCAAACTACAGGGAATGAGCTTGACTGAACTCATTAACCGGGTTGTACTATAGCGTACTACGCTTATGAGTGTTCCAAGTAGAAAACACCAGTTGGCCTCGAGAAAATGACGGGTTGTAAGTTCCACATGGAATAAACAAAATAACTGTAAACAACGAGAACCACCGCAGGAAAACCAGCGCTAACGGCGTCTGGAATTCAGCACTTAGGGGGCTCTTACCTCATCCTGCACCAGGAGTAAGGGTATTCTGCACAACCCCCCAAACAGGGTCCATAGCCTCGCCGAAGCAGAGGGAAGACAAACACAAGAATAACCAAGAAAATAACCGGATTCGGGGCTGAGATGAAAAGCAGTAGCTATGCCTCGTGGAGTCCATGTCGTGGAGGAGCTTCAAACGGTTCAATACCCCTAACTCACACCACTAGGAGTACCACCCCAGCGATAGCCTCCAAACGCCCTTCCTCCCGCATCGGATAAGCAAAAGAAACTCTTGATACCACGAAAAGGATCAAGAAAACACGACAGAATAACCGTCATAAACCAAAAAGTCATAATCGGGAAAATAACCGCGTAGGTTAAAAGTCAAAATCGGTAAAATAATAGATATAGGAAGATCCAACTTATGGGTAAAAAAAAGTAAAGAGAAGTGAGAAAAATATGAAAATAATGTGATATCAGACAGTCAGACAATCCAAAGTAAAAAAAAAAAAAAGAAAACACAAAATCAAGGTAAGGTAAGATACAAGGTAAACCAAGGTACAAGGTAAGCCAAGAAAACTGTTTAACCGTCTGAGGATCACAACAGGGAGAAGAAAGTTACTGAAAATGAGAAGTTACTGGAAATTTAAGAAAATGTTATTACAAATTTTAAAGTAACTGAACATGAGAAAAATGTGACTGAAGGTCCAACAACGAAGAAGAACTGAAGGTTTCGACCTCGTTACCCACTTGGTGGACTTTTACCACAGTCAGGTGTCTGCACAGAACTATTCTTATCCAGCAAGTACCCATTTAACTAGCCAGTTTCGCGCCAAGCCAGAAAAATAGATACTTTACTAGTTGCCCGCTCTGTGGAGGGTAAAAAAAAGAAAAGAAAATCAAGGTATAGTTGGATCTCCAATATCAACCCCAGGATCAAAAGACGAATGATCACAGTGAGGTTTCAGCTACTGAACATGCCAAATACCCTTCGACTTGCCAGAATCATCCTCAAGGTCGTATGACCAATTTCCACCCTTCCGAGTGATGATAAATGGACCAAGATAGGTTGGTGCCAGCTTGGCAGTGTAGTAGTTAGCGGCATCAGACAGAACTTTGTTTTCACGCCAGACCTTGTCACCTGGTTTTGAAAACAAGGGGTCGACGACGTAGGTGGTAACGTTAGGCGTTCTGCGTTCTCGTGGATTTTATTCTCGCCTGGACATTCTGATACAACTTCACAAACCCATCTTGACGGTTCTTCACGTACTGGTCTTAATCAACTTGTTGAGATGGAAATTTGGCGCAATGATCGCTTCCATAAAGTTTATGTTCCCTGCCATACAGGATAAAATATGGGCTATGTTTAGTTGTCTCGCTAGGTGACGTTCTGATGACAGATCCAATCTGTCTGAGAGCTTCATCCCACGTTCGATGATTTTCCTGGCTAACATATGTCCGTGACATGTTCTTGATTATACGGTTGTGGCGCTCGGTTGGATTGGCTCGAGGGTTGTAATTCGATGTGTAGAAAATTCTGGTATTATAGCGTTGGCACAAAAGTTGAAACTCCTTAGATTTCATCTGAACTCCATTATCACAAGTCAGGTACATGGGTGTACCATATAAAAGGAAAAAGTTCTCGACAACTTTAACAAGGGACTTGGCTTTAGCTGATCTACACGGGAACATGAATGCGGCTTTACTGAAGTAATCCGATATAACTAGAATGTAACAATAACCCTTCTTAGAACGAGGTAACGGTCCAATATAATCCAAACTGATGGCTTGAAATGGTGCTGTGATGTCCGGTCTATCACCCATCAAACCAGCTGGGGCTTTCTGCTCGACTTTGTTCTGAGCGCAGGATTTGCAAGCTTTTACGTATCTCACCACATCAGCTTTCATCTTTGGCCAGTAGTAACTTTGCATGAGCTTTCCAAAAGTTTTGTTAATTCCCACATGTCCTGAAGTTGGAATGTCATGACAACGTTGGAGAATACTTTTCCGCTGATTTTTGGATACTACCAGCTTCCAATCATCAGATGGTGATGACAATTCCGGAATTGATGGTTTGATGAACTTATACAGGTTGCCATTACGTGCACGCCAAAGAGGAAATTTCAAAGGATTGTTCTCAATCTTCTGGACCATTCTTGAAAACCATTTATCGGAAGTTGCAGGAAAAACTGTCGCAGGATCCATATTGCAAACAGCATCAATAGCCACTGGTACGGCTCGAGATAGGAAATCAGGAACTATAATAATATGGTCTTTGCCTTTTCGATGAATGAGTTCAAAGTTAAATTGTTGAAGACGTAGTTGCCAGCGCGCCAGTCGTCCTTGGGGGTCCTTTAATCGGTGAAGCCATAATAACGAAGCGTGCTCAGTAATGTAAAGTGAACATGATTTGGGTAATGAGGTAATTTCTCCACAGACCAAATAACTCCAAGGCACTCCTTCTCTGGGACAGTGAGTTTTATCTCCTGTCTGGATAATGACCGAGACGAATAACAGATTACTTTTTCACCCTCTTTGTACTGCTGAGTTAGAACAGCTCCTGATCCATAATGAGAGGCGTCAGTTTGAAAGTAAAAGGTTTTTTCAAAGTCAGGGGCAGTTAGAATTGGTGCAGTGACTAGACATTCCTTTAGTAGTGTGAAAGACTGCTGACATTCCGGTGTCCAAATAAATTTGACGTTCTTTTTTGTCAAGTTGAGAACAGGTGCTAGTACAGAAGAAAAGTCTGGAACGAAACGGCGATACTAGGAGGCAGTAACGACAAACCTGCGGATTTCCTGGATGTATTTCGGAGGTGGTATGTTCACGATAGCCTCAACCTTTTCGGTATCGGGACGTAGACCTTTCTTGTCGACCAGGTAGCCTAGGTACTCCAGTTCCGGCTTGCAGAACTGACACTTCTCTATAGAGACAATCAAACCATCCTGACGTAAACGATCGAAAACAATTTTCACAAGACGCAAATGTTCGTCGAACGTCTCACTTATCAGTATAACATCGTCCAGGTAGCACATAACATAGGGCTCCAATTCTGGTCCAAGGATGGTGTGAACGATGCGCTGCCAAGTGCCAGGTGCATTAGATAAACCGAACGGCATGCGGCAAAAGTGAAAGAGGCCTCTACCAGGGACAGAACGCGGACTTGATGTCGATGGAGCTAATGTATCGAGTGTTCCTTAATTGATCCAAAATGCTACAGATGTATGGAATGGGATAGGCATCTTTCTTGGTGTGCTTATTCAGTTGTCTGAAATCAATGCAAAATCTGAAAGAGCCATCCTTCTTTCAAGCTAGACAAACTGGACTGGACCACGGACTAGAAGATCGCTCGATCGCTCCCAATTTCAGCAAGTTTTCATCCTCATCATCAATGAATTTTTGTTTAAAAGGAGAGACAGGGTAGTACCTTTGTTTTATGGGTCTTGTTCCAGGTTCTAAAACAATTTCATGTTCGTCTACTTTGCAGCAACCAAGTCCAGTACCCATATCTGTAGTTTTAAGTTTCACCAATGCATACAAAGCTGCTTACTCTGAGGGAGCTAAATATATAAGTCCTGTATAGAAGACATTTCCAATCCTTCACCAGCTTGTTCCGAGAAATGCCAGACATCTTGCCTGAGGTCCGGGATGATTTTCATGGTCTTCCAAAAGTCTATACCCAGTATGATTTTATGCGAAAGTTCAGGGAGCACTACTATAATGTGTGTCTTATCCATCAATGTTATTGGTGTCTGAATATACCCTATACTGGTAGAAGTTTGACCATTAGCTACAGTTCAATTATTTTGTTGTTTTATCAGTTTCAATCCCAAACTTTTAAGAATCTCAAAGCCAGGTAATCCAACGAGAGTGCGGCTAGCACCAGAGTCCAACAAGCCTAACATGGGGTAACCTAATATTTTGATGTCAAGGTATGGACGTTGGTCACCATGAGCATGTGAAACGATGTAGTCCAAAAGGAGTTGGTGGTTCTCCAAATCTTTGGTGTTGTTGCTGTTGTTGGTCGTCAGGATACTTGAGGTGGAAGTCGCACGACCTATCGATTCCCCCGGGGAGCGTTTCCCGAACTGTTACACTTTGGACAGCTTCTAACGGTGACATTTGGATTTCCACAACGATAGCAATGGGTTCTTCTTTGATTGGGACACTCTCGATTCAGATGACCAGTATTTTTATAGTTCCAACAAACCAAACTGGATTGTGGTTGAGGTCTTGGAGGTCTATTTCCAGAAGTTGAAGGGGATGAATAGTCCACTCTATCCAAATCAAAGTCTTGATGTTGGTCGACACCCACAAAAGCAAAATCTGGCTTAACGAATTGCTGACGTTTCCGAGAAGGTGGCACATAATGCTCGGCTCTATACTTTTTTGTTTCCAGTTTCAGGCACTCCTGCTGCAATTCTTCGATGGATTCCACTACGGGAAGTTGGGTAGTGTTAAATGGAGATAGGTTCCGGGTCAAAATGTCCAATTGAGTATCTGCAGATAATTCGCCATAACGCCTAAACAGTGCCTGCATGCAAGAGAGATAGTCTACGATGCTTTCTGATGTATCCTGAGTTCTTTCTAAAATTTCTTTGAACAGCCTTGATCGATAGTTTGGTGGTTCAGAATGTCTTCGAAGTAAGTCACACAAAGTCTGCCAATTATGAAACCTGTCACGATTTGCCCTCTACCAATTTACCGCTTTTCCGGAAATCAAGCACCGGCACACTCAAAAAGTTGGTGTTCACGAACTCTACGAGACCTACTCAATTCGGCCACTCGTTCTAGAAATTTATGAACTGACAACTTCGAGTCTCCGGAAAATTTGAGATTCCATTTGTCCAAATTAGGGGGTTTTGAGTCATGATGGACGACGGTTGGTGCTGTGTCTCTATGGAATGAAGTAGATGCGTTGACATCATCAGGTTCCAGGAAACGGCTGATTTCAGGATCACCTTTAGCTGTGGTCTCCAACATCTTTATTCTGGGTCTGGTCACCGGATATGGTGGAGATGGTGTCGATAGCCTCATCCAGAAATGTCCGAATCTGCACCCTTTCATCCGCAAACTTGAATGGATATGGAGGTGGTACGTGTGATTTGGTCTTTCCGAGTCTGAGAAGAGGACGAACAATTCTTCTCATTTGATCGACTGTCTTTTTATCATCAATCTGAACACCCCAAAGAACAATCTCATAAGACAACATTTCCTTTTTGAGGTACAAAATATCCATTTTGTAGTCCATCGTCACGACAAATCAGAATCAGAAACAACAAGGGAAGAGAAGAAAAATTTGCAAGGCAAGAAAATAGAGATTGAAGGTAATTTACCAGGGTTGAATTTCTAAGATAATTTGAGTGATAATGAACCAGTCAATTGTAGACAGGTCAGTGATCAAGAGTAATGATGGCAGGGTGAAAAAATCAGTAAGTCAATAAAGTTAGAGTAATAATCGATAAATCAATGGGGTAGCGCAAATACACAATAAATAAATCGAGCAATAAATACGCACGAGAGAAAAAAATGAAAACAAATAATCAATGAAGCGCCCTGAAAGAGAAGTTATAAATTTGGCTCTATGTACCTCGAAGCTTTCATTAGAAAATTAGTGAAACTTTCGCCTGCTAGTTTTGAAAGCAGGCCCCACGTTGGGCGCCAAAAATTTGCCACGCTCTTTGTTTCTCTGTTAAAAAAACACAAAACTTAACAAAGAAGAGAGAAAGTTACTTGATTTCTGGAATGAGAGGGTGGTTTACTGCGTGAGCAAATCAGGCCCTAGCTCAATGCCGGAGAGGAGAGTGGGATAAGCGCCACCGACTCAGGACTGAATAAGTCGGAATTCTCCCGATGTTCCGGCCACCTTCCCAATCACAGAAATTATGAAATCAAAAATTAATTGAGCATTAAGTCAATGAGTCACATAAAGCCTAATGAAATACCGAAAATTCAATGGATAAAAATGTATTTCTTTATCCCTAAAGTGTAGTCCCTAAGTGATCACTTTTCAAACAAAAATAAATTAACCTGAATCTTATAACGATACCAAAAAAAAATCACGGCAACACAGCCTTTCTTCAGTCAAGAGGGCTCAAGCTCAACGGTGGCTCGTCAGCTCTTGTAGACTGCCAATCAGATCAGCCTGGATTATGAACCGTTGTATTGCTACCTCAATGTAAATCACTATTCGTGAATCGTGGCTGATAACCCCAAACAAAAGAAACCCTAAGAAGAAATACGGTTGTAACATGCTCCTCTTAGTTATAAAACAAAACTCGAATGAAAATTACGATTATAAATTTTGACAATAATAAATTTGATAGATTGAACAAGAAAAAGAATTTATGTTTGCTTTAAACCTCAACAAATCATTACTCTTGGTGGTGAAAAACTAAATCAGATAAATCATAAAAATCAATTACTAATCCAAATATCACTCGATAATAAAAACATGTAAAGAAATCAGTAAAATACCTGAGTTCTGGGTTTGTAGACACGGTGGTGTTTTCCCTGTGTTTCGCTCTGGTGGTCCTGTTCAAACTGCGTGGTAATGTATTAGAACTGGTAGGTTGCAGTCCACCCTTGCGTTTCCAACAGAATCAGCAATTTTAGAATAAAAAATAGGCTGCTGGCCACCTTTGCCTTTCTACAGTTTTTTAAATGTTCCATAAATGTTTTGGCTGATACCATCAAGCTGCATATACGACTACCACACGTCTATTTGGTGTGTGATACCAAATGATCCCTTCTGATTCATGTACATAACTGTTTTATAAGAACACATTTGAGCACTCTTATTAAACAATGTATTAGAAGTTTGGCAAATCACAGTTCAGTCTCTTCCAATATATTTCTACTTTCAAAGATGCATTTATAGAAGTTTTTTTCAAACTTTTTGTTCAACAGCATTTAAGTAAGCACGAGTATCAAAAGGCATACATTTCAATCCTCACAGAACGGTTTAGCTGTGTTCTAAAACGAAAAATAGACAATTATTCTTTAAAGGGAATACCCCGTATAATATCACATTTTGGGAATTCTAGGGAGACTCCAATAAATTTCATGTACAGGGTGTTTCCGTATATTTCGTCCGCAGACTAACTCGCTTATTATGCAAGATAGATAGGGACTTTAAATACAAAGTTGGTAGGTATTAACATGAACCGCCAGAAAAAAATAATTTTTTGTATACCGGGTGCACGGGAAAAGTGTGACAGACACAACTTGCATTTTTTTGGAACACCCTATTTATTACTTCATAATCAAATAGACATTATTTTTCTGATGATATTCAAAAATATATAACATGTAGGCACTCCTTCCTGCCGTTTTCAAAATATTTGAGTTTTAAAGTTGGTTATTTGGTATTGCCAAATTTAGTATCTATGACTACAATGATTCTTTGAACATTATTCATTAATTTTTATCGTTCCAATAATCCAAAAAGGACAAATATAACAAGTAAACACATTTTATCATTAATAAATTGATATCATAAAATGCAATTATTGAATGTGCCCGCCATTATTCACAACACATTCTCTTGAATGCATTTTATGATATCACTTTATTAATAATATAATGTTTTAACTTGTTTTTTTCGTTGTTTCCGATTATTGGAAGGATAAAGATTAATGAATAATGTTCAAACAATTATTGTAGTCATAGATACTACAATTTGGCAATACCAAAAAACCAAGTTTCAAGCTCAAATATTTTGAAAACGGCTGGAAGGAATACCTACATGTTGTATATTTTTAAGATCAGAAAAATAATGTCTATTTGATTATAGAATAATATATAGGGTGTTTCATTTGAAAAAATGCAAGTTGTGTCTTTTCTCGTGCACCCCGTATACAAAAAAATATTTTTTTTGGCGGTTCATGTTAATACCTACCAACTTTGTATTCAAAGTCCCTATCTATCTTGCATAATAAGCGAGTTAGTCTGCAGACGAAATATGCGGAAACACCCTGTACAATACCATATTTTGGTTTAGTTGTTTTCGAGATATAAACAACTGAAAAGATACTAGATTGAATCCCCTCTTGTATAGGTTAAATAAAAATATAGGTGAATGGCGTTATTTTACATATTAAACGATAATACTTGAAATATGTCCCTGTTACAGTGTTACATGAAACCACTTGCTTGTTTAATAAGCATCACAGGTCGAACTGAAAGATCAAATAAGTGCTGTGTCTGTGTCTAAATTGTTTTATAAGAATTTTCGCCATGTCTGTTGTGGTTCAGCTTACGTTATTTATTGGATCGGCAGACATATTTATTGAACAAATTTTGTTTTATAAGAAAAAATAATACTGCACTGGTTGAAGATGCTTGTTTTTTTTTTTAAATGACAACAGCCTCAATAATATGTTTTTAACTAGAAAAAAAAATTAACTCAATTTTGATTTTCAATCCAAACGTTCATCAAAATCGATATTTTAAAGGGGCGCTTGGAAATTTCACCATGTAAATAGTATACAGTGTGTCCCAAATTCGTTTCTCTATACAGGGATCTTGGCTCCCATTATACCTACATCAAAGGTTAAAAAGGTTAAATGGGGAAAGTTTTAGAGGAAACTAAGTGCATTCGATATTCGGTTCCAGATTTGCGATCGGTCAATTGGTTTTGGAAATATCGGCAAAAAACCGAAAATGGCGGAAATTGTTTTTTGCCAGTAAATCCGAAACGGCTAATTGGACAGCTATGAAAATGTGACATTTTCTGGACACTTTTTTAAGACGAATTAAATGGTGGGAATATAACTGATTTATAAGCAAACTCCTGGGAGGCTCTGATATGTCGTTCAATAATTCTACTAGGGTCTTTGTTGACAGCTTGTAAAATGTTTCTGTTGCGATTTTCATTTTCAATGTTGTATCCGCTTCTAGGTTGTTCGCAGGCCCCAAAGTTGATCACATTAACAATCATTTTTCTGAATTGGGTTTTATGAGGCTGCCGTCGTTCGGGGTACATCATTTGGAGATGTACCCCGACCTTGCTGAGCTTATCTCGGCATTTCTCTGTGATTGCAAGTACAGCGCTAACATATCCAATTTTTTCTTCATTCGAATAGGGAACACCAGGCATTTTTTAAAGGTTTCGACAATTTGTATATCACAATTAGTATTTTAATGACAGAGAAGCGTACTACTATTTACGTAAACACAACTTTCATACTGAATTATTATTTGCGGGGTGTTATAGACCACAACGCCATCTTTCGGCAGAATTATTGAACGACATATCAGAGCCTCCCAGGATTTTGCTCATAAACCAGTTATATTCCCACCATTTTATTCGTCTTGAAAAAGTGTCCAGATAATGTCACATTTTCATAGCTGTCCAATTAGCCGTTTCGGATTTACTGGCAAAAAACAAAATCCGCCATTTTCGTTTTTTCGCCGATATTTCCAAAACCAATTTATCGATCGCAAATCTGAAATCGGATATCGAATGCACTAAGTTTCCTCTAAAACTTTCTCCATTTAACCTTTGATGTAGGTATAATAGGAGCCAAGATCCCTGTATAGAGAAGCGAATCCGGGACACACTGTATAATTCACAATAAATTTTGATTTGCACGCAGAATTATTCGACACATGTTTGTCATAGGTGAAATTGACTTCAACGTGATTATCATCCCGCCATATTGCATTGTCCGTTAACTCATCAACTTTGGTAAGCATTCTAATAACAAAGAATTCTTTTTGTCTTTTTAAATGTAGTGAAGTACAACGAAAACGCTTTGTCAAAAACGTTTAACGAATCAAAAATATGTTATATGGAGCTTCTGTGAACGTCTATAAAATGATTATATGAATGTGTTAGAAGCATTGGCTATAAAAAAAAATAGACCGAGCATAAGCAGCCGGTTCATTCATAAATTCCTATGTTTTGCGATCCAAAACACATTTAAAAGAGCTCTCGGGTGGGACAAGGACCTTATTCCATCTCTTTTTACATACATGGTCAAAGCAACAGCGCGAGGATAGAATGGGCGGAACGAGGCGAATCGATAAATGATGGTCATGGGCGGAGTTCGGGGAGTTTGGAATGTTTCAAATTATTTGATTTTTTTTAACTTTGATGAGAGTTACAGGGTTGATTTTGATTGAAAAAAATGTATGACAACCCACACAAGTTTTTGGTTATGAGTAAATATGAAGTAATTGGTTATTGCGATATTTGTTAGAGAAAGCATATGACAAGTAAGTATGTGAGTAAATAGGTATCTACATACTAAATACCTATAATATTGTATACATTGACAAAACACATTAAATATCTTTGAGAAAGACATGGTTTGTTCAATATCAAATTAGAGTAATTTGGGCACCAATTGTAGATTATAATACCATATTATTGCAATTTATAAAAAAATAAATAATTATAGAAGTTGTCATGGAGGATTAAAATGATAAATCTGAAAATACAAATGTATACTTACTTGTGGGGTATCACAGAAGGAAATCACTTGACAGTTTACAAACAATAAAAAAGTTTTTCGTGGAGTTGCATTCTATAAGGCAGGGCGCAAGCAACTCCAAATAAAGGCTCCCTCCAAAAATAGGTTGATAATGAAAATTTATAATTTATAGTAGCAACTTGAAACTTCGGGGATAATCTTGACAAAAATACCTTTCTAACGACCCCATCCATTCAAAATTCTGAAGATACCTGTCAACCCCTGAACGGAAGTGAAAATAACAAAAGAAAAGTGTAAAAAAAATATATATATTGACTTGTCTAACCGATTTTTTGATTGATCCCCGAACACCTAAGAAATCCTGGGTGGAAAGTTTTTCGTGCCCCATCTTGTATTTGATGGCTTCATTCTAACTTTTCAAAATCCAATAGTTTCAAAAATTTTAGAAAAACGAGAAAATGAAAAATTAACTCAGTATTTTTTCAAAAACTATTGAAATATAGAGATGTCTAAATTACTTCAAGTATAGATAATATTTCAAATGGAGTCATGACTTGTATGCAGAACATTTATAGTCAATGATGCAGAATAATATTTTTTTGATAGATCGACTTTCTACTGAGTCAAGTTCATGAGAATTTCATTAACTTTATTATACAATGCGACCGTAAAGGTTGGAACAAATTCATTAAAAATTCAGGGTTTTGTTTTGGTAAAAACGCTCTGACTCGTTGATTCTTATTTTTGACAGCGGTTTTCTTGATGATAATTTTATGTGTATCTACAGGGTGGACCAGAAATAGGTTACGACCATCAACTTCATTTTTTCAAATAGAAACCCCTATTTATTATTTTATTTTCGGATTCTACATCAAATTTTTAGTAATATGATTTTTACTGAGGTAGAGCTAAAATTGGCTTTTATTGAGTAAGTACTAAAAATAAATCTGCCAAATTTGAAAAAAAAATCGGTTCAAGGATATTTGTTACATTTGTGAAGAACCGATTTAAAAAAAGATGAGTTTAACATCCTGTATCTTGAAAACAATGCACTTCCGGACTCATATGTTTATACCTATGAACTTTTTTTTTCATGAAATTATAGCTCCCAATACGCCTTGAATTTATTGTACGCAATAAGGAGACACCCTGTAGAATGTATTCTTACTAATGTTATGAAAGCATGTCTTATTTAGAAAGTGTTTTTTCAAAAACTATTGGTTCCCTCACACTTTTTTTTCGAAAATTACTAATAAAAAAGAAAAGGTACCTACTTTAATCCAGTGAGATTTGGAAATTTTCAAAATTTGTAGTTGAATAGTGTTATGGAACCAGGAATGTCCTCTATGTATATGAGCAAAGTTGTTATTACTTTAATTTTTGTGTTAATTTGCATTTAAAATATATTTTTCTCTGTATAAAATACATGATACGCCACTGAAGTAAGAAGGTAGGAGGTCCTAGAATCTATTTTAAAATCAAGATGGCAGAATATTCACTGATGAAACGAAAAGTCCTGGTTTTCATGTTCCAATTTACCACAAACTTGACACTTTCGCACCATATTAATGTACAAATAATATCGTCAAATCACAAATAGTGTAAAAATCACACAAAAACAAGGCAAATCGAGCACTTAACACAGACAATGTGAAAGCAACACCGCATAGATTCCTTATAACTACTACCAACATGAATGAATATTTTAACGCTTGAACGTAAAATCGATAACTAGTATAGGCGAGTGGTAGATCCAAGTACAAGAAACCTGATCTTGTTGCTACATTTTCGGGGCATTTTTAAAGGAGATGATAAGTTATTGTTGAATAGGTCGTGCCTGAATGAAAAATACATATTTGGATGCCAATAATATCGTTCTTGTTGTATCTTTAACTGATGAGATTAGATGAGAGTTGATTTTATCTTGCTTCTATCATGTTTTAACTGTTGATAAATATAGAGAGTAAAATGGAGTACCTTGTTTAAATCGAACACTTGGCAATGATGCTGGTGGAAAATATCGAGGGGCAGAGCTGTGTTGAATAAACTGTGGTAGGGGTAGGGGTATAGAAAGAAATAGGTATATTATTTGTTTTCTCGAAGCTGATGTATACGCCGATTAGATTAATGTTGAGTAATACCTGTATATACTGCTATAATTTAATGAGTTTTGAATGGTTTGAATGGAAACTGATAGAGAAAACCAACAAAAGCTTTTTTTTTTTTAGATGACTGGTAAGTTTTAAAAGTTTACCCTCTGAAATTACAAAATCTGTGCCAGTTCAAAAATATAGTCTCAAGAAATCTGGTTGTCAAATATAATTATCAATTATTAGTATATAATTTGTACCTATAGTATTCATGAATTTTGAACTGTTCATATTTGTTTCAGTATCAGTTTTTTCTAAAAAATTTTAATGACCCTATGATATAAACCCACCATTTGTAAAGTGTACCAAAGTTAAGTAGTAAGTAGTATGTGAATATAATATTTCCTGTTTTTTCAATTTTTCTTATCATCATGTTTGAACCTTCATTTAGCTTTTTCAATTATACAGGGTGTCCTGAAATTAGACGTCAATATTTCAACCAATTATTCTACATTCCAAAATAAAAATTTAACTAAAGGATAGGTGATTGAAGAAATTAAAAATTAAACTTCCTATAAACTAGTATCCACAGACTCTTCGTTTTCAAGATACAGGGTGTTAAAAGGTGAAGACCTGATGACGGTTTTTTGTATATATTTTCGAAATAACACCCTGTCTCTTGAAAACGAAGAGCCTGTGGATACTAGTTTATAAAAAGTTTTATTTCTATTTCGTAGTGGGTTTTCGGGAATCAAGGACACGTCCATACAGTTTCTTCTATTTATCAATAGCAACGTTTCGATGCCAATTGCATCTTCCTCAGGCTATAAAACAATCATTTGGTAAAAAAAAAAATATATTGAAACATAAACGTATGTACATAAAACATGATGGTATAAGTAACGCCAAATACATATAAAAAATTACACAAAACGTCTATAACTGAGTGTCAAAATGTACTAAAGCATACAATCATACAAGAAACAATCACAGGAAACAGAAATACTAGAAAACACACACAACGTGAATGAATGTATACAGAACAAAACAAGGAAAAATTAGGAAAATCACTATTTGCCTACCTTCTTAACAAGTTGTTAAGAAGGTAGGCAAATAGTGATTTTGCGATCAGAGAAACGTTTCTCGCTCTTTCAGGACGCACTGATGATGGCCTAAGGCCGAAAGCGCTCTGCATTTATAAAATATACTTTTGCACGGAATACACCGACTCCCTATTTCTTCATTTTTTATAATTGGTTTTATGAAAAAAAGTTATTCTTCATAAGAAGTTCTGCATGTTCTCAAACCTGGAATACAATCATTGGATATCAAAAATTCTCAGTCGTATACGAGGTTTGACCAAAAATATGAAATTGGTACAAAAGTAAAGTACCTTTATTTTTGACATTATCGAAAATTTGTATAAGAAAGAGTTGTGAAGAACTAGAATTTACTTTCAAATATGCATTTCCATCAATTTTTATGAAAAAATTATTTTTTGATTTTGGGTCTACTATACATGCATGCAAATCACAATAAAATATTAAAAAACAACAAAAAAGTTCTCAGTGCTATTTTTTAATGTAGTTTCAATTTTTTTTTTCTGATTGTATAGTGATTTTTCTGATTTTAATTGATTGTTGACAATAGAAGAAAAAATGATTTTTCCATGTAATTTGATGTATCCTCATATTTGAACGTAAGTTTTACTTCTAAACAACTTTTTCAAATAAATATTCTCGATATTGTCAAAAATAAAGGTACTTTACTCTGGTACCAAATTCATATTTTTGGTCAAACCTCGTATACGACTAGAGATTTTCGATATGTAATGATTGTATTTCAGGTTTCAGAACATGCAAAACTTTTTATGAGGAATAACTTTTTTTCATAAAACTAATAATAAAAAAGTTTCCCATATGTCGCCAACTTAGCTAGGCACACTGTATATATTTTGGCATTAGAATCACGGCAAAAGTATCAGGTACCTAAATTATATTTATACAGTTTGTCCAATCAAGTCGGAATAAACCCTATGGAAAACTTTTTTATTATTAGATTTATGGAAAAAAATTATTCTCCATAAAAAGTTGTGCATGAGTTATATTACCATTTCAAGACGACTCAGCTATATTAATGAAGAATAAGCAACCCCTGCTTATTTAAGCCATCCACAGGAGCCCTGCAACATCCAGTACTACCCAGACCACACGTAATTGTCAATCATCCCGTCGTGACGCTTTCAACCCTGTTATTGTATGAAAGTTGTGTTGATCTTATTTAAACTAATTTATTAACACCCCCAATATAATCATGAAAAATATATGGTAAAAAACAACAAAAAAAGTTCTCACTGCTATTTTGTTGTTTTTTAGTATTATTTCTGTTTTTTTTATCTACCCTATTGCTAAATAAACGTCTTATCATTATTATTAAAGTTTACTGAATTAGGAATTAGTAAACTTTGGTTTTGTGCAGATATGTGAGTATATCAACATCAACACGGTTATTTCGTGATTGTTTTTGTATAAAATCGATCTGTTTCGTCTCCGCTGGAATGATAGGTATTTTTTTGAAGAACCAGGATATTTCATTCGCTAAGCTGGTGGCAACACTGATTACTGATTCGCTTTCTAGTCTGGTCAGAGACAGCGAATAAGTAGTGTTTTGGTCTTTCGAAATTCGAAACTGTTTTTACCAGTGTGAATTATTGTTTAATATTGTGTATCGCTTATACATTTGCTGCTATGAAAGTCAACAGAAGAGAACCAATTATTCATGATGGATATTTTTTTAAATTGAGAAAAGTCTGTCGTGGTGTAAGGTAAGTACTTAATTTTATTTAATATTTTTCATTCAAATTGAAGATTTGTATATGATTTCATCAACTTAATTATAAATGGTTGCAAAAATAGCTAGATAGTGTGTCAGCAGTCGACTAGGTTTGGATGCCCCGCAAAAGGACAGATACGAGGGCTCAACAGAGAATTTTTGCCTCGTAACATTCACCACAATCATCGTCAAAGCGTCAACGATATTGCTAAATTCACCTTTAAAAAACATCCGCGAAAAGCTATGATAAAAATGAGAGAGGAACTCCAAAAAATATTTACGATAGGCTGGCAATTAGGTAGGTATCCTATTATATCTATATATATCAAAAAACTAATTTATATCATCTCTATTTCTTTGGAACGGAAAACAGAACCGCCATATCAGGAACAAAACCAATCAAAACACTATCAAAGCGAGACAGTTAATATTACCTATCCTATCTCATTACAATTTGTTTTTTTTTGTTAAAAAGTAAATATGTCAATCAACTTTTCGTCATACAATTAGTTTATAAATACAAAAATACTTTCAAAATTAAGAGTAGAACAGACATTCTATGTATCCCATAATTCTCACATTGGATATTGGATATACCATTTTATAATATTATAAAATGGATATACGTATCATTAGCGAACAAATTTTGACGATCTCTATTTTTGTTAGTGTTGTGAGACGTCCAGATTTAAAAAAATCCATTTAACCTACAAACATCCCAATTTTTTCTCTATAGGCTTATGAAATTCCAGCCGATCGCATATGGATCAGGCCTGAGAAAACAATTAATTCATTCATTTTTGGTTGCCACGAGGTTTGTTGCTCCAGAATCGCCGTTAATTTGGACATTAATCAAATAGACATTCCATCTAAATATGGACGTAGGATTTTTTTGTGGGGTATGGTGTATAATAACGAGTGTTCAATAAAAAAAAGGATCAAGTCACCTCTGGATTTTTTTTTCTGTCATGAACGTAGGTCGTGGCTAGTTTGTATGGTCTCATAAGAAAGGGTTCTATTATTTTTTCGACTTACATGATTCATATATTCTGCAAAAATTGTCAAGATTTGAGCAAATGGAGGTTGGCGGGGTTCCTGGGCCAATTCCCATTGGATAAAAGCACACCCCAACTGTTCCAATGTGGGGGGAGTATTTGGTCTGGTGGAAGCTTTCCACCTATTCATAGATGAGTTCACGGATATGAAGGGCACTTCGGCAGCACCCTCTGGATATCTGAAAATAGTAACATGCAAACAAAACATTCTTTTTTGTTTTTGTCCGTGATTAGAGATAAATCAACTTGAAACAAAGTCCAGTTTTGATAAATTAAAACTTGATTTGAAAGTAGAACTTTCTCCTGTCATGTTTGATGGCAGTCCCTAAAGTGTAGAGTTAGTGAGTTGACGTGTATTTAATTTTAGGGTTTTATTTTTTATTTTGAAAAAAAATGTGTTGCATAACGTTCTACACTTAACCCGGAATAAATAAAGTACTCAACAAAAGGACGGTACAGACGGAAATGTTCACCTATCTTTGCGAACCTCATCTATATCTTTTTAACGAACTGAGGAAAACATATGCGGTTCATAATATGTACGTGTGTCATGTAGCATGAAAAATAAATTTTATCAAATGCTTTTCTTATACAAGGTGGTGAAGAAAATAGTTATTTTCCTAACAAGTTCGCAAATTGATGCTTTCCCGCACGCAAAAGCAGTTAGACGAACGACGCGAAGCGGAGTTCGGATATGCTTTAAGGGCGGGAAAGACACTTTGCGAACTTGTTAGGAACAATATTTTTTCTACGAGCGTTCACAGATTAGACACGAAAAACTTTAGATAATATATTATTTGAACGCACTTAAAAACATAGAACTTGAGAATAATGATTATTTATGCTTAACAATATATTTATATTGAAAGAACAGTTTGTGGCGGCAGCTGGAAATTGGATAATATGGGTATAATCAAAATCATAATTGATTTATTTTATATTTGAAATGCAAGGGCATGTCCGATCACTGTTCATAAAATTTCCTCTTTTGTCGCCTTATTCCCTGCTATTGGCAACACTGTTTTGATTTGACATGACACTCTAGACAGCTGCGTCATCAAGATCAGTCAGTCTTCGTTTAATCGTTTATACTTTTATAAATTTGATTGTCCGTTTGTTTGTATACATGATCAGGTTTTTTTGATGCCACTATTCAGCTCAAATCTTTCGAAGATTTCCGATAAACACAGTAATTTGCACCAAAATCAAGCAAGAACAACTCACAAATGCCGATTGAAAGTCATCATTATCAATGTCTGTTTACGTTACTGGTGAATGCGTTTTTAACGCAAAAAAAGAATTGTGTGTTTCATTTTGATTTTGACTGAAAAGGGAAAAGTAACAAGAACATTATTTTGTGCATTACAAAGTGCATTATCTACAGTTTGGTTGGTATGGAAACGAAGTTTAAAACAACAAATTGGTAGGTAGTTATTTCAGTTGACATTTGAGTGCGGGAAAAATTTTTCCCGCACTAGTGGGAAAAGGTTACTTTGCACACGCAAATGAGTGTGCGAAGTGGCTTCTTTGCGCACGCTCGTAGAAAAATGTTATAAAAATATTAATTATTTACTATCTACTACAATAAAGAGTGTTCAATAAAAAAAGGGATCCAGTCATCTATGGATTGCAATGGTTTCAAAAAACGTATGTCTTAGCTAACATCGCAATTATGACATGACATCCACTTTCTAACCGTCACAGATGCCATGATGCTAACCATACAAACTAGCCACGACCTACGTTCATGACAGAAAAAAAATCCAGAGGTGACTTGATCCCTTTTTTTATTGAACACTCGTTATTATACACCATACCCCACAAAAAAATCATACGTCCATATTTAGATGGGATGTCTATTTGATTAATGTCCAAATTAACGGCGATTCTGGAGCAACAAGCTGGGGGGTGGGGGTAGTATGATGTAAGATAAAATGTGTGAATGCGCATTCGCCATTTTATCAAACCTCGTGGCAACCAAAAATGAATGAATTGATTGTTTTCTCAGGCCTGATCCAGATGCGATCGGCTGGAATTTCATAAGCCTATAGAGAAAAAATTGGGATGTTTGTAGGTTAAATGGATTTTTTCAAATCTGGACGTCTCACAACACTAACAAAAATAGAGATCGTCAAAATTTGTTCGCTAATGATACGTATATCCATTTTATAATATTATAAAATGGTATATCGTATATCCAATATCCAATGTGAGAATTATGGGATACATAGAATGTCTGTTTTACTCTTAATTTTGGAAGTATTTTTGTATTTATAAACTAATTGTATGACGAAAAGTTGATTGACATATTTACTTTTTAACAAAAAAAAATGAAAACTGCTGTCCTCAAAAATGATGAAGTTTGGTTTACCTAATAGGGAGGATATATATTTAGTATTAAATTGACTAACTATTTATTTGTTATAATTACCCCAAACGAACTTAATAATATTATGTTGGTTAAATTATCACATACAAATTCGTCTATTTGACGGTAAACATTTTATCTCACGACGCGGCGCTGCTTCGCTTTATTTAAGTGTTTATCTCTTTCCATGTGATATTGAATTTTCAATATTTTCTTCAATTTTTAGGCAGTGATGCGTAAAGCCAAATCACTAGGAATAATCCGCCGAATAGATGGCAACAAAATAGCACCTACGAGAATGTTTCTTTCTTGCATTACTTCCGGCTGCAATGATACGTCCTGCTTTGCAGCACTTGATGGTTAGTTAAAAAAAATTGTTACGGAACTAGGTTGAATTATTATTAATAATTTAGGAAAATGTTCAAGTCGAGGAGGACTTTCGGGATCTCCATCAATACCTCCAAAATCAATGGATAAACAGAGAATCTTCCGAACATTTTAGTGTTTTCAGACAACGCCACAGGACAAACAATGTAATGGAGTCCTATCACAGGAGGCTCAATTCGAAAATCATTGAACATCCAGGGATTTGGGACCTGATGGGTATTAGATTCCAGATTTTAATCAAAAGGCATAGAGAAACTGCATTGCATATACTTTCAATAACGAATTTTTGAGTCCAATAGGTATAATTTATCTATTTTCACCAAATGCGCTTGCATTTCATCTCACATTTTTTTTCTAAGCTATAGTCAGTTTCGTTGTTTCCTGTCCAACTCAGAAATTTGCCTGATAACTCAAAAATGTTAACTGTTGTAGTACATAGCGCCATCTATCGGCAGGATTTGTCAATCCTAGGATGGAAATTCCCATCAATCTAGTGAAAGACTACTACCATTGGTCGCCATAATAATATGATGAGTCCTAGTAGTCCTAGTAGGACGAAACGTATATGGATTGGTCATGGTCAGACTGAGGAAACAGTTTCAAGATTTTCCATAACTCAAAAAGCTTATTCTTGTGAAAAATACTTTAATCTGACATTAAAAATATGGTTGAATAATAAAAATAATGTTTTGGAAGACTAATGTGTATAGAAAACAGAAATAGAGAGCGATGAAAACATGGTAATATGTATTATTAGATGAAGACAAAAGTTTTATTGTTTGCATGTATTCTTTTTGATTCTTTATTCCGTATCCTGAATAAGAAAATTGGAGCTCATCAAACATGAATCAAAACACTCGGGTCTTCGATTTTTTTTAGGTTGCTGAAACTGCTGCTTGGACATCCAGAACATTACCAGCCTCGAAGTTAAACAGCTGGAGAGGAATATATTAATATTCATAGAGTTGGGAAGAAGATAACCATGTTAAACAAAAAGATAAATCTGGCATGAGATAACTTGGGGGATGGAAGATCAACCATGGTGGACTTCTCAAATCATGCCAAATATCTGGTTATAGGGTTGGATAACCAACTGAATATGTGTGATGAGGATATAATGGATGATCAAGAATCAGATCTTCCACAAATGGCGATCCAGGATGATCTGCTACATCATCCTGGATCGCCATTTGTTGCCAACCATGACGTGCCTCATCCTCAAAATGGTATCCCTCCTCTGAACCCTATTGCAGTACCTTCGAGGATTTGAGATCCGCCTCAATCTATGCCTCCATCACCATCTCGCCCTATATCACCTTTGCCCCACACTCCATCACCTCCTCGCACTCCATCACCTCCACGACCTGCATCTCCGTTTTTGCGGTCCGTTTCTCCTCCACCAAACTTTAATCATTATAATTCCCCTGTACGATCTCCACCACCATTACTGGAAGAGGCCGACGTTTTTTTAAACGATCTTGGAGATGGAGATAATGCTATAGAGATCGATCGTGAGTATCTTTCTGTGACGTTACAAAACAACCAATAATGCTTGGGAACTAGAAGTACAAAGATACAGATTTTCGGACTTCCATCGTCTTGAGTTTAGTTACACTACGTTTCGATCAAAGATTGTATTGATCGAATCGTAATATAACCAATAAACTCAAAACGATGGAAGTCCGCAAATCTGTTTCAAGTTCTACATCGTGTACTACCTTCAAATATATGTAAAAAGTTCCGCGAAATGTTAAACTGAACTAATTATAACCATAGTCAAACTCTAATAGTCATAACCATTTGAGGTTGGCAATCAACAGTTGAAAGGGTTGAGTTAGAGGAAGGCTCGGACGCAGAGGTATTAAGATGCAGAGTATGCCTCATCAACAAAGTTCAATTTATTATTACGGTTAAAAATCCCGCAAGATTTATTTCACTGGTTTAAATCAAAGAAAATAAATCAACGTACTCAAATACCAAGTGGAAAACAGCATTTTCTACGGCTTTCGCAATATACCATTTCACCACAACCCTTATGTTTCACCAGTAACCATCTACCTTCGAATTCACAGCGTTCTCGGTCCGTTTCCTCCAGATTTTCCCATGTTTTTCCATCATTTTCACATTTACGCCTGATGTTTACATTGATTTCTATAGGACTGAAAACTAGGGTTATGTTGTTTCCTGATCAGGACCCGTATTCCGTGTACCTGTGGAATTCTAGCAACATGTCGCTTTCCCATCATTTTACACAGAGAGCGACGTGTTGCTATGGAATTCCACAGTACACGGAATCCCGCCCCAGGGCATGAGCTGCCGTTAAGCGTTGCCAAATGTACTCGCCTAGTATGACGTCAGACGGAGTCCTGTTCAATGACTGTAAATAATCAGGAAAATACCCCGTTTTCCTGTCAGGAATTTAATTTTCACATACGATACATCAGATAAACATATTCAGGATATTATAACATGGATTTTATGCTGAGTAATGGAAGTTACGGTGTGTCTTCGCCTGCAACGTTGCCTCTCCTGCTGCTAAACCCTCTGGTCGGTACTGATAGTGCTGCCCTAAGTTTTTTTGTCCCTTCCGATTGGGCGTGGTGTCACTTCTTGAGAATTAACCTACAGATTCCACGGTGTGCGTGAAAAGCAGTTTTTTACCTCGATTTTCTTGCTGGAAAATAGTTTCCACCCTTATTTGGGATTAATAATCGAGATCGATTCAAGTGGTACCAGTAGTAGCTGTTCCCATACTCGGAAGAAGAGTAGTTTGGGCAGAACGTGAAAGTACTGTGGACCACGTGCGGAATTTTCCGGTTATCACTGCGTTAGCACCCGGGAAAAATATCCTGTAAGGCACCATTCCTTCAGACAATTGAGGTACTGGTGAATGCACGGAAATATCAATGTTTCCTGCTACTTTGGCGAAGCTTTTGGAGTTATTGGCGGTATTGGAACTGGAGGCGCTGTAATTCGAGTTGGAGACGTACTGGATGAGGAGATCTGTGAGGGTACATACATACCTGCGTTCCGGACCACTGATCCAATATCCTAGACTGCTATCCAGGAACCTGGAGGCGCGACCCCTTGACTGTTTTGACTGGTGATGTACAAACTTGTTTCTGTTTGAAGTGTGATTTCACTGTTCATTATTCTTCCGGTTTTCCCCTACAAAGTTGATTGTTTTCGATCGAGATAACGTTACTTATTTGTTACTCATTAGGTCATAAACCTTTTTTTTTCCCTTTTGTCATTTCATACGCCTTAATATTCATTAATTAACGTCAAGTTACATAGGACTATTTATTTTAAACATAGATTTGAATTTCTGAAACGTTGAATCAAACTAAACTGAAAATCATTCGTCATTCCTGTGCAGAGTTGATTTTATTTTGGCTTATTATTTGGAATTATTTTCCGGGTAAAAGGGGCGTTGGTACGTTGGAGCGACAACAGCGTTGTAAACCAAAGGTGATCACTCGCGGTACTCGTTTGCGGATTGTGTACACTTCCCACGACTGTTTACGTGCGGCGTCTACCTAACGACTTCTTCTTTACCCGCAGTACTTTAATTTTTGCATTATATTCTATAGGGTGGGCAGCAACTTGGGGTATATTAGAGTAGACTGTTCGGATTCACAGTTGTTGTTTGTATTACTTATTGGCAACACTCAATTTGAGTCAACCTGTTAGTTGATTGTTGCTACAATATATATATATATATATCGTTAATATATGGTTTTGGGTGGATCCTTGTTTCATTGACTTGGGGGAAACAGCCAAACCAACTAGAGGTGCGTTCCAGGAAAAAGACTTTCTGGTTTGAGTCTGCAGCTTCCATCAAACCAGTGGCGCCCATTTTAGAATCTGTTTTCAGGTCATTAATAACTGGGACTCACTCCCGCACCGACTCTGCTGCCGCGAGCACTTGTGTTGCTACTTCCTGTGAGCCAGCTTCTGAGAGGAAGTTTGAGGTAACATTTTTGGCGCCCAACGTGGGGCCCGATTCATTTTTTTTGTTGAACTTCTGGTTGGTTGGGTTACCCCTGGTAAATAAGGGAGAAATGGAGTAAATATCACACTTCAATTTTTTTGTTTTGGTCTTAACAAGTTTTATTATATTGCGTTGCCGACAGTGTCTGGTGTGTGATTTTATATTTCAGTGTTATTGCGGGTTAGTGGTTACATATCAATATATTTTTGAGTTTATATTGTTTGGTGATAGAGTATCCATAATGTCGCGTGTGATGAAGGTTAACCGACTTAGTCAAGATGAACTTACTTATGAGCTGTCTATACGAGGTGTTAGTACGGGAACTTGTGAAGAAATGAGACGTCGCTTGGCTATGGCCCTGGAAATGGAGAAGAGTGGTGATAGTATTAAGCATCCAGACTACCCTTATACTTACAAAGAGGATGCCGAGGGAGTGGAGAAGAAGCTTAAGGAAGTAGAGCTGGGTGTACAGAATTTCTCCGGAACCAAGGGAGGCAGCGACTATTTAAAGTACCAAACTAAGCTCTCACACATTCTAAATCGACTAGACAACATGGATACGAAGTCCGATGCAGCTAAAGGCAAGGCTAAAGCTGAGTGGGTGGCTACAACACTGACATTGTTGCAAAAGCTGGAAGAAGGGGATGAAGTGCCTGAAGATGGTGCTAAGGGTGGTGGAGGTAGGCCAGCCTTGAGCCTGTTGGAAATGGAATCTTCATCAAGAACGCAACAGAACGATCCAGACAGCGATACGGACGAACCTGCTAGTTTCCGCAGGGCACTCAATTCGTCGCCTTTAACAAGAAACTTCACTGCAAACTCTACTAGAATGGTACCTCCAAGCAAATGGGATCTCCAGTTCTCAGGAGATAAGAGAGGCCTATCCTTGAGCGCATTCCTGGAGAAATGCGAGGAACTTCGGATGGCCCGTCATGTTACAAAAGAGACCCTGTTGGAATCTGGAATCGACCTGTTCACTGGGAAAGCTTACCAGTTTTACCTCGCTTACCGTGGAGAAGTGGAAACTTGGGACGAGTTTGTGGGTCTGCTGAGAGAGGAATTCCTGCCTAGAAATCACAATGAAAAGCTGTTCAAAGAAATCCGTAGAAGGACACAGGGCAACGATGAGAGTATTGGAATATACCTGGCCATCATGAGCGGGTACTTCAAAAGGCTGACATGTCCGGTCTCAGAAGACGCAAAACTGAACATCTTGATGAGGAACTTGGCCCCATTCTACCAGAATCAGCTGGCTTTGGTGGACGTCAAATCTGTTCCGCAGCTCCGAAGTTTATGCAGACGCCTGGAAGAGAGACGGGACGCTGTGGAAAGCTACTCACAACCTTCTAGAAGAGGGAATCTTCTAGAGCCGGATCTGGCCTACCTTGATGAGGAACCAAGCATTTCCACCATGCACCTTACTGAAAACCAGCCCAGGCAAGAGAGAGAGGTGATATGCTTCCGTTGCAATAAGCCTGGACATAGAGCAGTGGGGTGTGCTTTGCCCAAGCCAATGGCGTGTTACCGATGCAACTCATGGCGGTGTGCTGACAGAGGAGGAGTCGAGACAGTTGTCGGACCTGCTGGACGAGAGTTTTAATCTTATGGGTACTGACTTGGGGTGTACTGACAAGGCTGAGCATGTGATTGTGACGAAAGCGCGCCCAATCAAGCAGCGGTGGTACAGAGTGTCTACAGTTATGCAGCAGCTCTTCGACAAAGAACTGGAAGAGATGCTGAAGCTCGGTGTGATAGAGCCGTCCAGTAGCCCATGGTCTTCACCGGTGGTAATGGTCAAACAGAAGAATGGGACCCATCGTTTGTGCGTGGACTATCGCAAACTGAATGCCGTCTGTGAACGAGATTCTTACCCATTGCCACAGGTGGGTGACACCTTGGACAAACTAAGAAACGCAAAATATCTGTCATGTATGGACATCAAGTCGGCATACTGGCAAGTACCTGTTGCTACCTCATCCAGACAATACACTGCTTTTACTGTGCCCAATCGTGGTTTGTTCCAGTTCAAGAGGTTACCATTTGGACTGCATAACGCACCAGCAACCTGGCAACGGCTCATTGACAATGTCCTGGGAGCTGACTTGGAGCCATACGTGTTTGTATATTTGGACGACATCGTCATCGTGACGCCGGATTTCGAGACACACCAAAGGATTTTGGCGGAGGTGTTCAGGAGACTTCGGGAGGCTAATTTGACTGTGAGTCGAGAGAAGTGTTCGTTTTGCCAGCCACAATTGAAGTACCTGGGATATGTGGTAGATAAACACGGTCTGCATGTCGATCCGGACAAGGTGAGAGCCATGATGGATGTTCCAGTCCCCAGAAACGTGCCAGAAGTGCGACGTATAATAGGAACTTTCTCCTGGTACCGGAGGTTCATAAAGGACTTCTCCACCAGGATCTCACGAATAACTGGCCTACTCCGGAAGTCCAGAAAATTTGAGTGGACGGAACAATGTGATGCAGCCTTCCGGAAAATCAAGGAGTGCCTAGTCAAAGCACCAGTGCTGAGCTGTCCAGACTACTCCCTTCCGTTTGTGGTTCAATGTGACAGTAGCGGGTATGGCATAGGGGCAGTGCTGACTCAACCGAAACCCGATGGTATTGAAACGGTGATAAGCTTTTTGAGCAGGAGTCTGTCGAAGCAAGAGCAGAACTATTTCACAACGGAGAGAGAATGTTTGGCGGTGTTGTGGTCAGTAAACAAACTGCGTCCTTACCTGGACCTTGTTCCATTTTCTGTGATCACTGATCACTACTCCCTGGTGTGGCTGCAGAACATGGCGCAACCAACTGGAAGGTTGGCCAGATGGCAGGTGCAGTTGCAGCAGTTCGATTTTAAACTGATCCATCGAAAGAGTAAGGAGCATGTGGTTCCAGACATGCTGTCACGAGCAGTCCCGAAGCTGGATCTTCTGAGCCTCGACCCATCGCCAGTTCAGGACAAATGGTACAAGAGGATGTTGGAGTCCACGTTCTCCAACATCAACGTCCTTGGGAGATGATCTCGACAGATCTCATGGGACCATTACCACGGTCTAAACAAGGTCACGCCTTCCTACTTGTGGTAACGGACTACCACAGCAAGTTCTTCCTACTCTGCCCTCTTCGAAAGGCGACTGCTGAAGCCGTGTCCCGTTTCATCGAAAAGAATGTCTTCTTGCTGTTTGGCGTTCCATCGACAATCCTATGCGATAATGGACCTCAGTACCGCAGCAAGCAATTCATGAGCCTAGCAGAACGTTATAAAGTAAGGATCAAGTTTAATGCGAATTATCACCCCCAGGCCAATCCTACTGAAAGAGTCAATAGGACCCTGAAGACCATGCTAAGCATGTACATCTCAGACAACCATCGAACCTGGGACGAGAACGTGGACCAAATAGCTTGTGCACTACGGACAGCCACTCATGAAGCCACGAAGTTGAGTCCATATTTTGTGAACTTCGGGCGGCACATGGTCCGGACGGGAAGTCAGCACGGAAAAGTTGTTCCTGGGGTAGAGACATCGGAACCGGCAGGCATCCAGCATCGTGGAGAGTTGATGGGAAAGCTCTTCCAGGATGTGCAGAAGAGGCTGGAAGCGGCTGGGAAAAAAAGTGTGGAGCGCTATAACTTACGTTGTCGTCATGTGGAGTTCCTACCCAATCAGGTCGTATATAGGAAAAACTATGTCCTCTCGGATGCAGCGAAGTTCTTTTCCAAGAAGCTTGCTCCGGAATACCTGGGACCGTTCACCGTACAAAAACGTGTTTCACCGTGGACATACGAGCATGGAGTCTCGAAAGGCGTCTGGAACATCAAGGACCTGAAGGACCCACAGACGATTGTAAACTGATTGTGTTTACATATATTGATTACGTTATATTGTACTGTCTATTTCGAGTTAAGTTGGGAAATATAAACTTTAAGGTTAGTTGGCTGTTAGCTTATCTTCTGTAATTTTTTTGTTTTTTTTTTGGGTTGACGGTCGCATATCTTGAAGAAAATATGCGAGCATATTTTCTTTTACCAGGTAAAGGGGGAAAATGTTACGGTTGAGAATCCCGCAAGATTTATTTCACTGGTTTAAATCAAAGAAAATAAATCAACGTACTCAAATACCAAGTGGAAAACAGCATTTTCTACGGCTTCCGCAATATACCATTTCACCACAACCCTTATGTTTCACCAGTAACCATCTACCTTCGAATTCACAGCGTTCTCGGTCCGTTTCCTCCTGATTTTCCCATGTTTTTCCATCATTTTCACATTTACGCCTGATGTTTACGAGATGATGCATTGCCCGAGCTCCCTCGTTGCCAAATCTACTACCCAGCATTCGAAATGTCATATATCATGACGCAGTTGTGAATTGACACATTCTTGAAGAGCGCCAAGAGCGGGAAATATTTTGCTGTTGACATTTCTCTTGGTGGTTGAGTTTATTTATTTATCGGAGTAGGAGTTGTTGGCATTGATAAAACGTTCTAAAGTGCTTAAAAAAAACAGTGAAGCTGATTGTACTATTTCGTTCTGTGTGGGAGTTAATACTAATAATATTATGGAAAGCATATACATCAGTGTGTCCACGGACTGAGTTTCGGTAGGGTATAAATGACCAACATTTTCCGAATTTGACTGTGATTCTGAGAATCGCTCCTGCTTCGTCTAAAACTAAGATGTTCAAAAATGAGCGAAATCAATTGATATACAGGGTGGTTTGGAACTGATTTAGTAAAAATTGACAGGAGTTAAGTAGATACCTACCTTTGTTTGAAAAGATTTCAGAATAGTTTATTGAGAAAAGTTGTTTAGAATCAAAAGCTAAGGCAGACTTTCAATTTTATTTTATTTAATAATTTCTTTATTTTTGTTCGTGATGATTTTTGTCAGCAATGAACGTTTTTTATTGTTATAATAAATCATTTATTCATTTTGGTTTTGTTGACATTTCAAAATCAGCAATTTCATTATGAAACCTACTTATAAAATCAAAGTAGGTTGATTTGCCTGAAAATTGAGACTCTGCATTACCTTTTGATTCTAAACGACTTTACTTAAGAAATTCTTCTGATATCTTTTAAAACAAAGCTACTTTACTCTTGTCAATTTTTACAAAGTAAGTTCCAAACCACCCTGTTTATCGATTGATTTCGCTCATTTTCTCAACATCTTAGTTTTAGATCAAGCAGGATCGATTCCCAGAATATCAAAATCTAACTCGGAAAATTCTTGTCATTTAGACCTTGCCGACAATCCGTGCATGGACACACTGTATGTATATTATTTGTGTATGATAAGTGGTGGCATTCTAGTCCTTATAGATTCTACCCTATTATCTATCTATATATTATTTGAAGAATGCATCATTTTGGATACAATAGTGGTACATAGGGTTGAAAACTATTAATCAACTACTTTTGGGTGGTATTAGATGAAGCTCAGCCGTGCACTGTCAACATTTTTTCGGCAACTAAAAAATGGCCATAATCAAAACTTATATTAATTATGCTATTTAATAGTCAAGTGCAACTAAAAAATTATGTCTAAATCGTTTTCAATTTTCTTTTTTTTTCTGTTTTTCAAAATTTAGACCAATCATAATTGCTGTCTTGAATAAATCCATTTTAACTCTAGATGATACTGCGCGGGACACCACTTTATTAGCAACTTTTTGGTTGAGCAACTATTTCATGTTGGTCAATAGTGCGCGGCTGGCCTCAATTAGAATTAAACTTATGTTATTATATTTCGGGTCCAGTCCTCAATATTACATAATTGTGTAGTAGTGGTTTTCCATACTTATTCCCACGAGGTTGAAAGTAAAAGCAAAAGTCGTCCGGTCCTGTCCTTCGGATGACCGTTGCACGTATGTCATTTCACTCCCTCTCTATTCAGCTCTTCATTGTGCTTTTCGTGCTTGTGCGACGAGGTTGTCCGCGTTCGCTCCCTCACAGGTTGACGATAAATTCGGATATTTAAGGTAATTCTTTTGACTATTGCTTTTCTTTTTGGATTATAACATAGCAGGGTCCTTTAACCGGACGCTATATGTAGCTATCTTCACCTTTAGGGTTTATTTCAGTCGAATAATTATGGGCAAATCTAAAAGCCATAGGAAGAGGAAACGCTCATCGAGCCGCTCCAGTTCTAATAAAAATAAAGACTGTGGCAACTGCAATAATTTGATTGAGAGAATGGAAAAGCTTGAGTCCTTGATGTCTAATAGACAAAATTCAAGGTCTCCATCCGTTTATTCAGGACATTATTCCCGTAGTCGTTTGCCACGACGCCGGGTTAATTCGAAATCTCGATCGCCAACCCTAAATGAGTCTTCGAGCCGCACAACACGACAATTTTCAAGATCTCGGAGTCGAAGCCGCCGCCATAGACGTTCTTCTTGATCCGCGGCTACTCCCACCACCCCGATTCGGGCCTTGTCGGTTCAGTCACATGACTCTCGGGATCCAGGCCCTGATCAGGGTCTGTTGAATGCAACGTTGCCACGTGCAGATGCAAATACTGATAATACGGGGGGTGGAAATGAAGTACTCGCTTTACATGATGACGAGGTCTTGCCGGAGGATATCTTGAAGATACTGGGAAAAGATTCAACTGCAAGGGAAAATATTTCTTTTTCCCTGCATGATCAATAAACTGCAATATGGAAGACTATTTTGACTAATGGTTTAAAAAAGCCAGATGCTCAATTACTCTTCAATGCTTATCAGGTTTCAGGGAAAATGAATTACCTCAAACCACCCGACTTGAACCCGGAGGTTAAGGCGGCCTCGTCAAAACAAAGCATTTCTGTAGACGTATCTTATGTCGAGATGCAAAATCAATTAGGGAAAGGCCTAGCTGCACTAGGCAAATCAATTTCCTCAATTCTTCATGATTTGGAAAATACGCCTGAACAATTTAAAGGCGATTTTCTAACTAACCTATGTGATAGCGGACGGATTCTTACGAATCTTTTTCATCAATTTCACGAAAGAACCTGCTCGTTCCTGGGCTTAAAATTTCCAAGGAATTGGCGGATGACTGTCTACCAGGAGAATTCCTTTTTGGTCCTGATCTGACACAGAAACTGGACACGGCAAAATCCCTGCTAAGTGTGAGCAAGGATTTAAAACTTCCGCCTTCTCAGAATAGACCGAACCTATTCAAGACAGCAGTTGGTCAAAAAAGTACACAAAGAGGAGGCGGGGGGCAAGTCCGGTCTTACTTTCCAAGGGAACCTTCTAGACCTTCAAGGCCTTTAAACTCTCACCCCCCGGCTCGTCGATGGAGGGAAATGAGCCACGAGAGGGGCCCCTCTTCCAGATTCCAGCCAAGCCGCTATTGGAACAAACCGCAGGACAAAAGGAAACGACATTGATTGAGGTAAGCAACCATGCAGGTCGTTTAAAACTCTTTTACGAAAAATGGTTGACACTTACCGACAGTCCTATAATAATGGGTTGGATTTCAGGGTACAAATTACCTTTCGTAAAAACACCTGTGCAATTAAAGGCTCCAGTTTCAATTGATTATTCTTATGCCGAGGATCAGCAAATCAGCTGTGAAATCAGCAACTTATTAAACTCTGGTGCGATTGAAAAATGTAAGGCCACCCCTGGGCAATTTATTTCTCCTATATTTCTAGCCGATAAGCCCAATGGTGGAAAACGCTTTATTTCAAATTTAAAACGTTTAAATGAATTTATTTTCGCCCCACATTTTCAAATGGAAGATGCCCGAACAGCTAGTAAGTTATTGCACCGTGGCAATTATGCAGCCACGCTAGATTTAAAAGATGCGTACTATTTGCTTCCGACTCACAGCAGTCAGAGGAAATATTGAAGGTTTGTTTTCAAGGGCGATCTATACCAGTTTACATGTTTGCCATTCGGTTTGGCTTCGGCACCGTTTGTTTTTACAAAATTAATGAAACCAATTATAAATCATATTAGAGCTAGAGGCATATCCTGTGTGATTTATTTGGACGATTTCTTGATTTTGGGCCCGACTTTCGATGAGTGTTCTGAAAACATCCGTTTTACTACGTCTCTACTAATCTCTCTGGGATTCATTATCAATTGGCAAAAGAGTGTACTCTTTCCTTCCAGGAAGTTTAAATTTCTAGGTTTCATTTTCAATTCAGTGGATATGACTCTAGAGCTACCTCCGTCGAAACGTCAAAAAATTTTGGATTGGTTAACATTTTTTAGGACCCATTCTACTTTTAAAATTTTAAAGTTAGCTCAGTTCCTTGGCTTGCTTACATCCGCTTGCCCAGCAATAAAATATGGCTGGTTGTATACCAAAAGATTGGAAAGGGAAAAATTTATGGCTCTCAACCAGATTTCTCAGAACTATAATTCGACTATGCGCATTAACGAGGCTATAATTGAAGAATTATATTGGTGGAAAACACATATCAGTACTTCTAAAAATGATCTTAGACGCGATCATTTTCACCTAGAGATTTTTACGGATGCTAGTCTATCTGGTTGGGGCGCCTTTTGCCAAGGCGAAAGTACCCATGGACGATGGACGGTACAGGACTCAAATATGCATATAAATATTTTAGAATTACGGGCAATTTACTATGGACTAAAATGTTTTGCTAAACATCTATCTAATTGCAACGTCCTCATCCGTACCGACAATTCTACCGCGCTAGCTTATGTTAATAAGATGGGCAGCGTTCAACATCGGTATTTGAATGATTTATCTAGAACCATCTGGAAATGGTGCGAATCCAAAAATCTATGGATATTTGCTTCCTACATTCCTTCATCAGAGAACTGGCAAGCAGACCGAGCGTCTCGCATTCTGCATACTGAGACCGAATGGTCTCTCAACCAGTATGTCTTTGATGAAATATCTCAATTGTTCGGGAGCCCAGATATTGATTTATTTGCATCTCTTGTTAACCACAAATGTGACAGATACATGTCCTGGTTGAGAGATCCCGGCGCGGAAAACATTGACGCATTCACTGTGTCTTGGAGACATTTGAATTTTTACGCATTTCCACCCTTTTCAATGGTCTTAAGGGTACTACAAAAAATTATTAGCGACGAAGCAACAGGTCTTTTAGTGGTTCCCTTTTGGCAATGCCAGCCATGGTACCCGTTATTTAAAAATCTGATCATAGGAAAACCAGTATACATAGGACCACAAAGTGATCTCCTATTTTGTCCTTTCAGCCAAAAAACACACCCACTATCCAAAGACCTTATCCTGGTGGTAGCCAAGTTGTCAGGGAAGCGTTCCAGAGAAGAGGAATTTCACCAGAAGCTGTGAACACCATGATGAAATCCTTGAGTGACAATACGATTTGTCAATATAATTCTAGCCTGAAACTTTGGTGGGAATTTTGCCAGTCGAGGAGCCTACCCCCTTTTGAATACAACGTGCCCAATGTCCTGTTATTTCTGCAGAAGATTATGAACACTTCGAACAATACGTTCGTATAGTTCTTTTAATTCACATAGAGCTGCTATTTCTCTTATCACTTCTAGCAATTTGGGTTCAAACGCAGAAGTGAAGCGTTTTATGAAAGGAGTTTTTCGCACCAGACCCCCTAAGCCCAGATATGATTCAACATGGAATCCTCAAGATTTACTGAAGCATTTAAATAATCCATCCTGTACAGACTTGAGAACTGTATCCGGCAAATTAGTGACTCTTTTGATATTAGCCACCGGACAAAGAATCCAGACCGTTTCTCTCATAAAATGTTCTAACATGAAGTTCTCTGCTTCAGGAATAGACATCTACATTCCCGATTTTGTCAAAACGTCAGGGCCTAATGCTTATCAACCTAACTTGTCTCTACCATTTTTCCGCGAATCTCCCAATCTGTGCGTTGCTTCTTGCTTACAACAATACCTGGACTTAACAAAATCAATTCGTCCTGCCGACTGTGATGAACTGTTCCTGACTAACAGGAAACCGCATGGCCCAGCAACTAAGCAAACTTTGAGCCGCTGGGTAAAAAACTCAATGGCAAATGCTGGGATTGATGTAAATACCTTCAAACCCCACTCTTCAAGACACGCCTCCACTTCTTGTGCACTAAGAAATGGCGTACACATAGATATCATAAGAAGGTCTGCTGGTTGGAGTCAGGAGTCACAAACCTTTGCAAGGTTTTACAACAGACCTTTACTTCAAAAGGATGATTATTTAAAGTCGGTATTGAAAGTATTGTAAGCAATATTTTTCCACATTGTAAATAGTCACTTTTGTACTTTGGTCAGAATTCGTGTCTAATTTCATAAATCTAGTCTTGTTTGGCTTTATGAAAATATAAGTTCTTTTTCTCATCTGTTTTACTGCAACTTTTCTTTAAACAGCTACACAATCATGTAATATTGAGGACTGGACCCGAAATATAATCTGACGATCAAAAGAGCTTACCTAAGTTCGATCGTAATTATATGAGGTCCAGTCCGAAAATATTACAGACCCTAACCCATCCCAACCCGGAGATTGCAGGTAAAACAGCATAACACTTTGAAGAATGAAGAGCTGAATAGAGAGGGGGTGAAATGACATACGTGCAACGGTCTTCCGAAGGACAGGACCGGACGACTTTTGCTTTTACTTTCAACCTCGTGGGAATAAGTATGGAAAACCACTACTACACAATTATGTAATATTTTTGGACTGGACCTCATATAATTACGATCGAACTTCAGGTAAGTTCTTTTGATCGTCAAATTATGTAGTATGGGTATATGTATGTATATGTTGAATGTAAATCTATTTCTTAAATAGGTTTTTTAGTGGTAGAGTAGTACTTTTGGTATAGTAGAAAGTAGTTGGGGAAGAACTTACCTATTCCATTTTTCAATTTTTACATTTTTTTTTGTGTTGAGACTCTATATGTTCTTATACCTAAAAGCAAATTCGCTTTTGTTTAATAAATTAATAATGTCTACGAAACTCAATATTTAATTTCCAAACCATTTTCACTATAGGTATAATTCACCATATAGGCATATAACAACAATATATTCTTTTAATTCTCACTGAAAATTCAAGCAGAGGTTTATGGAATATCAAGTATGGGTACAAAATACTGAATATATATTTTCACTATAATTTGATCCTTGAGTTTTGTTTTATTTCAGACCCAAATATAAAACATCACAGAAAACGCAAAATTAGTCGTTGAGAATCTGTATTACCTAATTCATAATTTGAACAAATCCATAGGAAAAATAAAGTCAAATAAGAGACTATGTACTCATACAATAAGTCGTATTGAATCAACACTTCATGTCTAATAACCGATAGATAATAATGCAACTATATGTATGTATATGTATGATAAAAATGTTTAGAACAAGATGTAAAATGTTACGGAATACTTATTAATAAGAAAAAACTGCTATTTTCGTATATTTCTTACTAAGTATACGCTCACTGGAGGTATAGAAAGGATATTGATATACAGGGTGGACCAGAAGTAATGGGTCATACGGTAACAGAGTAGATTCCTCACACAAAAATATTGCGATAGACCTCAACTTGTCAAATCCGAAAGTTGATATTAACAGAAATACAGGTTGCCAAATTTGCATTTTAATTTTTGATTTTTTCAAATAACTTTTGAAATAATCATGTTATTCTGATGAAGTTTCGTATATGGGGGTTGTTTGACATGCAAAATTCATATCTGGCCTTGGTATGGATCTAACATGTAGGGAGCGCCACTTACACATCTTTCAACTCATTCAAATAGTTATAACTTTCTTGTACGCACTCGAACATTTTTTTTGAATTGAAAAAATGATCTTTCCGTCATTTCTACGTAAAAAAGGTACACTGTGTAAGAGTCGATAGGAGTGACCATTTTCAAGATATTTGTCCTTGAAGTAATCTATGCAATGTTGCTTCTAATGGAAAATTTTGAAAATTAACATAGGGGGCATCAAAAAATGCCGTTGTCACGGTAAAACAAAAAATTTTCAAAAAAATTTCTTTTTTTTTTGTAAGAAAAAATATAAAATTAGAGTAATTCGAGCATTATTTTTCTTATCTTAAGAAACATTGAGCATTCGAGCTAATGTCAAAATTACCATGATAATGCCGTTTTCAAAACCTCCTATGTTCATTTACAAAATTTTCCATTTAAAAACACATTGCATGGATTTTACTCCAAGTTCAAATATCTTGAAAAAGGTTACTCCTAGGCACTTCTACAAAGTGAACCTTTTTCAAGTAAATATATATATGATAGAAAAATCACTTTTTTAATTTTAAAAAAATGTACGTGTGCGTACAAAAAAGTTCTGACTATTTAAATGAGTGAAAAGTTGTGTAAGTGGCGCCCCTTACAAGTAAGAGCAATTCCTCAGATTTGAATTTTGCATATCAAACAACCCTTGTGTACGAAATTTCATCAATATAACATGACTATTTTAAAAGTTATTTGAAAAAATCAAATATCAAAATTCAACTTTAACACCCTGTATCTCTGTTAATATCAACTTTCGGATGTGACAAATTGAGGTCTATCGCAACATTTTTGTGTGACGAATCTACTGTTACCGTATGACCCATTACTTCTGGTCCACCCTGTAGAGGTTACTCAACCCAATCTCAAAGCAATAAGTCGTTTGTCAATAATCTTTTCAATCCCTATACATTATTATATTCTATAGTATGCATGCATCTGTTTCAAGTTCAGAAATTATAGATTTGATAGATAAGCACAAATGCTAAATGCTTGAGACGCAGCCGTTATTGAGTATATTATGTATTGTATATTTATTATATTTAAATATGAACATAATAATATTATAATTATAACGCATTTCTTATTTTTAAAACATACTCGATTTTGCAACTTTCGAAATTTTCTATCCTAACAACTAAAAATCTATTATATTATTATAATATACAAAACAAAGGTTCTTGATAAGGTCGTTGTTTGGTCCTTTACTCAAACAACGATAAGGTGAATGTTCATTTATTATACCTATTGCTTACATCGTATTGTTGGAAAAAATGGGATACATTCTGTAGTTTGTTATCCCTGGCATAAACGATACCCTTTAGACTTCTTAACTTTTTATCCGGCTCGAAAAACATAAAACACAATAGCCACGTTTTTGAATATCGCGCTTAAAAGATAGAAAAATAAAACAGGATTAACTGAAGCGTCATCGAGATTTTTAAATACCCCGCTTAAATAACAGCCGGAAGTGACACTGTCAACAATAACGCATGATTTGGCAACGATGGGGCTCGGGTAATGTATCATCTCATCTGATGTTTACATTGATTTCTATAGGACTGAAAACTAGGGTTATGTTGTTTCCTGATCAGGGGCGCGTTCACGACTACACGACCCGGGTTAAATATTACCCGAGTTAAATCTTTACCGGGTTAACTTTCATCCAACCGTGATCCAACCCAGATGGAAAAAGACATCCTTACGTGAGGGTGTGAACGACAGACGCATGGGTATCACTATCGGATACATCAATTTGAGATCTAAGGTTATGTGATTTGTTATTGTTTTCGATATTGTGATATTATTTTGGAATCTTTGCTTTTGATAGTATTATGTTGGTATGGTCTTACTTATATCCATTCATATGCTTTTATCAATCAAACCCACACATTGGTAAAACAATACTGTTTGTTTACTTACCGGCAATTTGGCGCACCAATATATAATTCCCATCTTCGGAATATATAAGATGACCGTTATTATCTGGACTATGATTTTCTGTTGTGATTTCCACATCCACCGTCAAACTCATGAGCTGCCGTTAAGCGTTGCCAAATGTACTCGCCTCGTATGACGTCAGACGGAGTCCTGTTCAATGACTGTAAATAATCAGGAAAATACCCCGTTTTCCTGTCAGGAATTTAATTTTCACATACGATACATCAGATAAACATATTCAGGATATTATAACATGGATTTTATGCTGAGTAATGGAAGTTACGGTGTGTCATCGCATGCAACGTTGCCTCTCCTGCTGCTAAACCCTCTGGTCGGTACTGATAGTGCTGCCCTAAGTTTTTTTGTCCCTTCCGATTGGGCGTGGTGTCACTTCTTGAGAATTAACCCACAGATTCCACGGTGTGCGTGAAAAGCAGTTTTTGACCTCGATTTTCTTGCTGGAAAATAGTTTCCACCCTTATTTGGGATTAATAATCGAGATCGATTCAAGTGGTACCAGTAGTAGCTGTTCCCATACTCGGAAGAAGAGTAGTTTGGGCAGAACGTGACAGTACTGTGGACCACGTGCGGAATTTTCCGGTTAGCACCCGGGAAAAATATCCTGTAAGGCACCATTCATCGGACAATTGAGGTACTGGTGAATGCACGGAAATATCAATGTTTCCTGCTACTTTGGCGAAGCTTTTGGAGTTATTGGCGGTATTGGAACTGGAGGCGCTGGAATTCGAGTTGGAGACGTACTGGATGAGGAGATCTGTGAGGGTACATACATACCTGCGTTCCGGACCACTGATCCAATATCCTAGACTGCTATCCAGGAACCTGGAGGCGCGACCCCTTGACTGTTTTGACTGGTGATGTACAAACTTGTTTTTGTTTGAAGTGTGATTTCACTGTTCATTATTCTTCCGGTTTTCCCCTACAAAGTTGACTGTTTTCGATCGAGATAACGTTACTTATTTGTTACTCATTACATCATAAACCTTTTTTTTCCCATTTGTCATTTCATACGCCTTAATATTCATTAATTAACGTCAAGTTACATAGGACTATTTATTTTAAAAATAGATTTGAATTTCTGAAACGTTGAATCAAACTAAACTGAAAATCATTCGTCATTCCTGTGCAGAGTTGATTTTATTTTGGCTTATTATTTGGAATTATTTTCCGGGTAAAAGGGGCGTTGGTACGTTGGAGCGACAACAGCGTTGTAAACCAAAGGTGATCACTTGCGGTACTCGTTTGCGGATTGTGTACACTTCCCACGACTGTTTACTTGCGGCGTCTACCTAACGACTTCTTCTTTACCCGCAGTACTTTAATTTTTGCATTATATTCTATAGGGTGGGCAGCAACTTGGGGTATATTAGAGTAGACTGTTCGGATTCACAGTTGTTGTTTGTATTACTTATTGGCAACACTCAATTTGAGTCAACCTGTTAGTTGATTGTTGCTACAATATATATATATATATATCGTTAATATATGGTTTTGGGTGGACCCTTGTTTCATTTACTTGGGGGAAACAGCCAAACCAACTAGAGGTGCGTTCCAGGAAAAAGACTTTCTGGTTTGAGTCTGCAGCTTCCATCAAACCAGTGGCGCCCATTTTAGAATCTGTTTCAGGTCATTAATAACTGGGACTCACTCCCGCACCGACTCTGCTGCCGCGAGCACTTGTGTTGCTACTTCCTGTGAGCCAGCTTCTGAGAGGAAGTTTGAGGTAACATTATAACCAAAAGCCCAAAGGCTAGGGGTTGCGCAAGACATGCATTTCTTAAAAAAAAAACGTTGGCAGTACTCAACTGCATTGTTGCTGTTGTGTTGGATAGAAACGTTTATTCTTGAAATTGTGGCAAAATGCCTTTTCAAGTTATCTACATCATGTGAATACTACGTATGTTAGTTCTTGATAGTAGGTTTCTCATCACCAACAATAGATGAAGATGCTGTCTCCAAACCTTCGAAAGTTCAATTTTTTATGCAGTGTGAGAATTCTTTTTGTTGCCTTTGTATCATGAGGCTCTACAACAACCAACAGGTGCAGATGTAATGAAGATAAGTGCGTGGGTGGTCCTCTGTTTGTCAGATTAATGTATTGAGAAACCCTCAAGGTACTTTTTTGACACTAACTCGTACAGCAAATGGAATGTGATATTTTATGGTTATAAGTATTTCTATTTTTCTTTGGTATTCTGCGCACATTTCCATTACCGAAATATCATTTTACAATACCATGTTTGCTTTTTCAATCTCTATACAGTATTCAATAGCTGCCTGAATACTCGTATCGAGACGCAAAACGTGTTTTTAACACTATAACACACTAAGCCAAACTTATATTATACAGGGTGTCTTTAAGAGGTCTGTACAAAATCCTACCACATGTTGCTGAGGTCAAAATAAGCCGATTTAACGCAACTCACCTCAGACCAAAATGTCACCATTTCCGAGATACGGGGTGATCAAGTTTGAAATTAACAATTGAATTTTGTTATTATTTTGGACAGTGCTTGACATATCGCTTTCAAAATTGATAAGCAAGGGTTTTGTTATGTAAGAAAATCGATTATGTAGTTCGTTCTACTGTGGCCGCTAGAGGGCGCCCTATACTTTCTATTTGTGGTTTAAAATGTCCATAACTATTTTCTCAGTTATTTTTTTCAATCTTTCATTAAATAAAAAGATTCTCCAGACGATTTCAAGTGGATAAGGTAATCTTGTCAAAGTTCGCTCAAGTAAGCCGTTTTCGAAATATTTCTATTTAAAGAGTTCCATGCCAAACCGAAAAATTCCTTCTTTACACGAACTTTTTAGAAAATTATTTTTAAAAAATTAACTCATATTCCTGAGGTCAAAATAAGCCGATTTAAAGCAACTTGCTTCTGTCCAAAACTGCTTCGTTTTCGAGATACAGGGTGGTAAAGTTGTAAGTCGAAAACGGAGCAATTTTAAAGAAAGGTAAGTTGCTTCAAATCGGCTTATTTTGACTTCAGGAATATGTGATGATTTTGTAAATCACTTTTTGAGACGCTCGTATGAAGAAGGAACATTTATTTAGGAATTTTCCGATGTGGCATGGAACTGTTTAAATGGAAATATCTCGAAGATGGCTTACTTTAGCGAACTTTGACAAGTGTACCTTATTTACTTGAAATCGTCTGCAGAATGTTTTTATCTAATGAGAGATTGAAAAAATAACTCTGAAAATAGTTATGGACATCTTAAACCACAAAATGTAAAGTGTAGGGCGCCCTCTAGCGGCCACAGTAAAACAAACTACATAATCGATTTTCACACATAACAAAACCCTTGCATACCAATTTTCAAAGCGATATGTCAAGAACTGTCCAAAATAATGACAAAATTCAATTGGTAATTTTAAACTTGATCACCCCGTATCTCGGAAATGGTGACATTTTGGTCCGAGGTGAGTTGCGTTAAATCGGCTTATTTTGACCTTACCAATATGTGGTAGGATTTTGTACAGACCTTTTAGAGACACCCTGTATATGGTGACATTTTCAAAACCAGCCACCCTGAATAACGGGCTCCCATAAAACCAAAATAAAAACCGCGTCAATTTTTATCTTGAGGGGGACACATTTTCCGGCTATTTTCAAATTCGCAACATCACAACACTCAAAGTTTTTAATGGAAAGAAAGGTCGAGTGATGCTTCATTTCGAAGGTCCTTCAACCCTGATTACAAGTGCCGAGTTTCAAGCCTCTGCTGTCATTCCTGTGTACATGGCAGAGCTTGTCAATTTTTTTTTTTTTTTTTTAATCAATTTGTTGACTGCAGTAGTCAGTTTCTTCAAAATGAGTGGACATGATGAGCAAAAGATCTTCAAAATGACCTATCACTCAATCTTTTTGGCAAGGATGTGTTTCACCTAAGAAAAAAAAAGTGGTAAAACACATCCTTACCAAAAAGATTGCGTGATGGGTCATTTTGAAGATCCTTTTTTTCCTCATCATATTTTACTATAAAAGAAGCTAACTCTTGCAATTGATGTATTGAATTGAAAAAAAACAAAATTTTGACAAGCTGTCATATTCACAGTAATGCAGATGCTTGAAACTCGGCAGTTGTAATCACGGTCAAAGGACCTTTGAAATGAGGTGTCACTCGACCTCCCTTTCCATTTAAAATTTTAGGGGTTGCTGCCCCTCCGGCTCGGGAGGGGATGTTGAAAATAGGCGCAAGTTAAAAATTGACGTGTCCAACCATTTTTTATTTTGTTTTCATGTTGGCTCGTTATTCAGGAGAGTTCGTTTTGAAAATGTCACCCTGCATATGTAGGTATCAACGCTCTTTCATTCATTATATGATTTTTGAACTGTTTTCTAAAATGTGGTAGGCTATTTGGGTTTTTGCAAAATTCTGGCAGTTTATTATAATCAACACATGCCTCTAGATTTGGATTAAGAAGACCCTTATATTTTGTATAAATATTAGATTGGTAAATGTTTGTGTCTTGTATTTACAGTTTTGTATTTTACTAGAAAATATAATTTTTTTATTGAACTTTTAGGCCTTATTTTTCACTTTACACAAACATTTGCTTTGTTCTCTATACAGAGTGTCCCATCGGCAACAAGATCGATCTCTTTATGAAAAACTATGCATAGAAGAAATTTGAAAAGTTGACAGTATACCAACATCTATAGGGGCAACCCAGCTAAAATATTTTGAAGATGGTGACACTTCCGGTTATACCTGAAGTAGGTGTCAACTTTCTTATTTCAAATAGAACACCCTGTATATTATTTCATTTTTGGATTCTACAAAAAATTCTATGCAGATTTTATATATCATATTATCCTGTAATTAACTATAAGCCTTTTTGAAATATTCAAGTTTTTATGTCAAAAATGACGTTCGTAATCTCCGTATACTTTAAATGTGGATTTTTCTTTTAAGAAATCCCTTTGTATTGATTTGTGCCGAATTCCTGGTTGAAGGGGATCTATTTCAATAGATTTTCCACTATATCTCAATACCTAGCAATACAGGGAGGACAAAAAAACAAGATTAAAAGTGAAATTGAGAAAACTGCTTAAAATCATTTTTTTCAAATGGAAACCCCCCAAATTTTATCATTTTATCTTATCGAGCATTGGAAATTAAGGAAAGTTTGTGTGAGGTAGTCTTTTCAAAAAATCATAAAAAATCTCACAGAATCTTAATTTTATTTTCAATGCTTGATAAGAAAATGATAAAATTAGAGGGTTTCCATTTGCAAAAATTGATTTTAAGCCGTTTTCTCAATTTCATTTTTAATTTTGTTTTTTGTCCACCTGTATTGCTAGATGTTGACATGTTGTGAAAAATCTATTGAAGTACATCCCCTTCAACAAGGAATTCAACACAAATCAATAAAAAGGACTTTCTCATAAGAAAAAATTATATTTGAAGTAGCGTCATTTCTGACATAAAAACAAGAATATTTCAAAAACTCTTATGCTTGACTAAAGAACATGATTCATCAAATCTGCTTAGAATTTTATGTGAAATTCAAAAACGAAATAATATACTGGGTGTTCTAATTGAGATAAGCAAGTTGATTGAATAAAAGAATATTCAATCAACGCTCCAGGATAAGTGCTTGGACCTCTTTTGTATTCATTGTATGTGTCAAGCCTGAGCCTTCCGGTATAACCAGAGGTGCCACCATCTTCAAAATATTTTAGCTGGGTTGCCCCCATAGATGTTGGTATACTGTCAATTCTTCAAGTTTTTCCTATGTATAGTTTCTCATAAATAGATCGATCTTGTTTCCGGTGGGACACCCTGTATGTTGTAACGGTTCAGAGAGTTTGAAAACATTCACCATTTAGTCCAGATCACTTGTGGGAATCAGCCAGATGAAACCGAACACACAAAACAATTGAAGTGTTTGCACAATATTGAAGTTTTCTGTCCCTCAAGTACCCCATATGCATAGATAAATAGTATGTATCTGGACCTCAGAGCCAGATGGTATTAAGTCCACGTTTGATCCATTTTGACATTTTATTCTAACCTTACTTATTTTTTCCTCTCTTTTCGATTCGAGCCACATGATATTATAGTCCCTTAATACTGTCTGGCTCTGACAATCTTGTTTCCTTTCAAGTATCAAGTCCAAAAGTAAGGTTAGCGTTCTGGACTTAATACTTTTAAAGATTTTTTCTGTTCTAGTAATTACAGTATTAAGTCGCACATGTTTGCTTTGATTCTCAAAAGAAGTATGTTGTGTTTACATTAATGCAAATAAAAATTGCAGTTCAATTGAATGAATTGATGAATAATTTTAATAATAATAATAATAATAATGAATTGATGAATAATTTTTTTCTATTGTATTCCTAAAATGAAGAATGTTTTTTTTATGTCTTTTGAAAAAAAAAATTCTTTGCGTTGAATTGTTTCATTTGTATCGCTTTTTCCTAGTGAAAAAAAATATCATGTCCGGTATAAAAATTGTCCTTTTCTGGAACCACATAATCTTAAGTCACTGAATTTAATGTCATGTCCCATAATATTAAGTCCAAGCTTAGAGACAAAAGATATCAAGTCCCTTAATTTGTGGATAAATTACTCAAATTCGTCAAAACGCATAATTTAAGGCTTTCATTTAGTCGAGATAATGATGATTCAACCCTGAAAACACAAAAAACCAGAATAAAGATACTGTTTTGCTCAAACTATTCTGTCAAAACCTTACATCTGCTCTCTGGCTCTGAGGTCCAGATATTGAAATAAACACCCATACATACTGGTTATCATGTACCTGAAGTGATTGGTATTCTCCGTAAAATATTCCCTGTGTTTATTGTGTTTATAAGGAGCTACAATAATCATTGAACCCATCCTATTCTTGACATGCTTGATATGTTCTGACCAATTTAGATTATCATCGATGACTAATCTGCGAGGTATCTAATACTACTGGAAACACTCTCTATGCCTACATCCTAAATTCAGATCTTTGGTGTATGTATGTATAATTTGTTTTTTTTTAATTGAAAATCATCAATTTTGTTTTGTTGATATTCACTATCAGGTTCAAGTTCATCTAGCTTTCATCAAAGTGTATAGGTATACAATATTGACAAAAGTATTGCATGTGTCGTCCGCAAAAGTGAAATAGTCCCCTCTCAGGTTTGCATTTTAGAATACGTATATTTAGCCAATGCTATACAAAAAACATCAATATACATATAATAAGCAGAGGAAATATGGTGCACAAAAAACGGTTACAAAAGTTGTAAAAGTTGAAGTAAGCAAATATATCACAATATAGGCACAAAATTGATAAAAAAAGAAAAACATCAGGTACATCAGTTATATAAATTGAAAAGGAAAATATCACAGTCCGTCAATCAATAATTGTTAAAATATATGCAAGAAGTTTCTTCTTAAAAAATGTCCAGTTTTTGCGTATTTTTTACATCAGGTGGAAGATCATTAAATTGAACTAGTCCTTTGTAAAATACGCTGCGAAACTTTTTGTTCAGGCGACTAGTGGCAACAAAAAAATTCGTGACATTGCGTGTTTCATAATTGTGAACTTCGTTGACATATTTAAGTTCTCTACAGAGATATTCCGGCGCCAAGCCAATTTTCAGTTTGAAGATAAAAATGAATGTCCGATAAAAAATTTTTTGTTTCACATTCATCACCTGTAGTGTATTCAGCATTACTTTTGTGGGCGTGTACGTTTTGCACAACAGAACATTACGAAGCGCTCGGTTCTGAATCTTCTGGAGTTGTTTAAACTTTTCCTGAGTTATGCCGTGAAAAAATTGTGGAACAATACTGGAGTTGAGGTTCTATTAAGGACTTGTAGAGAAGCAGCTTGACGAAAATTGATAAATGTTCTCCCATTCGTTGACAAAAAAATACCTTTCTTGACATTTTTCCACATATGTAATCAATATGGTTATTGAAGTTCAAATTTTCGTCCAACATTATTCCTAAATACTTGATTGATCTTGTCCTGGCGATTTGCTGTCCATTCAGAGATAAATGACTTGACTATCCAATTTTCTCATTGTGCTAGGCATTCCAAACACAAATTTGCATTTATCTATATTTGACCGCCATGCTGTTGTTGTCCAACCAATTTTGAGTTCTTGAAAGGTCTTCATTGATAGATTCCAACATTGAGGAGAGATCCGAGCCACTAATATACATCATAGTATCGTCAGCTCGAAACATACAATGAATACAAAAGAGGTCCAAGCACTGATCCTGGAGCGTTGATTGAATATTCTTTTATTCAATCAACGCCTGGAGGTATACCACAGAGCTTGTTTCTGGTGACACTTTTAAATCAGAATTCAGTTGTAGATAAGTGTTCATCACATAATATGATTTTATTGAATTAGACACTTTACCTCTGAATCCTATTTCACTAAGTTGGTTTATTGAGTAGCTCACAACACGAAAAGCTTTGCTAAGATCTACAAAAGCAGCAATCGCAATAGCTTTTCCATTGTTGCACTCAGAGCTTATACGAAGGCGTAGAAGGGCCAACAACAATACATATTTTTTCATGCGTATTTTTACTGACAATTGTCGATTCGATGGACAATTGTCGGCCCGATCGACAATTGTCGACTCGATCGACAATTGTCGGCTCAATCGACAATTGTCGTCCCAATCGACAATTGTCGGCTCAATCGACAATTGTTGACCCGATCGACAATTGTCGGCTCAATCGACAACTGTCGACCCGATCGACAATAAAGTAATTTCATTGTTTCTTTTATTATAAATGGTGAGCGGTCGCAGGTCGCAGTATGGTGTCGAGTGTCGTTGTGTAAAGAAGTACAATAAGGTAATGCACATACTTAAAATCTACGACTCTTTTCTGTAATCTTAGGATATGTATATCTACTTTACCCTTCCGTGAAGCATATTATTATTGAATTCCAGGTGTCCGTTATGCATCAAATAGATATATTAATCACTCAATATTTCATAATGGGGCTGCAGCATGTAGAAATTTTACAATTTCTTCGAAATATCCACGGGAAATCCATGAGTTTAAGGATTCTCAAAAGGCATCTCCAAAGACTCCGCCTTTTCAGAAGAAATTTCAGTCCCTTACAAGATGTGTATGATTTCATAAATGCTGCTGTATGCCCAAATGCATGGATACAGATGGATGCACCTGAAGTGGTCTTGCTGTGTTTCAAGATATGGTCCGACAAGTTCTTACAGTGGTAGATCCCGTGTAGCTTTTCGAACGAGACGAAGATTGAGACGGCGGCAGTATACGAGCAGAGGGCCCAATTATCTTTGGCATATGGATTCTAATGATAAGTTGAAAAGATATGGAATTTGTATAAACGGTTGCATAGATGGTTTTTCGCGACATAAAATATGGCTTAAAGCAAGTTCTACTTCCAGCGATCCGAAAGTCGTTGCAAACTATTATATAAATGCAGTTCGAGCGTTGCAAGGTTGTCCCGTTACTACACGAAGTGACTGTGGCACTGAAAATGGCGTGGTGGAAATCTTGCAAATATTTTTTGTGATCTATAAAGAGAAGAGAACGTTCATGGGCCAGCCCATATAAATGGTAGAAGCACTGCCAATCAACGAATAGAATCGTGGTGGTCAATTCTACGGAAAGAAAATGCCCAGTACTGGATAAACGTGTTTGAGTTCCTACGAGATGAGGCTCTGGTATTCCGAGCAACATACTTAGATACATACTCATTCAGTACTGTTTTCTGCAACTATTACAGGTTAGTACACTTATATATGTACATTGCAACATATTGAGCCTAAATGAATAAAATAAAGCAATTGCTTTTGCTCCTAATACTATCTTTGTCATGCAGTTAATTGCTTTTGAAGTGTAAACAATATTAAGAATTAACATCAATAGTTTATATTAACAATTGATGTAATATTGAAAATAAATTATTATAGTTTAACAAACTATAAAACACGGTTTCGAACTAAAAAATAGATTATAGTTTGAAAAACTAAAAAACACGCTTTCGAAACAGAGAATCAAGTAGCGCGTCGGGCGTCGGGTCCTGTTTCGCGTCGCGTGCTCACTGCTCACCGGTCTTGACAGCGAACCCCCGACCCAACCGCGACAGATCCTGGCAAATTTGTGTGTGGCTACAGCCACATTTGTCCGACGACGCCAGCCAAACCATTGGTTTGAGGTTAATCAAAAAGACTTTTGAAAATAAGAAAGCATTTTAGCATGATTTTACCTTTGTCTTTCAAGAAAATAAATGCCTATAGGCAAAGTTTACTAATTATTAGTAAACTTTGCTATAGGTTTACATGGTCCGTGTTATGTGAGTGCGAGCACAGATAGGTCGCGAGTAGGATCCGGGCTCGTAGATGTGTGATGTGGATGCCACACTAGCGTCCATTTCAGAAATATTCCAAGTTTTTTTCTTGGCCATTTTAGTGATACATTTTTTTACCGCAAGCCTCCACGATGAATAGTTTTTTAGATACAGTACCTCGCATGTTCAGTTGGCAACTCTGTACATGAAGCTGTTTAAAAGTAAGGAGGGGGACATTAAAGAATTACACTGTATATTTATGATTACATATTATTTGATTTTAGCTTTGGAGCTATGCAGAACTTTTTATCAATAGAACCATTATTTTCATAAAATAAATCATAAAAAGATTTCCATAACTTATGTGGACACATTTTATAACTGTTTGATAACCATTGTTGGTTTCGAGATAAAGTTTCATGGTTCATCTGTTGAATGAGCTACGTTGGACATGATAATGTTACAGTGAAATTAGTTGGAGCGCCAACAGAAGTGGCAAATGGATTATGACGTGGTAGTGACACAGTCAGTCATAGACGCAAATGGCACAGCTCATTTAACACTGTTCTATGTCAGAGCTATATCATTTCGGTGTGCGCACGATACACATAAGTATCGTAGGTGTACGTTGCTTGATTTAAATACGTTTTCATTGCCTCTGCCACTCACCAGAACCACGACGCTGCCATAACTGCGCCACTTCTGTGGGCGCTCGGCCATAAAGTTACATTTTAATTTCAGAAAGAATTGGATCAAGTTGCATTCGAATGGAATACCCATAGAATAAGACGTTCTCGAAATTCAAGAGGTCCAACGGGACGTCCAATTTGTATGTTTGAACTTCCAGAAAATTATGGACGGACAAACTGTTTGATTCAAATTCCTGAAGAATTGATCGACGTCATATAAGAAGATAGAGATGTCATAAAGGATATACCCTTTTGCGATAACGATGTCAAAAATCTTTGCGACTCTATTCTCTGGGAACGACATTATACTAGACCTGATGGTTATAATTTTGCAGATGCAATAAGTCTATATTGTATGTTACGGACGGAAATCTTACATGTATTGCAAACAGTTTGAGTAGGGTTGTGTCTACGTGCAATGTAAATGTATAGATTATTTCTGTAGTTTTATTCAATTTCAAAAAGAAAACGTATGTTGAAAGAAAAATAAATTTGATGTATTGCCATGCTAGGTACATATGTATGAACAAATAAACATTTTTGTATAAAGATATGTATTGTAAGAGTGAATAAACATACTATAAAAAATTATACCTGTATGCTTAAACTCAAAATATCCTCACAATATAAAAATGCTATTTCTCTTGAACCTTAATCAATAATTTTTGGAAAATTAGTGATTTGAGGACGCTGAAAATGAAGCCCCAAGGCTATTTATAAGCAATAAAGTTTCCCATCATGGTGAAAAAAACAAAATAACCGACCCCCAAACTCTGGAAAAACGTGTAATCGTTTTGTTTTGTCCCATTTACAGTTTGATCATTCGAAGCTGTTTCCTGAAAATGTATGGCTAATGTCTATTCACTAAAGTTACGCGGTTTTTCGGTGTTAATGTGATGATTTATTGTTTTCACCATGTGACAAGAAACTCACATTCCTTATAAATAGCGTTAAGAAAGAACTCAATAGGATTTCGAAACTTCGGCATTTATGGAAAAGTGAAGTTCTATTTTCATTGTCCTCAACCCGCTAATTTTCCAAAAAAATATATATTCGGGACGCTTATCTTATTAAACATTTAATAATAATGTAAGACATCTACGATAATCCAAATAAGGGCAAGCCATTTAAAATCCCAAAGTCCATGTTTCTAACAAATTCTTCGAAGTCAGTCAACTTGACAGGTAGATGAAGAATAAGCGCACACGTGTTACTCTTCGGAAAAATTGAATTGTCGTCATGTTAGAAATTTATTTTGGAAGTTTCAGGAAATCCAAGAGCGGGTTCTGTGTTAGCACCTGTCGCAAAAGACAAAATGTCCTCGAGTTTGACATCACAATCGCCATCTGAAATTTACAAAGAATTTTTTTATGGAACTGACCGTAATTATAACATACTGACCTTCACAGTAAGTAAAAAAAACGTTTTGGTGTTTTATTTTTGATACAAATGGATAGCACAATTTGAAAAAGAGGCAAACATTATGCACTTCCTGAAAAAATACCAAACAAATGATAATCTAAGTGGGCTTTCAGCTTTCACACCAAAGTAGCACTGTGTAATCTATGAGGAAGCATATTATGCGCAAGCGACTTGCGGCCAGGCAACAGTAAGCATGCTTCTTACTTTAGAACCTATACGAATCAATAGGTGTGTTTGTTATGCTCCACTAGTGCACACTTTCCTACACTACAACACTCAGCGTGGCTTTGTTGGTGAAATGTTTGTCTGTTTTTTAGGATAGAATATCTTTACTAGTTTAGTGAAGAAATACATTTTTCATGTTTTTTGCAAAATTTGGCTTTTTTTACCAAGTTTAAAATTTTATAACTATGTATACTATCCAATGAAGTTCTCTTTTCAACCGTTTTTTTCAAGTGACAAGAGGGCACCAATATATTTGTTTGAATTACGAGGACCTGTAAATTGGATCAAAGTTGTATCAAATTTTAAGTGGTTGCTCTAGTTTGGGGCGACAGGGTAATTACGACTATTTATAAATAGTTTTTGTTATTGAAGGTATCGAAATGAAACAAAAATATCATATTGTATAGTGATCTCAAATAAAACAAAATATCTACTAACGATTCGCCTAGATATGAACCTAGCTCATATTTATTTAAATGGAATTCCCTGTATATTTCTGGATTATACGGTTCTTCTCAAAATTCTAAGTATGTATTTTATAAAGCATATCATATCTACAGGGTCTTTCTTTTAAAGGGACAATTAACGTTATAAGGGAAAGTAAAAATGGTACTTTCGCCTAAAAAAACTTTACACACAAAGGTTTTCGGAATGATACTACGACAACACCAGCATTTTTTATAGATACCCCCAAAATTTCATTATACGTATATTAGTCCCTAAGATACAAAGCGTCAAAGACGTTTTGTATCGAATTTTTAGTTAAAATGCAATTATCTCCAATAGAATCAAAGATGACCATAGATATTATTTAATAAATTGGCCTCAATTTTAAAAAAATTATCTTGATGTGGAATAAAAAGGGGGGGGTTGCCATTTAAAATAAGGATTCTGGTATAATCAGTATAACCGGAAGTGATAAAAAACTGCCACTATTTTGAAAAAGTGGTTCATAGACGAGGACCTTTGTGAAAAGATTTGTATAAGCGTATCATTAATACTTTCCTGTATAAGGCTAATCCTTCCACCATGAATTATTGACATTGCAATTATCTTCCCAGCTAATGAATACTTCTCCTTTTGAAGTGAATTTACATTATAATGAATATTCTTCGCCTCATCACCTGCAATAACGATTGATAAAAAAAATATGGTCAATTAACTGACATCATGCCTACCGCGGAATATTTTGCTTTCCTTTAATTCATGTAAAGCCAGCCGAAAAAGTTCTCTTGTTGGCCCACCTTCGTCTTTTGCTTCTTCAGATGCCTCGCAGGCATCCACAAAAATTACGTCCAAGCGTTTTGAGAAGGAGAACGTACTTCTCTTCATAGCATTTTTTATCGATCCAACAGTACCACCTCGATATGCATTCACTAAGACTGGATGTTCATCATACAAGACCTCTTTTGTAATCGCGTTAATGTAGAATGGAAGTCTTCTTTTTCTGCCGTACTTGAAGACTCGTTTGTGCTTTGTGTTGGGTCTTTCGGAATCGTAACTGCATGAATGCTTTCAGGATATGTAGGAGTATTTTCTTCTAACTCTTCTGAATTATCCGCAAGAGGGTATTCTTTGCAAGGATCTTCGCTTGTTAACGAGTCAAGAACATATTTAGACGAATTTTCTCTTTTTAGTGTTCTGCTTACCGATTGATCATTATGAATTTCAATTCTTCCGTCATTTAGACGCTTCTCTGGCATTCACAGTAGTCATTCACAGTATCGTCGCTTGATGAAGATTCCAAAGTATATTTCTTTTTAAGTTTTTTTGTTTGTCTAGTTTTTTTGTAGATTTTTTTTTCCCACTACTTCTCTCTTCAACATACTCGTCTCCACTTTCGGTCAGGGATGAAGGTTCAGAATCACAAAAAGGTCTTCGAGATGTTAAGGCACATTTTTTTTTCGTAGGAATTTTCTTATTAATATTGCTGTCTGCAGATGTAGACTCAGACATGGAATTGAGGCAAAATCGAAGTATAGTCAGGTGAGTGAGTTCATAACTCTGCTACACGGTTAGATTTTCATCAAAGGAGTTATTTGAGAAATCGAATAAATCGAAAGCGTATTTGCTAACATGACCTCGGCATTTGGAATATTCATTGGGAAAATATATATTATTGGCTTTATTCATTATGTCCTTTTTTTTAAAGGATTTAGGTACATCTAGTTCTAGGACGCCACCCCCTTCATTCCGGCGTACCTGCTTCTTATCAGATATCCAGTTGAGATGGATTTTTCCAGTGAAAATTTCCAAGCTCAGAGATACTCATCAACCGAACCGCGCAAAAATCAATCTGCAATCAAACAAAAGCAAGTTTGAGTTAACTAAACAAACAATGTTCTCGGTTGGTGATAAAAACATATTTTAAATAGTGAAAATATCAAGCCAAATAGGTTTTATTCCGGTTAACCAAAACTACCATAACCAAGAATTTAGAAGATAAAATACAGTTCAACTTGTAAATGAAAAGCGTCAAGCGAACAAGTGGTCCCAATGATGATTTCTGACGTTGACGTTTTTTACATTTGACAGTTGAAGTTGATGCATTGATAAAAGATTCAAGACCTACCCACTTTTTTATTCGATTTTTATATTCTCCTAAAAATTCTGAATATTTTCTATGTAGCATACCCTATACCTAAATTTGACGTATAAAAAGGTATTGACCTCGAAAAAGTTGCAATTTAATAAAAATTGCTGAAATCAGGTAAACATACTGGCATCAACCTCTATGCATTTTTGTTATTTTGATAGTATATTCAAAGAATATCACATTTTTTCTAATCTGCGTGAGGAATTTTTAACGACGCTGCCAAAAAAATTATCAGACATTGAAACAATCACGGTAACCAGGCACTTTTTCAAGCAATATTTTTTTATACGTCAACTTTAGGTATAGGGTATGATACATAAAAAATATTTAGAATTTTTAGGAGACTATAAAAATCGAAGAAAAATGTAGCGTTCTCATTTGAAATAAGAAAGATTGACCACGCCCAGACTTTCTTTCAACGATAGAGTAAAGTAGGTTTTATCATATAGGATATGAAAAATATCGATATCAATATGCGTCACAGGTTAGGGGTGTGAATAGCGCACATTCTGAAAATATTCGGAAACATACAGGGTGCGTCACAAAAGTATGGCACGAAAAAGTATGATTTTTTTAAACGGAATGCCCTGTATTTGATTTTATTTCTGGATTCTATGTGTCACTATAAACATTTTTTGTTCTATAATATATGGGTCTAAATTTGATAGTTTTTGAATTATTCGAAATTAACGGAAAATTTTGCATTTTCATGATATTGGAAAATGACTGTTTTTTCCCTTATTTAAGACATTACACTCTTGAGATTTGGTAGGGATAAGGACTAGAGTCATATTAAAGCTTCCACAGAAAATATTCGCTTTTTGTTATACAGGGTGTTTTTTATAATGGTCCAAATTTTTCGATTTTCAAAATATTTTTTTTTTTTTTTTAAATGGTACACCCCTTTTATTATTACTATAGTGAATTGAGTATTTGAAAACCTATCATTTTTGCTAATAATGTCCTATACCTATCTTCAATAGTTATCGAGAAAATTCGAATTTTCCAAATCGTTCGGTCATATTATATGGAATGTATGGCGATCACCGGCCGTTGCCATGGAAAAAACAAAAATTATTGTTGACAGAAGTAAAAACTAATCCTTTTTTTTTGATCCATATTTTTGGCTATGGACTATCCACTGAATGATTTGATTGACATGATCTATGTATTGGGGAAAGCCGAGAGAAACCCTCTACTGGCTCAAAGAATTTACCGAACAAAATATCCCGAACGGCGGTTACCCACTTAGGCCTGTGCGGTATGAGAAATTGTATACCGGTATTCGGTATTGAAAAATATCGGTATGATACCGGTATTACGGTATTCATACCGAAAAAAGGTATACCGGTATACCTATTTTACCGGAATGTGCCGGTATTTATATCGTCTGTAATCAGTGTACCAGAATTCGCTATACCGATTCTGAAAAACACTACGGTCTCATAACAGTATGCGGCATGAGGAGTTCTAAACCGGTATTTATATCATTGAAAAATATCGGTATGATACCGGTATTGCGGTATTCCGGTACTCATACCGAAAAAAGATATAGCAGTATGACTTTTACACCGAATGTGCCGGTAGTTATACCGTCTGTAATCAGTTTACCGGAATTCGCTATACCGATTAAAAAGTTTTACGCTACGATAAAACGGCATATCGGTTTGGACACGGTATTTTAGATGTAATTTCTGTGTTCTCTTGGCCAAATTTTGCTATTTTGTTCACTGTTGACTGTTGAGTGTTATGACCTGACTTTTTCCCGATCAAATTTCCTTGTCGGACTTTGTTTTTTTAAATTATTAAAAATAGAAGAATCAATTGAAATTACTGTTATAATGATTCTTTAATTGAGGCAGAATTAGAATAATATGATTTATTACACATTATATCAATTACTATTAAGTTGGTAAGATATATTTATTTATTGACACAACTGCTTGCAGACGTAAAATTTCATCGTCCTGAGAAAACCCAATCCTCTTCGCTTGTTTTTCTCATCACCTATGCAGCTATGCTTATAAGGTTCTCCCTATACCCACCTAAGAAATCGAATATAGAAAGCGACTAAGTAGAATCAGAAAATAAATGTTAATAAATATTCGTTTAACCAAAAAACTTGCGGTGTTCGGGACAAACGCGACATTCGCGGAAAAATGGGAATTCGCGACTTTTAATTTTTTTCTTTGCAAGACACCCATTGATTCTACTAAAAACATTCAATTGAGAGTTTCTTTATATCAAAAATAAACTGAAGACGTTCATTTTACTCGAAATAACGAAAATTCAAAAATAAATCACTTTTTTCGATTTTTTTCGCGAAAACAAAAAACTTCTGGATTGCAGAACGCGACATTTATAAGTCTTCGGTAGTATATAATCGTTTATTTGCCACTTTTACATTACATACATGATATGTGTATCCTAGTAACAGTGAATAAATATTGCTTGTTTTATCACAAGTATTTTTGGTTTGGTGCAATTATAGGCAAACTTAAAGGCTAATATCACAGACATTTCAGACAGTCATATGAGATGAAATAAATAAAGTGAAATGAAATAGGAACTATCACAGCAATAGGTGTACAATAAAGACACTTGTTATCGCACATCTTCCCGGTCAGTCTTCTCATGAGCAGGGTGGATGTTGAGACGGCGACACTCCTCATGAGCTGACAGAAGGATTTATGTTCCTCGGTCTCAATGATCTCCCCATAGCAACCCATAACGAGGATCCCGAGCTTGGCTGGACATCGGTACATCGACGCCAGTTCCGACATCAGGTTGGCATCACGGGTGGTTGTTGGTAGGTCCACGTCTGTGATGTGGTTTGAGGAGTTGACCTCGTACCGAGTCCTCTTCAGCCTCTCCTGGTTCCGCCAGTTCTGGATGTGCGATACTGCCACCTCGATAACCAGGATCTCGTCGGGGTTGGTAAAACGTATTAAAATGTCCGGCTTGTTGTGGTAGAGCCTTTTTTCGGTCAGCACCTTCCGCCCTGCCTGGACTGTGATTTTCCGCCCATTCCTCTCAAACTCGAGTTTGCAGTTGGCCTTACCGAACTGTAGGTTCTTGGAGTACGTCCGGGGAGCCCTTAGGCTCTTCAGGATGGTTTTGATTCTCCAGTGAACCACGTAGTCGTGCCGCGTGATATAGGCATTTGTAGGGCATGCCACTGCTACGTGGTATGCGTTCTCTTGCTTCTGGCATCCCCTTCTGCAGTTTCTTCTATTGGGGTTGGCTCCCAGACCATGAAGCTGTTCTTCGGAGGCCGTCAGAAGTACTCCCCTTCGCCATGTGTCAAGAAGAGGGGATTTATGGGCTGGGAAGCTGATCAATTTTCCCTCCTGTTCTACGACCTTCCCATAGTGCATGTTCATCAGTTTGGACCCTTCGGAGGTAGGCCTTGTTGATTTCTGCCTCCACTTGCTTACAACAATCCTTGATGTTGATATCGTTCTCCGGCAGAGTCAGCCCGTACTTTTCCAGAACAAACTCCATGTCTGACAACGGATTTTTCCATCCAGCTTTTTTGAGGGCCTCGTACCTCTTCCGGCATTTCTCCATATCTGGATGCTTTAGCAGGTAGATGCCTCGTCTTACGAAGCCCTTTTCGGTCTGGTGTTCGATCGACCAGAGGCCCAGTCCTCCCTTCCGGGTGAGCAAGTAGACACCTGCGCTTGATGAGGTTTTCCCCTTTAGGTGGTGCTCCACCAGCAGCTTCCTGAACGCCTTGTCCATATCGCGACATCTCTTGAGAGTAGAGCTCCGCTTTTCATCCGGGAATATGTTGTGACGTGAGTGACTACTGGTATAACTGTCGAGTTGATTAACGAAGTCTTCTGATGGGTGGTGAGTTTTGACTTCAAAATCCTGCTCACTGTGTCCAGCATCTTCTCTTCAGCTCTTTGAAAGTTGGCTATTGTGTCTCTTTCCAGTTGTTCGAGTCCCAGATACTTGTAGCCATCCCGGATTTCAGGTAAAAAGGGCACGTCGTCGGGATCATTCGCGTCAGCTGCGTTCCTGGAGTAGATGCCACATTTAGCTAAATTGAGCTTTAACCCAATTTCTCCAGTTGCCGAGGTGAGCTTCTCGGTTATCAACTCTATTCCCTCTTTGGAGGGGGGTGGCATTTAAAGTCGTCCATGAACGCAATAGTGGCGTGTTTTCCCCTGGTGACCTTGTTAACTTCCGGGCTGCTCTGGATGTGGGAGATGACTGGTGCAGTGGCTAGGATAAACAGCAGAGGGCTGATGGAGTCCCCCTGGAGCAGTCCTCTTCTCACTGGCACAGGGTTGGTCTTTGACCTGTTAATCTGAACTCGCAGAGACCAGAGCTTGATGGCAGATTTCAGAACATGTCTCAGGTTGGAGTGTAGCGGCAGGCTGTCGACAAGTCTTTTCAGGAATCTATGGTAGATTGAATCGTAGGCCTTCTCACATTCAAACCAGGACGAGTAGCTGCTCGCTCTCCGGAGTCTGGCAACAGATGTGATGCTTTTGTCCAGCATCAGCCCTTGTGTGGTTCCCGATACACCATCTCTTGCCAGTTGCTCGGCCGGAACAGCCCAGACTGGAAGGGCTTTCTTCAGTAGACTTGTCAAGCATGCCGTTAAGATTTTATAGTCCGTATTAAGGAGGGGGGGGCCTATAGTTGGCAGGGTTGTTGGTGTCTCCCTTCTTATGGATCAGTACCACGCTTGCTCTGACATCTGCCTCAGTCAATTTTTCTTGGTTGGCCACCACACCGCTGATATACCTCATTAGATAGGCCTTTGCAGCCGGCAGCGATTTATAGATGAAGGCTGGTATTCTGTCTTCACCTGGGGCCTCCCAGGGTCCATTCCTCTTCAGAACCTCTTCCACTTCTTCTTGGATGGTAGCTGGTGAGACTTGGTATGTCAAGTCTTGCTCAATTGAGAAGTGTTTCAGCTTTCTGATGTAGCGGATGAGGACAGGTGTCGCCTGGTTGTGTTCTTCTCTCTTGTAGAGCAGTCTGAAGTAGGTTTCAACAACTTTCCCTTCTGGTCCAGATCTTTGGTCATCTCTTTCCAGGATGTCCAGTGAGGGTCGCTGGAAAAATCGACTTCTCACTTCCACTTCCACACTAAGTATACTGGTATTTTTAAAGATACCGGTATTGCCGCTCAGATCGGTTTTAACGCTAGTTTCCGGTATAGCGGTATAAAGATCGGGTATAAAGAATTATATACCGGTATCTGTACGCATTTTTTTAGGCCTGGGCGGTATACCGATATACCAAAGTATATATTCGGTATTTTTTTCATACTGTCGCCGTCGCCCCGGTATGGAATGTTTTTATCGGTAGTCAGATTTAAGGTATTGGAAAGTTCTCGGGAGATGTCTAAATTTCACATACCGGAACGCTATAATTTGACAAGTGTAATGTAACAGTTTTCACCGTATTAGCATAGTATGAATTTAAAATAAAATGTATTCAAGGTTAGCGGAGCCCGTTACCTAACGACCGTTAGCGGCGGGATCATTCCCGTAACCTTATTGGACGTCAAAAAATTGTCAAAATGTTTTTGTATTTCAGAGTTAGAGGCTGTTTTGATCATGTTTTTTTCGACTTTGTGTATTGTCCATGATTTGGGAGTGGGAATATAACATATATTTTGATCAAGTTTTCAAAAAACCTATCTTATTAATTATTTCACTCCTACAGCTATGTAGATATCAAGTTAAAATTTGGCACACCTACGTATAGGTTTGTCGGGAAAAAAATCGACAGGATTCTTCATTTTTTTATCAGACATTGACAAAAAATCTGTTTTGTGGATATAGTTTTCGAAAACTTTTCCCTTGACATTAAAAATAGTGAAGATATATATTATATGATGCGCAATATGACGCACGTGGAATTTTTCCATATGTTGGTTTATTATATTGCGCATGATGCGTCATGTAAAACTTCACATGCGTCATGACAGTGCATGAGTACCTATATCAAGTGTATAGAGTAGATTGGTACGTCACGTAAGACTCCGCATGCTTCATGCATGTGGAATTTTTCTATATATCGGTATATATATAATATTATTATGTATTGCGCATGATGCGTAATGTCTAATTCAAGTCCCACATGCGTCATATGACAGTGTAAGGATCACGTAAAACTCCGCATCCGTCATATGACTATATATGATGCGCAATATGACCCATGTGGAATTTTTCTTATTCGCGTATTTTAAAACAATTAAAGTTATAATTGCGCATTTTCATATTACATTATTGTCAAAATGATTTTTTTCCGCGGTTTTTGTATCGCGTTTTCACATATCATCGCGTTTTGAGTGATTTTATCGCGGATTTAGTTCGTGTATGACAGTTTTCTGACGAGATAAAGCTGTGTTGATAATTTTTCTTGAAAAATACTTTCAAAAAGTTACTCTCCGGCCGGGAATCGAACCCGGGTCTCCCGCGTGACAGGCGGGGATACTGGCCCCCCCTATACAACTGGCACCTACTCCAGGGACGCAGGGGACGATGCGGAGCCCGACGTTGCACCTTTCCTGCCGCAAATCCGCGAAGGATACAAATATCTTGGCCTGGAGCAGCTGGAACGGGACACCCTCCGCAATTTTCAACAAGCGGAGGAGAGGATGGAGGGTACGTTAAATATAATTCTCAAGTCTAATCTTACTACCTTGCAGAAGATTACCCTCATAAATTCCACGGTAATCCCCGCAGTAGTATACGTGACAGGCAATATATTTCCCGACAAGAAGCGTGCATCCACTCTGAAGAGATGTCGGGACCTAGACGGGAGGATTCGGAGGCTGTTGGTGGAGCATAGGCTCAAGGGCAAGACATCCTCCAACGCGGGCGTGTATCTTCCTGTGAGCAGGGGTGGCCTCGGGATCCACTTCATTGAGCAAGAAACTGAGGTGGCGTTTGTTCGCAGGTATTTACCTTCTCCGCCATGGTGACATGGAACAGTGCCGCATAAGATACCAGGCGCTGAAGAAGGCTGGATGGAGAAACCCGATCAGCGATATGGAGGCTGTGTTGGAGAAGTACGGGGTGGAGGTTGTCCAAGACCAGGAGCTGCAGAAGTGCTGCCGACTCACGGTAAACCAGATCAGCAAGGCATTCCAAGAGAGCACGAAGAACGACTGGACCAAAAACATGCATTACGGGAAGGTGGTGGAACGGGAAGGTAACAACATAACATTCCCAGCCCATAGGTCACCCAACCTCGACTCTTGGAGGCGAGGAATGCTACTGACTGCAGCCGAGGAGCAGATCCATGGTATTGGGTGCCACCCAAGCAGACGCAGATGCAGAAGAGGCTGTAAGCACGACGAAACTGCCTACCATGTTGTGGCGTCGTGCCCCAACAACGGCAACGCTTATATTACCCGGCATGACTACGTTGTGCATTGGACTCTGAAAGCACTGCTGGATGGACTGAGAGCCCCTAAACACTTCTCGCGCAACCTACAATTCGGCAAGGCCTCCAGTGAGATCAACTTCAACCAAGGCAACCGAGAGGTTGTTGTACAGGCTGGGCGTAAATTCCTCACAGAGAAAAGGCTATACCACAATAAGCCAGACACAGTGAGATTTTTGTCATCGAGGTGGCTGTGTCGCATATCCAGAACTGGCGAAGCCAGGAGCGACTGAAAAGGACCCGGTATGAGGGGAATTCAACCCAACACCTTACCGAATTTGACCTTTCAACCGTGACTCGGGATGTCAACCTTGTGTCAGAGCTGTCCTCGATGAACCGATGTCCAGTGAAGCTGTCAGTTTTCATTGTGGGGTGCTACGGTGAGCTGGTTGAGACGGAGGAGCAGACTGCATTCTTCCACACGTTACAACGCCTGGGAGTGACGAAGAGGAGTGTGGCAATCCTGAAAAACAAGGCCAGCTACAGCGTGGCACCCTCAACAACAAACATCCTTGTGAAGAGACTGAACGAAACCCCACCGTGATATGCATGTCTTCATTTTAGGGTGTCCGTGATCGTCCTGTGAAGAGTTTATATACACCCTTTTTAACATCTTTTAACATCTTACACTGTGACGTCACTTATACACTACTTTTGTATAGAATTGTTTGTACTGACTAGCCTGTGATATGTTTAACTCAATAATTGTGATATACCAACTTCTGTGCTGTGGTGACGCTATCTGTGATCCGCGCATTCGATATTGGCGAGAACAATAATTAATATTGTAAACTTTGATTTTTGCATATATACACATCCCATGTATTGCTGTAAAATTTGTAAATAAAGAATATATATACAACTACCGGGTAGATCTGCAGCAGCTATAAAGAAAAAATATCTTGAACTAAAAACTAGAAGACGTAACGTGCACGAACCTAATGATGAACAACCACCTGCCCAATCCAAATCGATAAAATGGACAGAAGCGGAGGAAAGACTCCTAGTGCAATCATATAGTGACAGAACTGAAACCCAATCCAGTAAAAGAATCAAAGAAATCATGCATCTATTTCCAGGTAGGACTCTTAAGGCAATTGCTACCAAAATGAGGATGTTTTATCCAGACATTTATTATATGAAAGCAAAATTTGAAGAGGAACTAATCATAGATCAAACAGATGAACCTAACATAGAGCAAAATAATGAACCAATACAAACACCAACTCCACCTGTTCAAGTCATTACCAATGTTGAAGAAGATGATGAAGAAATACATAACGAAATTGAAGAACAAATTGATGATGAAAAATTAACACCAATGAGTATGAAGTTCGAGAAAATATTCAAATGTCAAGGAAAAATTAAACAACCAGTGAAGAAATTTTTAGTCAAACCAAAAGATTCCGAAACAATCAAGATCGTTGATCTAATCCTGCACAATACAATAACTCAGATTGAAAATCAACAACTAACATACCATCGAAAGAGGAGAATGATCAAAAACGCCATATACACATCTGCAGTTTTATTAAGGCAATCAATTTTAGGTAAAAGTGAAAAATACCTTCCACTCTATAACTATACCATGAAGAAAGTGAAAAAACTGGAAAAACATCTGAATTACGCACAAAAAATAATTCAAAACCAAAATTCAAAACTTCCAAAACACTTGCTGAGGGAAATGGAGATTATAAAGAAGATGAAACTATCTGTGTCACAATATATTCATTCAACCAAACAACGGATAGATATTTTGAAAAACAAATTAGAATGGGAGAAACAAAGGAGTCATCATAATGTAAAAACAAAATTTTATGAATCTCCATAATTACGGACCATTGAAAAAGGAATCCGAAATGAAGTTTTGCCAGACATTAAAGAGACAGAATCATTTTATCAACAGTTATTTAAAAAAGAAGAAGAGGATATACCCAGCCCTGTCCTGAATCAATGGTTATCCAAATTGAAAAAATATACCAATCAACAACAGCTCGATCAACAAATAGAGACGCATAACATCAATTTTCAAATAAAGAGCCAACTACAAAAAGCAGCACCTTGGAAAGCAGCTGGTGAAGATAAAATACCAACTTTTATCTATAAAACCTTACCAACTGCAAGAAAATACTTGGAGTCTTTCATGCAAGATATAATTGCTGATAAAAATAAAATGACAGAAGCTGATACAAGGGCACAGGTCATTATTTTATACAAGAAAGGAGACCAAAAAGATCCATCCAATTATAGGCCAATTGCTTTATTGAACACGGATTATAAAATAATGACTGGTGTTATATCCGATATATTAACAGAATTTCTTCCAAAATGAGCAATTCCTGAAGAACAACTTGCTAGACCAAATATATGGGGTACGGTTCATGGATTCCTCATGGACAAAGCCATAACCCAAGCAGCGAAATTGAGAAGATTGAAAAAGTGTTCGGCATGGTTTGACTTCTCCAAGGCATATGATTCAATATATCATAAACATATAAAGCGCTTGAAGGACTGTTTACCATTACACCCAAACATAAAATCAACTTTTAAACATGCGATGGACCTATGGGGAATAAGAGTGGTGATAGGAAAAAAACTCACAAAATCAATACCTGTCCAACCAGGTGTATACCAAGGAGACACTTTATCACCACTCCTATTTAAACTGATAACAGCTGCAGTGATAAATGAAGTCAAAACCAACACCAAAGTGACAAAAGCTGCCAAAGGACAACAGTCCATTATCGCTTTTATGGATGATATAAAATGCCATGGTCCTGACAAGAAATCCATCAAAATTATCACAGAGTGTCTTCAAAACAGTGCTTCAGAAGTAGGACTACATCTCAACATCAACAAATGTGGAATCTACAACAATAATAGTGAAGAAGAGGAAGAAATTGATGATTCACCATTTCTTCCAGTTATTAGAGATGGCTATAAGTATTTGGGTATAAATCAACTGGAACGAGACAATCAGAACAATTTTGAAACCATCAAAAACAATATTTTGGCAAAAGCAGACACCATACTAGACTCGGAATTAACAACTTTACAGAAAATTCATCTTCTAAATTCTTCTGTGAATCCGGCAGCCAATTATGTGATGGGAAACATTTACCCAAATGAAAAACGAAGCACGACATTTAAAAATTGCGATGACTTGAAATTACTGTGGAAGCCGGAAACAAAATCATCACTGGAAAAAGAATCTACCACAACAGACCCGATATAATTGTCAAATTTACAAATCCAAAAGAAATTTTCGTGTATGAAATCGCTGTTTCCCATATCCAAAATTTACGGGAACAAGAAAAAGTTAAAGTTGTCAGATATTCAAAAAACTCTGTGGAATCAATCAATCAATTTTCGAAATGTAAACCGTGTTACAAGAGACTTCAACCTAATTGGAATATTGGAAGAACAACAAAGATGTCCAGTACACTTGGGAGTCTTCATTATTGGTAGTTTTGGAGAAATCATAAAAACAGATGAAATGACAAAGTTCTGCAACTTAATGACCAAGATGGGTATTGATAAGAAGGATATCCAAATAATAATCAACAAATGTAGCTACTCGGTTGCGGTAAGCACCAGCAATATGCTACTGAAACGAATTGAAGAAAGAAAACGATTGGGCTGATTCATTAATATTTTCATTTATACATTTCACTTTACACTTATTAATTTTTATTCCTTCTATTATGTAAATGTCCATAAGGACACATTTCAATGTTTATAGTAAAACTTTAGAATAGGTTCATACTGTAAAACATAATATGAAATAAAGAGAAATACTACCCCTGCCTTCAACGAGTGAACATCGTGCTCCGGCATGGCTGGCGATTTCCTCAGTTTTCACCGGTTTTTCGAGGTTTAATGAGTTGGAAAAGTGTCCACAACCGCCTGATTCATAAAGTAAACAAGATAAAAGTGCAGTGCCGGGCGGTTCGGTTGTGCAATCGTCATAGAACGAGGGGCACTATCCAGAAACATCGGACTTCCAGCGGCAGATGTCCTAATTATCACCTAATTATCGCAGTCTATACCCACCAAAACATCAGGTAGGGCAATTACATCCCTTCAATGTGCCAAAATGTGAAGCAACGTGGTTCCTTTGTTTCGTGAACCCTTTTTTGTGCGTGCACACGCCGCGCATACGAGGTGTGGTCATGACAGCATGGCGCGAAAAGCAGAGGAAGCCACGTTTTGAGGTTAATTAACATCAACCAGAGGCCCCCAATAACCGCGGCCTCATTAAGGATGGAGGAGGATAAACAATTAGCAGCCCACAGCCTGCAGGAATCATTTGAACCAGAAGTACAGGATATCGGGGTGGAGAAGTCCGGGGATAATGGAGCACTTTCCACTCCAACTAGCCCCAAAACTCCGCTAAACTCCGCCGATGGCAATGGTGACAATGATGAAGCGGGTAACTCTTCAAAGGCTTGGCTACACACGGGGGGCAAAAGGGCATATTGAGGGACTAGTCTGTGACATAGTTCAGTGAAAAAAAGACTAGCATGTGATGTATTGTTTTGTTTCATTTTAAATTAACTTTAATAGTCCGTGATGTTTTGTGATTTATTTTGATGTCTTTTATGCTGTGATTTTTTAAGCAACTGACTGTGATATTGTATTGACCACCACATACATGTTTAAACTGTAAATATTCGATTTTAGCATAATATACACAAACCAATGTATCATTGCAAAATATGGAAATATAGAGAGATAGACTACCGAAGACTTATAAATGTCGCGTTCCGCAATCCAGAAGTTTTTTGTTTTCGCGAAAAAAATCGAAAAAAGTGATTTTTTTTTTGAATTTCCGCGTTTTTTCGAGTAAAATGAACGTCTTCAGTTTATTTTTGATAAAAGGGAATTTTCAATTGAATGTTTTTAGTAGAATCAATGGGTGTCTTGCGAAGAAAAAAATTAAAAGTCGCGAATTCCCATTTTTTTTCGCGATTTCGCGAATTTTCCGCGAATGTCGCGTTTGTCCCGAACACCGCAAGTTTTTTGGTTAAACGAATATTTATTAACATTTTTTTTCTGATTTTACTTAGTCGCTTTCTATATTCGATTTCTCAGGTGGGTATAGGGAGAACCTTATAAGCATAGCTGCATAGGTGATGAGAAAAACAAGCGAAGAGGATTAGGTTTTCTCAGGACGATGAAATTTTACGTCTGCAAGCAGTTGTGTCAATAAATAAATATATCTTACCAACTTAATAGTAATTGATATAATGTGTAATAAATCATATTATTCTAATTCTGCCTCAATTAAAGAATCATTATAACAGTAATTTCAATTGATTCTTCTATTTTTAATAATTTAAAAAAACAAAGTCCGACAAGGAAATTTGATCGAGAAAAAGTCAGGTCATAACACTCAACAGTAAACAAAATAGCAAAATTTGGCCAAGAGAACACAGAAATTACATCTAAAATACCGTGTCCACAACGATATGCCGTTTTATCGTAGCGTAAAACTTTTTAATCGGTATAGCAAATTCCGGTAAACTGATTACAGACGGTATAACTACCGGCACATTCGGTATAAAAGTCATACTGCTATATCTTTTTTCGGTATGAGTACCGGAATACCGCAATACCGGTATCATACCGATATTTTTCAATGATATAAATACCGGTTTAGAACTCCTCATGCCGCATACTGATATGAGACCGTAGTGTTTTTCAGAATCGGTATAGCGAATTCTGGTACACTGATAACAGACGGTATAATTACCGGCACATTCCGGTAAAATAGGTATACCGGTATACCTTTTTTCGGTATGGATACCGTAATACCGGTATCATACCGATATTTTTCAATACCGAATACCGGTATACAATTTCTCATACCGCACAGGCCTAAGTATACTACCTGCGGGACTAACGGTATCCAAAATAATACCGGTATATCGGCATAAGTGATAATACCGGTCTTCTTCAATACCGTATTGATCACAATATACCGGAAATCGGTTTACCGGTATTTTGAACATTTCATACCGTGAGGACGGTATGAAAAAGATACCGGATATATACCGGGATACCGGTATACCGCACAGGCCTACACCCACTACTCTCTGTTTTCGAAATGTGATGGAAAGGTTTGATTCCAGTGGAAGTGTTTCATACTCGAAACGTTAAGTTGTTAACAAGAACGCAGCAAACGAAGAAAAAGAACTAGATATTTTGTTACATATTGAAGAAAATCCCCATGTAAGTAGTAGGGCATTATCAACTATATGCAACACTTCAAAATCCACTGTGAATCGGACAACAAAAAAATTCAAATACCAGCCTTACCCTATTCATCTTCATCAAGAATTGCTGGAAAGAGATTTTGAAAAACGAGTTCAGTTTTGCAATATCATCAATCAACGAATTCAGTTGGATAACAACTTTTTGTGCAAAATTATGTTTTCCGAAGAGGCGACATTTAGAAGCAACGGGGCTGTAAACAGGCATAATATGCACTATTATGCGACTGAAAATCCATTTTGGCTACGAGAAGTCCAACATCAAAATTATTGGTCAATAAATGTATGTTGTGTCATCCACCATAACCAAATCATTGTTCCCTTCTTTTTTTATGAACATTTATCGGGTCGCAACTATTTGAATTTCTTGCGTGAAGAAATGCCTCTGCTACTTGAAGATATCAATTTAGTCGAACGGGTAAATATGTGGCTGCAACAGGATGGTGCACCTCCACATTACCATCGTGATGTACAGGCATTTTTGGATATGCAATTCCCAGGAAAATGGATAGGACGTGGAGGTTCTATTCCGTGGCCACCGAGATCATGCGACTTAACTCCCCTCGATTTTTTTTTATGGGGATTCATAAAAGACCGAGTATACTTTACCAAGCCAACCACCATCGAAGATATGAAAAATAGAATACGGGACGTTTGTCATTCAGTGACGCCTTTGATGTTATCAGAAGTCAGGCTGAATCTTCAAAGAAGACTGAATCTGTGTATTCAACAGGGAGGTCACCTTTTTGAACATATATTAAGACAAAATATCGATTAACAATTTGAATATTAGTATTACCTTTGAATAATAACTTGAAACTTGGCATAGTTTATCGTTTTATTTCAAAACACAAGGTAGCGATTTAGAAAATTCGGAATTTCTCGATAACCATGAAAGATAGGTATAGGACATTATTTGCAAAAATGATAGGTTTTCAAATACTCAATCCACTACCGTAATAATAAAAGGGGTGTATCATTTGAAAAAAATTATATTTTTTATTTTGAAAATCGGAAAGTTTGGACTATAGTAAAAAACACCCTGTATAACAAATAGCGAATATCTCCGGTTCAAGCATTGATATGATACTAGTCCTTATCCCTACCAAATCTCAAGAGTGTAATATCTTAAATAACGGAGAAAACAATCATTTTTCAATATCATTAGAATGCAAAATTTTTTCGTTAAATTCGAATAATTCAAAAACTATCCAATTTCGACCCATATATTATACAACAAAAAATGTTCATAGTGACACATAGAATCCAGAAATAAAATCAAAAACAGGGCATTCTATTTAAAAAAATCATACTTTTACACGCCATACTTTTGTGACGCACCCTGTATGTTTCCAAATATTTTCAGAATGTGCGCTATTTACACCCCTAACCTGTGACGCATATTGATATTGATATTTTTCATATCCTATATGATAAAACCTACTTTACTCTATCGTTGGGACACCCTGTATATGCGAAATAGAGTTTTTTTTAAAAAATTCTTGAAACCATCAAACTTTTATCCGAAACGCTTTTTTCAGAAACGTCAAATAAAAAAGATAAGGGGGGTGTCAATATATAAAGATAAACCCTGTACATTTACATAATTATCCAGATTAGGATATTCGTCGAGAGTCGACGACATCGGCGGTTTATAAAATGCATGTAATCAAATGAAAAAGCGCCCACTGCTCTCAATCGAATCGGATCCGAGTCGCATCGCACAAGGGCGATGCGAGGAGTGAAAAGCAAATGTGGCATGTCATGATTGGTGCACATCCATTTCTTGTCTTGTCTTTTTTAATCGAGCATCACTTGAATTCAAATCACTCCAACACAAAATACAATAAACAACAATTCAAAACATCAACTTGTACTGTCAAAGTCAAATTCATAATCCACGTCAGTAGTATATTTTCAGGAGTTCTGGCTTGAAAAGAGATCATTGAGATCCCCCCACTCCCATCCCCACTATTAGTGATCCGGGAATTCTGGCTTAAAAAGAGATCATTGAGATCCCCCCACTCCTACCCCACTATTAGTGATCCGGGCATTCTGGCTTAAAAAGAGATCATTGAGACCCCCCCAATACGAACCCCACAATTTTCCAAAAGTGATCATATACCCCCTCACATACTCAGTTCCCTACCAATGTTTGAGCTTAGCAGTTGAGAGGTGTTAACATGAATAATTGTTGTCCATCGGTTAACAAAATTTTGGAGCATATGTTTACCGACAAAAAACTTTCCGATTTTACTCAAGAAGAATTAAGACAGTAACCATTAGAATATCTAATCAATTCTAGCGATGGTCCACTTGAATTACTTTCAATTTGGGAAAAACTACCACTCGATTACCAAAAAAGCTTTCATTTGCAGATAAGATTGCCATGTTTCATTCACTACAATCCACCCAATTCTAAAAGTCATTTTGACGGACCTCCAACTTCTCAAAAAAAATGTCACTATTATAGGGGTAGTGTGTGTGTTGTATAAGACAGTTGATTCAGCTGAAGCAAGAATCAATAGAAAATAGAGATTCTTACAGAGTAATTGGGATTAAAACATTCGAAAATACCACAAGGTTTCGTAAATTTCATGACCAGTTAAGGGTAAATATGTGTGTTAGACAGAAATATCAAATGAATTCCCACTGTACAATATAAAAAGTTAATTGCAAGAATCTTCCAATTACCAAGCGAAAAAATGCGTGTAATTATGGGAGAAAAATTTGCAACAAAGTATCACATTTCTTAGCGAATATAATTCTGTGATTGAGTACATACTGATGTGTGATTTATCATCATAATAAAAAAGTTATATAAATATCACTCCAATAAATCAAGTGTTTAAATGGCATTTGATTTGATTTGATATTTTTACAGAAATATCAAATGAATTCCCACTATACAACATAAAATGTCAATTGCAAGAATCTTCCAATTACCAAGCGAAAAAATGCGTGCAATTATGTGAGAAGAATGTATCACATTTTTAGCTAATATAATTGTGTTATTGTGCAATTTCTCCGACCATAATTGCACGAATGCATTTTCAGCGAATATGATTATATGTTATTAAGTACATACAGATGTGTAATTTATCGTCATAATAAAAAAGTAAAATATTGTATCAGTTCAATAAACCAAGACTTTAAACGATGTTCCATTGGTGTATAAATAAGGATACCATGCTCAAGAAACAGATATTAATTTTCAAACTACAATATTTTTACAATATTATTATTACATAGAACATTCCTTACTATGAATGTCCGTTTGATCCAAACCATAAACTTAGGCTCTACCTATATGATTGAACTTGACGTAACCATTTTTTTACTACCCTTATATAATCTAGTATATAATAATATAAAATCTAGTATATTTTAATAATATAATTTAGTATATAATGATATATATAAACTTGTCAAATAAAACTATTTTCATTTCTGTACATGATGTGGATTGAGAAACAAGCTTTTTCTGTACCTATTACCAATCATGATGATAAAAATTCTACAAAATCTATTCAAAAACATGGTTATTTATTCAGTGGAGACTCGAAAAGATGTCTCATTGTTGGACCATCAGCGTCAGGAAAAACGAATGTAATGCTAACCCTTCTAGAACACCCGAATGGGATAAGGTTTGAAATTGTTTACTTGTATTCCAAATCCTTGCAGCAACCAAAATATAAATATTCAAAACAATTGTTGGAACCGATAAAAGAAATAGGATACTTTGAGTATGATAGTGATGAAAACATCATTCCACCTCATCAAATTAAACCAAATTCTGTAATAATTTTTGATATTCCATGTGGAAACCAAACTATAATAAGAGACTATTTTATTTCGGGTAGACATAAAAACACAGACTGTTTCTTTATTTTTCAAGGCTATTCATCCATTTTAAAGAGATTAATACGAGAAAACACCAATTTGCTCATTTTATTCAAACAAGATTCAATGAACTTAAAACATATATATAACGATCACTGTATGCTAGACATGTCATTTGATCAGTTTAAGCAAGTTTGCAAACACTGCTGGGGAGAACCGTATAGTTTTTTAGTAATAGATAAAGATTCCCCTTTGAATGCTGGTAGATATAGACAAAGTTTTGATACTTTCATTCATCTATAAATAGAGACTAAAAAATGGATAAGCAATTGGCTAGAGTTGATAAAGTCAAGAAAAGCTGTCAAGGATAAACACAATAGTCTGAAACTAGCTACAATTACAACACAATCACAATTGGAGCAAGCTTACAAACCAATAACTCAACCACTACAGCAACTTATTTCAAAAATGAATGAACCTTTCAACGTAAAGGAAGAATTTGAAGAAGTAAAAGAAGAACCCGAAACTTCTATGTATTACGCAACACCATTTAAAAAACCTAGACCACTACGAGAACTGGTAAAACACCCATTCTACCGATGGAAAAACCATCATTTTTTGATACAAGCCTTGCATCTATTAGTCAATTACTATCTATACAAGAACCTAGTCAGTTACCTACCATTATACAAGAACGTAGTCAGCTACCAACTATACTAGAAACTAGTGTTATAGCTCAAACCAACCCCGCCGAAACCTCGGATAATTTAAATGTTTCAGATATACAGTGTGTCTAGAATAAAATGATGTACATGGGAATATTGGAAACGGTAAGAGATACGGCGTCGCTTGAATGGAAGAAAAGTTGCGTATTTGTATGCCCAAAAATAATCTACTTTTGTTTTATTTTGAATCGATACCGTGATGTAGATACACGGTGAAAAAGAAAATGTCCATATTCGAAAAACTACAAAATTTTGCTTATTATAAAAGCCAATATTTTCAAATTTACAGGATATGGGTAAGAGGAAATGACGATTCTAAAAACGGCATCAAAAAATGTTGTAGGCCCACGATGTTGCGTCCGGCCGAGGCCAACTTTGGTTTTTCTTATGGAGGCCATATTGAACTTCTCCATTTTCATGGTCCGTATTGAAAATAATTTCCAAAAATATGACTTCCATAAAAAAAACAGACTTGACTTTGTCTGGACGCAACATAGTAGGTCTAGAATTTTTTTGACGCCGTTTTAGAATCGTCGTATCCTCTTACCTATATCCTGGAAATTTGAAAGTGTTGGGTTTTATAACAAGCAAAATATTGTGTTTTTTTCAAAATGAACCTTTTCTTTTTTCACCCTGTATGAACATAACGAAATCGATTCAAAATGAAACAAAGGTAGAATATTTTTGAGCATACAAATACGCAACTTTTCTTTAAGCAACGTCGTATCTTTTACCGTTTCCAATATCCTCGTATAGTCCCATGTACATCATTTTATTCTGGACACACTGTATTGGAACAGTCAAGGCAATCGGTTCAAGATTTAATCGACACTCAACCATATGAAATTTGGTTACAAAGTTTTGATCCACTGCCAAGAGATTACATCGATGCTAGTGTGAGAGATGTTAATCATAAATTTGATCATCATTATGGAATAGTACATGATCTGGAAACTGATAAATTCTATTTGGGAACCACACTCAATTTTGTAGAAATTATTGGAAAAAATGTGGAAGTCGGAGGAAAAATTTATGATGGTACAAAAGGATTGTACGAATTACTATTTAAAAAATATCCTAAAAACTATGAAGATGAGGATTTGGGTAATTATATGGATATTTTGGCTAGAACCAATGCCTATCGAAGAAATTTTGATCCAAAGGAACGAGTGCAAGGAAATGGATCTTCAAAATATATAACCATAATAGGTCCATACCTACAAAAACATGGTATAACAAAAACACGACACATCAAGCCATAATATTCTCGTTTCAATAAACCGAAACCTCCAAGTCATTTACGTTTAAATAAACCGAAACCTCCAATAACAAGAAAAAAATTGGGAAGTGGAATGTGGAAATTAAATAAAAAAGATATGGATTACATATATTGGGATAATATCAACGAGTTGGTTGATAGGTTTCGACTGATTATAGCATCCATGTTGGCTGGTAATACTGGACACAACAATGAAATAATCTCTATAATAGAAGAACTACGCGAAGCTGGAGTAATTGCATAAATACTTTTACAATTACTTAAATTGTACATTCTAAAAATGACAATCAACAAGTTTGGTTCTCATTTATTTAGCAAAGATGAAACCAACAATGTAAAAATAGTTGATATAGCAGAGGTTACGTTATCATATATAATGATTTTACCTTTTATTGGTCGCTATATACCAACAGAAAAAAAATTCGTGTTGATGCTGTAGCCTACCTTTTGATCTTCCCAGTTGGCTTCAACAAATTTGGCTGCGGCAGCTCTTGTAGTCGTTGGCGATGGGTGGTAGAGTAGGATTTCGTTTTGATTATGATTAAGTTTGAAAAGAGGGCGCCACTTTATTTTTTATAGGTTAAAACAAAGAAACCTTGTGTAAAAAGATTCACTGTGATGTCTGGAGTGGAAGAAAACACTGCGTGTCCCAAAACACTATAACTAGCATTTATTTACATAAATATACAGTTTGTCGAATAAGGTTGTAATAAGGATGCTTTTAACATCAACCCTGTTGATTCACTCACTGAACTTTGATACAGTTCAGGGGGTTAAATATTATTACAAAGTATTTTCAAAAAAAAATCTACTGATAGGTACTGTTATAAAAGAGAAAGTTATGTATTGAAAAAGGATTTACAAATCCGCAAAATAGAAAATGTGAATTAAGTTACATTTAAACCGGTTCTACAGGGAGTAAAATGTTCATGCACCTTTTAGCGTGTAGTTATACGTATGTATGTCAATGTACGGCGCAAGTATAAGTACCATTCAGTTACATAGATAAATGTTATAATCCAGTGATTATAAGTAAATGTTATGAATTAATAAATAACTAGATAATGAAAATTAATACGACGAAAGAATTTGATATCTTGGTACGAAAGAGTTATTTGAGAAATATTCATGAATTAAAATAGCAGAATGACTAAGATTTACACGTTAAATTTTATGTAGAAAATTGTTGAGTTTATAAGAAGAATTATTGATATCAAGATAAGTAATAAAAAACTGGCCTGTTATTGCTGCTGTTGTCTCAAGACCATCAGCCGTGGAGCGGATTTTTTTTTCACTTCGACGGTGCGGGTAACCCCAACAACTCAAAGGGCCATTCCTGTGAGAAACTTCAGCTGCATCACGACAAAGTGATAGTCTTTAGACACCATGTAGATAAGGGCTCCAATGAATACTTGGCGAATATACCATTGATATCGTAATTTTGTATCAACGGTCAGCATCAGTAAGAATGATTCGGAATGGACGAAAACAACAAAAAATAGAAAACCCTGAAACAATGTTTCATTTTCAAAATCAACCTCATGGGGAAAGTAGGGTTAAGGGACTCACCTCGTTAGGTTCCTAAGAATTCAACAAATATCCATGCCATCACTGGTTAAAACGCATCCATATCTTCAGAGGAGGTTAATGGATATTTTTAGAACAGAAAGTTACGTTAAACTTTAGCGATGCATATTAATTTTTAATAAAAAGGCTGCTCAGCACATTTTACGTGTGGCTTTCAGCACATCACGGGAACAAGTCCTCGAGCCAGGCCGAAAAGAAAAATGAAATACTCCCATCGATCATCAATCAAGAGTGTCAGATGGACATTGACAAATGTCACGTATAAAGCGATCAATCAACTGGACAGAACCAACTGACCCCAGAAGATTACACCTTATTACCATAATGCAGACCGAAAATGGGAAACATGGCAACATTGCCGGAAACTAACAGCTGTGATATATGAAGGTTATTGTTGATAAATATTGGAGAAACCGATTTAGAAGATTAATAATTAGTGAGTACCATTCAAAAGGAAAATGTGAATGCTACATCAACCCCCTTGCTCAAAAGAAATTGTACCAACAGGACAATTTATGTTCGACATGGACTAAAACTACCCAAAAAAAAATACCAAAGAAAAAAGAGTATTGGATTCACCAACATTATACCTAGGACTACAAAATAATTTTAATCAGAATTAACCTAGTCTTAAGACTGAATTCAACTATAACTTCTTTCTATACCATCCATGATAACTACGTGTATCACCCGTCCTGGAAGGAGTCACAATCGGTATGTCAAAATCAGGGTGAAGAGAAAATCCGGTAAGTCAAAATAGAGAAAGTCAAGGTAGGGGATAGGACAGAGAAAAGTTGAAAATACCTACAGCTAAACTTGGTGTAACTAAACCTAAACTAAAAGCTAAAGAGATTCTTGTGTGTCAGCAAATCCAAATGGATGGGAAACACAAGAGCACACGAAGTGTGAAAAGTTATCAATGTGTCATCAAATCCAAATTAATGAAAGACACCTGATAGGGGAAACAGAAACCTCTTGAAAGCGTGGAGAGCATGAATAATTCCAAAAACTGACAAACAAAATCCGAATTAACGAGGTCAAGGAATTACTTATCCGCTCAAAGTCCGCATAAAAGTCGAAATAAATCGAGACAATGCTTTCAAAAGACTGTAGTAAATTGGGGGCAAGTACTATCCAACCGAATAGTTTTCAGTTTTATCCTAAATGGATAAAAAAATTCAAAATTGAATTAAATAAAAACAATGATAATAGGTAAAATTACCAAAGGGGTAAAGAAAAACGGTAACATGGAAAATGAGCATGAAAAAAGATCAAAAAAACCATAGGCTGAATAAACATTATTCAAAGTCATTCCTCCGCGGAATCTGACTCTTCAGAAGAAAAATCAGCAAAGGGCTTCAGATCCTTTATATGCCATTTACCGCAACTAGATCCATTCTCAAGGATTAGATCATACACTACGTTTGACAACTTTTTACGAATGACACAATGTATATACTTAGGTACTTGTTTTGACGCAATATTTGCAGCATTGGATAAGACCTTGTTTCTTCTCCAAACATGATCGCCAATATTAAAAGAAACATCTCTCTCACGGAGATTATAAGCTTTAGAATTTCTTTCATGGGCAGAATGAAGTCTTTTCTTAACATCAACACAAATGTCTCTCAAACCGACAAGATTCTCAGCGTAAGTATTACGATCACCAGGACAGAGGGCAGTATCACTATGAATGTCTGAATTCAAATCTCTATGAAATTTTCCTGACAATGGAAGATGTCTACCAAATACAAGGAACGAAGGGGTAAAGCCAGTGACTTCATGTTTGGAGGTATTAATAGCCAATTGAATATGAGAGAGGTGTTGATCCCATTTTTCGTGAGAATCGATGTAACTACGAATCACGGTGCCAATAGTGCGATTATTTCTCTCAACAAAATTACATTGGGGTGAGTAATGAGGGTTGTAACGAATATTAAATTCGTAACGTTTAGCGAGTTCTCGAAAAGATTTTGAGGTGAATTGGCTTCCATTATCACAAACTAAAAGCGAGGGTAGACCATGAATAGAGAAAACTCTATCCTCTAGAATTTGTTCAAGAAAATGTGTCTTGGAACTTCGTAACGGAAAAATCATAGTGTATTTTGAAAACCAACATGAGACGACAAAAATCCATTTATTACCCTTTTTTGACCTAGGAAAAGGACCTACTAAATCAACAGCTATGACTTGAAATGGATACGTGACATTCTTCTCTTTTCCCATTAAACCCATAGGAGTAGTATTCGAGGCATTTTGCGAACGGCAAACAAGACAACGTTTCACACATTTCAAGACATCCTGGCGCATTTTTGGCCAATAATAACGTTCCTGGAGACGATTTAAGGTTTTGAAGTATCCAAAATGACCACAATTGGGGGGACTATGAAGAGAATCAATAATTTCCTTTCTTTGAGGGTTAGGGACGAAAAGTTTCCATTCGGGGAGATTAATTTTCATGGGTAGACGGTTTGGAATAAATTTGTAGACGAATTCATTCTCAACTTTCCATTGTGGAAAAGATTCAGGGTTATTGAGAATTTTTTTTCGAAGATTATCAAAATATGGATCAATGCGATCAACGTCAACTTCACCCACTACAACTTCGTCTGAGATAGAGTCGGAATCGAGAATATTATCATCATTAATGACAAGGGAACGGGACAAAGCGTCGGGAACCACATTTTGAGAACCTTTTCGGTGAACTAAATCGAAAGTATGCTGACGCATTCGCATAGACCAACGGGCCAATTTACCACTGGGATTTTTAAGAGAACTTAACCATAACAGGCTATAATGATCGGTGATAACTGTAAATTCAACTCCCTCAATATATGGACGAAATTTTTCAATGTTAAATAAGACTCCTAGACATTCACGTTCGACGACGGAATAATTTCTTTCGGCTTTTGAAAGAGAACGACTTGCATAAGCAATAACCTTTTCTTCATTGTCAATAATTTGAGTCAGAACACCACCCAATCCAGTGTCGCTGGCATCACTTTGAATACAAAAACGTTTTGAAAAATCGGGTTGGGAAAGAATAGGGGATGATACGAGAAGTTGTTTGATTTTAATGAATGAAGACTCAGCCGAATCGGACCACTTGATTGATTGACCTTTCTGTTTACCTCTGAGGAGATCATTGATTGGAGACATAAGAGTAGAAAAATCTTTTATGAAGCGACGATACCAGGAGCAAAGTCCAACAAAACGTTTTATTTCAGTGGTATTTTTAGGACGAGGATAGTTTACCATTGCAGAAACTTTTTCAGGGTCAGTTCCCAAAGAATTCGAACCCACGATATACCCAAGGAATTTCAAGGAAGTTTTGGAAAAATCACATTTTTCCAAATTCACGGTTAGGCCGGCCTCTTTAAGTTTATTTTTAACTTCGTACAAAACATTTACATGAGAAGAAAAATCAGGGAAAACTATTAAAATATCATCCAGGTAAGTAAAGACATGTGGTTCATAACGGGGACCAAAAATTGCATCAACGAGACGTTGTTGGGTTTGAGCTGCATTTCGAAGACCAAAAGGCATGGTTACAAATTGAAATAAACCTCGACCAACCACTGCGAAAGCTGTTTTTTCTTTGGAAGACTCATCCAGGGGAATTTGCCAAAAAGCCTTTCTCAAATCTATAGAGGAAATAAATTTAGCATCACGCAAAGAAGTAAGGATCCGTTCAATATTGGGCAAAGGATAACTGTCGGGTTTTGTAACTTCGTTAAGAGGACGACCATCAAAGCAGAAACGCATTTCTCCATTAGATTTTTTAACAAGGAGCACGGTTGAACACCAAGGACTTTTAGAAGGTTCAACTACCCCTAACTTCAACATTTCATCAAGTTCCCTATTCAAAATATTTGACATATAGGGAGACATAACGAATGGTCTTCTCTTGAAAGGAACGGCGTCGCCGGTTTGAATGCTACAGATTATCTTATCAGTTTTTCCCAATTTATCCTTGCCGGAAATTTCACAAAAAGAAGAGATTAGTTTATCGGCTTGCATACGCTGATCAAGAGAGAGGTCATCTAAAGAAAATAAGTCGTAACGGGAAGTCGCAAAATTCGAAGAAAAACCTTCCAAAACATCAATTTGACAATTATCATTCTGAATATTCCAACAATTGTCCTTGAAATTTACCACGATATCGAACTCTCTGGCAAAGTCACATCCAAAAATAAAGGCTTGAGATGATGAAGGAACTACTAAAGCACTGATAATCCTTCAGGAACCTTTAACGAAAATAGGCAAATCAACTCTACCCTCCACGGTTTGTTTCTTTCCATCAGCAGTACAAATGTTATCAACAGGAGATTTATTAATTTGAAGACCCAATCTTTCTAAAACAGGCAACCCTTTGGCTCCTACCACTGACGATGTGGCACCAGAGTCCAATAAAACGGTGATTTCAACGTCAAATAATTTGACAACAATATAGGGTCGATTATCGAGGGGTTTATCAATAAAAAGAGGTGAAAGTTGATTAGAGAAATTTGAGGGGGAATTTAAAAATTGAGCAACCTTGACTAGCCAACGACTCCAGTCGTCTTCATCAAAATGGGTTTTAACCGGGGTTTTAACAGAAATCATTGAAACTTTTTTCGAGGCTGAAACTAATGGATCAGTGAAAATGCCTCTTGAAGACAACAATCTCACTCGTTTTTTGAACACCTTTTACAATCCTTGGATTCAACATCGGGCTCACCACACTTGTAGCAGAAAATATTCCTGGAAGCTTTACAATCGAAATAAGTATGGTTGGGTAATTGACAATTCCAGCAGGTTACAACTTTTTTGGATTTATTGGAACTATTGAAAGGAACCTTGGAGCTACTAGGCTGATTGGAAACTTCACCAACTGAATCTTGATTTGAATGTTTACGAAAATTATTATTGGAACGACGAGATGAATAATTATTACCTGATGAATAGTTTCTAGAAGAGAAAGAAGGTCGATCTGAAGATGTGTTACGAGGACTGTGCACCTCCGCGACAGTGTCTCTGACTCTATTTTTATTTTTCAAATAATCAGACTCCTCCAATTTTCTACAAAGCTCTGAAAGTTGGGTGACTGAAGTAATCTCTATCAAAGCCAACCTGTCAATAAAATCGGGAAGAAGATTATTACGAATGAATTTAATTCTGGTGAACTCAGCTGGTGTACGGGAAAGTCTATTAAAAAGAGAATCAAGGTGGGCAATAAAAACAATGGTAGATTCGTTCCTTCTCTGCTTACGTTTCTTGATTTGGTCCCAAACTTCATCGTCAATATCATCATGCAAAAAATCCTTCTTCAAGCGAAGAACCAAAGAGGGCCAATCATCAAAGGAAGATTTGATACTGCGAAACCAAATGCAAGCGTCACCAGTAAAGAATTCGACAGCAGATTGGAATAAATCAGGGTCTGAAACACCACGAGCCTGAGCCAACTCAGTTTCTCGTTCTAGAAAAGAATAAAGTTTTTTCGGGTCACCATTAAATTTCACTTGCCATTCACTTAATGGAATATTGCGACTTGCGCAGTGGACTATTGGGGCAGCGACATTTATGACAGGGTTGGTATTGACGGGGAGAGTTTCTACTTCAGAATTTGTGGTGAGTTTATCACTAAGATCAGCATCCAATTTAATACAAGTGGCAGTAGTTTCTTGAATATAAGTGTGGATTTCATCAGGGTTATCTTCAGGAATTGGAATTCGCCTTGCTCTACCAAAAACATGGGATAATCGGGACTGCATACGCAAATATACTGAATCAGTGGGGGAACCTTCAAAATCTTCAATGATTTTCTCAATGGACTCAAGACTTTTCTTAATTTCTGAACGTTCTTCCAGAAAATGTAGATTAGCTTCACCAGCCACTATAGAAGATCCAGGACGAGATTGTTGTTCCTTCCTAGGAACTTTTCCCAAAATTTTTCTTTTATCAGCAACATTCCTAGCAGTAGCAAGTAGACGAATCCTCAGTTCGTAATCAAGTTCATGTTCCAACAAATGATTAGACAAAAAATTGTAAGAATCCATTTTGAATAAAGAAGAAAAAAAATTATTAGAAATAAGAAAACTACTAGAATGTCAGGGTTGTCAAGGTTATCAAGGTAATCAGGGTAATCAAGGTTATCAGGGTAACCAGGGTTATCACGGTAATCAGGGTTATAAAATGAAAAAGCTAAAGAGAAGAAATAATGCTATTAAATCAATAAACAAATGTCAATTTACCTCCAGGTAAATTAAACTATAATATACCTATATACATTGTATCAAATTTCGCAAAGTGTCAAACGCAGCCTAAATGAAAGAAGAAAAAAAATAATTACGTGCTGAGCGATACGTAATAAGAAATTTTGACGCAAAAAAAAAATGGAGAGATATTTATCTCTAAAAACAAGGGCAACGCTAACGAGGGTTTTCTTACTGACTAAAAACGTAGAAAAGAATTTTAAATGGTAATGAAAATTAAACAAATGCTAATCAGTGTATTTTCAACCTTCCAGCATCAACAGTGAATTTTCAAGTTTATTTTTGAATTTAGAAAAAAAAAATCAATACGAACCAGGCCCCACGTCTTCGGGCGTCATTTCTTTATTGTAGCCTACCTTTTGATCTTCCCAGTTGGCTTCAACAAATTTGGCTGCGGCAGCTCTTGTAGTCGTTGGCGATGGGTGGTAGAGTAGGATTTCGTTTTGATTATGATTAAGTTTGAAAAGAGGGCGCCACTTTATTTTTTATAGGTTAAAACAAAGAAACCTTGTGTAAAAAGATTAACTGTGATGTCTGGAGTGGAAGAAAACACTGCGTGTCCCAAAACACTATAACTAGCATTTATCTACATAAATATACAGTTTGTCAAATAAGGTTGTAATAAGGATGGTTTTAACATCAACCCTGTTGATTCACTCACTGAACTTTGATACAGTTCAGGGGGTTAAATATTATTACAAAGTATTTTCAAAAAAAAATCTACTGATAGGTACTGTTATAAAAGAGAAATGAGAGAAAGAGAAAAAATGTATTGAAAAAGGATTTACAAATCCGGAAAATAGAAAATGTGAATTAAGTTACATTTAAACCGGTTCTACAGGGAGTAAAATGTTCATGAACCTTTTAGCGTGTAGTTATACGTATGTATATCAATGTACGGCGCAAGTATAAGTACCATTCAGTTACATAGATAAATGTTATAATCCAGTGATTATAGGTAAATGTTATGAATTAATAAATAACTAGATAATGAAAATTAATACGACGAAAGAATTTGATATTTTGGTACGAAAGAGTTATTTGAGAAATATTCATGAATTAAAATAGCAGAATGACTAAGATTTACACGTTAAATTTTATGTAGAAAATTGTTGAGTTTATAAGAAGAAGAATTATTGATATTAAGATTAGTAATAAAAAACTGGCCTGTTATTGCTGCTGTTGTATCAAGACCATCAGCCGTGGAGCGGATTTTTTTTTCACTTCGACGGTGCGGATAACCCCAACAACTCAAAGAGCCATTCCTGTGAGAAACTTCAGCTGCATCACGACAAAGTGATAGTCTTTAGACACCATGTAGATAAGGGCTCCAATGAACACTTGGCGAATATACCATTAATATCGTAATTTTGTATCAACGGTCAGTATCAGTAAGAATGATTCGGAATGGAAGAAAACAACAAAAATAGAAAACCCTGAAACAATGTTTCATTTTCAAAATCAACCTCATGGGGAAAGTAGGGTTAAGGGACTCACCTCGTTAGGTTCTTAAGAATTCAACAAATATCCATGCCATCACTGGTTAAAACGCATCCATATCTTCAGAGGAGGTTTATGGATATTTTTAGAACAGAAAGGTACGTTAAACTTTAGCGATGCATATTAATTTTTAATAAAAAGGCCGCTCAGCACATTTTACGTGTGGCTTTCAGCACATCACGGGAACAAGTCCTCGAGCCGAGCCAGGCCGAAAAGAAAAATGTAATACTCCCATCGATCATCAATCAAGAGTGTCAGATGGACATTGACAAATGTCACGTATAAAGCGATCAATCAACTGGACAGAACCAACTGACCCCAGAAGATTACACCTTATTACCATAATGCAGACCGAAAATGGGAAACATGGCAACATTGCCGGAAACTAACAGCTGTGATATATGAAGGTTAAAGTAATTTGTTGATAAATATTGGAGAAACCGATTTAGAAGACTAATAATTAGTGAGTACCATTCAAAAGGAAAATGTGAATGCTACAATGCAAGATGGAAGAACTTCATACCGTTGCCCATTTGAAAAAGGAATCATTTTATTCGGTGAATATCCTAAAAAAGACGTTTCCATGTTGGTTAATGGAAAAGCAGGAAAGCTGGAAAATAGATCTATTAAGAAAGGTGATTTGATAGCGTTTAGACGTGAAACGGATAGTAAATTAACAGAATTTTATGGTGAATTGCAAATAAAATGCCCCGTTGTGATTGAGAAATGATCATTTCGATATGAGTGTTATCAAGGAAGATGTGGTGAAAGAATTACATAAACCAGCTAGAAAACATTTTTTAAGAAGATCTGTTATTGTAAAATGAATCTATATCAGGCAGATTTAGTAGAAATGCTACCTTATTCAAAAGTGAATTCGGGATATAAATATATTTTAGTATTGATGAATGTGTTTTCGAAATTTGTGTGGGCAATTCCTATAAAATCAAAGACAGCAAAAGATGTGACTGCAGCTATGAAAACCATTTTGATTAATGTGGATGTACCTCCTAAAAATTTACAAACAGATCAAGGAAAAGAATTTTACAATACAGACTTTCAAAATTTGATGAAAAAATTTAAAATCAATCATTACAGTACATTTTCCAATATGAAGGCGAGTGTTGTAGAAAGGATGAATAGAACATTAAAAAACAGAATTTGGAAAGAATTCTCTCTTCAAGGAAATTATAAATGGTTAAAAATATTACCAGACATAGTGAAAGATTATAATAATACCAGACATTCTGTTATTGGAATGAAACCTATACAAGTAACAAAAAAACATGAAAAGCAGCTATTATCAAAAGTTTATCGTCATATAAAGACAGTTGGTGTTTCAAAATTCAAAGAAGGGGATTTTGTGAGGATCAGCAAATTTCGAGAAGTTTTTTCAAAGGGGTATACACCTAATTGGTCAAATGAAATATTTATATATATTATAAGTCAAAATTTCAAATCCCACTACATATATCTTGAAAGATTATAAGGGTGTGGAAATACAAGGTGGATTTTATAATGAGGAATTGCAAAAAGTCAAACATCCAGATGTTTATTTAGTAGAAAAAATATTACGAAGAAAAGGAAATAAAGTTTATGTTAAATGGTTGGGCATGAATAATTCACGTAATTCATGGGTTATGAAAAATAATGTATTGTAATTGAATAAAACACTTGAAAATCAATAAGTAATTTGTTTATTTCTATAAATAATTAAGATGCATACAACTAAAATCATCAATACAAGTAGAGTAGATATTATAACTAATTCCACATAGTTTTTACAATATCAAAAAGTACATTCCAATCTGTTGATACAACATTTCTATCTACAAAGTAAAGTCTTAATTTATATTCCGAAAATGATACATCTTTAACTAATTCGATCACTAAAGTTATAACTATACAGGCTATTATTGGATGTTAATCTTTTCCAATTTGATGGCCAAGAGTCGTTATGATTGGATGAAACACAAATGAATGTCTCTTTTATATTAAAATCAACTTGAATAAACAATGTATTGTTTAAAAAAGCATGCACTCAGGAACAATACTCCTGCTGGAAGACCTGCTGTCACCATCATACTTTTTAAACTGATCAGTTATTGAATCTATCAAAAACTTTTATATACCAACCATCCACTTTTGCATATATTATGAACCATGATTTTTTACAATTTATATGAATTAGCAACTAATTCTCGCAACATTTCAGATACAGAATTTATTTCATCATCTTCATTATCCAACTTTTCATCCAATATCTTTATATCTTTATTTCCCCAAGCTAAAGTTCGAAAATGATCTGGAATTATATAACGTTTATCATCTTTGTAAGACAATGCAACTTTGTTTTTTAATTGTGTAAATACATCATGCATTTTTGATGTAAAAACATTCATATTTCTAAATTTGATTGTTGAATTTACAACCACATCCCTATAATCTTCTTTGGTGATAGAATTTTGAATTACACATTTTTCACACCTTTTGCCTTTTTTTCAGACTTATCTTCAAAATTCACACAATATGCTTTTGCACCAGTCCCATAAAAACTCGTTATTGGTTTCCCAGCAAATTCATCTTTCATTTTTCCAACAATAGATACATTTTTTGAAATATTATGTATATTGTTTTCATTATAATTTGAAGTATCAAATCTATCTAAATTTTCTTGCATATCCTTATAAAAATTATGATTTTTTATATATAAAATTAAACTATCTGTATCTGTGTATAACAAAATTGCATTGTCACCATATTTGGATTTTATGTAATCATAGTCAAAATCATAAATAACCGTTTTTGATAATTCCAAAACAGAAAAACCAACATATATTGGTTTATTGTATGTAATTTGTACTCGCTCCATTTGAATAGCAACAAAATTATCAGTAAAAGCTCGACAGTTTTTAAAATTTGGTTTTGAAATTAACGTTTCTGCACCTTGTTTTTTTCCAATATTTTTCCAATGTGTTATTAATTTCACATCTGTTCGTTTTTCAATATTTTCCATGCTTTTTCCATATATTGCATTATTATATAGTTTGTAACAATCTTTTTCAAGTTTGTTTTTAGACTGATTTCTCATTGTGGTGTTTAAGTCAATATAAGGTTTAAGAAAAAGGGATTGTTTAAATTTCACTACTCTATGAATTTTTTGTAATTGAAGTCCATTTTTTAATGCTCTTTGAAGATTCTGATAATGAATGATATATTTTTCCTTGTCATTTAAATTGCAAATCAATTTTTTTTGTTTTGAACCAGGTGCACACACATTCTCAGGTGAAAATGGAAGCTCATTATGTCTATAATGTAAATTTTTACTGTATTTTATATCTACTTCAAAAACATACCCATATTCTGAATTGTGTGGAATATTTTATAGTCAAGTGCATCAATTTCATCTCTTGTCAACCAAGAAAATTCACCGACAGGAAGGTATTGACTCATACTATGACCATACAAGTTTGTTGCATCTAAATACTTTATATATGATTCCGGTAATGATGAATCAAAATTTTGAAGAAAAGGATTATTAGCCTCAGCTTTCCTAACACTGCAATGACAAATACCACCCCTTATACTGTTTTTGAAAAAATAAATCATATCAATATCGGTTAATAGCTCCAATTTTACATCTGTTTTGCGTAGCATTGCATCCCAACTTGAACCTGGAGCAGTATAATATTGAGTTGGATCCAAATTGTAGATATCTAGAGAAACATTTCGAAACATGCTTCAAAAAAATCAATTAGTATGAGAACATCTGATAATAAGTACACTTTAGTATAATCCATCATATTTTTACATTTGAATAATTTCCAAATATTGTCTGCTCTTGCATAATCTTCAACACTGATAGGTTCATTCCTGAGGGTGTTGGGAAGTTTGGTTTCGAATAATTTGTCCATCGAATTCACATAAGAATAAGGGTAAACACCCTTTTTTCGAATTTCATTAAATTGTGTTGTATCATTAAAATATTTTTTAATTTCAATGCATTGAGATGGTTCCAAACTTTCCCCCAACTTTTCCAACAAAGAATTTGCAAAGCGAAATGAATCTAGAAATCTAAGTTTCATATAAATATTTTTTTCTTTCTTATTTACAATTTTTCTATCAACTAAAATTGATTTGGAAAAGGAAATATACTTTTCTTTGGTTTGAGCGATACATTCAATTGCAGTATTTTCATCACAAAGCATTTTAATATACATGTGAAGATCATAATTCAAGTTATGAAAAAATATTGGAATAAAGTTTGGGATTTGATAATTCAAATTACATGTATTTGCATGTGCAGCACCTCTAAACTTTCCCGTCAAATGACAATGATCTCTAGCTTTTACTTCCTCAGGTTTAAAAAATTCTTTACAGATGTGACAAATCACACTATTTTCGAAAGCAAGCTCTTCTTCTATAGATAAATTCATTGGTATAATATTTTTTAAGTAATCATTGTAAATTCTATGAACATGATTTTCTATACGTTTACAAAATTCTGCAGCTGCATCAATACCAAAATACGAATCTATTATGGATAAAGAATCATCATAAGAACATTTGATAAAGTATGCGAAAGCGTATGGTTCATGCTTAAAAGTATCTATAGTATATGACTGTAGATTATTTTCAGGCTGATTATAATCCAAAGGTTTTAAGAAACATTCAAAGTCTGCATAGATTACAAATGGAATTTTCAACTGCTTTTGATAGTTTTCAAACTGAACAACATTTTCAGGAATATTTTTACCAAACTTATTAGTTTTTAACATTTTGCTAGGAAGTTTTGTTACTATATGATCACATCCATTTTTTTCATGTAAATCAAGTTTTGTTTGTGAGGTAAAACATATTAAACATCCATCACAAAAATATTTTGAAAAATTTGATTTGTTAATTTGAGAGAATAATAATCGTGACATATTTTTTATCCAACAATAATGACTATTTTTTCCATTAGTTATCAAAAGTAGATTTACATGTTTTGATTTTTTGTGGTTAGTATAATGGAGCGGTCCGACTACTTCATATTTTGATTTACCATTGTTGTACAAAGTTTCCAATCCATAAACATTGATTGAGATATCATTTTGACTTTCAAACTTTGAAATATCTTTTAACTTCACAGGAAATTCTATACCATCGAAATTGAATTTATTAAAAAATTTATCATATGATGATGTTTTCTCAACATTATTGACAGCTGGAAAGATTGCACTAATCACACTCCATACAAAACAATATCCATCACTATTTCGAACATTAATAATTGCTTTTTTGTTAGTTATTGCCTTGGGAAGTGGAATGTAAGAAGAAGCTCTGGTAACATTATACTTATTAACGTTTACTTCCAAATGCATGATTTTTAACAACACCTAACCTGATCCATTTTCAGCAAATATTGAAACCTTTTCTTTTATTATTTCACAAAACTGCTCAAAAATTTTATTTAAATTACTTGATAAGCAAATTACTATATTTTGTGTATTGAATGATTTGATTTCTTCCATTTCCTTGGATTGAAGTGGGAACTTAGCGAATAATTCTAAATTTATTTTAAGAGAATTATTACTAGTTAAGTCTAGATTAACTAAATTGATGAATTTCGGCTTTACATCATCAAAAAATTCATCTAATATTACAAAATTCTTGGTTGGAGACAACATATATGTTTTAATTCTGTTTTTAAATGCAGAATACACAACTTTCACATCTTTGAAATTTTTTTTCATTACCACATCTTTATGTATTTTTGAACGTAAATGTCCACTTAATTTCTTTTCTTGGAGCCACATATCAAAATCATTACACCGTTTTAGAAACAGCTTATTAATTTTGGAGGTGTTATCACTTTTGCACTTTTTTGAAGGAGAAGTATACATCACTGATCTTTCACTTTTTCTCTTCGTTGCCATGGAGTCTGAATTCGATTGTTGACAACTAATTGAAGATTTTTTGTGACGATACATATTTGTTTTGTGATTAAACGTTTTATCGCAGCTACTACATTTAAACATTTTCACAAAGCTTAAGAATTGATTGATACAACCTGCTTCGTGCTATTATCAACAATGTTACTGATCATAGAATACTGATCCTAGAATACTGAGATAATAGGTCTATAATGATGCTGAAGAGAGTGAAGAGATCTCACAACTGCTTTTTTTTTTTAATATAACTAGTTTTCAGATTGGTTAGCGTATATATATTCGAATATAAGAGTGGGTTTATAATCATTGTAGAACAAATTTTACAGTAAAACATGTGTGACGTCAGTGAAAATCCCAGTGCTGATGTTCAAGGTATAAAAGATGTATTAAACGATTTTCTACATTTCCAAAAAGAAGCAGATACAATGAGTCCATTGTATGTGTTCCCATCACCTTGTAGTATAACATACCCGGGTTCGTTCAACAAAGTTGAATGAGGTAAGTTCAATGACGTTCATGACGAATACCTACGTTGGACCTACGTTGTGATGACTCCACCTTCCAAAAATTTACTTACCTCGAATGCGCCCGACAAAACAATAATTTGGGAAATTTGAGGATATTGGGATGTTAATTAAAACGCAACATTCGTAACACACCTAATTTATTACAAATGTGAATGAAAAAGTGAAAAATAGTGCCGTACTCAGCCTGGAATTCATGTGGGGAAAGAGCACGGCAGAGAAACCCACAATCGCAATTCCAAAAACCGAACCATGCTGTACAACTGTTTTGTATTTTTTTAATGCAATCAATAAATTACTGTTTTTCCGCGTCGAAATTGCAGTTCCACATTTCAAAAACAAAATACCTACAAGCAAAACTGAAGAGTTGTTTGTTACTGATCCTTTATAGACTTCTGAGGTCCCTGGGTTGCGGAAAACTACTCAGCCACTGTGTGGGTCTTAGGAAGTATATCTCTAACTTTTGTTTACTTGTTTCTTAGGATATTCATCCGTCACGGTGTATGGGAAAATGTTAGTAGATTCACCAAGGCTCACACATACCCTCAATCATACTATAACTACAATCCCTGCGCGGAAACTTAAGTAATTATTGAGTTTTTCTACTTGTCGTCCATTTTTGACCCGTAGTCGTATACAGCATTAAACGGTTTCTTTTAAACACTCACATGTTATTCAAAACAAGACAAATTGTACACCACTGAATAGATTAAATATAAGGACAATCTTTAAGACATATAGTATTAATATAGAGTTCGTTTTACTGACCTGTAATAACACGTTATAACACAATTTTTCACAGCCCTACAACGCCCCTATCATACATGCTCTCTCGCTGACCGGTACACTCGTACTCCTGCGCGCGTATCACGTGACAGGAAATCAATACAATGATGATGCGCCCGTATAATATAGTATGTTCGCAAAGTAAACTACTCAACAAAACGAACGGTACACCCGAAATTTTCGCCTATGTTTGGACACTCATACTTTTTTAACGAATCGATGAAAAAATATGCGGTTTGCACCACGATGTAGAGCATTTCTTTGCGGTTTATGCGGATGGTTCAAAAAATTAATTTCCTCAAAAACATCTTTCATACAGGGTGGTACAAAAAGTACTGTATATTTTCATTTTATTTACTGTCCCCCCATTTCCACAGAGATTTTTTTGAGCTTTTTTTCGATATGCCCAAGTGTTTGTTACGTCCATACCTCGGGACATTTTTGGAATTTTCGTGATATCTTCTTTAGTTTTTGAAATATCGACTTTTTTTCAAAATTATGACACGTAGGGCTTTGAATGGCTTTTCTGTTAATTCTTAGTTTACAACTGACAATGTTATGGCATAGATATATTGTTTAGCTGTCTTTCTGATGACTTATTGGATACTCAGCAATATTTTCAGTGTACAGGGTGTGCCAAAGAATTTTGATCATAAGTAAAGCACTTTTTAGTTATTTTGTCAGGTTTTCTTGAAAATTATTATGTCGGGGATGCTGAATTAAATTCTAATCGACTTTGGAGTGATGTTCAATGTGATTTACCGAAACGGTTTTGATAATTTTGCTGGACTTTCAGTTTTCGAAAAGTCGTTATCATTCATCTAACCTGTTCAAATATCTTCCCCATTCGAAATTTTGAGCACATTTTGTTACCAAATTTTATTAATGACCTTTTTTTTTTCAACATTTTACTTGTACTGCGCAAAAAAGAATTTTAAAAATGATAATCGGAAGTGGCTAGAAAAATTTAGCACAAAATGTCATAGCGATTTTTTTTATTGGTAGGTGCGATACATTTTTCGATCACTCTAAAAACTCTAAAAATTATGATAAAAATACAGGAGAAAAAAAATCCTCCAAAAATATCACATCAAAACATTTATTTATATCTAACTTTTTTTTTCGAGCACCCTATACAATCAAACATCATGCATGCAGTCATTGATAAAATTTTGTAACAAAATGTGCTCAAAATTTCGAATGGGAAAGATATTTGAACAGGTAAGATAAATGATAACTTGACTTTTCGAAAACTGAAAGTCCAGCAAAACCGTTTCGATAAATCACATTGAACATGACTCCAAAGTCGATTAGAATTTGATTCAGCATCCCCGACATAATAATTTTCAAGAAAACCTGACAAAATAACTAAAAAATGCTTTACTTATGATCAAAATTCTTTGGCACACCCTGTATACTGAAAATATTGCTGAGAATCCAATAAGTCATCAGAAAGACAGCTAAACAATAGATCTATGTCATAACATTGTCAGTTGTAAACTAAGAATTAGCAGAAAAGCCATTCAAAGCCCTACGTGTCATAATTTTGAAAAAAAGTCGATATTTCAAAAACGAAAGAAGATATCAAGAAAATTTCAAAAATGTCCCGAGGTATGGACGTAACAAACACTTGGGCAGATCAAAAAAAAGCTCAAAAAAATCTCTGTGGAAATGGGGGGACAGTAAAGAAAATGAAAATTTACAGTACTTTTCTTACCACCCTGTATAAAAGATGTTTTTGAGGAAATTAATTTTTTGAACCATCCGCATAAACCGCAAAGAAATGCTCTACATCGTGGTGCAAACCGCATATTTTTTCATCGATTCGTTGAAAAAGTACGAGTGTCCAAACATAGGCGAAAATTTCGGGTGTACCGTTCGTTTTGTTGAGTAGTTTATTTGCATATCAGTGTAATATAGGTCGTTCATTAGGTGTACCAATTAGTACATTTATTTCCTTATTCCTTGTTCCTTCGAAGAACCATCCTCAGGTAGAGGAAACCCAAATTAAACCAATAAACTAATTTGATTGATTTAAGTTATTGATCTGTATGTCCATAGGCACCTGGTGCGTATGATTAATACACCAAAAGTGTTTCAATGTATTATATTTTGCTGAAAATTGGTTTTTTAACAAAAGGTTTTTCATGAGCTTTTTTTTATTCTTTTATTGACAACAACAACAACATTTTTTTTTCTATTAGTTACAATTCAATTGTTTTTACAGCCCTCTCCTCTCACAATCGAAAGTGCATTCCGCAAATGACAATCAATGTCATCACACATACAACCGGTGAACACTGCTTAGATGCAACAACGCAAAACAACAACATGCACATGTGAACGAAACACAATCCAAAAATAAACTAACTAACTAAATATTCGCAGGACAGAATCGGCTGAAAAGCAAAATAGTATTTTGTTTCAAATCACAACAATTAGGTATATGGGTTAACGACTATATTTGACTGATTTTAACTGACAGTGTGATTGATGATAATTAGAGGGGATGGTATACCTCAGATCGCCCCTTTGGAAGATTTTCGACAGAACCGGGCCAAGGAGGGCGACAATCTTCCAACATAACTCTAACTAGAAAATAACACCAACATTCACAACATTTTTTCCTAAAAAACTTACTCGTAACAAAACTTACAGCTAATCACCTAGAATAATATCCCATTTTCAAAGCGAACAAAATGCAACAACACTTGATTATACAAATAAACAAAGTAACACTTGAACTTATGGATCGGAACGATAATAGAATTTCAGCTGATTCGATGGTTACGTGTGGTAGGAAGATGACGAACTACTACAGCGGTATCCGGTCTAGGATCAGGAGTGTAATTGCTGAAGGAGTTATGTGAGTGTTTGCCGAAGATAGAGACCTGCCTTTCTAAAAATTACAAGGCCACAGGCAAGGTACGTTCGGAAACAGTAGCCCATAACGACTGCACAGGTACTGGTAACTGCCTCATAACTTACGAAATGATCTGTGCATCGGGTATTTGGGGTGAAAATAGTCGGTAAGACCTGCTAACTTGCCTTAAGAAAAACTCGGTTAACGTGAGCTTTTTGCCAGATGAGTACTTCAAACTGATTAGACGCACGCGCTCTGAATATTGCCTGTCCTCAGACCAAAAAAAATGTCAGAAAGTCCCGTTTGAAATGTTCCAACGTGCTCCAAACCACCTCTGTCATATCTCTCCACTCCGAAGCTGGGCCGGACAAACAATCCTCCGCGATGTCCAAAGACTGTTTAGGTGAAGCTCCTACAGCCTTCATAAACCGATCCAAACGCTGTAGAAATAACACGGGACTCTGTGACTCCGATGGACGAAAATTTGGTTTTTCGACATTTGAATTTCGAAAAGATTGCGCAGTTAGAGCTAACGCCACGGTTCTCCATTCCGCCCCTGAACTTTCATTTCCCCTTAAGTTATGTGTCACATGATGGTCAGTGGCATTGGGTTATAAAGTAATGTTTATTGCGTCACTTACTGATGATGTCGATGCAGGTACCATTACAGGTCTTTCATGGTTAACATAAATCAATGGTGGTGCTGGGGTGACATTCTCGGGTGGCACTGGTGGCAGTCGCTCCAAGACACCAGATGTGGCTCTGAGAAAACTCTGATTGATTTGGTTCTGCTGTTGCATGAAGTTGGACAGCAAGTCCGTCTGATGACTCAACAACTTTCCCAAGTCCTGGATCCCTAGATTGTTGTACGTCGGTGGTGGATGGGCCGTTGGTAGTGCTCCCTGGTCTTGGTTAACTTTGCTCACGGGTGGTTGTGAAGAAACGTGGTCCGCGCCCCTACCATGTGCATCTGGACCTTCAGGTTTATTGCTCGACATTGCAATTGCATTCCAATCTTCTTGTACATCAGGACTTGACATTACTGTAATACACGTTTACCCAGCAGTAGATAGTCCCACACAAAACATAGGATTTTGTTATCAAAATACAAAAGGAAAAAAAAAAAAAAACATGTGAATGTATGTCGTTTCTCGTAAAAAAAAACATCCCTCACACTCAAATTTCCACATTGTCCGTCGAATAAAGCGCATCCTGGTCACTGGCACCAAATCTGTAATATATATTGATTCTCTATCAAAACTCTATCAGCCTCTTCAGCCTCATCCAAATCCTCAATTTTTGTTTGAATTGTACAATAATTCTCAAAATTCTTATTTAAATGAGTGTCCCTCACAGCAAGTTCATTAATATTTACATCAACGTCATTTTCATTAGTATTTACGAAATTTTCTATCCTAGTTATGGCCCTTTTAACCTTTGTACGCTCTTTCTTGAGGTCTTCCATGATAAAAATTCAATAAAAACACTGTTGGTCTGCTAACACAACACGATTTCGCAAAGTCCACAGAAAGTATAGTATAAAACAGTCTGACCTTGTTTGATCCAAATCCTTCTTGTTTTGGTATCACCTTGACCTTTCACCTTCTACGCAGCAACCCAGTATTCAGCAAATCCCATAAGTTTCAGCCAATTATTGTTGTCCACTTCAAACAACCCAAACTTCAATATCCGGCTCGAAGGACCAAAATATGTACCAATTAGTACATTTATTTCCTTATTCCTTGTTCCTTCGAAGAACCATCCTCAGGTAGAGGAAACCCAAATTAAACCAATAAACTAATTTGATTGATTTAAGTTATTGATCTGTATGTCCATAGGCACCTGGTGCGTATGATTAATACACCAAAAGTGTTTCAATGTATTATATTTTGCTGAAAATTGGTTTTTTAACAGAAGGTTTTTCATGAGCTTTTTTTATTCTTTTATTGACAACAACAACAACATTTTTTTTTCTATTAGTTACAATTCAATTGTTTTTACAGCCCTCTCCTCTCACAATCGCAAGTGCATTCCGCAAATGACAATCACTGTCATCACACATACAACCGGTGAACACTGCTTAGATGCAACAACGCAAAACAACAACATGCACATGTGAACGAAACACAATCCAAAAATAAACTAACTAACTAAATATTCGCAGGACAGAATCGGCTGAAAAGCAAAATAGTATTTTGTTTCAAATCACAACAATTAGGTATATGGGTTAACGACTATATTTGACTGATTTTAACTGACAGTGTGATTGATGATAATTAGAGGGGATGGTATACCTCAGATCGCCCCTTTGGAAGATTTTCGACAGAACCGGGCCAAGGAGGGCGACAATCTTCCAACATAACTCTAACTAGAAAATAACACCAACATTCACAACATTTTTTCCTAAAAAACTTACTCGTAACAAAACTTACAGCTAATCACCTAGAATAATATCCCATTTTCAAAGCGAACAAAATGCAACAACACTTGATTATACAAATAAACAAAGTAACACTTGAACTTATGGATCGGAACGATAATAGAATTTCAGCTGATTCGATGGTTACGTGTGGTAGGAAGATGACGAACTACTACAGCGGTATCCGGTCTAGGATCAGGAGTGTAATTGCTGAAGGAGTTATGTGAGTGTTTGCCGAAGATAGAGACCTGCCTTTCTAAAAATTACAAGGCCACAGGCAAGGTACGTTCGGAAACAGTAGCCCATAACGACTGCACAGGTACTGGTAACTGCCTCATAACTTACGAAATGATCTGTGCATCGGGTATTTGGGGTGAAAATAGTCGGTAAGACCTGCTAACTTGCCTTAAGAAAAACTCGGTTAACGTGAGCTTTTTGCCAGATGAGTACTTCAAACTGATTAGACGCACGCGCTCTGAATATTGCCTGTCCTCAGACCAAAAAAAATGTCAGAAAGTCCCGTTTGAAATGTTCCAACGTGCTCCAAACCACCTCTGTCATATCTCTCCACTCCGAAGCTGGGCCGGACAAACAATCCTCCGCGATGTCCAAAGACTGTTTAGGTGAAGCTCCTACAGCCTTCATAAACCGATCCAAACGCTGTAGAAATAACACGGGACTCTGTGACTCCGATGGACGAAAATTTGGTTTTTCGACAGTTGAATTTCGGAAAGATTGCGCAGTTAGAGCTAATGCCACGGTTCTCCATTCCGCCCCTGAACTTTCATTTCCCCTTAAGTTATGTGTCACATGATGGTCAGTGGCATTGGGTTATAAAGTAATGTTTATTGCGTCACTTACTGATGATGTCGATGCAGGTACCATTACAGGTCTTTCATGGTTAACATAAATCAATGGTGGTGCTGGGGTGACATTCTCGGGTGGCACTGGTGGCAGTCGCTCCAAGACACCAGATGTGGCTCTGAGAAAACTCTGATTGATTTGGTTCTGCTGTTGCATGAAGTTGGACAGCAAGTCCGTCTGATGACTCAACAACTTTCCCAAGTCCTGGATCCCTAGATTGTTGTACGTCGGTGGTGGATGGGCCGTTGGTAGTGCTCCCTGGTCTTGGTTAACTTTGCTCACGGGTGGTTGTGAAGAAACGTGGTCCGCGCCCCTACCATGTGCATCTGGACCTTCAGGTTTATTGCTCGACATTGCAATTGCATTCCAATCTTCTTGTACATCAGGACTTGACATTACTGTAATACACGTTTACCCAGCAGTAAATAGTCCCATACAAAACATAGGATTTTGTTATCAAAATACAAAAGGAAAAAAAAAAAATAACATGTGAATGTATGTCGTTTCTCGTAAAAAAAAACATCCCTCACACTCAAATTTCCACATTGTCCGTCGAATAAAGCGCATCCTGGTCACTGGCACCAAATCTGTAATATAACATACCCGGGTTCGTTCAACAAAGTTGAATGAGGTAAGTTCAATGACGTTCATGACGAATACCTACGTTGGACATACGTTGTGATGACTCCACCTTCCAAAAATTTACTTACCTCGAATGCGCCCGACAAAACAATAATTTGGGAAATTTGAGGATATTGGGATGTTAATTAAAATGCAACATTCGTAACACACTTAATTTATTACAAATGTGAATGAAAAAGTGAAAAATAGTGCCGTACTCAGCCTGGAATTCATGTGGGGAAAGAGCACGGCAGAGAAACCCACAATCGCAATTCCAAAAACCGAACCATGCTGTACAACTGTTTTGTATTTTTTTAATGCAATCAATAAATTACTGTTTTTCCGCGTCGAAATTGCAGTTCCACATTTCAAAAACACAATACCTACAAGCAAAACTGAAGAGTTGTTTGTTACTGATCCTTTATAGACTTCTGAGGTCCCTGGGTTGCGGAAAACTACTCAGCCACTGTGTGGGTCTTAGGAAGAATATCTCTAACTTTTGTTTACTTGTTTCTTAGGATATTCATCCGTCACGGTGTATGGGAAAATGTTAGTAGATTCACCAAGGCTCACACATACCCTCAATCATACTATAACTACAATCCCTGCGCGAAAACTTAAGTAATTATTGAGTTTTTCTACTTGTCGTCCATTTTTGACCCGTAGTCGTATACAGCATTAAACGGTTTCTTTTAAACACTCACATGTTATTCAAAACAAGACAAATTGTACACCACAGAATAGATTAAATATGAGGACAATCTTTAAGACATATAGTATTAATATAGAGTTCGTTTTACTGACCTGTAATAACACGTTATAACACAATTTTTCAAAGCCCTTCAACGCCCCTATCATACATGCTCTCTCGCTGACCGGTACACTCGTACTCCTGCGCGCGTATCACGTGACAGGAAATCAATACAATGATGATGCGCGCGTATAATATAGTATGTTCGCAAAGTATTTGCATATCAGTGTAATATAGGTCGTTCATTAGGTATATGGGTTAACGACTATATTTGACTGATTTTAACTGACAGTGTGATTGATGATAATTAGAGGGGACGGTATACCTCAACCTTCATCATCCGAATCGGAGTTTCAACCTGCTCAAACATTTTTGATTCCGTTCAACCAACCTTCAGAATCATCATTGGAGGATGAAATACCAGAAGAAGCAGTGACTGCAGCTATGGACAAAGAAATGTGTATTGAAGAAATTGATCAATTATCCTCTGGAGTAAAATCAAAATTGAAGAAGCATGAAGAGGGGGTTCGTGACTGTCAAAAATTGTTAAATTTGTTAGAGGAAAGAAAGGAGATTGTATTAAAAGAGTATTTGTTAAAAACTAAACAAAGTAGTTTAGTGAGATTGATTTTTGAATAATACTTGTAATAAAATTTGAATTATTGGTTCCACTTTTCTTTGATATAAAACTGAATAAATAGTAAGTATAATCACAAAATTAATTAATCAAAGCTGATCCTTTATGAGTATAAAATGCTTGTTCATTCTTCACCAAAGTGTATTACATCTAGATATTGCAAGAAGAAAGGTCAGGGATTGATCAATCGTCTTATTGATAGACTTCCAGTTGAACTCCATTTACCAGGCTATCAGTTTTGTGGCCCAGGTACAAATTTGAAAGAAAGGTTAAATAGAGGTGATCTCGGCATCAATCCATTAGATGCAGCTTGTAAAGAACACGACATAGCATATTCTAAAACTAGCGATTTACCTCAACGACACGTAGCTGATAGTATTTTGGAAAATAAAGCTTGGCAAAGAGTAAAAGCAAAGGATTCATCCATAGGTGAAAAAATTGCTGCAATAACAGTATCAGGGTTAATGAAAGGAAAACGTAAGCTTGGGATGGGAATTAAGCAAACTGATAGAAAGAAGAAGAAACGAATAATCAAAACATCTGAAAAGATTGGTGGATTTTTACCTTTATTGCTCCCAATTTTGGGTGCACTAGGAGCGTTGGGTGGTGGTGCAGCTGGTATAGCTAAAGCTGTTAATGACATTGAAGTATCCAAGGAACAGCTTGAAGAATTACATAGACACAATAAAGAGATGGAAAAGCTTACCAAGGGATCTGGATTATTTATAAAACCATATAAAGGTGGTAAAATAAAGAGAAAAAATATAAAAAAAAGTCGAAATAAAACTGCCACAAAGAGCTCTTTCTCATATAGACATAATAAAATTTGTTAAAGTGTTGAAAATTCCGCATTTCAGAGGAGTTTTATGCGAGATAATCTTCCTAAAAAATGTTCAATAAATGAGTGTGGTATATTAAATCTAGACAGTATGAAAAATCGAGGAACACATTGGACTGCATATATCAAAAAAGAAAATAAAGTTTTATACTTTGATAGTTATGGAAACCTGAAACCTCCTACTGAACTTGTAACATATTTGAATACGTGCGGAAAAGTACACATTTGGTATTCTTATGAAGCTATACAAAAATATAACACAAACAACTGTGGACAATTGGCGATATTCTTCCTATATAATAATATGATCTAATTAAAAATATGATAGTATAAGAATTGACTGTGTCATGACTACAACAATTACAATAACAGGAAATAATTCTGTTTTATCGGCGGATTTTAATCCTCCAATACTTTTAGATGATAATAAAGAATACTTTTTGGGGCTTGCAGACTTTGAAACATTTATGAGTATTCCTAACATACAACCAGGTCTTGATAAAATTCATATTGAAGATAAAGTCATAACAATCCCTGGAGGATCCTATGAATTGGCTGATATTAAAAAATATATAAAAAATGTAATTGGTGATATTTTTGAGGAAAAAGTTGAATTTAAGTTGAAGGCAAATACCAATACATTAAAGTGTCATCTTTATTGTACAAAAGACATTGATTTTACTCACAAGGATTCCATAGCCAAATTATTGGGTTTTAAAAATCATAAGATATCTTCCAATACGCTAAGTGTGTCGGATGAAAATGTGAATATTTGTAAAGTAAATGCGATTTGTATCGATTGTAACATTTGTGTTGGATCATACAACAATGGTCAACCTGTACATATTATTCATCAGTTTTTTCCCATCGTTCCATCTGGGTATAAAATAGTAGAGTCACCATTACCAATACTTTATTTCCCCATCAGCGTCAAAGCAATCAACAACATTACCGTTAAAATACTTGATCAAGACGGGGGATTTGATCAATTTCCGAAACGAAACCATCACTATCCGATTACATTTGAAATATTAAAAACATATAAGCATGGTAATTAAATATAATCATCATCCTCGTTCAATACCTTATATAAAAGAGAATAATTCATGAAATCAAACTAGTTCAAAACAAAACTTTACCAAGTTAACATTGGAACATCGAAGATTTCGACTCTCTCTAGGATTTAAACTATTGAAATAATGGATATACTGAATGTTGATGAAAAATTGTATACAGACAATTCAATCATAAGCTCTGAATTGCATTCATACCAACCATTCGTCTCTTCAAAATTTGAATACAACGATGAAATTCGAATACCTGTTCAAGAATTGGATATCTATACTTTACCTTCAGAAAGTCATCTTTATATTGAAGGTCGATTAGCAAATGATGAGGAAGCCTACACAAAAAGATTGCGATTTATCATCAATGGGATTGCATATCTGTTCAGAGAAATCCGTTATGAACTCAATGGAGTTACTATTGATTCTGTGAGAAATGTCGGATTGGCTTCAACGTTGAGAGGATATCTCTCATATAACACTAATGAAAGTTTAAAGCTACAAAATGCTGGTTGATTTCCAAACAGAGAAGATAAGGAAAAAATATTAGTGGATGATTCAGGAAAATTTAATGTATCTACAGGGTGTTTCCTAAAGATTGGTAAAAAATTCGTTGTGTGATTCCTGGGGTATTTTCATGAAAAAAAGTTCCTATAAAAATTTGCCAAAAAATGCTTTCTAAGGGAGCTACGCCCCTTTAAATAGGGCACCCCGAAGACGGTTTTTCCTCAATATTTCCGAAACCTTACATACAAAAATCATGAAATTTGGTACATCATACAAACTTTTAATACTGAATGAGAATTTGAGCTCAGAATTTCAAAATTTTAATCAGGGGCGTACCATACTGGCGGGGTTAAAGGTTAAAAGAATCCAATTTTTTAAATGGTATGGTACGCCAGTATGGTACGCCCCTGATTAAAATTTTGAAATTCTGAGCTCAAATTCTCATCCAGCATTAAAAGTTTGTATGATGTACCAAATTTCATGATTTTTGTATGTAAGGTTTCGGAAATATTGAGGAAAAACCGTCTTCGGGGTGCCCTATTTAAAGGGGCGTAGCTCCCTTAGAAAGCATTTTTTGGCAAATTTTTATAGGAACTTTTTTTCATGAAAATACCCCAGGAATCACACAACGAATTTTTTACCAATCTTTAGGAAACACCCTGTATACCTTTAAAAATGTTAATGGGGTTTTTCGAAGACTATAAGAGAATTATTTTAAATATGAAGCAAGAATTAGTTTTGATTAGAGCAAGTAATGACTTGGATGCTGTAATATTTATTGATGATGTTCAACGTCCAATAACTAAAGTGGAAAATCCGAAGATCAACTTGGATAAAATTTATTGGAAAATACCACATATTCAAGTCGATATATCGCAACAACTAAGTTTAACAAAAATTCTTGAAACAAATAAAGATTTATTGATTGGATTTCGTTGTTGGGAAATTGTGGAATATTCTTCATTGCCTGAAGCATCTCGTCATACATGGCCTGTAAAAACCAGTAGCAAACTTGAAGCACCTCGTCATATAATTATTGGTTTTCAAGAGAATAGAAAAGGAATGGTTACAAAAGATATGAGTCAATTTGACAACATTGATTTAACAAAGATCAGAGTATTTTTAAATTCTGAAAGATATCCATATCATGATCTATATTAAAATTTCAAAGAGAACAAATTTTCGGCACCTTATGAAATGTTTGCAAACTTTAAAAAATCCTACTATGATTTACAAAATGAACCAATTCAGCCCCATAGAATTTAAAAACAAATGTCCAATCACACACATTGATTGCTTCCATCAGAAAGAAACACTTCAAACTGGAACTGTTGTTATGAGAGTAGAATTCGAAACAAATTCCAATACAAAGAAAGGTACATCAGTATACTGTCTTATTTTACATGATAAAGTATTTAGCTATAATCCATTAACAAAAATAGTGTAGCAGTTATAATGCGCATGCTTTCTGAAACAATATAAAAACTATCTCTATCTGAAAAAGTGAAGTATGTCCTCAGAATTGGAGCTTCGTTTGTCAAATTATTTGAAAAGATTGGAAGAATTAAAAAGACTTATTCAACTTTATAGTGATAGAAAACAAATGATGAATAAATTTTCAAAACTAAAAATATGAATTTACTAGTTTTGGATTTGCAAGGGTTTATGATTGAAAACAGCAAATTTATACCAAAAGAAATGGCAGCCTATGATGGAACTAAAATATGTCATTACATATTTAAACCTCCCTTTCCTATCAAATATTTATGTCCTGAACTATATAAACAAGCAAATTGGTTAATGAAGAATCATCATGGTATTTTGTGGAATGAAGGATTCACTCAAATGCATAAGTTTTCCGACATTGTAAAAAATATAACGCAGAATGTGGATCATGTTTACGTGAAAGGAAAAGAAAAAGCTCAGTATATTAGGAAATATTCACTCAAACCAGTAATAGAACTTGATGAAAATCCTGCTTTACCTATGAAAGAACCACATTGCTTTCACCATTCCTTGTCACCATCAATGTGTGCACTTACTAATGTTTTTTATTTATACAAACATTGTTCAATGACTGAATAAAACACAAAGATTTTTTTATGATTTCTTCTTTAATTTCAATTCAAATAGTTCTTTATACAGGGTTTCCGGGAAAATGTGGGAGATCTCTCGGATTCAGATAGAACATTAAAAAATAAGATGACAAGTTCCCATAAAAAATTTTTTCTAGCGGCCCTCCCTACGGAGATACGGCCCCCTAAAGGACCCCACTGGAAATCGGTTTTTCTTGAATAACTTTTAAACGACTCAATATAATTCAATGAAAATTTAATATGATAAACAGTAGTAAGGACCTCTCAAAATACTTCCCTTAAAACATAATTAGCTTGTTTAGTTTACCAGGGACGGACTAGATTGTACAATTTAACGCTCAAATTTTTAACACCCTGTATGATAAGGAGTTAAAAAAAATAAAAAAATTTATGGGAACTTGTCATCTTATTTTTTAATATTCTATCAGAATCCCAGAGATCTCCCACATTTTCCCGGACACCCTGTATATATTCACAGTAATAAATTTCTCCACATCTCCCAAAAAATTCATCAGTTGCATTTTCTTCATCGTCTGAAGAAAGCTTCTTATGTCCAATGTCTCCAAGTACAAATCACATGCTTCACCTGCTTTTCGGTATCGTTTTATCAGTTTCTGACACTCTTCTTCAGAATACCATTTCCCCATCCCATAGTTAGCTTCATGTATAACGTCAAACTCCAAATCTCTGAATGTTTTGGACAGCTTTTCAACTTCAGAAATTATATGTTTTTCAAGTATATAGTATGACATGTTGAATGTATTGTGGTTGGATGAATTGATCATATTTACCTGTATGTATGAGAATAAATACAGAATTTGAAAATGTGGTGGGGATAACTTTTCATTTTTTTATTCAAAACCATATGGCAGCACGATAACATTTTTATTCATTTTTTTTTTGCATGCAAATGTGAAATTGTTAGGTCGATTTTGCAATTTTTTTTTACCAAAATGTATTAGGGAAACAGAATATTGATATGATTTATAAAAAAAATGTACACTGATGTCACTATATATACATTAAATCATTTATTTTCAATGCAGCTGTTTACAAATGAAGTACAAGCATATTCTTCTACATCTTCTAAAATACAATCAGAATAAAAATTCATCAATTCCAATGCACAGCAAACATTAAAACTATTCGGATTATCAAACGGTGAAATCATACCATATATAGTTTTAATAATATCAATAGGTAGCAATGCTAGTCTATTTATTATACTATAGTAATATGTCGCAAAATCTTGATTTTTCAATAAATCAAAACGATATTTCATTAAATTAACTAAATTGATTAGTTCGGTGAAAGACTCGCCAGCCAGAAACAGTTCATTGCCTCCTTCTTGAGATATCTTGATGAGCCTCACACCATTGATGGCTTCGAAGTTAATCTTGTAGCCATCACCTTGAAACGGCTGCCAACCAGTCTTGTTTGAATACAGATAACTCAACATAATGCCTTGACTTTTTAGAAAAGACACCCATTGATTCTCATTCATAATTATATATCAACATATAATACTTCTTGCTTGTCCCAGTTTAATTACAGTCTCATAATTTTTTTGTAAAGAGAAACCAAGACTGATCCATTTTGATTTAGACTTTGTTAAAAAGTATCTGGTCTCACTAATTAGAACACCATCCCTTTTGGAATTGTCAACTTGTACTGGTGTATTCATGTTGTACTTTCACTGTTCACTTTCACTTCAACGTTAAATCTTTTGATCAACTCGAACACTTAGTATGTGAGGGATCATATATATACAGTTTTGGAAAATTGTGAGGTTGGTATTGGGGGGGTCTCAGTGATCTCTTTTTAAGCCAGAATGCCCGGATCACTAATAGTGGGGTAGGAGTGGGGGGATCTCAATGATCTCTTTTTAAGCCAGAATTCCCGGATCACTAATAGTGGGGATGGGAGTGATCAATGATCTCTTTTTAAGCCAGAACTCCTGAAAATATACTACTCACGTTAAATTGAAAAAAATGTCAATGGGTGGAATGCATAAAAGGCATATACATATTATTACTATATGATAAAAGGTAGTAGATGCTACTACTTCACAGAAGAGTATCTAAGTAGATTATACTAAACTACTAGATGCTTCCAAAGCGAAGTACCTTCTTCTATGTAACTTGTACATAGTAGCAATAGTAGCATAAGCTACTGAGAGTGGTAGATCCTTCATTAGTGTAGTAGATTCTTCAAAAATGTAGCAGCTATTGAAGCATTAGCATCTACTACGGTTTATGCATTCCACCCAATGTCAACGACAATATCAGGAAATCATCATTGGGAACCCCGTCAAACATTAGGTTTGTTCCAACTACAGTGACTCTGACTCGATAAACAACAGTGACGCCACTGCATGTCGTCATTTCTATTGGTCGTCCGCCATATTCTGACTGATTGTTGTGTTGCCATTGGCAACCATTTGACAACCATGAAAAAACGAGATTTCCCCAAATACTATACTACTTATAACACTGTATGTTTTTAACGAGACGTTTGCAGAAACACGTTTTTTTACAAAAAGCCATTATTTCAATACACATTCCATCAACCCTAAAACAAATGCGCACTTATTTCAGACTCACCCTGTATAGCGTTGATGGGGTAACAACCTGCAATGATGCAGAAGTTCGTGATTCTCTTTACCGAAACCGTATAAGAACAAGATTTATTCTCAAAAAAACCCGAGAAGTTTGCTTTAAAAAAAAGGAATGGCAAATTAAGTGGAATAATAATAGCGTACGTAGCGCCCTCTAACCGCTACGTCAAATTGTGATATTTCACTTTCTAAAAGCCCCACTTACCAAATTTTGTGCGAAAAATCTTATTTTTCAAACATTGCGACGTTCCTGAACGCGCCCCAGCGTACGCCTTAACATGGCGGATATCAGGCTCAATGGCGTCACTATTGTTTATCGAGTCACTGTCATGACGTCATCTGTGTCAGGAGTTGCCAGATGATCCCTATCAAAATCAGTAGAACAGAAAGCAATGGGCGAAATCAGTGGATCTCCTGTTGAAAAAGTAGTTCTGGCAACCTTGCGAATGACACAAGACACGATAAGATGCAGACCGATGCAATCGAATGACAGAATTCAGTCTACTGCAGACGCTAGACTCAAATGACGTCATATTTTTCCCCCTCCGTCTCTTACCTCAGGCGAAGTGAGGCAACCTGTTATATAGAAACCCTGTGTAGTTCCAACCCCCCATAGAACCAAATAATCAAAATAAATTTGGTTATCAGAAAAAAAAATGTGGCATCTGCTTGTCGCACTGTACATAACCCGTTTTCTTATCACAAATCATATACCTATAAAACTATATACCGAGCACATGCGACGGTGCCATAAGACGACTGTAAGAACGAGAATATCATTCCTTCTTACTTTTGAATTGGGACGAGTTTTTCTGCACAGTCTCACCAAACAGTTTCCGGTACAAATCCCACCCATCTTGCCCGACGGCGGGCGGCAAAAGCTTTGTTTTGAATTTCGGAGAAACCGCTTTCGTCCTACGAAGCCTGATGTTCACCTTAAGTGGCCAACTATTACCTATTTGGCTTGTGAAAATTATCAAGACGCCCTGGAAAACAAAGACTTTCTCTTCTGATATCGGATTGTTGCTATTTTTTCATTAAGTTTTCGAAATGCAGTATCTTGGAGCGTCACGGCAGACTACCAATCAAAAAATCAAGATTCTGTTCATGCGTAGAAACTGCAGTCCCGATTCAATTTGGTCGGCTTATTGTCCGCACATTGAATAAATGCACTGTGATCGGTATATAGTTTTATAGGTATATGTCACAAATCTATTAAAGAACTAGAGAAAACTTGTCACTGCAAATAAATGATGCATCAAAAACACAGTTAACAGAATTTTGTTAGTCTAATTGTCTTGACCGTTGACATCTGTCATTTTCCTGTCAAGTTTCGAGGAGGTTATTTCAATTTTTTTTTGTTGAAATATTTTTTGCTTACATCTTTGATCATTTTTATTACTCAATGAGTCAACAGACTTTTCTACGCAAAGAAATTGGCATGTTCCATTTTGAAAATTGTATGTATGAATACCAACACCAACCTTCTGTTCCTGCATACGAAGAATGTTGCCGCTGGCGACTCCACAACATTCCAAGAATTCCTCGAGTTCTTTTTCCATCCTAAAAAAATATAATATTGTTAAATCAGCCTTCTGTATAGAACTACGAAACCTGTACACAAATGCATTGCTACACAGGGTTGTTTAAAAATTCAGTACTTATAAAGATTTTGAGAGTGTATTTTTCGCGTCAAAATGAGACCTTTCCTTCTATTCATAGTTCAAAGTTAAGTCATTTATTTTAACAGCTTGTAGAACTCAAAAGAACTTGATTTACCAAAAATTACCTAATACAGTTATAGATAGTCAGGTTTCGACATACAGGATGTTGAAGATTCAAAAGAATCGAATTTATTATTACAAAAAAATGTACGCCACTGACTTGAAAATCTTATTTATCTCTGAGATGGAGCAGCTAAAAATACAACTTTTTTGTCTCTTGATATTTCTCCGTATCTTTCTTCGTTTTCGTGGAAAAAAATTAAAAATCACTCTATCGCAACGAACATGGTTGACAAGAGTTTATTTTAACCATAGACGTTGGAAAAAAAATAAACTTCATTATTTACATTTAAAAGTGATCCAACATTCTGTCGATCAGAACTGAATGGGACGACTGTGAAATGGTCCACAGTTCTACAGAATAATACTTGCTGTATTGTTGCCATGTTCACCGGAAACCCTAACGTGTTTTGATCTAGTTCAGTAATGTACAAGGTACAGGTTTTCATTGACATCATAACAAAAAGTTTCAATGTATTATCGACTATTTTTAACTATTTCACCTCAAAATACAATTTTGAAGACGAGAATTGTTAATTTATCAGGCAGTGATTGTTCATAAATCAAGCTATACACGATATATTTTACAACGTGACAACAGCGCAGCCTGCGCAGCGCAATTTTCGGTTTATATTAAACGATGAGTAAAACGTTTCATTCAATTTCTATTGGCAGCCATTGCTTTATCTTGCGTTGTTGCCACTAAGCGGAGACAGCTGATTTTGCGACTAAAGTGTGTGTTTACTGTGTTTTAGTGAAAATCAGAGTATTTTGTGTTTGTGAATAAACAGACAAACTGAAGTGATGGTTCGGAAGTGCCAAGTGTGTAAAAAACTTGATTATTCAAGTCCAGGAACCTCTTTTCACCGGTAAGTCTGAAGTCAGCCATTTTCCTTTTTCCTATACCCATTGGCGTCGGTAATAAAGGGAATCACATGGGATGGGTTATATCAGAGCCGTCTATATTGTAATACAAGCCATGAAGTGAAGACAAGTCATGACGTGCAACGTCGCAATTTGGACCACCGTTGACGTTTAAACGGTGGTCGAAATTCTGCATTGATTGAAGGTGCTTTCTTTAGATGAGTTCGAGTTTCGCTCCGAGCGCGAAATTGTCCATTTAAGCGCGTACAATTTTTGGCTCTCCGAGTATTCATAGCGAATACTCGAACTCACCTTTTGACAATTAAGGTATTTTACGATTACGAGTTACCGAAAATGTTCAATAAAACAGTAACTTGAAAGAATAACTTATATATTATCGCAACAGGGCCCGTATTCCGTGTACCTGTGGATTTCTAGCAACACGTCGCTTTCCCATCATTTTACACAGAGAGCGACGTGTTGCTATGGAATTCCACAGTACACGGAATACGGGTCCAGGTATGATGTTTATCAAATTATAACATGAGATTTAACATAAAACATATCCTAACCTAAAAACAGTTTTATGATTTTTTGGGAAAAAATATTGATTCTAAACAATAAAACATCAAAACCGCCTGATAGGTAGATTGTAACAGATTTTGGAATGTGATTTCCTCAGTTTCTGGAGGGCAGGGGTTGATAATTACTATTATTAAAACAGAGAAACCAAAAAGCACCATCTCCGTCTCGCACCAAAATGTTTCTCCAGTCCTTAACGAAACAGCACTCGTTTTCTATGATTTTTCCACATAACATAGAAGCTGGTGCATATGTATGAGGAATTCAGGATGAGGCATTAATTCATCCATTTTCCCTATTTAAATAAATATGTATTTTTTTCTTTACTACCCACCCGCGCACCTACCTTATTCTTAAATTTTTAGAACGCAGAAACCACATTTTTTCACTGAGCTTCTTTCTCATTCTCACATTCTCAAAATACAATTTCAAGTTGAATGAGGGGAATGTTTTGTGGTTGAATGAAAGCACTGAAAACCGAAAGCAGTTTTGAAACGTTGAATGCCTGGGAGCCTAGGCTTCATTCAATTTCATTTCGAAGTGGAACTGTCAAATTTCCGCTTGGCAAACGGAAATCATATGCCACCATCTAAATGTGATTTCCGTAGCATATGATTCCCGTTCATAACTCACCTAAAGAAAGCACCTCAATCAATGCAAAATTTCGACCACCGTTTAACGTCAACGGTGGTCCAAAATTGCGACGTTGCAATAATTGTTGACTTCATGGCTTGTATTACAATATAGACGGCTCTGGTTATATTCATAATATGATCATAAACAAAAAACAAACTGATATTCGCTTAAATTTTGAACAATACTAAACTTGTGTTCCGGTGTTGGTATCATGGACCAACATTCTTATTTTATTTATTGAATAAAAATGCAATAGTGGTCATGGCCCTTTCCAAAAATGTGGTATTTTTTCTTAATCATCAGAATTTGTTATCAGAAAAACAATTGAGCAGTCAAAAAAATTCAGGCTTTACTTTCCTGATCTCAAATATATAAGGGTTGGGGGTGTTATCTTTAATGGTTATAAAGATATTGACGTTTTTCTATACATGGAACACCCCCATGATACTTTTTGTTTTAGTATCATGGAACACCCACAACCCTTATATATTTGAAATCAGGAAAACATTCTCTATCGAACTATGGGATAAAATACAGGGTGTCCCATTTAAAAAAATTGAAAAGCCTGAATTTTTTTGACTTCTCTGATGCTCATTTGTTATTTCTGATAACCAATTCTGATAATTCAGAAAAAGTAGGTACTACAACTTGGCTAATTTCAACAACTCTCTAGGGTTAAAATATTAACGAAGATAGCTATTGGCCAAAATATACGTGAACACCCTGTACATGGTGATTGTTTATATTTTACACAGTGAAATATCAGCTATTTTTGGTATTACAAAAAAAATTGAATGAGCAAATTTGCAGTATTTTTCATGGACATTCAGAATCCGATATTAAAAAATGTCAAAAGGGATCGAAAACCCAAACATTTTACACAACATGGTATTTTTTACATGGAAAACCCTGTATATTTTTGGCTAGATGAATAGATCTTTCTCTTCTGATTCCAAATATAGGTACCATACATGTTGGTATTTGAACAATTATGGTATATTTGGAATCAGAAGAGAAGGATCTGTTGATCTAACCAAAAATATACAGGGTTTCTCATTTGATAAAAACCATGCTGTGAAAAATGTTTGGGTTTTCGATGCATTTTGGAATTTCTTACTATCGGATTCTGAATGTCCATGAAAAATACTGCAACTTGCTCATTTAAACTTCTTTGTAGAACCAAAATTAACCGAGATATCTATTGAGTAAAATATAAACAATCACCCTGTACATGGAAAAGGTAAACCTTGTAGAAGTGGCTTCACGTAACGTTTTTTACTCGCTTTTTTAAGATATTTCCGCTCAATGTAATTCATGCAATGTGGTTTTATATGGCAAATTCTGAAAATAAACATAAGACCTAGCATAGGAGGCATTGAAAACGGCGTTGTCATGGTAATTTTGACAGTAATAATTTGAATGTTCAATGTTTCTTCATTAAAAAAACATCGAACACCGAGACACTTGTCAAAATCATAATTACAACGCCGTTGTCAAAGCCACCCTATGTCTATTTTCAAAATTTGCCATTCAAAACCACATGGATCACTTCAAATGCAAATATTTTGTGAAAGTTTATTTCCTAACCACTTCTACTAGGTCTATCTTTCCTTATACCCCAAGACCCTCAGATATTCTTATATGGTGAATTGGGAACAAAATAACATAAAGCTGCGACTAGTCTCAATCGATAGGATTTATGGTCCTAATGAACATACTAAAAGTCCCCATCTAGGGGAACATTGTCAAAACATCGCTGCCATCTTGGATTTTTGACATTTTTTATTTGATTTACGTTTTACTCGGAAAATACCCTTTTTTCGAGAAAATATGAGGAGAGATAAATTGAAGAGCACTAAAAATACTTTAAAATGATCAACTTGTAAACGTTCTGGGTACTACCCTTACTGAACTAAAAGCCGGGAAATTACCGGCAAACCACCATTTTTTTGTTAATTCTACTTTTACTGAGAAACTCTCACTTTTGGAGAGAATATGAAGAGAGGTAAATTGAAGAACAAAAACAATCCATTAAATTGAGGTATTTTCAAACCCCTTGGGTACTACCCTTACCAAGATGGGACCCAAAGAAGTACCGCCGACATATGGATTTTTCCTTTTCTTTTTAGAGAAAAGCATTGTAGGAAATTTCAAGAACTTGAGTTACAACCTATTTATGAGATATATTATGAGTACTGAAATCGGTAGGATAATATGATCAAATCAAAATTATGGACTCCTTGTTAATTTTCAACTCTCACGAAGTTCACCTATATATACCATTTATGTCATTGATGGAGGTTTCATCATTCACAAGTTAATTTGGCAAATTCCCTCTACCTATAACTGTATTTTTGATCAATATCACAAATACATTACACACCACTATGGGACAAACTGCATTATAATATTTGATGGCTACGACTGTAAAAATACAAAAAAACAAGAACAAAATAGACGCAGTAGAAAGTCAGGTCGTCCCGATATAGAAGTCACCGGCAGCGGAATCGCCAGAGTAAATCAGGAGCAGTTTCTGAGTAATGTAAAAAACAAAAAAGCATTTATCACGATGTTAGTTGACAATCTTCGTTCAAAAGGTATGAATGTCATACAATCTGTCGGAGATGCGGATTGTGATATTGTCACTGAAACTATAATTGCGAGTGAAGGGAATAACAACGTAATATTACTTGGCGAAGATACCGATCTTCTCATCCTGCTATTGCACTTTTCAAAAAAAGAAAATGTGTTCATGATGAGACCTGGAAGGCAAGGCACCCCAAATAGAATTACTAATATTCTCGACTTACAGAACAAAATAGAGTCTATTCTGAAAAACATTCTTTTTATTCACGCCGCAGGCGGTTGCGATACTGTGAGTGGTTTGTACAAAATAGGGAAAATCAAAGTTGTTCACCTTTTAGAGAAGGTTCCTGAGCTCAGAAATGATGTTTCTATTTTTTACAATCCGAAAGCAGCCAAGGATGATATCATAAAATGTGGTGAGCGCTTCCTAGTATCTCTTTATGGAGACAGCTCAATCATAACACTAGACGAACTGAGGTTTAAAAAATACAATGCTATTACTGCCAGACAAAATCTTAGTGCAAACTTTAATTTGGCTGCTCTTCCTCCCACTACAGATGCCGCAAAATTCCATATTTTCAGAATCTATTTTCAGATACAAGAGACGTTGGGCTACTCTCCTGATCCATTGCAATGGGGATGGAAAGATTCTAATAATGAGCTACATCCTATTACAATGGAACAAGAGGTAGCTCCGGAGTTCATTTTACGAATGATTTTCTGTAATTGCAAAACGGGATGCACAAAGCAATGTAGTTGTAAAAAATCAAGCGTTTTTTGTTCAAATTTGTGCGGTTTGTGTCAGGGAAATTCTTGCGAGAATATACCCGAGCAAAATTATCCTTGCAACGATACTGAGTCCGATGAAGAAATGTAGATAGGCAGCTTGTATATAGTGTATTTATTTTAGTTAGTATGTAATTAGTTTAAGAAAGTCTGTTGTTGTTTTATAATTACAGAATAAACAAGTTTCTATTAGCAAAACATGTGAAAACTTTGGCGGTACCTCTTTGGCTGCTATCTTTGTAAGAGTAGTACTCAAGCGGTTCGGAGGTACCTTTGTTTAAAGGATTATCATCGTTCCTCCTATTTTCTCCAAAACAAATTATTAGGAACTAATAAAAGGAAAATTAAGAAATTGGCAGTACTTTGTCGGCTGTTATTTCAGTAAAGGTTATATCCAGAAAGTTCGTAGGTACCTCTATTTAAAGATTTTTCAGTGGTCTTCAATTTATCTCTCCACATATTTTCTCGAAAAGAGAGCAGTTTCCGAGTTAAATGTGAATTAAGCAAACAATGTCAAAAATCCAAGATGGCGGCGCTGTTTTGACAATGTTCCCCTAGATGGAGGTATGGGGACTTTTAGTATCTTCATTAGGACCATAAATCCCATCGATTGAGACCAGTCGCAGCTTTATGTTATTTTGTTCCCAATAAAACCCTAACTCTCTTGGGCTATTATGTAAATATGAAGAAAAAATGATTTTTTCAATTGAAAAGAAGTATGCGAACAAAAAAGTTATGACCCCGGTTATGACTATTTCTATTAGAATGAGTGAAAAGGAAAAAAAGTGGCGCTCTTTACAAGTAAGAGCCATATTAAGGCCAGATTTGAATTTTGCATGTCAAACCACCTTTATAAATCAAATTTCATCAAATAATTTTCATTATTTCAAAAGTTATGTGAAAAAATCAAAATTCAACTTTGACACCTTTGATATCAACTTTCCGATGGGACAAGCTGCGGTCTATCGCAATATTTTCATGAAAGGGATCTGCTTATGTCCTATTCACCCTGTATACAGGGTGTTACAAATTCGATGGGATAGCAATGCTATCTTGACAAAAAATAAATAAATACCTAATAAATAATAAACATCCGTTCTGGAAATACTGTATACTGTATAATATGTAATTTCATGATCTAGTCAAGTAGGTACAGGGTCATGCTAGCGGCGTTATCTATAGAGATGTGAAAATTTTGTGAATACTTATGGAAGTTTTGGATATTTATCTGAACTTTTCAAAAATCTTATCAAAGAAAATAAAAGACTATCGGAATGTCAATATTTTTATACAAGTAGCATTTTTTTCGATGGAACCCCCTGTATATTATCATATATTATGAAATAGCTTATTTTCCTGATTTTTAAAATAAATAGTTTGATACCTTTCTGATGAGTCGTTCAGGAGATATTCAAGTTTAAATATGTTTAAAAATTAAAATTCACATCCTTGTTGCTATGGAAAAAAATGATAGAATCGTGATTATATAGATTCAATCAATAGAAATGGAGCTCAAATAAATTTATCTTCTAGATGTTATTTCGAATATTCTCGAGTTGATAAATTTGTGCAACTCCACCCATGGCAACCGAGATCTACCTAAATATTGATTTTTATACAGATTTAAACTCAAATATCTCCTGAACGACTCGTCAGAAAGGTGTCAAACTACATATATATTTTTGAAATCAGGAAAATAAGCTCTTTCATATGATATACAGGGTGTTTCCTAAAGATTGGTAAAAAATTCGTTGTGTGATTCCTGGGGTATTTTCATGAAAAAAAGTTCCTATAAACATTTGCCGAAAAATGCTTCCTAAGGGAGCTACGCCCCTTTAAATAGGGCACCCCGAAGACGGTTTTTCCTCAATATTTCCGGGGGTTAAAGGTTAAAAGAATTTAACCTTTAACCCCGCCAGTATGGTACGCCCCTGATTAAAATTTTGAAATTCTGAGCTCAAATTCTCATTCAGCATTAAAGTTTGTATGATGTACCAAATTTCATGATTTTTGTATGTAAGGTTTCGGAAATATTGAGGAAAAACCGTCTTCGGGGTGCCCTATTTAAAGGGGCGTAGCTCCCTTAGGAAGCATTTTTCGGCAAATGTTTATAGGAACTTTTTTTCATGAAAATACCCCAGGAATCACACAACAAATTTTTTACCAATCTTTAGGAAACACCCTGTATGAGGGGTTCCATTGAAAAAAATGCTACTTGTATAAAAATACTGACATTCCGAAAGTCTCTTGTTTTTTTTGATAAGATATTTGAAAAGTTCAGATGAATATCTAAAACTTTCATTTCCACAAAATGTTCATATCTCGATAGATAACGCCCCTAGCATATGGGTCAATATATACGGGATGACCCTGTACCTATATTATTCAGATTCATCAATAATAATAAGGTACTATATGATTGCAGTTTTCCTTCTGATCCGGTCATGAGGAACATCTGGTATTCCATTGTTGGAATCGAAGAGAATCAGCCACTACCAAAAATTCCAAAGATTTGTTCTGATCATCTCAACCCAAATTTTATTGTTATAAGGTCAGATGGCAAGCGTCAAATAAAACCTGGTGCTTTAACAGCTAATGACCCTGTTTTCATGGAACCTTTTATCATTCGGGTGACTTGAGTACCTTCTATAAATTCTTCATGTAGTTTACAGTACAGGACTTCAATATGGATCAATTAGAGCAGCAAGATAATTGCAAAGGAAGGATCTTTATAATTTGTATAAATAATTTCAAAATTAAGTAATGAAAAAACGAATCAAATCCATCAAATCAAAAATGATTCGGTTTAAGTTAACGCGCTTGTTCTATATTTTAGTCGTCTACTGTACTGTATGACTTGTCCCCAAGCGAATTGTGGATAATATTGAACTTTCTAATACATTTTCAGCTCCGAATCAACACTCTCAGCATTCACGGATACTTCCCCCGTCGAGGATACTTCCCCCGCCAAATCGACAATGTAAGTCTTTCTTCCGAGTCGTTACTTTGATAATTTCGTTAGAACTCTTCCATACAAATAGTTCGCAGCTTGATGAATGTGTTTAGAAATGGGAAATTTCATTTGAAAATTCAATAATATAACTGCATAATTAGGTAATCAGACAAGCTCTTATTATATTATATTTTAGATTGGAAGATTTTGAAAAAATGGAGACTGACAACCAAAATCGAATTGCAGGTCATTATATTCCCGAAAATGAGGAAGAAAATTCATCAACTTCCAAAGGTGAAGAAAAAACTCCCGATGAAGACACCACAATAATAGAGAATAAACCGAAAAAACTCAATAAAAGGTACAAAAATCTACATATTATTATCCGAGATATTATCTAACATGAATAAGTAACTGTCCCACTTTTAAAAGACTCTATTATATTTCATTTCTTGAGCTAGAAAACAAATTGTAGAATCTTTTGTCAAGTGTTGTGCTGTTGAGTCAAAAAAAGGAATAAACTGTTATATAAAATTGTCAAATACCTATTAAAAAGCTATTATTAAACTCTTCTTTTCAAAAATCATCAACTTTTATTCGAAATAACGAGTGTTCAATAAAAAATACGATCAAGTCACCTCTGCATTTCTTTTTTTGTCATGAACGTAGGTCGTGGCAAGTTTGTATGGTTTGTCATCATGTCATCTTGTAGCGCGTTAAATAATCAATTATTATCACGTACTATTTTTGCATTCGGCAGCTCTGTGTCGGTAGGCTTGGAGTTCGTGGATAATGGCCAGCTGATCAATTTACTGTTAGATAGTTAATACTTACTTATAAAATCCCGATTAGGCGCCACTCAGTTTTCTTTATTAGGCAAAACTAAGAAACCTGTTTGATTATAGGAATTTGTTTCCATTAACCAGACTCATCAAAAAAGAACACCTTTATAGTCCACAAATAACATTACTTTATTCACTCAAATAAATGATGCTCTAACATGAAATTTGATATAATATGATATTTTACTAATTCTCCAAAATCAAGGAGTTAAAATGGTAGAATTTGAATGAAATCTCAATTTATAAATAGCGTTGGTTGGCAGAAAATTACTGGTTGGTACGAAGCGAAATATCAATGATAAAGTTACGGATAAAATGGATCAAGTCGCAGGGGCAAATACGTTCGAACGATTTGGGGATTGCGCTATGTTTCACAAATAGTGGCAGAGTGATGGAACAAAAATAGTTAAATCGTACCGCGCAGTGTACAAATAATTTAGAATAATTAACCAATAAAAATATGTAAATCTGAGATCTTTCTACGCAAAGATAATGTTTTTATGGGTGACAATGTTGATATAAAAATATAAGATATTAGGCAGCATTCGATGTGGTTGACATTTAATGTTTAATTAGTTAAAAAGAAAAATTATTGAAATGGTAATCTCATTGAAGTTGGCGAAATGGATTGGATAAAGATAATTAAAACGACTGGCCTGTTAATTGTTCCAGACTCCTGGCTCCTGATCTTTTTTCTTGGAATGCGGCTGGGATACGTCACGAGCTAACCCCAGACTCGTCACTCAACAGTACTTCCAGATCTCGAGCCATAACCAAAAAGGGGACCGGGATTGATAACGTTGCGGATCATCCACGTGATTCACGTCGCCAAACATCAACAGTAGACAGGATAGGTTGTAGAATTATGATACTCAAATCAACACATTCATTCGGTTTAAATTACGTGTCAAGAAAAAAAACCCTGAAACAATGGATGAGATTGAAAAATTGCCAGAAGAGAAGTGGAAAATAAAAGAATGGCAAAAAAAACCGGGAATGCATGCTCACCTTGCTAGGTTTCACAAATCCGTTTTCATCTGAGGCATCCTCAGAAATAATACATTCTGTGAAGTATGGGGAGTGAGATACACTCAGTTAAACTCCTTTCTCCAGCACAATTTCACAATACCGCCAAGAGAATTAAAACATTTTTGGTTTCAAAAAAAAATACGTGTGTGTCTGCCTTCACACACGGGAGAAGACTCACTTCTTTGTGACAATTGACAATCCACCTCCAAAAGTGACACAATGTACCCAACCGTACCAAAATTGATAACACCAACACCCAAACATTGACGGAATTTTACGTCTATTGGCAGCAATTATGCCGCGACAGAAACATTGAGTACTATCCTAGTTGATACGTAGATGGACCAAGATATTGAAAGGTCGCATCCGCCTAAACAAGAAGAAATCATACCTTGGACAACTTTAGGATGAAACGAACGCTACATCTACCCCCTTCCTAAAAAAAGAAATTGACAAAGTCAATTTTATGTTCAACATGAACAAAACGAAACTGTAGAAGGAAATCGAAAGGAGGATTAGCAAAAAGCTAACCACATTTTGAGTGAATTGAATAAGTATAACACCTTTTAAAGACTAATCATTAGAATAACTAAATATAAATGAAATCGGGTTTTCAGTCACAACAATTTCTCAACTCTTGATAACTACGTGTATCACCCGTCCAAAAGGAGTCATGTTCGGTAAGGTCAAATCTGGTAGGGACAAAATCGGTAGGTCTAATCGAGAAAGGTTGGACAAATATCTTAAAAGAGAACCTAAACTATGAAAAACTAACCTATAGTAACTTAACTACGAAATTTCGTTGTGCCAGATGAAGCCAAGTAATGAGTGACACTGAAATTTAAGGGAAAAGGGAGTGATTAGTGACTTGAGTAAAAGCAATTTGCCGGTATGAACCTACGCTACAGAGCCGAAAAACGGGGCAAGGAAAACCGATTCTTACTTGAGTAGTCCTCATAAAATCCAACATAGTTGAGACTCAGTAAGAAACCAAATTGTATTTACTGGTCAATTTTCAGGGTACTTGAATGAGCAAAAGCAAAGTGTTTGCAGAAAACACTAAAAAATATATAGTCTAAAAAGACATGTAACAGGAAGACAAAATAGGTCTTCAAACCAGAATATCTGTCTGAACGACAGGGAGCAAAATAATCAATAATAGTAGTAATAGTCATTACTCTTCCGAGGAATCGGAATCACTAGCGGTGGAACCAAAGAAAGGTTTTAGGTCTTTTATGTGCCATTTACCACAGCTAGAACCGTCTTCCTTAACTAAATCATAAACAACGTTTGACAATTTTTTGCGAACGATACAGTGTACATATTTAGGAACTAGTTTGGACGTGAACTTTTCCGCAGCGTTGGACAAAACTTTGTTTTTTCGCCAAACGTGATCACCTTCGACGAAGGAAACATCTCTTTTACGCAAATTATATGCCTTGGAATTTCTTTCATAAGCAACATGAAGACGACGACGGACATCGATGAAAATATCCTTCAAAGCGATGAGATTTTCAGCATAACCATTCCTATCTCCTGGACAAATCAAATGATCCACCCGGATATCAAGGCTCAAATCCTTATAAAAATTTCCTGATAGGGGTATGTGTCTTCCATAGACTAAAAATGACGGGGTGAAACCAGTTACTTCGTGCTTAGCGGTATTGATAGCCAACTGAATTTGAGGAATGTTTTGATCCCAGTTGTCATGAGAATCAACATAGCTGCGTATTGCGGTACCAATAGTACGGTTGTTCCTTTCGACGAAGTTGCACTGAGGTGAATAATGGGGATTATAGCGAATATTGAAACTGTATTTCTTACTCAAATTTTTAAAAGAATTTGAAGTGAACTGACTACCATTGTCACAGATCAGAAGGGAAGGAGAACCATGTACTGAAAAAACTCTATCCTCCAAAATTTGTTCGACATATTGGGTCTTAGAACTTCTCAAGGGAAAAATCATGGTATACTTAGAAAACCAACACGATATTACCAGAATCCACTTATTACCTTTTCTAGATCGGGGAAATGGACCTATCAAATCTACTGCAATCACTTGAAATGGATAAGACACCTCTTTTTCTTTGCCCATCAAACCCATAGCAGCTGTATTAGTAGCCTTTTGAGAACCGCAAACTAAACAAGATTTCACAAATCTCAACACATCCTGGCGCATTTTTGGCCAATAGGAACGTTCTTGGAGTCGACTGAGTGTTTTATGAAAACCAAAATGACCACAACTAGGGGGGCTATGATGAGAATCGATGACTTCCTTCCTCTGTGGCTTCGGAACTAACAATTTCCATTCTGGAAGATTAACTTTCATTGGAAGACGATTGGGGATAAATTTGTAAACGAAATCATTTTCGACTTTGAATTGGGGATATTCATCAGGGTGATCACAAACCTTTGAACGAAGATTGTCAAAATAAGGGTCTATACGATCAACATCAACCTCACCAATCACTATCTCTCCGGAAATTGAATCAGGGGAATCATCGTCACAAACGAGAAGAGATCTAGATAAAGCATCAGGGACAATATTTTGGGAACCTTTCCTGTGTACCAAATCAAAGCTATGCTGTCTCAGACGCATAGACCAGCGAGCAAGCTTTTCACTAGGGTTTTTCAAAGAATTGAGCCATAACAAGCTGTAATGGTCTGTAATTACAGTGAATTCAGCGCCTTCAACGTATGGACGAAATTTTCCTATATTGAATAAAACTCCAAGACATTCTCGCTCAACAACTGAATAATTCCTCTCAGCCTTAGAAAGGGAACGGCTCGCATAAGCGATGACTTTTTCTTCACCATCAATAATCTGAGTGAGAACACCACCTAGTCCTGTGTCACTAGCATCGCTCTGAATACAGAATTTTTTAGAGAAATCGGGTTGTGAAAGAATGGGGGAAGAAACTAATAACTGTTTGATCTGGACAAAGGAAGATTCGGCGGCATCTGACCATTTTATTGACTGACCCTTTTTCCTACCCTTTAACAAATCGTTGATGGGAGACATGAGAGTTGAAAAATCTTTGATGAAGCGCCGGTACCATGAGCAGAGACCCACAAAACGCTTGATTTCCGTAGTAGTCTTTGGACGAGGATAATTTACCATAGCAGAAACTTTCTCTGGGTCGGTCCTAAGAGAATTCGAACCCACGATGTAACCAAGAAACTTAAGAGAAGTTTTGAAGAAATCACACTTATCCAAATTAACCGTCAGTCCTGCCTCTTTGAGTTTATCTTTGACTTCATATAAAAGATTTATGTGAGAATGAAAATCGGAAGAAACTATTAGAATGTCGTCCAAATAAGTGAAAATATTGGGCTCATAACGAGGACCAAATATGGCATCAACCAACCGTTGCTGAGTCTGAGCGGCGTTTTTCAACCCAAAAGGCATAGTAACAAACTGGAAAAGACCTCTACCAACCACTGCGAAAGCGGTTTTTTCCCTAGAAGACTCGTTTAGAGGAATTTGCCAAAAAGCTTTTCGCAGATCGATAGATGAAATGAATTTTGCATCGCGCAAAGAAGAGAGAATACGATCAATATTAGGCAACGGGTAGCTGTCAGACTTAGTAACCTCATTAAGGGGACGACCATCGAAACAAAAACGCATTTCTCCATTGGCCTTCTTCACAAGAAGTACAGGGGAACACCAAGGACTTGTTGAGGGCTCTATTACTCCAAGTTTCAACATTTCATCAAGCTCTTTATTGAGAATAGTGGACATATAGGGTGACATTGGAAAAGGTCTTCTTTTAAAAGGGGAAGCATCGCCTGTATCAATGGTACAACAAATCTTGTCAGTTCTACCAAGTCTATCGTTACTACTGATTTCACCAAAAGAGAAAATCAAATCCTGAGCATCAGTTCGTTGAACCACAGAAAGATCATCCAAAGAATACAAGGTGGGACAACAGTTATCCAAGTTAGAAGAAATACTCTCCAAAACAGGGAGACAAGAGTTACTATGATTGGTATGAATGTTCCAGGAATCCTCTTTAAAGTCAACTAACAAACCAAACTGTTTTGCGAAGTCACAACCAAAAATAAACGCCTGTAACAAAGAGGGTACCACCAAAGCACTGATGACTCTACAAACGCCATCCACAAAAATTGGCAAATCAACTGTTCCCTGAACAACCTGCTTTTTACCATCTGCTGTGCAAATATTCTCTACGGAAGACTTGGTAACTACCAATCCAAGTTTATCCAAAATAATCAGGCCTTTGTTACCTACAACAGAAGAAGTAGCTCCAGAATCAAGTAAAACTGTTATCTCAATATCAAATAATTTGACAACAAGGTAGGGTCTATTATCAAGGGGTTTATTAACAAAGAGAGGAGATATATGATCCTCACCAACAGCAATGGGATTTTTCATAAATGATAAAACTTTATCAAGCCAAATTTTCCAGTCGGACTCATCAAATTTGGAAAGCTTAGAGGCTGCAGAAACAGGTAGAGTGAAACGGCCTCCTTGAGTCACCACCTTCACTCGTTTTTTGTACAATTCTTACAGTCTGTCGACTTGACATTCTGCTCACCACACTTGTAACAGAAAATGCCTCTAGGAGCCTTACAATCGAAGAATGTATGATTTGGCAATTGACAATTCCAACAGGTTACCACCTTTTTATGTTTATTAGCCGAAGACGGATCTGACACCCTTCTTGAGGTACTAGGTTCATTGTAAACTTCATTTGAAGAACCTTGGCGACGGTTATGATTTTTGGGAGGATTGTTGGGACGTGAAAAATTTTGTGATGATCTATTCCTTGAGCGGAGATTCTGAACTTCATGACTAGGACCATCCAACACAGAAACACTCTCTCGAACCCTATTCTTGTTTTTGACGTAATCAGACTCCTCTAATTTCCGGCAAAGTTCCGAAAGCTGTAGCACCGAAGGAATATCCATTAATGCCAACCTATCAATAAAATCTGGAAGAAGATTGTTCCTTATGAATTTAACTTTGGAAGTTTCAGCTGGTGGACGACTAAGTCTGGAAAAAAGAGCATCCAAGTGGGCTATTAAAATCACGGTAGACTCGTTCCTCCTTTGTTTACGCTTTCTGATCTGATCCCAAATCTCATCATCAATATCATCGTGAAGAAAATCTCTCTTTAATCGACAAACTAAGGAATTCCAATCATTCAAAGTAGACTTTATACTACGGTACCAAACGAAAGCATCTCCAATGAAGAATTCAACAGCTGAATGGAAAAGATCAATCTCCGAAAAACCACGAGCTTCGGCTAGTTCTGTTACTCTCTCTAAAAAGGAATACAACTTTTTCGGATCTCCATTGAATTTGACCTGCCACTCACTAATGGGAATGTTACGGGTTGCACAGTGGACAACAGGGGCTGCAACATTTATCACAGGAACATTGTTGACTGGGGTAGATTCAATCTCAGAGGCTGAAGAAAGTTTGTCGTAAAGATCTGATTCGAGTTTTATACAAGTAGCGGTCGTTTCCTGAATATAGGATTTCGTCTCATCAGGTAATTCAGTGGGAACAGGAATGCGTCTAGCCCTTCCAAAAACGTGCGATAACCTAGACTTCATACGAAGAAAAGCAGAATCCGTGGAACTACCTTCAAAATCCTCAATGATTTTTTCAATTGAATCTAAACTTTTCTTAATTTCAGAGCGTTCCTGAGTGAAATCCAAATTTACCTCGCTTAATATAATAGACGAACCAGGGTTTGACTGTTCCTTTCTAAAAACCTTTCCCAAAATTTTCCTCTTGTCTGCGACATTCCTAGCTGTAGCAAGCAATCGAATTTTCAATTCATAATCAAGCTCATCCTCAACAAGGTGATTGGGTTGAAAGCCATACATGTCCATCGTGATAAGAAAATCAAACTCAAAAGGGTCAGTAACAAGCAATAATTATAAAAAAGTGAAATGTTTCTCAGCGAAACCAAAAATAACCGCAATAAAAAATGTCCAATACACACTGTATCGCTCAACAAATATAAACAGTCAAACGCCCGCAAAAAAATTCCTAAATAAATTGGGGAAACCAAACCGAAAAATAAAGTTCAAATCAAGGTCAGAATAGACAGATATGCTAGCAAGGGTTCTTTGTTAAACACGTTATATGAAAAATGTTTAAATGTTTAAATCAAAAATCAAAAACTTAATGAATTCAAAGTATTTTAGCGATAAGAAAAAGCATCCAACTATTATTCTTATTTGAAGAATCAAGTCACCAAAACAAATTCCATGAGTTCAGTAAAAAACAAAACAATTCAGCCAGGCCCCACACGTTGGTCGCCACTTTTGTAGCGCGTTAAATAATCAATTATTATCACGTACTATTTTTGCATTCGGCAGCTCTGTGTCGGTAGGCTTGGAGTTCGTGGATAATGGCCAGCTGATCAATTTACTGTTAGATAGTTAATACTTACTTATAAAATCCCGATTAGGCGCCACTCAGTTTTCTTTATTAGGCAAAACTAAGAAACCTGTTTGATTATAGGAATTTGTTTCCGTTAACCAGACTCATCAAAAAAGAACACCTTTATAGTCCACAAATAACATTACTTTATTCACTCAAATAAATGATGCTCTAACATGAAATTTGATATAATATGATATTTTACTAATTCTCCAAAATCAAGGAGTTAAAATGGTAGAATTTGAATGAAATCTCAATTTATAAATAGCGTTGGTTGGCAGAAAATTACTGGTTGGTACGAAGCGAAATATCAATGATAAAGTTACGGATAAAATGGATCAAGTCGCAGGGGCAAATACGTTCGAACGATTTGGGGATTGCGCTATGTTTCACAAATAGTGGCAGAGTGATGGAACAAAAATAGTTAAATCGTACCGCGCAGTGTACAAATAATTTAGAATAATTAACCAATAAAAATATGTAAATCTGAGATCTTTCTACGCAAAGATAATGTTTTTATGGGTGACAATGTTGATATAAAAATATAAGATATTAGGCAGCATTCGATGTGGTTGACATTTAATGTTTAATTAGTTAAAAAGAAAAATTATTGAAATGGTAATCTCATTGAAGTTGGCGAAATGGATTGGATAAAGATAATTAAAACGACTGGCCTGTTAATTGTTCCAGACTCCTGGCTCCTGATCTTTTTTCTTGGAATGCGGCTGGGATACGTCACGAGCTAACCCCAGACTCGTCACTCAACAGTACTTCCAGATCTCGAGCCATAACCAAAAAGGGGACCGGGATTGATAACGTTGCGGATCATCCACGTGATTCACGTCGCCAAACATCAACAGTAGACAGGATAGGTTGTAGAATTATGATACTCAAATCAACACATTCATTCGGTTTAGATTACGTTTCAAGAAAAAAACCCTGAAACAATGGATGAGATTGAAAAATTGCCAGAAGAGAAGTGGAAAATAAAAGAATGGCAAAAAAAACCGGGAATGCATGCTCACCTTGCTAGGTTTCACAAATCCGTTTTCATCTGAGGCATCCTCAGAAATAATACATTCTGTGAAGTATGGGGAGTGAGATACACTCAGTTAAACTCCTTTCTCCAGCACAATTTCACAATACCGCCAAGAGAATTAAAACATTTTTGGTTTCAAAAAAAAATACGTGTGTCTGCCTTCACACACGGGAGAAGACTCACTTCTTTGTGACAATTGACAATCCACCTCCAAAAGTGACACAATGTACCCAACCGTACCAAAATTGATAACACCAACACCCAAACATTGACGGAATTTTACGTCTATTGGCAGCAATTATGCCGCGACAGAAACATTGAGTACTATCCTAGTTGATACGTAGATGGACTAAGATATTGAAAGGTCGCATCCGCCTAAACAAGAAGAAATCATACCTTGGACAACTTTAGGATGAAACGAACGCTACAATCTGTGACGGTTAGAAAGTGGATGTCATGTCATAATTGCGATGTTAACCAAGACATACGTTTTTTGAAACAATTGCAATCCATAGGTGACTTGATCGTATTTTTTATTGAACACTCTTTACAAAGCGAAATACATAACATGGAGTTTGTTTTTTTTTCAAATTTCGGAAATCATTATTATCATCAGCCAAGATGGCGGCCGAGGTGAATGTCTGCGTAAAGTGCTCCGATAGTTTTTTAGTAAATACAAAGTATATTGAGTGTGAAAATTGTTTAAACAAGTTTCATTTAGTGTGTGTTTCTCTCAAGGATTCGTGGTAAAAAATTCTTAACGACAGCAGTAATATTATGTGGTTTTGTGATGGTTGCAAAGTGAAATGCCGTTCATGGATGTGCAGTGAATCCAATGGCGGCGATGTAAACAATGCTACGAGAGGGAAGGATCAGGCCGAGATTGATTTATATGGAAAATTAGTCACGGAGATGGAATCAAAGAACGTGATTCTGCAAGAAAACATCGTTTTATTAAAGGAGAAGGTACATTTTCTTCAAATTGAACATCAGCGAGAATTGCTAGAAAAAACTAACAATAGCATTGTCCATCCGCTGTCTTTGTCTGCCCCAGGTGCTCCGGCAACCAGCAATGCTACGACGGTGGCAACAGTGTCAACATATTCGAGTGCTGTCAATCACAATCGATCAAATGTCAACGTCAGCAGAGCCGTCAAACCAACTGAAGTTGACGGTGACAGAAGTAAACATTGTAAACAAAACAAACCACAAAAAATCGGGCCCCAAGAAGTGAAAGAGGCCGTTCACGAAGCTCAAGCGGCTTTAAGGAAACAGGAAGTACAAAATCTGATAAGCAGTGATAATTCTAATCCTGGAATGTGGCAAAATGTGAAAAGAAGACGTCGAATCATGGTGGGCAGCAGTGAGGCTTCAACATCGGTCCAAACTGTGCCAAAGTACATATCGTTGCATGTAACACGCTTACAACCCAACACCAAAGCTGAAGATCTAAAGAGGGTACTTCGGGGCAACCTTGAGGATGTGGTGTGTGAGCCACATACCTCAAAATACCCGTCCTTATATTATTATACATCAATGAAGGTGACCATAAAGAAGGAAGATTTCAAAAATGCATGGCGCAAGGAAATCTGGCCTATGATATGATAGCTATTAAAAATAATATTTCCTATAAAACAATTAATATTGACTGTGATATCGAAGCAATACTCCTTAAGATTAAGTTTAAAAAATATATATTTTATTTAGCGGTGACTTACATACCGCCTCATTCAAATAAATCGGTGTATGAAACCTTTTTTAACTCGTTCGACGACCATGTTCAGCGTGATGTCAACTTACTTGTTTTGGGTGATTTTAATATGCCTTCCTATTTGAATTACTGTGATAATGATAAAGCTTTAGCTCTTCAAGAGTTTTTAAATATAAACAACCTAACACAAATTAATACTATTAAGAACAATATGGGTAGATTACTTGATTTGGTCATTACAAACATACGTCATGTGGATGTCTGCAGGGCTGAGAGTCCATTTGTATTGGAGGATGTATATCACCCTACCTTATGTATGCACCTGAATTTAGGATTGACTAAAGATGATAAAAAGATAACGAAGAAGTCTGTGTATAATTTTTCTAAAGGAAACTACCTTCAATTATATAATTCTGTCAAGAACTGTGATTGGTCAGATTTGTTCAAATGTGAGAATACTGATATTATCCTAGCATTGTTTTATGATAAAATGTACGGTTGTTTTGACTCATCTATTCCAGTATGTAGCAAGAAGGTTGATACGGCGCCCAAATTTCCACTATGGTACTCAATGGATCTGATACGTAAAATCCGTTTAAAAATCGTCTATATAGATCAGTGCTACGGAGAACAGGTTGCAAACAGGACCTGCAAAAGATCAGGAAAGAAATCAAAGCCCAAACAAGATACGAATACGAGCAGCACAAAATCCATATTGAAAGAAACATCAATGCAGATCCGAAGGCCTTTTGGAATTTTATCAATGATAAAAAGGATCGGAGCGGGGTACCAAGGGAGATGGTTTATAATGACGCATCGTATGACGATCCTGTTGATATAGCTAATGCATTCGCCCACTACTTTGAGTCGGTGTATGAACTACCCAGGGACCTGGAAGACACACAGTCGCAGCTTGGTGAAATCAACAACTGGAGTGGCCTCAATTTCTCTCCGATAACTTAAGGGGACGTATTGAACAGCATCAAAAGACTGAAGCCAAAAAAGTGATAATATACCGGCTTACATCTACAAGGGATTGGCTGAATTCTTGGCGGAACCACTGAAACATATATTCAACCTAGCAATAACAAGTAACGAATTTCCATCCACGATGAAAGACACAGTCATAACTCCAATCTATAAAAAAGGCCAGAAAAATCATGTTGAAAACTACCGACCAATTGCATTGATAAACGTTGTGGCAAAAATTTTCGAACAATTGTTATTTGATAGACTGTACGAGGCTCTGTATACTAAAATTAGTATGTTCCAGCATGGTTTTGTGACCGATAGATCAACTGTAACGAATCTTAGCACATTTACTGAATGTGCTGGGAAGTCAATAGAGAGGAAAAACCAACTTGATGTCATTTATACAGACTGTCAAAAGGCATTTGAGCAGACTTGCGACTTATGGAATATCAGGGCGTATGCAGTTGTTTTTGAGGTCCTATCTGTCAAATAGGAAACAAAATGTAAAAGTGGGTGGATGTTACTCTAAAAATTTTATAGCGTCATCGGGTGTTCCTCAAGGCAGTAACCTAGGACCACTCCTGTTTGTATTATTTATCAATCCATTGCCTGAGTGCTTGCTAGGATCGTCATCCCTGTTATTTGCGGATGATTTTAAAATGTTTAGAGAGATCTCAACAATGGACGACTGTATCCAATTGCAATCTGACTTAAATAACGTTGTAGCTTGGTTTGAAGAAAATAAAATCTTTGTTAATATTGAAAAGTGCTCAGTAATGACGTTTACACGTAAAAGTACATATTTTCAACATGACTATTGTATGGGTAGAGAAAATCTCAAAAGACTAATAGAAGTCAAGGATCTGGGTGTCCATTTTCAGTCCAATTTAAAGTTTACTAAACAATATATTAACATGTGTAACAAGGCTTATAAGACCCTTGGTTTTGTAATTCGAAATAGCAAATCTCTTAATATCGAAACCATTTATAAATTGTATAATTCACTTGTCAGGCCATACCTAGAATATGCATCTCCAGTTTGGATGCCAAATGAAGCCACTCACATTGATCAAATAGAAAAAGTCCAGAAGAGATTTTTAAGATATACAGGGCTTTTCACTTAAAACTCCCCACGTCAATATCTCGGAAACGAATAGGAATATTTGATTTCTGTAAAAAGTAGTCAATGTATGGGGTCGAGTAGTTATTTTTCACAGTTAAAAAAATTCGACGCCTACCAAGACTAAAGCGTCGCGACGCATCGAAAATATCAATCGATTGCAGGGACTTTGAAATTACGCGCATGCTAAAGTACATGTTATTTATAAATTTTTTTGTTATTCAGTCGAACTCATTTATTCTACTCAGTTTGGAGATATACAGTGTGTCCAAGATAACGATGTCTGTCATGGGGATCTTGAAAACCGTGCGAGATACAAGGTCGGTTAAATGGAGGCAAAGTTGCGTATTTTGATGCTTAACAAAATGCCGTTTTAGAAGCCAAGAAATTCCGACTAAGTCCGAAATTATCCAAAAAAAACCGACATTTTTCAAAATTGATTTCATTTTTTTCTGACCACATTTGAAGAGATATTTCGAAATGAATGGAACTTCTTCATTGCCACTTTTTGCCCTTTACAAGATAGCGTTATCAAATTGAAGAACCGACGTTTCGTCTATGAGCAGCCATCATCAACTTTGTTTTTTCAAATACGGTCCTGGATTCTTTATCACGGATTTTTAAAGCCTCTTATGTTCCTAAAACAACGATGTATCGCACTTATTAAAAAAAAGTTGTTTGTTTTTGATCCTATTAAAAATGTAACATAATTTTTTTGAATAATTGCGATACATTGTTGGTTTAGGAACATAAGAGGCCCTCAAAATCCGTCATAAAAAATCCAGGACCGTATTTAAAAAAACAAAGTTGATGATGTCTGCTCATAGACGAAACGTCGGTTCTTCAATTCAATAACGCTATCTTGTGAAGGGCAAAAAGTGGCAATGAAGAAGTTCCATCCATTTCAAAATATCTCTTCAAATGTGGTCAGAAAAAAATGAAAACAATTTTGAAAAATTTCGGTTTTTTTCGGATAATTTCGGACTTAGTCGGAATTTCTTGGCTTTCAAAACGGCATTTTGTTAAACATCAAAATACGCAACTTTGCCCCCATTTAACCGACCTTGTATCTCTCACGGTTTTCAAGATCCCCATGATAGACATCGTTATCTTGAACACACTGTATATCTCAAAACTGAGTAGAATAAATGAGTTCGACTGAATAACAAAAAAGTTTATAAATAACATGTACTTTAGCATGCGCGTAATTTCAAAGTCCCTGCAATCGATTGATATTTTCGATGCGTCGCGACGCTTTAGTCTTGGTAGGCGTCGAATTTTTTTAACTGTGAAAAATAACTACTCGACCCCATACATTGACTACTTTTTACAGAAATCAAATATTCCTATTCGTTACCGAGATATTGACGTGGGGAGTTTTAAGTGAAAAGCCCTGTATATACATTAGGAAGAACAATGCTTATCCATATATGATCTCCTACAGGTCAATGCTGGACAGTTTCGAATTTGAATCATTGGTGGAAAGAAGGAACAAGCAGGCTGTTTTGTTTGTATATCATATTGTTAACGGCCTAAAATATAAGAAATGTGAGCTGGTCAATTACATAAATTTTAAGGTTCCAAAAGTTAATTTAAGACTGATAAATTTAGATGTATTTAACGCGGGTCAAAATGCTCTCTCTCCTTTTTTAAAAGATGATGGATGAATGTAATAGAATGATAGCTGAAAACCAAATGGACATGTTCAGTAAAGGTATGAAGGAGTTCAGGGCAGTGTTACGTTGAACATGGTCGTCTTACTCGTACTCGCCGTCCTTTTGTAGTCTTGGTACTTGCTCTTTGTTTTTTCATGTATTGTTTATTTTTGTGTATTATAGTTTTAAGTTTTTAGGCTTAGTATTATAATTATTTCACACTTTACATGTAATTACCCCATGGGGTGTTTGTAATTTAATTCAAATAAAAAAAAAAAAAAAAAAAAATATTATCGTCTTGAATTTCTCGGTTTAGGTTCAAAATTGGAGGGAAAAAGTGAATACTTCATGTTCTTATATTATACACTGTGTGCAAAATTGAGTTGGAACTTCTGTAACTATAAAGCCTGGATTAAAGAGAAAGAATAGGAAGGAGTCAAGCTAACATCGAACGACTAAGAATGAATTTTCATAGCAAACATCAACTATTTGAAGTTACCAATACTCACTATGAGAATCATGCCTGTTACCGCTAGATCCTGCCCTGTGTTGTTTTTCTTGTAAACAATTAGAGCGGTCCTGTCCCAATTGAATTAAGATCGTCCCAAAAACAAATAGCCTGAAGTTAAAATAGATTCCAACTTAATTTTGCCCACCTTGTATATTTTTTTCTATTAATCAGTATCAGTTTGTTTCACACTTTGTTTGCAGGAAAAGGGAATACATAGGTGACATGAACAGCAGTGATTTCTCCACACCTGAAAAAAGAAGAAGAAATCTCAACATAGTTCGAAAAACAGTGAAAAAACAAAGAACGGCCATACATAACTTGAGAATGTCGAATTTAAGATTAAAGAGACGAGTTTCGTCTCTCAAGACACTTCTTAAAGTTTTGAGGGAAAAATTCCTTTTATCTGAGAACACTGAATCATACGAAAGCGTAGAGCTGCCATGGCATTGTTGAAAAATATTTTTTGGGAAAATTACATTTTTTCGGTGAATTTACACTTTTTCTGTAAATTTATACTTTAATCTGTGAATTTACACTTTTTCTGTAAATTTACACTTTTTCTGTAAATAATACGATGGCGACGTTGTCATGTGTTCTTCATTCAGTCAGTGGTGAAAAGAGAGTCGTATTGTTCGGTTTGTGGTTCTGTTTAACGCCGTGGCTGGTCAATTGTCATTGTGCCGATGCTGTACAGGCATTTTGATTATGGACGAATATATCAAATCCTACTTTCAAATCGGACTGAGCCACAATGAAATTCTGTCATGTCTTCTGGAAGACGGATAATATGTTCTAAGTATGCGTCATTATTAGTTATCTTAGGAGAATACACAATTAATTTTGTTACCGTTTTTATTTTTTTAAGAGTAGATAGGTGCTCTATTTTATTTAACAGATAACCATAGTTATTTTCTATATGATACTTTAATAGGTGGGATATTCCTATTTTCTATTATGTTTACCTTATTTACAAGTATTTTTATGCATAAAGGGATTCAATTCCACATTACTGGACTGAAAAGATATCAAGAAAGGCAAACAACTACCATATGGATGCCAAAATAGTCTCAAAACAATCAATTGTGAGAAACGAAAGAAAGATTTTATATTCGAAAAAAGACCAAAATACCTCAATTCTCAAATACATATTTGTCCTTATATCATTGAACTTAAGTAAACCTGAAGCATTGGAATTCGAATCTAGAACAACAAGAGAAATTTCTCAGATTAAAAAGGGAAGAAATCGAAAAAACAAAATTGGGTATTCTCTCTAACACAAGGTCTGTCATCTCTGTACTCACAGGATGTAAGTAGTCAGTGGACATGAAATCTTGAGGTCTGTTATACATCGTGAATGGTCGTCCATAAGGTGCAATGCTATTTCTAGAACGCGATATTCTTTGTGTATTCCATTCTAAGACCACCGTATCAAGTCCTTCCTAGACATTAAAAAAACAGATTATGTTATTTATAAGTATACAGGGTGCCTCCGATCAAGTCCGCACCATTGCTAATATGCTAATCAGCAGAATTGCAAACTTGGTTATTGTTGTCTTTGACAGAGCCTAAACACCGACGACTCACCTTCATAATATACAAGAAGCAAAATTGTATAAGTGATTTATTCATTGTTCTTCCTGAGAATAATCCCTCATCTTTCAATGAATGAAAGACATTGAGCCAAAATTGTGAATGATGTTTTCTCAAGATTAAACATCACGCCTCTATGCGTTGATTTGAATGACTTTTGTTCCATATAAAAATCCCGGAAGATGTGATAGCTCATCTGGACCATGCATCCAGTTTTAAATTTGTCCGTATTTGTTCAATGATGACATTTTCAGTACCCAAATCGGCGCGGCCACCTCTACTTGAAACCGCTTGCATAAATAAATGATAAGCAATTACCGAGGGATCGTTGATATTTGCTACAGCTCTCAACCAAATTATGTAACGAGAAAATCCGTCTACGCAGCCTGTTATACAAATTCCAAAAGGCTTATGTTTGTCGTTACAATCGGTATGCCAGAGAAAATTGGGCCCTGCATTGTGGTATTGTCTGCTTCGTAGACGACGTCGCTGGAGTAGTCTAGCTCCATCAGGATTCAAGTTGCGCAATAGTTTCCTGACTGTGTTTTGAGTTACCACAAATCCCTGCTGATGAAGACACTTGAGGTGGTAGCTGTCCGTGTGTCAATATCTGTGTTTCCAAAAATGGTATCAAAATATCCAGATCCGTGTAAATCTTTCTTCGGAATAAACGAAGTCGTCTTAGATGACTCCGCAAATGACGCATACTTAGAACATATTATCCGTCTTCCAGAAGACATGACAGAATTTCATTGTGACTTAGTCCGATTTGAAAGTAGGATTTGATATATTCGTCCATAATCAACTTTACATAATCAAAATGCCTGTACTGCATCGGCACAAAAAAAATTGAGCAGGCACGGCGTTAAACAGAACCACAAACAGAACAATAACACTCTGTTTTCACTACTGACTGAATGAAAAACACATGACAACGTCGCCATCGTATTATCTACAGAAAAAGTGTAAATTTACAGATTAAAGTGTAAATTTACAGAAAGTCTGTAAATTTCCCAAAAAATATTTTTTCAACAAAGCCATGACAGCTCTACGCTTTCGTAGAATCATCTATCAAAGTGAGTATCTTCTCTTTAGATTGGTGATATGATTTTCTCATTCAATATAGTCCCCAGTACCGCGTGGTATTTTCGAAGGTAATACCACGGGGGACTATATTGGATATTTCAAGAATTCTAGAATATAACTTCACTAAATTTGCGTTGCCATGTTGATTGCCCTGACATCGTGGTTATTTGTGTCAAAAAATGGTCGTTGCCATATCGATTGCCCTGACAACCTGGTTATTTGTGTTGCCATGACAAAGTGGTATTTTCGATTTGGTGTTATCGCTGTAAGCCTCCGAAAATTCAACTGCTCTTATGGGATTTTTTGTACATGAGTGGAATATTCGAAGTGATACATATAGTCGTGAAACTTTGTGAATTGCTTCCTTATGTCAAGTGTACCAACCACTGAAAATAGTAACTTTGGGGTGGCCGAGGGGGTGGTCATGTCTTCGCACACGCAGTTAATTAATTTTCATCACCTGACGGTATTACGAGGCGATATATATTTTGGTGGCCCATTCTTTCAAAAACAATCCAATGAATAATTTTTGACAAAAATATTTTGCCACCAAAAATCACGCATGGTTAGCCATCAACCGAAACCTCAATATGTTAAACATCTGGAGGTTATGGAATCACATATATATGTCTGATTTTTTCAAAAATCATTCTCTATATTGTTTCTGACAGAATGGTATACTCGGCCACCAAAATATCGCCTCGTAATACAGTCAGGTGATGAAAATTGATTAATTGCGTGTGCGAAGACATGGCCACCCCAAAGTTTTTATTTTCAGGGGTTGGTACACTTGACATAAGGAAGAAATTCACGAAGTTTCACGACTATGTATCTCTTGATGTATCACTTCGAAAATACCACGTTGTACTGGGGACTAATATTAATTATCCTGAATACATTTTTAATTCATGTTAATTTTTCAGGCATCCTTATCTGGAGTCGCCAATGATGTTTTTGAAAGAATGCTTCAAGGCCCTTCAAGCAAAAATATAATCCAAGCCTCAGAGCCTTCGCTTTGACTCTATCCTTTTATTCGCCGAAAGCCTATAACTTTGTCAGAGAATCATCCAACAATTCCTTGCCACATATAGGAACGATTTCAAAGTAGTATAGTTCGATAGACGGCAGCCCAGGATTCACGAAGGAAGCACTGATAGGTTTGACGTTGAAGCAGAAATCATCGTCATTTCCATTGCTATGCAATTTGGTGATGGACGAAGTCTCTATAAGGAAACTGGTGGAATGGACTGGCCAAAAAATGACAGGATACGTGGACATTGGAACCAGTTTGAATGGGGACGAAATTCCAGAGTCTAAGTATTTATGTTAGTGTGTTTGAAAAGCAGCATTCAAACTGCTTGCCGATTGGGTATTTTCTGTTAGCTGGTTTGTCAGCTCAGGAGAGATCTGGGTTGGTCAAAAAGTGCCTAGAGTTTATCGATCAAGGTGGTGTTACAGTGACATCTTCAACATTTGATGGGGCTCCCGCCAATTTGTCGATGGCTGCTGAATTAGGTGCTGATTTTTTCCAATCCGCATGATCTCAGTACTAGTTTCAAGCATCCCAAGACAAACCAGGACGTTTTTATCTACTTGGATCCATGTCATATGGTGAAATTAGTGAGGAATTGTTTTGCCAGTGAGAAAGAAATCACCAATTTCAGTGATGAAAAAGTCTCCTGGGAATACGTAACAAAACTTGTTGAAAAACCGAATATGGAGGGACTGCATGCTGCAACAAAAATTAGAAAAAGACATTTGGAATGGCGTAGGAAAATAATGAAGGTACGAATAGCAACGCAAACTCTAAGTAAAAGTGTCGGTGATGCTATCACTTTTTTACGAGAATATATTAAATGTCCAGAATTCTCGAATTCTTCGGCCACCTCAGATTTCGTAATGAATTTCAACAACATATTTGACATTTTTCATTCCCGGAATAACTTTTCCAAATATTCGTTTAAACGGCCTCTATCCCCTGCAACAGCTGAAAGTTACTTCCAATTTTTAAGCCGCATGAAAGCGTATATATTAGGGCTGTATTTGGATGGAAGACCCATTATTAGATCAAGGAAAAAGACAGGCTTTTTAGGATTCTTGATATGTATAGAAAGCTTGAAAAAAATGTACGAACTCTACGTGGTTAACACCAAACAATTAAAATATATCCTGACTTATAAGTTGTCACAGGACCATTTAGAGCTGTTCTTCAGTGCAATCAGGAGTAAGGGGGGTTATAATAATAATCCAACAGCTCGACAATTTGAAGCGGCCTACAAAAGACTCCTGGTACATTCGTACATTAGAGCTGGAGAAACTGGAAATGCTATCAATTTAGAAGACATCACAATATTGACTTGCGGAAGTAGCAATCAAAATCAGGATTCACTATGAAACAGTTTACAAATTGGATGCTTCTAGAAAGAACCGCAAGAGAAGCATCAACACAAAGCTCATTCTGTTTCATAATGAATAGGTATATTGTTTGTATGCAAGTACGTTTCCTAGCTATTGAGTATGTGGTCGTTATTATCTATTTTATCTGGTTATATTTATAATAAATCACATTATTAAACTATTATAAAATGAATATTATGTATAAATTTGCACTACAACATGATTCTACTATTCTTGCACCTGACTTGAATGACATGACTTTGAAGGTAGCTCTGAATTCTTATCCACTTTTTAAATAATAATTTTCGATTTTATAATATATAAAGTTACTTCTATTATTAAGCGAAAATCATGTTTTTTGAGAAACCTCGTACATGACTGGTAAAATATCAAGTCTTGGACCATGCAGAGCCTTTAAAAAAAGTAACCTTTATTCGTAAAAGTGATAGTAAAAAATGTTTACCAAAAGTACACAACTTTGTGGGACACGCTGTACGTATTGGTATCTTGTCCTAAAAAAAGTAATGTAGTATAATTCTTCTAAAGTAATTGGATTGTTCTGAAAGTAAGGTAGGTAAATCAATAATTATTATTCTCAAAGCAAAGTATCTGAATTACTCTACTACTACTGAAAATAATTAAACTACCAGCTATACAGGATGTGTCTGAAAAAATTGCGCATTTTCACATGGTGAATAGAGTATGGTAGGATAATCACTTTTTGAGAATAAACATGTATCCGCAAACGTTTCTTTAAAAAAATAATTATCAGAATAAAAAATTCGATTTTTTGTCTGTAAATTCGAAACGTCTCGAGCAATTTTAGTAACACTTTTGAGTTTTATTCATTTTGAAGCAAAAATTCAACAACACTTTGAACAGTTGTTATGGATTATTTGATGTTCCATTTTTTAAAACTTGGATGGAATAAATGAGTTTTTCTGCATTACATTGTTTTTTATCTCGAAAACGACGCACAGATGAAAAAAAAAACTGAAATTACATTTTTTGTTCAAAATTAGAGGAAAAATCAAAACATGGTTTTCACTTTGTGAAAACATGAAGGCATATCACTTTTCTTTGTTAAAAGACACATGAGTCGCTGTCGGTGCGGTCCTGAAAAAGTTGAAGTCAAACGAATCTCCCAAGAAGATGCTTAAGAACCCTGGTATACTTCCTGAGAATTCGTGCAAAATCGATTGAGGCGTTTCGAATCTACAGACAAAGAATTCAAATTTTCCCCAACTTTCAACACTCTGTATGATTTTAACGAGACGTCTGCGGACACCATATTCATTCGAAAAAGTGAACATCCCACCACACTCTATTCACCATGTCAAAATGCACACTAGTTTCAGACTCACCCTTTATCGAAACAAATTACTAATTACAACACCTAATTATCTCAGTAATTGAAAAAACACTCACAACCCTACGTCTTTCAAGAAGTACCTAGGTAAAGTAGACAATTGACAAAAAGTGATTGAATTATTACATTTTTCAATAATTGTAATTCAATTACCGACAGCTCTGGATATAAGTAGGTAGATTTGAAATAAAAACAACGTCCATGGTAGGTATCTTTATGCATTTTATATTCAGAAACGGTTTATCCCGTACTATCGAAGTTTTAGCCCAAACAATACCCGCCACTGGACGCTCGATTTGGCTCACGGCTTTTGCAGAATTTTGTGCAGTGATGCCAAGTCGTGATTGTCCGTGCGTCGAATCTGTCCTTGTCTAACTCATTGGAAATTTTGGATAATAACAGAACGCGTTTTCTCCGTATTCATGAATGGGATTCTCAGTCTATTTTTTTTCAACGTCTATGATTTTAACAATTTTCGTCATGCAATAAAGTGGTTTTTAGTTTTTTTCTTAAAAACGAAGAAAGATACGGAAAAATATCAAGAGTCAAAAAAGTATTTTTAGCTGCTTAATCCAAATAAAATAATATACATATTTTTGACAACAATATTCGTGAAACTGCCCCTAGAGACGCCACTGGAGATTTTGACAAATCCACTTCTTTTGACGAATTTTACAAGCTGTTAGAATAAATCACTCAACTTTGAAAACACCCTTCATAGTTGCGCATTCACTAAGTTACCGATCTATAGAAAATGGCCTTAGCCATGTAAAAACTATCTCCCTCTGTATGTTCTTCAAAGTGGTTACACACTTGAGCGCACACGACTTGAGAACAAACGCATAATTTGCAGATTTGGTCGAGTCTCATAGTTACGTGTTGACTCGCGCGCGATTTTGTTGCCTGACTCAGATACACTTAGTTCGCAACAGGGCCGTTTGACGGCGCGGCGGAGTGTCGGACGAGTTCTCATTCCATGTACCTCCAGACTGCCGCGGCGAACTTTGCCGCCGCGGCCGTCAAAAGTTTTGTAAAGTCATTTTATCCCAGGTGAAATTGTTTAAACAATATTCATATTAATTAGCAACAAAAAAAAACCGTCAGTCGTGCGGCTGAAGGGAGATGATGCATCACAGTCGAGCGCGTGAACTTGACAAAAAATATATGAGTTTCAAATTATTTTATCTCGCTTGTAATTTTTACACATGATTTAATACATCCCACATCCCACTTAAAATGGATACATGTCAATATCCCAGTTGTTTCTTTTCGTACTTTTTAACAAAACCCATACAGAAAAATAATTAGTACCTAATTACTCATCAACCAGTGAAGTTATTTGAAAATTCTATTCCATGATGACCGAAAAATACTTCTTTTCACTATTTCATGCTACTGATTTCAATATAATATCTAGTAGTTTTACCTTTGACAGTTTTCATAAACAGGTTTTTATTTCGTGTTTTTTTTTCAACAAAGAAAATTAACGTTTTTTTTACATCGTTTATAATAAACGGTGATCCAAAAAAAACATAACTGTTGATACTAGCTGGTTTCAGACTATTTTAACCATAGTTATTTGAAAATGTAATTGCACTTTCAATTATAATCACGACAAAATTTACTAATCAATACAAATAAGTTGCGTGACTCGTCAGCACTTTGACATATCCATGGCACAAGCCGCTGCGCGTTTTTTCTTTTATCTATTATGCTGCGCGCTCAAAGCATGCCGATCACAGAAGCCGCCGGGCGAAAATTATTGTTCAAAGCGGCCGACAAGGTTTCCGATAGACTGTCGGCAAGTAAGTATACCAAGATCGGGGTATAAGGAGGAAGAGTCGGCCGCTTCGAGACTCGAGAGTACCGCAACTGTTTGTAGGATCAGTTAACTGTGATAATCTCCATACGTTCAAGAGACTGCTTCGTGTTCACGTACTGAATACCTTTTAAGATGTCCTTATATTAAATCTATATTATGTTTGTCGACACTATCTGTTATACACATACTTTTATATTATTGTTTACACTATTTTGTTACAACTTATTTATTTTTGATTGTGATTTTAAATATGTAATTACTTTTAATCTGTTTTTTGTATAGCTTTTTTATGCTAAATAAATATTATTATTATTATTATTATTATTATTAACTTTGCTATAGAATACAGTCCAGAAAACTGATATACCTAGAAAATAGAATCAAAATCTAAACACTCACCCACTCCAGAAGTTTCGTCGGCCAACTAGACAAATTGGAAGCACAGGAAAGATAAGATAAAATTTAAGAGGAAATCACGTTAAAAACCCAGGATACAAGAAACAAGTAAGCTTTTACGACTGCACATCACAAGCCACAGCCTCAAGCACAAAGAAGAACGTTTTTACGAAGACGCGGAAGGGCGAAAGATGCGGCTATCGGAGCGACCTCTGGCGTTTTTCGCTCGAATTTTCGAGAGCGTGATAGACATCAGCCATGATACTACGACAAACAAGATATGCTCACTAGCCGAACGAGTTTCGAACTGAACTGCGCATCAAGCTATCCGGTGACCCAATTGGATAAAATAGCATTGGAAAGCATGGCTTATATTGCGATTTTGTTGAATTCTGATGATTATAGTTGGTTATTTACCCCAAAATGAATAATATGTATTTAGTTGGTTATCTATCTTTCCAAAATTGATAATATAATCTACGCAAATCCCACCAGATTGGTTAAATAGTATTTAAAAAAAAGATCATATTTTCAATTTTGCCGATACATTGAAAAAACATTTTTCTCAGTTGGTTTTCGACGTTAGAAAGGATGTTTGAGGTGAAACTTTTTTATGTGCGGTGGGTCTTTGTGGTTTTGTGTGGTTTTTTGTGATTCTATGTTCTTTTCTTCCCTCTATTGTGGTTTTATGTGTTTCTTTGAGAATCTATGTGGTTCTTTGTGATTTTATGTGGCTCCATGCATGTGGTTATTTTTTGGTTCAATGTGGTTTTTGTTGTACTATGTGGCGCCTGTGGTTCTATGTGGTTCCATGTGGTTTTGTGGTTCTAATAGGCTTTTTGCTATTCTATGTGGTTCTAAGAGGTTTTGGCATGTGGTTTCTATGGTTTTTTGTGTTTCTACATGGTTCCATGTGGTTTTTGTGGTTCCATGAGGTTCTATGTGTTTTTTTGTGTTTCTATGTGGTTCTTGTGGTTCTATGTGTTTTTTAGTAGTTCCATGTGGTTTCTATGGTTTTTTGTGTTTCTACATGGTTCCATGTCGTTTTTGTGGTTTTATGTGTTTTTTTTTGTGGTTCCATGGTGTTTTTTGGTTCCTTGAGTTTTTTTTGTTTTTCTATGTGGTTCTATGTGTTTTTTTGTGGTTCCATGTGGTTTTTCAGGTTCGTTGTGTTTTTTTTGTGTTTTTATGTAGTTCTTGTGGTTCTATGTGTTTTTTTGTGGTTCTTGTGGTTCTATGTGTTTTTTTGTGGTTCCATGTGATTCTTGTGGTTCTATATGATTTTTTGTGGTTCCATGTGGTTTTTGGTGATTCTATATGTGTTTTTGTGTGTTTCTATATGTGGTTTTTGTGGTTCCATGTGGTTTTTAGTGGTTTTATGTGTTTTTTGTGGTTTTTCAGGTTCGTTGTGTTTTTATGTAGTTCTTGTGGTTCTATGTGTTTTTTTGTGGTTCCATGTGGTTCTTGTGGTTCTATGTGTTTTTTTGTGGTTCCATGTGGTTTTCAGTGGTTCTATATATGTGTTTCTATAAGTGGTTTTTGTGGTTCCATGCGGTTTCATTACGTGCTTTTGTTTAATGTTATTTTAAACCTGTACTCGTTTTGCTCAATCGACCATAGTAATTACGCCAATATTTAACCATATTGGACCATTTTGTTTGACCAACAAACACCTTTGAAAAGGGCTCAGATGATCATCACATTGATGATGATGAATAAGGTCGGGCAATTGCAAATGTCTCTCTTTGTCACAAAAGTCGTCTTCAGAAAAATGGTTTGAACAAATTCTAGCATATTCAACATTAAAACTGTCCTTTTGATAACAATTCTGTATCCATATCTTGCGAATATACTTGAATGTTGGAAACCGAAAGAAAAGGTATTTACACGGACGGTTATCTTTATTTTTCTTATTGCTGCTTCTGCAGAACATCACGTTACAGTACACCATCATCAAATTATGCGAAATTCACGAAATAATAAGATATTATATCACACAAATATCAGAGCAACAAGATTTACATTGCAAACTGACAGAAGCTTGACAACATAACCTCACAAAGGTCACCCGACAAGATGCGCGTGAGCTTATCTGTTTGTCGTAGTATCATGGACATCAGCTGTCTCCATGCTGTTTCTATTGGGATCGTGATAACTTGAAGATATAATTCCGATTTTGTTGATATTTATGAAAAATATTTTTATAAACCACGTCGATAAATAATTATAATGTGCTAATTGAATGGTATTTTCTGGATTTTATTATTGTTGAAATCATAAACGCATCGGCATCAGTGTAAGGGTGTCGATATCAAGAAGCCTCAGATGTAATGAATTTTAGCTTTAGCTAACAAGATAAAGTAAGGTGTAAGGTTCACTCTCAATTTCACTTCGAAGTAAAAGTGACCGATTTCCGCTTGACAAACGGGAATCATACGCTACCATCTACATTAATATGTGTTCAAAGTCACGCTTATGCCAAATCTGATGTAGATGGTAGCATATGATTCTCGTTTGGCAAGCAGAAATCTGTCGCTTCCACTTCGAAATGAAGTTGGATGAAAACCAGGCATAATGAAGTGGAAGTGTCAAATTGCTGCTAGGTAAATGGGAATCATATGCTACCATTCCTTCTGGTAATTTTGCCGAATCCCTCTCTGTGGTAGGGTTCTTTAACGTGCCAACATCCATGACACGGGATCAACAATTTAACGTCTCTTCCGAAAGACGGTACATCTCTTAAAACCAAATTCAAAATTTTAACGTCGGCGTGTTGGCCGGCCCGGGGTTTAAACCTGAGACCAGGGGCGGGATTCCGTGTACTGTGGAATTCCATAGCAACACGTCGCTCTCTGTGTAAAATGATGGGAAAGCGACATATTGCTAGAATTCCACAGGTACACGGAATACGGGTCCAGATGCGTGGTAGTCGATGCGTTTAACCATCGCGCCACACTGCCTTTTCACACTTTTTGGTGTACATCTTGATCTTGACAGACGTCAATCTCCTCCATAGACCATATGAAACCAATAGATCATAATGATCAAATTTTACACCAAAAAGTAGGAAGTGTAAAAGGTGTAGCATAAAAAAAGACACAAGATGTATGATCAATCGCCGAACTCATGACGTCATGGGGAGCCAACCATGGCTGAAATAACGAAGGAAATGCAACAATCGACATTGAATCTGACGAGAGAGACTAGGTGTGTTTGTTATGCTCCACTAGTGCACACTTTTCTTCACTACAACACTCAGTGTGGCTTTGTTTGTGCAATGTTTGTTTGTTTTTTAGGATAGAATATCTTTACTAGTTTAGTTGTCAAAGATCAAGACCTTCTACTGGAAGCAAATGAAAAAATTGGGTTTAGCAGAGAATGAACTGAATTTATTCCACTATTTTGAGGAGCATGCTACTGTCTTCCTTCCTGATGCTACTTGAATCTTTTCCTCCACCCTGGAGGCCACTTGGCCTCATAGTGGGGCTCCACCTCGCTTTGATCTTCGGGCCCCATGATAGGGCTTCGCCTCAAGGGGGTCCCCAAGTCTCATAATGGAGCCAAAACTCGTTTTGGATATTTCTGCCTTGTGGTAGTGCTCCGCCTCAGGGGAGGCCCCGAGTCTCATAATGCAACCAAAACTCGTTTTGGAGGTTTCTGCCTTGTGGTAGGGCTCAGCCTCAATGGGGGGGCCGAATCTCGTAATGTGGTAGGGCTTCGCCTCAAGGGGGTCCCGAGTCTCATAATGGAGCCAATACTCGTTTTGGGGATTTCTGTCTTGTGGTAGGGCTCCGCCACAAAGGGGCCCCGAGTCTCATGATGGAGCCAAAACTCGCTTTGGGGATTTCTGCCTTGTGGTAGGGCTCTGTCTCAGAGGGGGCCCGAATGTCATAATGTGGTAGGGCTCCGCCTCAAGGGGGCCCCGAGTCTCATAATGGAGCCAAAACTTGTTTTGGGGATTTCTGCCTTGTGATGGGGCTCAAAGTGAGGCCCCGCCTTCTTTTGCAGCCCCCAGGATCCGTGATGGATTTCTGTTTCAAGAGGCTTTGTTTCTTTGCTTGTACTCCTTTTTTACAACTTCTTTATTGTTTTTTGCCTATTATTGTCTCTTCCTTATAATGTTTATTGCATATTTCTCCAACCTACCGTATTGATTTCTGGTAAATTATAAATCCACTTCGCGACTTTCATTCAAAATCACCGGAACTACTGAGAATTCTGCAAAGTTGGCAACACTGTAGTTGATGTTTACATCTTCATAACCTTAGTTTTCAACGTCAAAACACTAAAAACGATAAATTATACACGTAAGTATTGTAATTAGAATCCTCTGCTATTTTATTGATAGAAATGATGATTATTGAATGAACCTGATGAAAATTATTCGTACCGATAGTTAATGGAGGTCGTATCAGGTATTTTTCTCTTTATTACCATTTGATCATGTATGAAAATAGCCCACAGTTTTGCCAGTTGCTGACACCAGATGTCACTGTTCGGATGTTGCACATAGCCAATAGTAAATGACAATGTATTCTGAGCTTTTCACAACATGTTGGGGGTGTTCAGCCACCCTGTAGGAACCGGCCAATCGATCCGCAAATTATTGTGGGCTACCAAATAACAACTGGTGAAAAGTTCAGCCTTAACTAAATGATAAAAAGATGCAAACTTCTTTACAAAAAAGAACCGCGATCAGGGCGAATTTTTCGGATGACACTCAATTAGGCTGCGTACAACATTCTCTCAAAAAAAAGGCCCTAACCAAATCATCAACGAGAAATGTCACTGGCTCTTAGACTACGCGTGTATGAGTAGATAAAAACGTTCACTAAGGTCTCGCACTTACTGTTTTGAAGATAGCAATGCAATGGTGGTATCACACGAAACGGACACCCTGTATACATGATATATATTATAACTTACCTTGTTAACTACAATAAAAAGAATTCACATCAAACACAGACCCACTCGTGGTATAGTGGTATACTCCACCTGACTCCACAGCGATCAGCGGTCAGATCGTAAAGTAAGACGAATGACGAATATTGTCGATTGAGTCGACAATTGCCAATCGGGCAGACAATTGTCGATCGAGTCGACAATTGTCGATCGGGTCGACAATTGTTGATTAAGTTGACAATTGTCGATTGAGCCGACAATTGTCGATCGGGTCGACAATTGTCAGTAAAAATACGCATGAAAAAATATGTATTGTTTTTGGCCCTTCTACGCCTTCGTAAGCTTACATAGGTACTGCTGCCTTTTATAAAGCCATATTGGCTGCTGATTTTTTTACTTTTGATATATATATATAATATACCTACCTATTATTTCTTCTATATTGCCGAAGTTTACATATTGTTAAAATGAATAATGTCATTATAGGAAATTACCCGGAATTTTGCACCTATATCAGATTGATATGAAACCATAATGCAAGGTACCTACTGAAAATATGATCACAATGGTAGGACCCAAGACTACATAACATAATTAAAGGGTTGGACCATAGGCAAATTATCTATTAGTTTGTCTATGCATGGGATGGGTAGGACTTTCAAAACCGACTCTCAAACCATGCATGAAACCAGGTGACTGTACGCGTAAGCAAAATAATGATGTCTATAAAAGACGCTATATTTTCATATTTTATTTGCATTAGTCCACTGATTTATTGATTGCATTCATTCTACAACATCACAACAATCATCTTATAAACTTATTATTGTTATTATCAGGTATTATGATGAAAATTAGACAAATGTTACAAATGTTTGCCCAACAAACACTAAGCCGGCGGTTGAGTGGCGGTCGCTAGACAAAACTGGCGGCTGGGCGACGGTTCGGAAGGGCTTCAGCGGCCAACCCGCTAAAATCCTGCTTTACAAAGATATGCATTTTTGAGCTATCTAATCGGAGTCGGCACGAAGTCGGTTGCCCACCAACGTTAGGGCGCCTTCTTAAAGAGCGACATACGTCGGCTACAAAACGCCGCCATCGCCAACTCTTTTGGGAGCTTGCAGATCACTAGCTATCCGCGAGATAGTTTCGTTGATTTCTATTTTCCCGCTTTTTGTAAGTGGAAACCACACAACACACAAAACAGCTGTAGTTGCACCAAGCCAAGCCACGCTCTTATGTTTTGGCGTTGGCCATTGCATCAGTCTAATTCTATTATTTCGACCAGTTATCGTCCGAGACAGTGCAATAATTATTGGTTGTGTTGTGTGTGTTTACTGTGTTTAAAATTTGATTCAGGGATTGCTCCTGTAAGTTGTATTTTGTTGAAAGAATCCGTTGTTTAGAGGTTATGATGGATAATTATGATCAAGAGGCGTAAGTAATTATTAATGGTTTGCATGATAACTTGAATACTGGTATAAATACCTATCATTCCATAATTTCTAGATTCCAAGATTTGGGTATATGGTCGCATTATAATGTATAATCATTTCACTCTATAATCATTGAAGATTTTATGTATTTCCAATCATGTTTGAAACTTGAAATCTATCAGGTAGCTCTTCTGGGCTTCAGTTATATACATATACAGTGGCGGACATAAGTATGGAAAGGGCCTTGAATATGATAAAACCTTGACGCTGCATCAGTTAACAAAGAAGTGATGATGCATTTGAAAACTTCTATCCATTTGTCAGTTTGGAGATCCTGGCGATTTAAAAAAAAAAAATGTTTTCAAAAAAAATTGTTTAGTTCCCTTTTTTCTCGTTCAAAAAAGGCTACTTCAATAACTTTTTTCTGTGTAACTTTTGATAAAAATGGCCAGCACCATTTAAAAGTGAGGCAAAAGTTATCTACTTCCTGAGAATTTCATAATAATTGAACAAAGAATAGTCTAGCTATAAAATTTCGAACTTGGCAAAAATGACCCATATCATGCAAAATGGGTCATTTTTGCCAAGTTTAACATTTTTTTGCTAGATTATCCCCTGGATTATTCTTTGTTGCAATTTTCAGAAAGTATAGGTATAACTTTTGTCCCTCTTTTGAATGGTGCTAGCAATTCTTATCAAAAATTGCACAGAAAAAAATTAGAAAAATAAGCAGCCTTTTTTGAAGGTGAAAATGGAACAAAAACCAATTTTTTGAAAAAAAATCGTCAAGACAGGTAAACTAACAAGTGACAAATGGATTGATAACTGATGCAACTCAGAGTTTTTTCAAATTTAAGGACTTTTCCATACTTATGTCCGCCACTGTATATACTTGTGCTTATATCATTCCAGTAGAACAAAATTGATAAAATATTGTGATATTCATCAAATTGTTATTTAGTTATTAATTGATTCACAGCTTGACATGAGTTCTTCCATAAATACTGTTTTGTGTTGAGGGGTACTTTATCCGATAATGTTATGTTTTTTCTATATAATTATTCAATCTTCCAATCTTCAGAGGCACCTTGAGGGGAGAAATGCACATTGCTCTACTAATGTGAAAATCGACCAACCTGTTTGAACTTGCTGAGGATAGAGAGGAAAGAAGGCCTCGCAGCGTGGGGGTAAAAAATGAATAATTTTATTAAGAGAAAAAATTGGTCGACTTTTCTGTGTTTATTTGTTGTTCCTATGTACCGTATTATAGTGTGGTTGAATCTATAATTTTTTTTCATGTTGAATTGTTGTTTCCAATGTTTGTTTTATATAATACAGAATTCTTATTTTCTATATTGAAATGTGTTCCTCAAAACTTGTAATAATACAAGTTTTGAGGAACACATTTCAATATAGAAAATAAGAATTCTGTATTATATAAAACAAACATTGGAAGTATATAATATACATTAGTATTCCAGTATACAAAAGTATTCCAGAAATTGATTTTGCACAGGATACTTTGCATAATAATTGAGAAATCGTGCTTTAATCAGTATTTTTCATATCCATGATTGCTAGGATTCTTTATTGCTATAAAGATGGAAACTCGGCACCTTTAAATTCTGGATCTCGTTAGTACCTATTCATCAAAGCAACATCAGTCTGATATCAAAATCAACTGTATGCTACACCCTTAACCACACCTCTCTTCTTACTGATAGCCCTCTAGCGAGACGATGATTTCATATAGCTTCGTTACCACCTCAAAGGATGTAGTCTGGAGATCAACTTCCCGCTAGTGAGCCGCCAGCGTATTACATAGGTGTTTCTTCCACTAAACGCTTTTCAAAAGAAAGAAAACACATCGGATATAAGCTAGCGGCCAGAAGACGGAATTCCGCGAGTAGGCGGAATAGTGACGGCATGCCGCTGGTCGGCCTACTGGTGGTCATGGGCTGAATGTATGCCGCGGCGCCCCTAGCATTCTAGCCGCCAGTGAACTTTCTAAACGTAGCATACGTTTCGGCGGCGGCCCGCCAAGGTGGTGTTTGTTGGGTGGTTATGGACAGTTCATCAAGGAAAACATGGGAAAGAAAATAATTTCAATCTTCGAGTCACTTATTTAACTCTCTCTCTATTGATCTCTTTCTAATAAAGCTTTCTGAAACATACCGAGTCACATATCGATTTTCGCGGTTTTGCGTTTTCGCAGATTTGGGATTTCGCGGTTTTGCGTTCTTGCAGATTTGGGATTTCGCAGTTTTGGGAATAAATTAGAGATAATGCGTTCAAGAGGAAGGTTGGCAACAGGCATGTGGTAGAGTCGTAATTTCAACCAGTTACTTGATATGCGTATTTGTACCATAACCGGCTACAAGCAATCAGATCACTTGCGAAATATTAGTCAAATTTAAGATAACAGAAATAACAGCAATGACAATAATTCCGTGTTACTAGATATTAGGCACTCTCCAATTCTCGTTGAAAATTCTGTTGGTCCAGGATACGAGGAGGTGGATCCTAGTGCATCATCATCGACTGATATTGAAACAGTAATACCATCCATAGACACTGGAGAAAACCAAACTATTAATATTCATGCCATCACTGAAAATGAAGAAAAAACTGATCATGAGATGCCTGTTGATGCAAATTACAGCGAGGATAATATTATTTTGGAGGTAATTTATCATGTTTACTTATTCAATACATGATAAATCTAGAGGTTGAAGTGATCATTTTTTATTTGGTTTTGCCCATGGATAAAAACACTTCCAGACTTTTTTTTATTCCAGTTTGAACAAGATATTCAAGAAACCAATTCATTGGAAGATAATATTATTGCTGATGACTTTGAACAAAATAATCTGCCTTTGAACAATAATGCAGATACTTATCAGATCCAAGCAAGAGGAGGCGCAAATATATCACCAGGTAGAAAGAGATTATAAAACCACAAAATTGGAAGATTCAAGAAGCGAAGAGAAGAAGAAATTCTGGACAAGAGTATGTGTCATATTCTACAAAAAAAATGGTTCAAGCCAGAACTATGAAAGAAACTTGTGAGAAGAAAAGATGTAGAATGGCATGTCACACGAAAATTGAAGAAGATCAAAGGCAACTAATTTTTCATAAATTTTGGAAACTCGCCGATCATAATCGACACATGGATTTTTTAGCCAAACATGTGAGAAAAGATCAGAAGACAGTGGAGACAACAAGAAATAAAGTTTCTCGGCGACAATTCACAATGAACTATTACTTTTCAATCGAGGAATCCATGATCAAAGTGTGCAAAACATTTTTTTTGAACACGCTCAGTATAACCGACATCTGGATCAGAACTGTGATGGATAAACTTGATAAAAATCAAATTGGAATTGGTAGTCCCGATAACAGGGGAAAAGTAACAAGAAATGATCTCAAAATAGAAAAGATCCGAAAGTTTATAAGAGAACATATAGAGAGTCTTCCCACAACTGAATCCCACTATGTTCGCCGAGATTCAAAACGACAATCTTCAAGTCGATATACAATCATTAGCTCAGATGTATAGGCTTTGCACTGAATGGGCCATAGAAAAAAAAAATTCTGTTGCCACATGCCGACAATACCGTTATGTTTTTGAACATGAATATAATATCGGATTTTTTTTACCAAAAAAAGACCAGTGTGAAGTCTGTGATAAGTACTTGCTCGCAGATGAAACCAAGAAAGATGAATTGGAGACTGAAAAAAAGAAGCATCAAGATACTAAAGAAGCTGTGAGAAAATTGAAAGAAAACGACAAGTTGCTGGAAAAACATGACAAATCATTCAACGTGGCCTGTTTTGATTTGCAGAAGATATTAGTGACTCCACACAAAGATGTTAGTATATTTTATTACAAATTGAAGTATAGTACATACAATTTGACATCGGAAACAATAAGGCTTATTGTTATGTCTGGCACGAGACTACTGCAAAAAGGAGAGCTAATCGAATCCGGAAAATCTCGGGGAACGTCACAGCTTCTATTGGTTGCACGCCACTAGGAACTTGGAGAACTTTTTTTAAAATCAATAATAAAAAAGTTTTTCATATGGTTTCAACTTAGTCAGACATACTGTAAAAATATTTTTTCTCATCATCACAATGTGACAAAAAAAAACAAATGGGTTGAAGCTTTCAATTGGACCATTACTTCAGTGATAACTGATAAAGCATCAGAGTTTTATCAAATTTTAGAATATATGACCTACACTCCTGGCCACTACTTCCTTTCCTTTCTTTTTTTACAGTAAGCCACCAGAAAACTATAAGAATCAGATCAGACATTTACAAAAGAAAGTGAGCATATTACAGGCAAAGTATGATACTCCGAGAAGAGCTAGTCTGAGAAGAAGGCAGGTGATCAAATCCTTGAAAGATATTTTTTTGGACCTTTGAAAAAAACATGTCTTGTCAACTGATGCCTCAGAAACTCTACATTTTCTGGGGTGCCATTGCATATGATGCAAAGAATGATTCAAAATAACTGTTATCAAATTCCTGGAAAAAAAGTTATACGGTCAGAGTACCCAGGCGCGTTAAAAAGTTTTGACATGACACTGCAATTTTACAGTGCTAAGGCATATTATTATGTCAGAAATTCTTTTGATTTGGTTCTACCTGCACCATCTACCATAAGATCCTGGTTATCAAAAGTTGATTGTACCCCAGGGTTTACTCAACCCGCTCTTAGTGCTCTTAAAAACCAACCAATTTTTATAATGTGAAAACCAACGATAGGCCCATGCTGGGATGTCTGATGTTGGATGAAATGTCCATCAGAAAGGAGACATCTTTAGAAAAACATCCACAAAATGTATAGGGCTATGTTGATATTGGAGCTTATACGAATAATAGAGATACATCCTATGGCAATCGAGATAAGGCAACGCAGCTTTAGTTTTAATGGTGGTTGATGTGAATGTCAACTTCAAAGTACCCATTGGCTACTTTTTTTGAGTTGAAAAGCCAAACATCATCAAAGAGGCACTTCACCAAATAAGTGGAATCTTGGCTATAACTTCTGATGGGAGACAGGTTCACTTCAAGATGATGGCTGAGTTGGGCTGTAAGATAAACGATCCGGATAAGTCAACGAATTGTTTCCTGAATCCAATCGATAACAGCACAGTGCATGTTATTTTCGATGTATGTCACAAGTTGAAGCTTGTCTGAAATAATTGGGCAAGCAGCAAAATTTGGATTGACAATGAAGGACACGCTATGAAATGGGAATACATCGAACAATTGAATGATTTACAATAAAAAAAAGGCCATTATCTTGCAAATAAACTGAGGAAAAAGCATATGAATTGGCAAAAACCGGTAATAAAGGTAAATGATAAACAATGTTATTTCACACAAAAACCTGTAAGTATATGATTATATTTTCCGTATAGGTGAAATTGGCAGCTCAGACACTTAGTTCAAGTGTCGCTGATGCTTTGGAGTTTCTTTGCAAAGATTAAGAGTTGGAAGAATTCAAAGAAGTTATGCCCACCGTTAATTATATTAGAAAAATCTATGACTTATTTGATTTTTTGAACTCTATAAATCCTAAAGGAAGGGGAATGCACACGCATATGAGAATTGAAAATGAAAATTATTGGAGACCAAATATTGAAGATACTCTTGATTACTTAAAAAAATTGAAAACACTTAGTGGAAACCGCATATATAAGACCAAAAAAAGGGTTCCCATTTTGCGACTAGTTGTGTCAACAACCTCTATCTTGAGTATTTTTGATCAGGAGTGTAAGAAGAGCAATTCCTTGAGATACATTTTGACATACAAGTTCTGTCAAGATCATTTGGAATTATTTTTTATTGGAGTAAGGTGAATATTATGATATCAATATAGACGCTTTCGGAAACAGTGATCCGATTAACATCAATGGCCAATAAAACTGAGTGGGCTGTAGTATTACTGATTAATGCCAGTCGAAAAGTTAATAATAAGCCTAAATTAATTTATTCTCCAAGTTCAATACTAAACTAGGTGATGTTCCCAATCAACACCTTGGTGAGAACTGCTGTTATATGGGTGAGATTGGAGGATGCCGTTGGGTTCCGTTGTCGTCGCCCAAGCTGAAATGCTAGCATTGATGATGACGACCCAAGAGAGCAACCTTTCTTCTTGGAGGCGCACGGGTGGCCCAAGTGCTGTGGTGTTTACCACCCTCTCCCATCGTATACTGTCCTTTTTATCAGCTGTTATCTTTTATGTCTTTTTATCAACGTAAAACAAAAAGACACAAAACACCACTGCCAGTGATCGTGTTATTCGGATCATTATTTCCGAAACATTACATTTTAGAGACATTTTTTTTTGGATCACGGAATGGTCCTAATAATAATCCCAGATGTTTACAATTTCATTATACATACCGGAGAATGCTTATGCATATTGATATCAAAAACAATACTGTAAACTGTAACCATAGGACAGCACCAGCATATTAAGCATACACACTGCAAAAGAAATAACTAACGTATATGCCGAGAGAAATAAAGACACCAACGTGAATGAGTTGCAAAAAAAAATTAACATATTTTTGCCATCAAGTTTTGATGAATTTACTGAAAATATTATTGCCTATATAGCTGGTTTTGTGGTCAAATCTGTAGGGCGAAAGGTATCATGCCCAACATGCCACCGTGCTCTATATTCCAGTGGAGACGAACAAAATACTTATTTTAATTCAATAAGGAGGAAATCTAGAGGGAGTCTATTGTATACAGCAAAAAGTGTGTTTTCTATCTGCCTAAAAATCAAAAACATGATACAAAAGGTATCAAAACTTGTTGGAGGTCTTCCACCAAAAGATATATTGATAAGCCTATTGCTGAAAGAATCACGAAACTTCCTCACAGAACACATTCTTGACTATGTGATATATGAAAATAGTCAAGAAAAGATCCTGATTGAATTGATCAATAAATCCTATAGCTTCATAAGAAGTAACAGTGCAGCAAATCAAATAAATACAGATATTTCAGGGGAGAAAATTAGAAAACAATTGTCAAAACTTGTATTATTTAGGCATCAATAGTTAGTAGTGGTGTTTTGTGGTCCTATGGATATCCATTTCTAATTGTAATTTTTTTGACAATGATATACAGTGTGGAACAGCCAAATGGAATAAGTTCGATAACTGATAAATGGGGACGTTTTCGGAAGAACGCTCAGGAGCCGTATTCCCGTTCTCTGCCTGAAAACGACACGTTTTCAAAATGCACAGCCGCCCGGCAAGCAAAGCAAAAGCAGCCAGCGTTCGATGTAAGTATTCGCGTTGCTGTGCGTATCGTTTTCACCGATAGCGCTTAGCAAACGTTGGTAAAGATGCATTTTTGGGGCATTTGAGACGAAGGACGTAGTTGACTGACACTTGTGACAGTGACACCTTGGTCTTATGTGAGCTTTATATTCAATTTGTTTTCGAATTGGAACAGTCAAATTTCCGCTTGACAAACGGGGATGATATGCTACCATCTACATTGTTATTTTGTTCTCGCTCACGCAAAATTCAATGTGAATGGTGGATGGTACCATATGATTCCCGTTTGCCAAGCGGAAATTTGACAATTCCACTTCGGATTTTTTTTTAATGTGAACCTGGCAGGAACCAACCCAAACTTTCATGAAATTTGAGTGTCTTGACATGAGCGTTTGCTTATTATTGGTTATTTTTCCGATTATTTTAATTTTAACGGACAAATCAAGTTGACTTGTCCAAAAAACAGGGGTATTCAAAAAAATCTTTTGATCAAGTTTGTGGGCGAACACCCGGAGCTCGTAACGCAAAAGCATACGAAACAATTTACCAATGTAGATTCACGGACAGTATTGCAAGAGCTTGCCATTAAGTTGAACTTGATTCCTGGAGCAACGAGAGACTGGGAATAAGGAACATTCCAAATAAATCATCAACCTCAAATCGTTGCCACACCACATTCCCATTATTTCTAATTAAATTACCACCGATAAACTGTTATGCAATCACTAATTTATTCTAATATGAACATAAATACTCAAAATCACACTTTGAAACGTTTTCCCAAATTTGTTGTCAATACTAACATGTAAACACGACGCAAAACGTCAAGCGAATATCAAAAACAGCAACCAATTGGTAGGTGTTTTCAGAACTGCCACCGCATCTAACAAACGGCGAGCGTTAAACGAACGTTGAAAGTGACAAGTGCAAATGACGTCATATTCGCTAAGCGACTCAAAATGCTTTGCGTTTTTGGAGAACGGGAATACGGCCCCTTACACGTCGATTGATATTTTTGGATGTGCATTTTTTCCAGCAAAAAATGTTATACAGGGTGTGTCATGTAGCCGTGGCTAATACCAACTTTGTTATTTAAAATACAACATCCAATAGGTATATCATTAAATTTTTGGATTCTTCAGAAAATTCTAGACATATTTCATGTACTATATCCGATACCTATCTTTAACAGTTTTGGAAATATCAAGTGTTTTCAGATTTATTGAAAAAACTAATATTACAAAATTTAAATTATTTCCTGACAGAAATTCGCTAGAACTTACTCCAAAATTATTATACAGCAATTAGTAAAACCGTCCTTTTCTTAATAATGTGAAAAAATTGAAAAATAAAAAATACAGTCTGACAACGGCAGTGCGCCAAGCCTTAGAGTGGTGGCGCACATCTTTATGTTTGCATGAAATTGGATGTATTTTGAAATCAGGCGGCTACAATACATAAGAGCTTGAAAGCGGCGTCGATGAATGCTTTTATCGTGCCGCTTGCCGCTCAACTCAAACAAATATTTTTCTTCGACGCTCAGCGTCAGTTAATTTGTCGTCAATCTGCTGTATACTTGGACACAAAAAATTTCAAAAAAAAAATGTAGTGATGCAGATATCGAAATGCTCACATCAGAAGTCAAGATAAGACCAACTTTGTGGAATGATTGCAGCAAAGACTACAAAAATACAAATTTAACGAGACATCTGTGGTGGGAAGTTGGTGCTCGAATAAATATATCTGGTAAGTAAATAGAATCAAGTAAGGCAATTATTACTGAATTTCTTCAACAATTTCAATATCAATTTGTTGCTTTCATCGAAGTTATTATTATTGATTGAAAACGTGTGTAAAATATCTCTTATATGTTTCGCATCAAATGGTACATTTCTAAATATTGTCGGAACCGGTCCCAAATTATTGTCATTCTTGTTTACTAATTCTCTAGATATATTGGTGTGTCTGGGTCGTGAATACCATCCTTATCTCTAACAATATTGTGCAGTATACAGGCAGCTTGAACAAGTAGATGGGCCTTCTCCACAGATGGAACTTCTATATCTTTCTTTAAAGATCTCCATTTTTTTGTAAGAATACCAAAAGCACATTCCACTGTTTTACGAGCTCTTGAAAGTCTAGTACTCAAAACTTCTCTCTCGGGGGTAAATATACTCTGTGGAAATGGCCTCATCAAATATGATAGTAAAGGAAACGCTTCATCCCCTACCAAAACGTGAGGCACTTGTACATTTGTGTTAGGAAGGTTGTTCATTGGTGGTACATTAAATTGATTCTGCCGCAATCTTCTGAACAACTCAGAAGCCACAAATATAACCCCATCGCTATGTTTTCCTGGAGAGCCTAATTCAACTACCATAATTCTTTTGTCTGCGTCAACCACAGTCAAAAAAACAATTGAAAAATATTTGAGATAATCAAAATAGCTTGAACCACTGTTTGGAGGAGGAGGAGGCTTGCCATCAATTGCGCCAATGCAATTAGGGAATGTCATAAAATATACATATGTGCAACATCTCGAAAATGTTCTTCTGTTGGTGCAGGTAGAACATCTGGCTGAAACAAGACCCACAAAGCGCTGCAGGTCTCGAAAACAACTTGACTGACCGTGATTCGTCCTTATATGAATTCAAAAGCCATTTGTCTAAATGATGTTCCATAAGCCGGAAATCTGCAAAAATTAGATAATGATTTTTACAGGCTCTATCATTTGGATTGGCGACAATTCAATTAAAAATAGACCGATTCGATTTTTTTTCTAGTTTATAGTAGGACTCGAAGAGCTCTATCTTTTCATTAAAAAAATTGACAATGTCATTTCCATGGCCTTCTATGATTAAAAGTAGTGCCCCAAAAATGTGAAAAGTCATCAGGGGCCGTATTCCCGTTCTCCAAAAACGCAAAGCATTTCGAGTCGCTTAGCGAATATGACGTCATTTGCACTTGTCACTTTCAAAATTGTATTACCGTTCATTTAACGCTCACCGTTTGTCAGATGCGGTGGCAGATCCGAAAACACCCACCAATTGGTTGCTGTTTTTGATATTCGCTTGACGTTTTGCGTCGTGTTAACATGTTAGTATTGACAACACATTTGGGAAAACGTTTCAAAGTGTGATTTTGAGTATTAATGTTCATATTAGAATAAATTGGTGATTGCATAACAGTTTATCGGTGGTAATTTAATAAGAAATATTGAGAATGAGGAGAGGCAACGATTTGAGGTTGATGATTGCTTTGAAATGTTCATTCTTCCCAGTCTTTTGTTGCTCCAGAAATCGAGTTAAACTTAATCGCAAGCTCTTGCCATAGTTTCCGTGAATCTACATTGGTAAATTGGTTCGTATGCTTTTGCGTTACGAGCTCCAGGTGTTAGCCCTCAAACTCGATCAAAAGATTTTTTTGAATACCCGATAGCTGTTTTTTGGACATGTTAAGTTGATTTGTCCGTTAAAATTTAAATGATCGAAAAAATAACTAATATTGAGCAAACGTTCATGTCAAGACACTCAAATTTCATGATAGTTTGGGTTAGTTCCTGCTTGGTTCACATTCGATTTTATTCCAAAGTGGAATTGTCAAATTTCCGCTTGGCAAACGGGAATCATATGGTACCATCCACAATTCACATTGAATTTTGCGTGAGCGAGATTTTGAACAAAATAACAATGTAGATGGTAGCATATCATTCCCGTTTGCCAAGCGGAAATTTGACAGTCCCAATGCGAAAACAAATTGAATGTAAACCTTATATCAGACCCAGGTGTCACTGTCACTAATGTCAGTCAACTACGTCCTTCGTCTCAAATTCCCGAAAAATGCATCTTTGTCAGCGTTTGCTAAGCGCTCTCAGTGAAAACGATACGCACAGCAACGCGCGAACGCTGGCTGCTTTTGCTTTGTTTACCAGGCGGCTGTGCGTTTTGAAAACGTGTCGTTTTCAGGCAGAGAATGGGAATACGGGTCCAGGCATTTTTTGAATTTCAAGACGGATAGCGTTTTTGAATTTGGCGTATTCAAAAACTCCTATAACAATAATGTTGTTAAAAAATGTTCAGGAAGTCAGGTCAAATATTGAAAAAAAAATCATTTTTTCTAACCACCGTGAAAAAGTTCATCTGTCATCTCTTCAGGTACCTATGACACGAACTATACACTTGATAAGTTTTGTTACTCGAGATTATACCTACCGAGTGTTCAAAAATGTTGGTCAAAAGTTAGAATAAAGAATAAACTATTCAAAAGTAGAAACTACCCGTAGAGATTCGTATAGTTTTGTTACTCTAGCTTGTACAGGGGCTATTTAAAAAGAAATCATGGTTTTCTTTTTGAACTCTCCTTGTATAAGCTAGACTAATAAAACTATACAAATCTGTTCTCGTATTTGAAAAAGTACTTTTAAATTGTTAATTCATTCATATATACACTATCGGACAAAAGTAGAGCAACAAAGCTGATTTCTAATCATGTTCAAATAGAAAAAATTTTCGGGTTCATGTTTTTGGCTGATTCTGATAAAATAGATATTAAGTTTATACTGTAAGTAAATTTTCACATTTGCGTGTACTTCAAGTAAGTTTGAGAAAGTTTAATAATAATTATTATTAAATTTTACGAAAATAGGAACGACAAAAGTAGAGAAACAACATGTTTTCAACGGTATTTTATTGGATTAACAGTAACAATTTCACTTACATATTAATAATTAATAGAATATCCAATCCATTATTACGAATCACTTGATGACAACGGCGCGGAATCGACTCAATCAACTTTTGAATGACATTGTCCAGAAGATTTGTCCAAACTTCACCATTTTTATCTATCAATGATTGTTTATTTGGAAATATTCGTGTACGAATGTGACGTTCCACTACTTCCCAGAGATTTTCGATGGGGTTAAGGTCTGGCGACTGTGCCGGCCACTGCAGGACTCGAACGTTGTTTTGCTCAAACCACTGTTGAACGACTTGTGAAGAGTGTTTCGAATCATTGTCCTGTTGAAAAATAAAATGAAACGGCATTTCCCATTCTGCATAAGGAAGCATAACATTTTGCATAATTTTCCTATAAACAAATGTATCCATAGTTTCAGTGTATAGGGCCAACCCCATCCCATGAGAAACAACCCCATAGAAAAACACTGCCTCTACCATGTTTGATTGAAGGTGTTACGTAGTTTGGACTGAACCTTGTATTGATTGGTCGCCTCACACGTCTCATTCCGTCAGAATTGAATATCTTATATCGCGTTTCGTCACTGAGGAGAACCTTTTTCCAGTCATCAACGGTCCAGTTTAAACGCCGCCGTGAAAATGCCAACCTTGCTGCTCTGTTTCTTACCGAAACTAGCGGTTTTTTAGCTGGCCGTCTACCAAACAGCTTTGCATCTGATAACCTTCTTTGTACAGATCGTATACCAATCGATATGTCTGGAATTTCGGCAATTATCTGAGATGCGGACGTCCAAGAATCATTTTGAGAAATTCTTTTGATGCGTCTGTCGGTCAATACCGTTGTCTTCTTGGGCCTTCCTGATTTTTGTAGCTTCTCTGAGTTTCCCTGTCATTATACGATGAGACTATTCCAGATACGCTGTACCGTGGTAAAACAAACTGTCTGGAAATATCTGCTGGCTTGGTACCTTCCATAAATGCATCCACAACTCTTTGCTTCAAGTCTTTTGAAATTGGAATCCCTCTTGGCATGACTAATCCTGCAGAGAAATGTCCAACAATACACAAAATTAGCCCCACATAAATTATTTTTGGCGTTACTTTCACTAAAAACGTATTTTTAAACAATTTATTCATATGTTGCTCTAATTTTGACGCGTTACTATTGAGTATTTAAAACCGAATGTCAAAAAAATGCATTTGTTTTATCAGTGAAAATTCTTGTTGTCATGGATAAACCATTGCCTACTTACATGCATCCAAATTGGTATTTGTATACAATATCTTGCATTGTATAAATTATAATATCGGGAATTGCATATATTTTTCACAGTGTTGCTCTTCTTTTGTCCGATAGTGTAAACATATACATTATATCGATATTACTATTTAAAATAACATTGTTTTTTATAACTTTTGAACCCTCGGTATGAGCTAGAGTGACAAAAAAAAACAAAATCGAGTCGTACAGTTGGTGTCCTACCTAAAGTGGTAGGGAAATTGTTTTTTTTTCAAAATTTGACTTTACTTTTTGAACATCTTGTTCAACATTTTCCAACAAAATTATCGTTACCGGGGTTTTTGGATATGCAAAATTCAGAAACGCTATCCGTTTTCAAATTTTAAACAGACTTTCCACATTATTGGGGCACTTCTATTAATCAAAGAACACATAAAATTCATATTATGTCATTTTTTTTTAATAAATAGAGAGTTTCTTGAGAACTAAGTATAAATTGGAAGAAAAAAAATAAAATAATTTTTTAATCAAATACCGAATTGTCGCCAAAATGAAACAATGTACATTTTTTATCTTAATTTGAAATTGAACATAATTCATTATACAATGACCTTGCTTTTTGAGTTGAAGATCAGTTTTGAAAACTCCTCGGACCTTTCGATTTTATTTAAAAGTTAACAGTAAAAAAAAGTAAAGCCTGTAGAACGTGAAATAAATAGTGATGTTCCATTTGAATGTTTTTCCAAGTTTTTTTTTTTAATTTTAGATTTAATCAGGTTGGAAAGATCTTGTTGCCCACCCCGTACCCCGTATGATTGTTGCAATACGAGGTTTTCAATAGCGTGAAGTTAAAATCTAAGCAGTTTTGTGATTATATTTTTTTTTCTTTGGGGAAGAAGCCAAATCAAAATGGAAAAATTTTAAGTACAGATTCAGAAAGCTACTAGCCAAAATACCCTATGTGTCTTCGGGTTCAGAAGCCCGTATAGCAGATGAAGATACTCCTAAATGGAAATATTTTCAATTAATGATGTTTATTAAAGACATTATATGTCACCTGGAAACCTGAGCCAGAGCACAAACCGGCCACAAGATACAACAGGAATTTCGGAAAGTGATAACGAAAATATGAGCAGTGATAACATTGATAGCAACGAAGAATTGCCTTTACCAGAGATTGAACGTACCGACTCTGCCAGGTCAGGGAGTACAACAAAAAATACCACATGTGGAAAGAAAAAGGAAACAATTGAATGATAAAGAAGAAAGATTGATCAAGCTTGAAGAAAGGAAGATTGATGCCATCCTGTCAATGCAACAAGAAAAACAAGAGAAAGGATCTGATTATCATTCCCTTATGAGTCTACTGCCATACATTGCAGAACTTGATAATAATAATAATAATAATAATAATTTCTTTATTTAGCAATATGGCTATAAATATAAACATACAATATGAAAAATGACTAAAATTGTAGATATTACATACACAAGTGATTGATTGTTAAAAAAAAATATAACATTGATCAATAATAAAAACATCGATACATCAAAATATCAAAAAGGGAAATTAAAAACTAGAAGTATACAATATTATGACTCCATGACAATATGTGCCCTTAATAGTCTAGTGAAATCAAGAAGTTTATCACAGTCTTTGATATGTTTTGGTAACTTATTAAATTCTTGTAGGCCTCCATATAAAACAGATTTTAACATTTGGTTTGTACTACACCTTCCACTCAATATGAAGTCACTACAATTTCTGGTGTTATACGTATGTACATCATAAAAAAATTTGATCCTATCACAGATATATGATGGCAACATGCGCTTCTTAACTTTAAATGTAAATACTTGGACATTATACGTTATTTTCTGATTCACAGATAGCATATCTAAAGTTTTGAGCATAATTGCGATCGGTGTATATCTACTGCATTTCAGTATGGTTCGCATGGCTCTGTTCTGAACAAGTTGAATTTGGTCCATTTTTAATCCTGGTAAGCAATACAATACAGAGGAACAATACTGCAGATGTGGGGCCGCTATGCTATTATACAATAACAATCTTGTACCTAGGGAGAGTTGATTTCCCACCCTCGCAATAAAACCTATTTTCTTGGAATACTTCCTTGTTATATAATCAGCATGCTTGTAAAAATTTAAGTTCGAATCAAAAATTATGCCTAAATATTTTATCTCATCCTCCCTTTTTAATTTACTTTTGTTCATAACTATATTTAGGTTTTCCACGTTAACATTCTTTAGACTGTGCTTTTTTCCAAATAGACAAAATTTTGACTTATCAACATTCACACACAGTTTATTCACGCAAAGCCACTTGAATAATGTATCCAAATCACTGTTGATAAATTCCTGCATCTTATTCAAATTCTTTCCAGCCAGGTAGAGCATGGTGTCATCAGCAAACAGTTCGATATTACATTCAGACACGGCTTCAGTAATATCATTGATATAGAGTAGAAATAAAAGCGGACCCAAAACAGTTCCTTGCGGTACTCCATGTTGAACATATAAAGCATCAGACTTGCAATTTCCGTATTTCACCCTCTGTCGTCTGTCACACAAATAGGATCTGAACCACCTCAAGACTTTACCTTCAATGCCAACATTTTCTAGTTTCGTCAACAAAATGTTTCTATCGACTGTCTCGAACGCTCTTTTAAAATCCAAAAACACCGCTAAAACCAAATTATCATTATCTAGTTCTTTCTTAAAAATATCACAGATGTTGATCACTACTGACTCACATGAATGGTTACTCCGGAAACCTGACTGATTCTTCACTAAAATATTATTTGTATCACAGTGTTTTTGCAGTTGTCTTCTCACTTCAACCTCCAAGACTTTCTCATAACTTTCCACAGTATTAATGGGCCTAAATTCGTTGTACTGATTTGTACCCTGTATTTTCGGGACAGGAGTTATGGTAGACTCCTTCCATTTATCGGGAAAGTCACCATTTGACAGTGATGTATTCAAAACGTCCAACAAGCGATTTCCAATGACCAGACACGCATCACAAAGAATATTCTTAGAGATTCCACTCGCTCCACCTCCAACATTTTTCATATCCCTTAAAATCTCCTTCATGCCACGCATAGTCAATGGATCAAACAGGGAAAATTTCTTATGAATATGCGGTGTTGTAAAAACAATGTCATCGGGTTGTACTACGGGTATACACCTTATGATGTGGTGTGGATCAATCTTTATGCCACCCGCTACCTGAATATATTTTAGAGTTAGACTTGTCAGTTAGACATAGAGAATTAGTAGTCAATTTGTGTAGAATAAAGACTATAAAACATAACATGGCGCAGTCGCGGTACTAATCCTACGTATTCTGATGATAAAATGCCGAAAAGTAACAGAAGAAAGTCTCAAATCAGTGAAGAGAATCAAATTTCACTGGAGAATTCATTATCTGAAACACGACAGCAGGTTAGATCTTTAGAAGATGGTATGAAGGAGATCCAAAAGGCAATGGAGAAGATTATTGAACTCCAAAGTAAAGAAAACTACCCTACAAATCATCATTCAAGTAACATCAAAATTCATGAGCTAGAAAATATCGAGAAAAATGATTCTATTCCCCAAAGAATCATGGGAAATATTCCCATTCCGGAGAAATTAGCCGAGAATTTTTCGTTTGCTGAATACAAGGACTGGCGAAGCAGATTTGAGAACTATTTAATGTTCCAAGGTTTCCAGAACAATTTCAACAAACAATCTACTGCTCTTCTGATATCACTACTCAATCAGGACGTTCTAGATGTGGTACGATTCATACTTAAAATAGATGATTACAATCATGCGAACACTACACACATCCTAGACAAGTTGGAGAACTATTTCAAGAAAAAAGAAAACTCTAGGATAAGGCGAGGAGAGTTTATGATGCGCAGACAGCAAAATGGAGAATCTTTTACGAGTTTCTATAGACATAAAATCAAACTTTTCCAATTGTCAGAACCCTGCAAACATTGCTACGAGAGAAGTCTTTCAGATCATATTATTGAATCACTCTTTGATACAGATCTAAGGAAGAAATGTAGAATGCTGCCGGAAAATGCAAATCTAGAAGATATAGTACGACTTTGTGAAGCAGAAGAGGTAGCATCATTGGAAGAAAACTCAAAGAAATCAATCTACAAGATAGAAGAAACAAGAGTTAGTGAATCAAAACAGAGTTCAAAACCCTCTCGCATATGTCCAAGATGCAATAAAAATTGGCATTCAAACTTGAAAGAATGTCCAGCTAAAAATGTAACCTGTGACAAGTGTAAAATCAAAGGACATTTTTCTAAGTATTGTCGTAGCAAATTGATCAAAAGTCTCATACCCGAGCAAGAAGAAGAATCAATAAATATTGGACATTTACGCTTGACATCCATTGACAATAAACAAATAGATGACAAACATCGTCAAATTAAGGTTAGAGTAGAGGTACAGGGTAAATCAAAAGTACATCAGTTTTTCCATGATGCTACACCTGACACAGGTGCAGAAGTTTCAGTAGCAGGAGAAGAATTTATGAAGAATTTCTATGATGTGGAGTTACAAATATCAAACTTGAAGATAGAAGCAGCAAACTCATCAAGGATATCAGTTCTTGGACAAATACAATGCAAGATATTATATGGAAGAAAAATATCATATGTCAATGTTATCATATGCAAAGGTGTTAAGGAATTTCTATTAGATAGAAGAACTTTGATAGATTTGGCAGTGATTCATCCAGAATTTCCAAAGCAGTTACCAGATGCAGTTAGTTCAATAAACATATTGGATGACATTCCTGAGAATCCTAATTTTGAACAACGTGAACGAATTCGTCTGTTTTTGTTGGAACGATATTCAGATATATTTGAGAACACTTCTACATTAAGATCAATGGTGGGAAAGCCTGTTCATATACACTTGAAAGAAAATGTAATTCCTTATTCAATATCTTGCCCAAGAAAAATACCTTACGCTTGGCAAACTGAAGTCAAAAATGAATTGGATGAAATGGTCAAGAAGAAAATTATATGTCCAGTTGATGATACTCCTAGTGATTTTGTCAGTCCTATGGTTATAGTACAAAAACCAAACGGGAAAATTCGCATCTGTGTAGATTACACTATGTTGAACAAATATGTACGAAGACCATTACACCCCTTCCAATCTCCATGGGATGCAGTCTCAAATGTGAATAGAAAATCAAAATACTTTTCTACACTTGATGCCACTAACGGATATTGGCAGATGCCGTTAGACCCTGAGAGCCAGAAGTTAACAATCTTTCTAACGCCATGGGGTCGATATCAGTTCATGAGAGCTCCAATGGGACTAGTGAGTTCTGGAGACGAGTTTTGTCGAAGAGGTGATGAGGCACTAGCTGGTATTGGTAATTTGATAAAAGAAGTAGATGATATTTTGCTTCATGATGAAACTTTTGAAACCCACTGTAAGAGAATTATTGAAGTACTTGAACGATGTAGATCTAGGAGCATTTCACTCAATCCGCATAAATTTACTATCGCAGAGTCAACAGTTTCCTATGTTGGATATCAAGTTGGTAAAGATGGCATCGACGCAGATCCTGAAAAAGTGAAAGCTATACAGAACTTTCCAAAACCAAAAAATCTGAAAGATCTCCGATCATTTATGGGTTTAGTGAATCAACTAGGCAGTTTTTCTTCTGAAATAAGTGCTTCTGCCTCACCTTTGAGAGATCTTTTGAAGAAAAAGAATACATTTTTATGGACAACGAATCACGATGAAGCTTTCAAAAAAGTGCGTTCTGCGTTGGTCAACCCACCTATATTAGCACACTATGACCCATTGTTAGAAACTGAATTACATGCTGATGCATCACGCTTAAATGGTATTGGCTATGTTATTTTGCAAAAACATGGACAAATGTGGAAACTTGTACAGTGTGGCTCCAGATTTTTATCAGAGACAGAATCAAGGTATGCAATGATCGAAATTGAATTATTAGCAATCACATGGTCTGTACAAAAATGTAAACTGTATTTACTAGGCTTACCGGAGTTCAGAATTATTTCAGATCACAAACCATTGATTCCAATTTTGAATAGCTATACTCTGGATAAAATAGAAAACTGCAGACTCCGAAGGCTAAAAGAGAAGTTGTCAGAATTTTGTTTCAAAGCTGAATGGCGTAAAGGCAGTTACCATGTGATGCCTGATGCTTTATCCCGTTCTCCAGTAACGCATCCTTCGACAGAGGACATGTTAGCAGAAGATTTGACAGAAGATATAAGAGCTATACTGGTTCAACAGATTGAGTCAATCAATGAAAAAGATTCTGCTTTTCATGATCCGTCCTTGGAAAAGCTTCAAGAGATAGCTTTAAGTGATACAGATTATCAAGACTTAGTAACTCAAATTGTGAATGGCTTTCCAGAAAATAGAAAAAATCTAGCAGACAATCTCAAGCCATTTTGGAATATAAGGAAAGATTTGACAATTGATGATGGCCTCATCTTGAAAGGATGTCAAATTTTGATACCAATGAGAGCACGAAGAATTGTTCTAGAAAGATTACATGATTCTCACCAAGGCATAGAGAGAACTTTGCGTAGAGCCAGAAGTGTAGTATATTGGCCAGCAATGACTTCCGATATTAAAAATTTGGTGGAATCATGTGAAACTTGTCAAAGTTTACGACCATCTTTACAAAAAGAACCAATGATGTACGATCCTCTTCCTCAAAGACCATTTCTCGATGTCTCGACTGATCTTTTCTCTTGTGCTGGCAAACATTATCTTGTGTATGTTGACAGACTTTCTGGATGGCCGATAGTTTGTCATTACGGAAACAAGGATCCAAACAGTTCCTTAATCATCAAAGATTTGAAGAAAATTTTTTCAGATACAGGAGTTCCTATCAGACTTCGATCAGACAATGGTCCTCAGTTCAGCTCCTACGAGTTTAAATCGTTTTTAGAAGACTGGAATATTCGTCAAAGCCCATCAACTCCATACTATGCTCAAAGCAATGGACATGCAGAAGCAGCAGTGAAGGCAATGAAGATGTTAATACTGAAGTGTACAGAGTCTGGAAGATTAGATGGAAGCAAATTTTGTGCTGGACTTCTGGAATGGAGAAACACACCAAAGGAGAATGGAATATCACCAGCACAAATTCTGTATGGACAAAATTTGAGATCATTAGTTCCCGTACATCAAAAATCTTTTGACAAAAAGTGGAATAACATTTCTGATATGTGTGACAAAAATTATGCACAAAGAAAGGAATATCAAGCAAAAATATACAATAGAGATTCTAAGGAGCTCAAAACAATTCCAAAAGGATGTAAAGTCAGGATTCAAAACCCAATAACAAAATTATGGGATCGAGTTGGAATAGTAACCGAAATTGGGAAATATCGACGTTACATCGTAAAACTTCCCAGTGGCAGAGTTCTTATAAGAAATAGGAAGTTTCTCATACCATGCCGATGCCGCCAGGATGGAGGGGAATGAAGAGAGACGTCGATGGGGAGATGATGTGGTGTGGATCAATCTTTATGCCACCCGCTACCTGAATATATTTTAGAGTTAGACTTGTCAGTTAGACATAGAGAATTAGTAGTCAATTTGTGTAGAATAAAGACTATAAAACATAACACCTTACAATATCATCAATACTTTTTACGAAGTATTTATTGAACTCCTGGGCTATATGATACTCCTCCTGCAATGTTTGGCTTTCAAATTTGATTTCAACCGATGTCGAGCGATTCTTCTCAGGAAGTAACCTCTTCAAGTTTTTCCACATTTCACGTGCATTATTTTTATTTTTATCAATTGATTCAAGATAATATCGTTCCTTCTCCAATTTAATCTGTCTGACTATATCATTCCGAACTCGCTTGTATTCTTCCCAGGCTCCCTCAACATTTCCTCTTGTGGCTCTAACATACAATTCATCTCTAACTTGCATGTTTTGTCTTACATTATCTGTTATCCAAGGCTTATTCAAAAACTTCTGTTTGATGATACATTTCTGCATGGGGCACATAACATCCAGAGTGTGAATGATATTCTCAACAAAAAGATCAGCCAATACATTCACATTTCCACTGATATCATTCCACGAAGCTCCAATTAAATGATCATGAACTTGTTCCATTTTGTAGTTCTTCATTTTTCGCCTATAAACTATCGTCTGATTGTCAACACTCCGGACCTGACCAAGATGAATAGACAGAATCGAATGGTCCCCGATTTTGGGTGTTAGATGTACATTTATAGGTAGATTTTTGTTATTTGTTATCACATAATCAATAAGGGTTTGGCTTCTGTTAGTGATTCGTGTCGGAGTATTGACGATCTGGGAAAAACCATTCAAATAAATGTGTGATAAAATTTTCTCACCATAAAAAGATGTTTTCAATAAATCAAAGTTGAAATCCCCCATAATTATGTTTACTCCCTGGTGTCATGATAGTGTTAACAGTTGATATTGTGGGTACTTGTAGAGGCGGACTGGTAAATGAACCGCACGCAGTTATCCCCACTATTTGTAGATATTGATGCATATAGGAAATAAAGGATTTAGATCAGTCTCATAAAATATGTGTTTCTATTCACACCTCAACACGCACTACCCAAGAACATGACATGGCGCTGCGAACAGGATCAAGATAGAATTTGTTCAGATCCAAAACGTTTAAACTTCAAAAACGTAATCTCGTTATCGAATACACGCAGTACAAAGTTGGTGACGCGCTGGTGAAATTTCGTGACTCGTAAAAACGTGCAAAGGTGACCAAAATGGCGACAGGAATTTCGCCGCCATCGGCCATGGAATTTACCGGACTTTTAGACGAAAACTGGAAGTTCTACAAACAAAAATTCGAACTATACCTAAAAGCCACTGATGGAAGCAAAAAATCATCTGAAACAAGAGCGTCGATTTTACTATCAACGATTGGCGACAAGGCTTTAAAGATCTACAACAATTTCAAGTTTGAAGATGACAAACAGAAAATGGACTATGACACAATCATGCAGTGTTTTGACAATCATTTTAAACCTGAGAAAAATGTCACGTATGAACGGCACATGTTTTTCCTCCGAAACCAACACAATGGTGAGTCTATTGATGGATATGTAAATGAGCTACGTCAACTCAGCACCACCTGCGATTTCGGAGACCTTCAAGATAGTCTCATCAAAGATCGCCTGCTTCTAGGCATCAGTGAAGTCAGTGTTAAATCAAACCTCCTGCAAATTAAGGACTTGACATTGGAAAAAGCCATAACCATCTGCAAGACATCCGAGAGAACCAAGCTACAAATGCAAACGCTAAATAGTGAGATGAACTCCTTGTCACTCCACAGAGTCCACTCATCCCGCCAAAAATCACCAAACATGGCGGACGGAAATGGTTCAGCGCAAGACGTCCAAAGACGCTCCTTTTATGGTAACAACAGCAATCACCGGCGAACATGGAATAACCCCCACCACCCGACCAGTCATCATCACAGCAACTCTCGACCAAAACCACAACAAAAGAGGCATGGAAACAAAAAACTGTTTATTTGTAGAAATTGTGGAACCCAACATTCCATAAACCAGTGCCCGGCCTACGGTAAGAAATGTTTGAAATGTGACAAAACAAATCATTTTGCTAAATACTGTCGTTCAGTTCAGGAAGTAAATGTCGAAAGTGAAAGTTCTTATTCTGATGATACTTCAACTTCAGAATATTGTATTGATTATATAACAAGCGTAAATATTATCAAGAAAAATGACTGGAATATAGATTTGAAAGTTCATAATAATACTACAATTAAATTTAAGCTAGACACAGGCGCCGAAATAAATGCTATTCCTGCAAAATTCTTAAGAGATTTAAATATTCATAAGAACAATTTGATGCATTCTGACTTACGAGTCTCAACTTATACTGGCACAAAAATTGACATTTTAGGCAAATGTTCCCTAAAGTGTAAATACAAAAACTTTAATGACTCCATTGATTTTTACATAGTCAATAACGAATTTGCTCCTGCTATTTTGGGAAAAGCAGACTGTGAAAGACTAAATCTATTAAAATTCGTGGGCAACATTCAAAAAACAATTTTCCAAAATGATTATTCTGATATTCCTAAACAGTACAAAGACATTTTTGACAGCATTGGTACTCTTAAATGCGAAAAATATCACATAAATACAGATCCCTCAGTCAACCCTGCAATTCACCCCCCGCGAAAAGTCCCATTTTCCTTACACAACAAATTAAAAAAATTACTTAATGATCTTGAGAAAAAACAAATAATTGCTAAAGTGAACAAACCCACAGAATGGGTGAGTAGTTTAGTTCTAGTGCACAAACCAAATGGAGACATAAGAATTTGCATCGACCCCCTGCACTTAAACAAAGCTATAATTCCAGAAAATTATCCTCTACCGACGATGGATGAAATCATCGCAAAGCTTTCTAATGCTAAATACTTTTCCAAATTAGATGCGAGTCAGGCCTTTTGGCAAGTCACATTGGATGATGAAAGTTCATACAAATGCACATTCAATTCGCCTTTTGGGCGATATAGATTCCTGCGCATGCCATATGGAATCAAACCCGCCTCTGAGGTTTTCCAAAAATATATCAGGCAACATTTTGATGATATGCAGGGCGTGTTATCATATATTGATGATTTTCTAATCTGGGGTGCTACAAAAAAAGAGCACGACGAGAGACTCAAATCAACACTTGAACGTGCCCGCGAAATTAATCTTAAATTAAACTTTAAAAAGTGCGAATTCGGGGTACAAAAAATAAAATTTATGGGACACATTTTTTCAAGCCAAGGCGTTGAACCGGATCAAGATAAAATATTTGCAATACAAAACTTTCTTAAACCACAAAATAAAAAAGACGTGGAAAGATTCTTGGGTATTATTACATATATTTCGAAATTTATTCCTAACATGTCGTTTGAAACAGAACATTTAAGGGTATTACTGAAAAAAGAAACACAGTGGCACTGGGACGACTTACAAGAAAAATCATTTCATCGTTTGAAAGAAATCTTAACCAAAAAACCAATATTACAATACTTTGATAATAAAAAACCCATCACTTTGTCAGTAGATGCTTCCCAAAATGCCATCGGATCGGTCTTACTGCAAAATAACTTACCTGTCTACTACATCTCCAAAGCATTAACTGAAAGCCAAAGAAACTGGGCTCAGATCGAAAAAGAAATGTTTGCAATAACCTATTCCTGTTTAAGATTTCACCAATATATCTATGGAAAAAATATAACAATAGAAACAGATCACAAACCGTTAGTATCCATAATCCAAAAACCATTGCATTCCTGCCCCATGCGTCTTCAGAGAATGTTAATACAAATTCAGCCTTACAAAATAAATTTAATATTCAAACCCGGAACTCAAATACCAATTGCCGATGCACTTTCACGAGCGCATGATTTTAGTATCAATAAATCAAAAATGGAAGACAATCACTCACTTGAAGAAAAAATCGAGGCCCAGATTTTATCTCTAGAATCGAATACCCCAATTACAAACGGAAACCTGACTAACATAAAAACAGAAACAAAAAATGATCCACTACTTGTGAAAGTTATATATTTTTTGAAAAACAGATGGCCAATTTCTAAAAAACTAGATTCCAGTTTAAAACCATTTTATATCATCAGAAACAATTTATCGTTTTCTAATGATCTATTATTATACAACAATAAAATAGTCATACCAAAAAAATTGCAAAAAGAAATGCTGACCAAATTACATGTAAGTCATTTAGGCCGAGAAAAAACAAAATACTGGCCAAACATGTCACAGGACATAGACAACTTCATATCAAAGTGTAGATCTTGCGTAATTTTCTCCAAATCTCCTCCAAAAGAACCTCTTATAAACCACAACATACCTACTAGAGCATGGCAAAAGATAGGGATGGATCTTTTTGAACTCAATGGCAAAAGTTACCTTCTCTTGATCGATTATTTTTCAAAATTTATGGAAGTTAAATGTTTACATAACAACACAAGTTCTAATAATGTAATTATCAAGATAAAACATATCTTTTCTCTCTTTGGCATACCTGACGAAGTCTTTTCGGACAACGGTCCACAGTTTTCATCAAACACTTTTAAAAACTTTGCAAATGAATGGAATTTCAAGCATAGCACAAGTAGCCCGTTATTCCCACAATCCAATGGACAAGTTGAAAGAACAATAGGTACTGTCAAATCTGTCTTGAAAAAATGCTTTTATGAAAAAACTGACCCCTACATAGCTTTACTAGAGTTACGTAATACGCCCACAGATAATAAATTATATACTCCCGCACAACTGCTATTGAATAGAAACCTAAAGAGCATTCTGCCAGTCACGGAAACTCATTTAAAACCTAAAATAGTTAATACTAGCAGGTATCGAAAGCGCCTCAAGCAAAAGCAGGAGAATATAAAGAAGTACTTTAACAAAAACGCCAGAAAATTATCCAAACTTAGTGTAAATCAAAATGTCTTGATAAAACATAATAAACATTTTTCTGTCCCAGGTAAAATAATTAAAATTAACAAAAATCCCCGAAGTTATGACATTAAATTGTACAATTCTCAAAAAATTGTAACCAGAAATCGCCATCACATAAAAAAGGATCCACAAAGGACCAACATAGAAGATAATGATTCCTTCCAATATCCTCAAAGTTTTGTAAACGAGGAAGAAAATGCGGATTGCGATTTCTATGTTACAAAGTTTGGACGAATTTCCAAACCACCAGTTAGATTTAATATTACTTAGTTTTCCACATAATACATATAATATTATATCTATGATTATGAGTATAACATATCGTAGGAACTGTAAATATTGTAAATATCATTATAATAATATAGGTAGAAACCACTCTAAACTTAAGACGAAATTTTGCTGACATTCCATTGTTTTTATTCTTAGTGACAAACTTTGTGTACAGAGTCAGCTGTTTACTTCAAACATAAATAAGCAATGGGTTCGTTGGCTTGTAGTTTTTGTATCCGGAATGATAACATTATTGTACTGAATTTGGAACTTTAAATTGAATAGGGTATTAGTCATACATTATATGGTAATTTATTAGGCATTAGGATCATATTTGATTTCATAAATAAATATCGCATCACTTATATTTTTATACATATTTCTATACAAAGAGGGGGATGTCATGATAGTGTTAACAGTTGATATTGTGGGTACTTGTAGAGGCGGACTGGTAAATGAACCGCACGCAGTTATCCCCACTATTTGTAGATATTGATGCATATAGGAAATAAAGGATTTAGATCAGTCTCATAAAATATGTGTTTCTATTCACACCTCAACACGCACTACCCAAGAACATGACACCTGGAACCCACTGACACTGTCCATGTAGTCTTTGAAAAAGTCAACAAATTTTACATTTTCCATCTGAGGTGGATGATACAAGACCGAACACAGATACTTAATCCTAAACAAGGAGAACTCGACAGACAATAACCAAACATAGTTCTGTTCACATATCACCTTAGTCACCTTATACTTTAAGTCATTTCTTATCAAGGCCAACACTCCCCCCGTCCTCCTATTATTCGTTACACACTTTTCCACCCTGTAGCCATCAATGTCCAGTTCAACGGGTTCCACATCGGAGGACACATGAGTTTCCGACAAAAACACTAACCGGGGTTTCCAGTCATTAATCAACACTATTATGCTGTCTTTGTTATTCAGGTAACCCTGACAATTAAGATAAACAATGCTGGAGTTTAATGTCCATTTGGTATTTAATTGCTATTGTAAAAATTTATTCAAGCGGATCTTCTCAATACGTTTGTAAGTTTCACACTTATTAAAATCCCATACAGCATGCACAATGTCCAGTTTCATTCCGTATTTTTGATTAGACGTTACACAATTGATACACTTTAATGAACTTGACAACCAAGAAAAGCTACAATTGCAATACAAAATTCACGCGCTGGTTAGCCAAACCTACATCAAAAACAAGGAGAAAAGACGTCCGAATGATGTAGTTCGACAACATGAAGCTGGTTTTCAAGAAACAAGTTCTTCTCGACTGCCCCTAAGCCTAAACCAATATGATATGGAAACCGATCTTTACTCCAACACGGATTCTATTGTCAGGAGTTATGTCCAGACATGATCAATGTTCTCTGAATTACCATCATTATTTTTTTTAATTATTTTTGTTCGAAATGTGAACTTTACTTTGATTATATTGAAATGGAGCTCAATTTGGATTTTTACTAAAAGACATTGTACCTACTCACCTTAAACATATTACCAGTCGTTCTTTGGGCTTGACCTGCTGCCTTAAACCGACTCTCTATTTCACCAAACAATGTTTAGTTCTTTTTAAAATATAATTGAATGTTTCAAGAGACATTCTGGTGTACGAAAAAAACCTTGCTGGGTCCTGCTTCAATTTACAAAATAAATGATAATATTCACCATATTTCTGACGCTTTCTATTTATTGGATGTAGTGCATATCTTCTCTTTCTAGTTTTATTAATTATTCTGCAGGGTCGAACTGATGACTTCTCAGAAAGCAGTAAAAGTCTCACAACGTCTCTCGAAGAAGGCATAATGAAGACTAATTTAAATGAATATAAAGTCGCTCACGTATTGCGGCTGTCCTAGCCAGTACCGCTCATCGCGCCAAAACGTTGCCGCTCTACCGCTTAAGGGGATATTGGCACTGTGTATTAACTTCTTATAAGTTTCCTGGGCACATTTTTCAACAGATTTTAACTAATTTTTGACATTATATTTTTTGAAGGATTCTTGAACGATCCATTGACACCGATTTTTGATAAATTTTAAAATCGTCTTTCAAAAAACCTCAATTTCAGTGAAATATAGTTTTGCGTTAACCATTCTCTAGCGAATGAAATTTACAACTTATTTTGCCAAACATAAAATTTCCAAATTTCTATTCATTATACCGTAAAATTTATATAAACCTTCCGATAGTAGCGAGAGAGGGTGTTTAATTTTTTTTTGGCGTACCGCCCAAAAATCACCTCACCACTTTCAAGTGAACGAACGCGGACGCCTCCGAAGACCGGCCAGCTAGAATGATGAAAATAAGCCAATTATTTTATTGATTGATTGGGGGTTGAAGGTACTTTTTTGAAGTTGAGGTTCCTCCGAGATAATGCTTGCAGAGTGAATTCTTGTTTGCAGGCGCAATAGCACGATGTCCAATGTGCGTTTGTGGATTTCACATCATTTTTATCAAGAACTGAGTGCCGATATTGTACAGGATGGAACAGCCAAATGGAATAAATTCGAGAACTAATGAAAGGGGACGTTTTCCGAAAAACTCTCGGGAACGTCGATTGATATTTTTCTTTGACCATTTTTGCCAGCAAAAACATTTTATAGAGGGTGTGTCATGTAGCAGTGGCTGATATCAACTTTGTTATTTGAAATTCAACACCCAGTATGATATTCAATTTTTGAATTCTTTAGCAAATTCTAGACATTTTTAATGTAGGCGATATTATCCTTTACCTATCATTAACTGTTTTGAAAATATCAAGTGTTTTCAGATTTATTGCATAAATTGATATTACAAAAATAAAATTATTTCATTACAGAAATTCGTTAGAACACACTCAAAAGTTGATTAATACCAAGTAGTTATACTGTCTATTTCTTGATAATGTGAAAAAAATAAAAAATCCAAAAATCAAGCCTGATCAAGTACAATGTCACTCCAGTCAGACAAATTTTTTATATCTACATATCAGTAGAAACACACGCTGAAATGGTTTCCACTTACTTTCTCATTTCCAAGACCTAAATGGGGGACAAGTATTGACTGTGTTGTGTGTTGTGGCGATTTTTTTACATTTTTCCAATAAATCTAAAAACACTGCATATTTCCGAAACAGTTGAAGATAGGTAGAAGACATATTCTCAAGAGAAATATGTTTAACATTCTCTGAATAATCTAAAAATTGAATAATATACAGGGTATTGTATCTAAAGTAACAAAGTTGGTATCAGCCACTGCTAGATGACATTCCCTGTATAAAATGTTTTTGCTGGAAAAAATGTACAACCACAAATATCAATCAAAGTGTAGGAGCGTTTTTCCAAAAACGTCCCCATGCATTGGTCAGTCATCGAATTTATTCCACTTGGCAGTTCCACATTAATTTTTGTATTTTATCAACGTTTTCTGTTTCATCAATTTTCATATCATTTTGTCAGAATTATCAAGTACTTATTCTCATTAGTCTCTGAATAAAAAATAAAAACATACGAAAATCGATGATATATAAATAGTATCGATTCTTTAGATTCCACTGACGCATGACGTCACGAATATTACTTTTTACTATTTATAGTAGGTTCTTATGAAATATTTAAAAAAAAAAGGATGACAATAATTGAGCCAATTTTGAAGAGATGCAATTTTTAAAATTTGTAGAATCCTGCCAATCACATACATATGTACTCAAATGATGTACGGATTTTTATGTATAAATTGCACTTTTTTACCATTCCAAGGACTTTTTAAACTTCCCTATCATAAAATTCCGTAAATCGTTTGATTCTAAACAACTCTTTCAAATAAAATTTTCCTTAAAAATTAAGATTGGAAGTTGCTTACTCCTAGATAAAATTAATGTTTTCGCAATTTCTGGCCACCCCGTGTAAACAAATTACTTAATTTCTGGATGAATCATTTTTTTTTAAGCAAAACTTTTTATGAAGAATAGGTACTTTTTTTTGCTAAAATCGATTACAAAAAACTTTCCATTTGTTAAATAAATTTGGGCTCACGCTGTAGGTAATAGTAGGTATACCTCAAGCCTCAAGTGTATAGCTAAGACTAGTACCTCAGGACTTCGGGACGTACATATGCTATTTTTCTGATAACTCCTCAGAAACAAAGGATAATTTTTATTTCAATTCGTATTTTTTCGTATTGCTGTATTAATAGTTACGGTTGGTATTGCGGAATTATTATTTACCTTGCTGAAGGAAAGTTTCTTACTAAATTGATACATTTTTTTTTCAGCTGCATGATCAGGAAAAAAAAGAACATCATAATTATCTCTTGACGGCTAGGTTGAATCAAGATATCAATGAAAACCTATTCTCAGTTATTAGGCAGCGTGGAGGATATTGTCGCAATCCACCTGCACAAAGGTTTTGATGCATTTTCCGACAAGTTACAATTAAAAGCTTGCTTCGTTCAGCTGAAACTTCAAATTGTGAAGAGATTTCTTCTTGTCAGTTGATGAGTCACTCTTGAAAAGGAAACAACTTAGACCCCAGTGGTGTTCCAGAAACACATCACGACGACGGCGACGAGGCCGAACAAGATTCAGAATCTGAAGAAGACATACCTGCTTGCGTTTCTCAACAAACAGACTTGGAGAGTTGTTCTGAAGCAATGTTTGCGGGCTGCTGCGCAAGCAAATTATTTAAAATGAATAACTGTATGCAGTGTAAAGACATACTCCTTTCAAGAAAACCATTGGAGAAAGGTTCACAAGATACTCTAATAAAAAATGTATAAAACAATTAATGATCAATAAGGTAGAGGCTATTTTAGGACCTGATCTGAAAAAATATTCATGTTGTATTGACTATTTCACATTTTTCCTACAGATTTTGTGTATTGCAAAAATATATTCATCATGCAAACAAATCAGTAGTGTTATGGGAGCAAAGGCTGAGCATGGTAAATCTTCGACAAAAAAAAACAAATTGGATATTTTCAAAAATCAGTGAAAACCTGAAAACTTCAACTTCACAAGATCGATAATAAGTACATGTTGACAATGTACCATGTCATTGTATGATATCCTTTTAACTTGTTGTTTCAAAAGGCTGTGAAATAATTATTTTTTCAGTTATAAGATTGAATTAAGGAAAGAAAAAATAATAATGGGTAATGTGAATAAAGAACAAGTACAGTCTGTTCATGGCTTTCCTGCGGTTACGTCATACTTTTCCGTCTCTCTCTTACACATTGAAAATAAAATCACGTACGTCTGGACGAGGGTCTTTCGGAACAATTTCACATGTGGAGCGATCAATCTACGACACACTGCCAAACGTCAAATACTGTGACGTGACCGCAAGAAAGCCATGAACAGACTGTAAAAGCTTTTACTCAATTTTTTTAAGATAAATAACTGGCAAAGATAGTATTATAGCAAAAGCTTTCACTTTTCTTTATTCATGGTAATTACCATTTCATAATATAAAATGTTGTATGATAATCAATATATAGGTATTTGATATTGTACTTCACATTCATATCACAAAAATGCAATATATATCGTTTAAATATTTTTTGAGTGTTTGTATTCAGACTACTCTTTTTAAAGGCTGAGTCAGAACAGTTTGTCTATCTGGTTGTCTATACAACGTGTCATAAAAATTAGAACATTCATTGTCTTTCATAAGATTCAATGTTACCATGTTCTGATACAAAATTTCTCCCTTGAAAAAGAAGATATCATGTCAACTCAAAGATTAAAATGTTAAGGGACATACTCCTTTCACGGAAAAAAGCATAAGAGCATAGGTCCGGAAGAGTCCATTGTTTCTGGAAAAGGGTGTTGCGAACTCAAAAAAAATTTACGCCACTGACTTTATTGTGATTTTTATTTTTTTCTTGAATGACTCGACCAAAAATACAACCTTTTTATCTCATAGATTTTTTTTTGTATCTGGCCTGGTTTTATTTGTTGTAAAATACTTTACCCGTGTAAAGTATAAAAATAATTTGCGGAGTTTGAAAGATTGTTTTTTTTTTTGACAACGAGGCCATCAGATACGAAAAAACTCTAAGAAAACTCTAAGTAAAAAGTTATATTTTTGTATGTTTCATTTCCGAAAAAAATAAAATTCAGTCAGTCGATGAAGTCAGTGGCGTTTTATTTAACAAAAATATTTGGTAAGATGCCCGTCGGGAGTCGGGACGGCACTGGTCTTTATAATTTCTATCTAGTTAAGGCTACATTAGGCTTTCATTACGAAAGATTGATCTGCCAAATTTAAAAAAATCGATTCAACGATATCTGTAACATTTGTAAAAGACCGATTTTTCTTAAGTTCAACTCCATGCCTCTTGAAAACCATGCAATTTCGAACCCACGTTCATATGAACTTTTTTTGTGAAATAGCTCAGGAATACGTTCTTAAATTTAAAGTACGCAATTATAAAACACCCTGTTCTTATATAGACAAAAACAGAAATTATTATTGAAAATATTTGATCAGAACTAAAGAGTTCAAATATGCAATTAGGTGATCAAAGATAGGTTTCTCTATTGTCACCAATTCTATTATGAATGATGAATATTTAGCTTTTGTGTGATTTCTAAAAATACGATAACTTTTGTTTCTTGATCTTGTCTAACAATTTTGCAATTTAAACACGTGATGAATGCATATCTATTTAATATTGCCAATGGGAAAATACATATAAATAATGTTTTCAATATAAATGGGTGTAATGACTGTAACGGACAATTGGCAATTTTTAGGAAAATATGAAAAATATCAAGATTATCAAGTACTGATGCCCTCAATGTTTGAAACAACAATAAACGGTGGCCACGGTGTCTACTAATGTAGTAATCACCGATTAAAGACCCTCAGCCAACCTCCAATTTGCTCCAATAGTCACGCTTATAATATCCAAGAGTATTCATATAGATACTCTGCTGATATGCTGTATTTACCTGGCTCAGAGATAATGGCGTATGGTACTGCAATGAGAAGAAGAGAGTGAGAGAAATATACTTATTATTATACGTATATGGTGAGAGAGAGGATTGCTTCAGCACCGTCCCTTTTTTGATCATGTAGGGAAATTCGCGTTGACTTTTTCATTCATTTAGTTTATTTTTGGGTTGGTATTTTAAAATTTTTTTTTGCTGACAAATTTTGGGCAGAATACGTGTAAAATATCAAGTGATTTGGAAATGTATACAAATTGTCCATTGCATTGCAACCTTTCATATTGTCAAAAATAAAGGTTCTTCACTCTTGAGCAGAATACATATTTTCTAATAAACCTCGTATATGACTAAAAAAAATTTTACCACATGATTGTGTTTCAGACATGAACATGTAGAATTTAGAACTTCTTATAAAGAATAACTTGTTTTCTTTAGACTAATAATAAAAAAGTTTTCCAAGTCTCCGTAACTTGGAACCATATGCCATTGGTTCCAGGTTACGGTTACGTACTGTATACCTGATCTTCATTCTTTACCTGCAAAAGATCCCATTACCATTTCATAATTTTCAATAACCAATAAAGATCAAGTACCTTTACACTTCACTTTGAAACACGTTTATTAATTTCCATATATACATTAGAGAGTACCTATATACAGAGTCTTTGTGCTAAAGGGACAATCAGCCTTATATCGGAAAGTAATAGTGATACGCTTATACAAATTCACACTCTTTTTTTTAAATAGTGGCAGTTATCTATCAATTCCGGTTATACCGGAAGTAGATATCAACTTCCTTATTTTAAATGGGAACCCCAATTTTATATTTCCCATTCAGATTGCTTTTTGAAAATTAAGGACAGATTTTCCAATATTATCCATGGTCATCTTTGATTATTTTGGAGATATTTGCATTTTAAGAAAAAAAATGAGTTAGGTAAGGAGGTTACTTTGAAGCTTTGTATCTCAGAGACTATAAGATGTAAAACAATAAAATTTTGGAGGTTTCTATAGAAAATGCTAGTCATCCAAATAGCCTTGATCAATTTTTACAATAATCTACAGTTTAAGATCTGACAATTTAAGAAAAACAAAAAACTTCGGTTTTTCCAAAAAAACTCGGGTTTTTCAAATGGAATACCCCATTTTTAATTCAGATATGGATTCTTGGCAAAATTTTCTTCCGATTGACACTACATTGCCACATACCTTAAATAGATAGTTTTTAAGTTATTTACATTTTAAAATTAATCCATCAAAAAAAATGCAAATTACTTGAAAACTATTAATTTTAAAAAGAGTATAATGTTATTTATGTCTCTGTTTAAATATTGAGATCAGTTTATCAAATGACATCTATGGCCATCTCTCAACGATCTGGAAATATTTGCATTTAAAAAAAAATACAGTTAAGTGAGTTACTTTGACGCTTTGTATCTCGGAGACCATTGGACGTAAAACAATATGAATTTTGAGGGTATGTTCCTGTAAAAAATGCTGGTTATTTGAATGATCATTATCATTTTTCACAATAATCTACTACATACCACAAATTACAGTTCATTTTTTTTTTAAGTTACAGTGACAGATCAAAATTATAGGTTAAATGTTGTCAAAAAAAAAATAAATTTTATAACATGCTCGTGACTTTGGCATATTTATTTGATAGAACTGGCCGTTTGTCAGTGCAAGAAAATTTCAGAAATAATGCCTGGGGGCAAATTTATTTCGCAATATGTAAAAGATGCGGTACGGGGCACAATATAAACAATTCCGTTTGCTGCGTCCAGATATACCAATAGCTGAACATGTTGAAGCACTGGAAAAAATTGTCAAAGTATGTACTCTCTTCTGAAAAAGAATTTTTTAAAAATGGTATTAAATATTTTTTAGATTCATTACTATAAGATATATAAAATTTTGAGACAGAAGGAAGATTTGAAGGCAGATGAGGAAAATAGGAAATGCAGGGGCAGAATAATCAAGGGGAAATGGTTTAACAACTTTTACTTGCGCAGTTCCTCGCGCAAGTAAAAGTTGTTAAACCATTTCCCTTTGATTATTCTGCCCCTGCATTTCTTATTTTCTTCATCTGCCTTCAAATCTTCCTCTTGTCTCAAGTAGGCAGATTTTTGAATATTTGAGGATGGGAAAACATTCTACGTTGAACGACTTATTAAATCACGTTAAAAAAGAAGTCGGACTCAAGGGTTCCAGGAGCTTACTTCACAAAATTATTCGCGATATGGGCTTTAAATACAAAAAAGTAGACGGTAGAAAAATTTTATGTGAAAGAAGTTAAGTGGTTCGGGCAAAAATTGCTTATTTGAGGAAATATTTACAATATTTGGATTCGGACGATCACGTTGTGTTTGTGTTTTTGGACGAGACCTGGATTTACAAAAACGGAAGTGGTGTGAGACGTTGGGTGAAAGATGATGACAAAAGAATAAATGAAATCAAAATTACCAGTGAAGGGGATCGGTTAACAGTTTTACATGCGGGTTTCAGGGGGGGGATTTCTTCCAAATTGTGGTATGCTTTTCTCGAGTAGAAACAACGATAGGGATTACCATAAAACTATGAATGGGAATTAATTTTTCGAATGGGTTGAAAGTCATCTAGTTCCTAACTTGAGCAAAATTAATGAAAAATGCATTATAGTCATGGACAACGCGCCTTATCATTTGGTTCTTAGTGAAAAAAAAATTACAAAAAACTCAAATAAATCAACGATTTCGGAATATCTTTTATCTCAAAAAATTTTCGTTAATGGCTCGTGTACAAAAAAAGAGCTTTGGTGCCTCCCCAAACCTCTTTTGTCAGAAAATCTAGGAAAAAAATATGTGGTTGACGAGTATCTGAGAGCAAAGCGATCTGAGGTTCTTAGATTGTCTCCATATCATTGCCAGTATAATCCAATTGAAATGGTCTGGGCCTTTTGCAAAACTCATTATAATAGGCATATTTCGGAAACCACTATTTCTAACCATAATAAAGTAAAATACATTTGGCAAGAGGCCATTTCAAAATTCACCTGCGAAATGTGGCAAAATTGTGTTGATCACACAGAAAAATTGATCAGAGAAGATTGAAGGAAATATATGGGAAACACAGAAGTCTCCAACGTTTCTCCTTTATTCATATCGTTCGAAGAAGAATCTGATTCGGAAGATGAGACAATGGCTTATGAATCCGATGAAGAAAACTCCTCGTGTTGAAGTCCAGTTCTTTGTTGTAATAAATGGGTGCTTTCCACAATAAACTCCTTTGAAGTGATTTCCTAAGAAATTATTTACCAGTAAATTGACCTGTATAAAAGTTGTTCATAATAAAAATATGAGGAATTTTTCCCCATGAACTTTCTATGTCATTTGATTTTTTTGGAGATGGCGCCCAGTTCATGGACAAAATAGGGTAGTTTAGTTTTTTTGTTGAGTAAGGGGTATATGCACCGTAGAAATCTAATCCGGATTAAGCATCTATCGCGATTATCCTCCATACCACCTAATGGAAAATAATCGCGATGAAGTCTTCATCCGGAGTAGATTTCTACGGTGCATATACCCCTTAGTGAATTCACCAAATTAAAGGTGTCCATAATGAAATTACATGCAACCACATCACACTTCTTCACAATGTATCAATCAGAAATAGAAAATCAGTAATGATTAGACGCAGCTTATTTCTGTTAGTGAACTTTGTTAATACACACACCTCCAAAAGTCTTGGATCCCGATTTATACTAGTATATAGTACTCTATTCTTTTCCCAAGTTTGGGTGCTCGGACTTTTTTTTTGTTTTAAAGTCATTAGGTATACCTTTTTGACCTCTGAAAAAAAAAAAGCCACTCTTGATGGTTTTTCAAAGTGGTTTTAGAAAAAGATTGATGATCACATTCGAAAGAGGGGCAACAATTATACCGACCCTGAAAATTACACTACAATTATTGACAATTTTATAGCCTAGATATGCGGTTTTGAAGTTGCTTAAAATGATAAATGTCTCAAGCTTTTGGCCAGAATTGCCAATTTAAGGCAATTTTGACATCTTTTAAATCGCATATCTAGTCTAGATCTTTAATATCAGAAGAAATGGGGAAAAAACCGGAGGAGTCCAAGACTTTTGGATATGTGTGTAGTATCCTATCAACCAACCCATCTGCTAAAGAATCTATCTTTCCTCTCAGTTACGCCCCCTAGCGGTCATTTCAGAAACTTGAAAATATTTTCTAGGTTTTTTTCTTGGCCGTTTTAGTCATAATTTTTTTTTGTCGCAAGCCTCTAGGATGGATAGTTTTCCAGAAACAGTACATCGCATTCCTTGTTGGCCACCCTGTACACCCTCTTATTATATTTCATCCATATATCGTAAATAAGACTGGGCAATAAATAATAATGGTGGACCTGGATAAACCATTCGAAATGATGGAAATATAGAATATTTTATTGAGTATGTTCAAATTCATATCACTCATCTCTATTGAAGAAGTTTCAACTTCTATACATCTATTCCGAAATAATTATAACAGTCTTTTAAATATATTTTGAACATACCCCAACAAAACAAATCATAGTTTTGTGACCATTTTAATATAAAAAGGTTGGCCAACCTTTAACCTATAACTTTGTTCTATCACTGTAACTTGAAAAAAAATGAACTGTATAAAAAAAGTCTCTGGTTTTTCAAACGGAATTCTTGCCCCTTTTTCCATTTCAGATATTGATTATAGATAAAAATTTCTTTCGGTTGACACTACATTGTCCCACAGCTAAAAGTGATATCATGTAATTCAATTTTTTTTCAATAAAGTAATTTGAAAATGTGAATAACTTCAAAACTATCAATTTTAGGTATAAGACAATGTAGTGTCAATCAAACGAAAATTTTGTAAAGGATTAACATCTGAAATAAAAAATGGGACATTCCACATAGAAAACCCGAGCTTTTTTGGAAAAACTGAAGTTTTTTTTTATGTAAGGGAAGTTTTTTGTTTTTCATAATTTGCCAAGACCCTGTAGATTATTGTAAAGAATGATCAAGATCATTTGGAATACCAGCATTATAGGTAACCTCAAAATTTAATTTTTTTACGTCTAATAGTCTCTGAGATACAGAGCCTCAAAGCACCCAGGTTAACTCTCATTTTTTTCTTAAAAGGCAACTATTTCCAAAATGGTCAAAGAAAGCCATATATATTATTCAGTAATCTGACCTTAATTTTCAAAGGAATCTAAATGTGAAATAAAAAATTTGGGTTCTCATTTAAAGTAAGGAAGTTGGTAGCTACTTCCGGTATAACCGGAAGATATAGATAACTGCCAGTATTTTAAAAAAGAAGTTCATGGTCGAGAACCTTTGTGTGAGAATTTTTATGAGCGTATCACTATTACTTTTAAAAGAAAGACCCCGTATAAGCACTGGTTTGATTAATTTTCCAAGTGAACAATCACTACTTGTTGAATAAATGTTATAAGATTTCCAGATAAGTTATTTGGTGTGAAGTTTTTGATGGAATGTGGCGGAATACCCAACAAAATCTGGTAAATAGTGTTAGTAATAATAATTGTATTAAAATAATTTATTTCAATAGTTTCCGATACATACAAAAATACACATATTATTCCAATCAGGTACCTAAATCAAAGAAAAAACGATATGCAAAACTGGCGCTACCTGAAATTATTCAGTTTCCATATTGCATTCCAAGAAATATTCCGGAGAATAGCATCATAGCATAAAAAGCATTCTGAAAAATTTGGGCCGACCCCTTACCAGTTTGATGGTTTGAATCCGAGAATAACGTACCATCATGTTGTTCTGCGACTTTCTTTTTCGACGTTATACCAAGCCTCCTTAAAAAAAGAGATCTGTAGTATTCTGTAGGAACGAAATGCCGATAATCGTCAACAGAGGGCTTTTTCATTTTTGTATAAAAGTGCAGCTTTGCGCCACCTAACAGGCTTTTGTTGAGTTACTAAAGTTCGGAGAATTGCTTCCATAAGAAATATCCTAATATAGTCTTATTATAAAATGGTAGTAGGGTCCACATACCACTCCAGCTACCGTAAACATATTCCGCATTCAGTTGCACCCCAGCATTAGATACTCGGGTTGCACCCAGTGCACCTAGAAGAAAAATGACAACAGTGTCGATACGTCCGTGTGGTCGCGTGGAATCCAATTGACTCAATAGTCCCGCTGTCTAGTTACCAGCCATGCATAACCATAGATAAAAAATATATATATACGAGAAATATAGAAAATAAACATTAAATTAAAATAAACATAATTATTATTATTCGTCCGATGGCTGGTGGAAAGGATACCTGGTAACTGGCCGAATTGTTTACAGCGCAGTCTATGAGCCCCTTCAGATTTCGCCAACGGACTTTCTGCAGGAACATCAACTTGGCTTGGAGGGTCCTTGATACCTGGATCCGTTCAAAATCATGTTCTTTAGTAAAAAGGAAAGAAACCTACTGATCATCCTGGTTGTATAGTTTTTTTGTAGTATCCTGGCCACTGCTCGCAGTGCATCATTCCTTCATGTGGAATGGGTGTTGAACAGCTCAGCGTTTAAGTGTGAGAATATAAAGTTAATTGTCAAATTTGTAAGGCAATAAGATCTAATACTGATGAACCTGTTTGATGCCACTGGCTTATTCCTATACGACGACGTGGCCAACGTGTTCATTGTCGTAGGCTCCGGACAAGATATCAGTCAGGATGGTCAGGTACCCCGCCATGGATCTTGTGTAAGATATAAAAGCTAGGGGTCACCGTGTTGTGATTTATCATCTTGTTGCAGGTCTCCTTACCATCTTCCACCAAACGAAGCAATTTGGATCAACAATGTATTATATTATAGTTTTCTATTATTTATTTCACAGTTGTTCACATAATATGATCAATTAAATCAAAGACTTTCCCATCCAAAATTTGTTACATTTTAAATATTAAAATGAAAACACGCGTTTTTCATTTCGAACCCTTGAAGTCACCGTCAAGAACTATTGTACTATATTAATCGCAAAATATTACATATGATACATATGATTTGAGACTAAAGGATAGCACTATTTTTTTAAAATAGGTAGAACAATATCGCAAATCTTGCCACTATTCCAAGTACATGTTACTCATCAGATAAAATTGTATGTATTTATATTTATAAAAGAATAAAATTCTCCTAGAAATGTTTAGGCTTAAAAGTTTTTATCAAAAACTGGAATTCGTCGAGAATTTCGAGACCAGATAAGTGGTGTCCCAAGAACCTAGAAATTCTTCGACTTCGTTGAAACGTCCACACTGTGGAATCATCACCAATTTGATTTGGACGTACCTATCTCGCTGATGATCTTTTGTACAAATATGGGTTGGCTTATATGACAGTGAATTGACTTGATTGGTTAAAACTGACCACTGCCTCTTCCGAAACATTTCGGGAACTCTACACTGTCAAGCAATGTGGATGAATCTGCCGACCGGCCTGTTTTCGCATAATATGAACGCACCTTGAAGGCTTTTGGTGCAGGGGTTACAAAAAAATGAAACTTACTTCCTTCCGTAAACTATTAATTTATTTATAAAATTCAAGTGTTTCTTAATTCCAACTAAAACAATAATTCGTAAATAATTATTATAAAAGTGGGTATAACAAGGTGGCAGCTACAATAACGTATACAGGGTGTCCCAGCAAGGGTGGCCACCGGCCATATCTCAGAAACTACTGGACCTAAAAGTTCAGGAAAAAAAAATTATCACTAAATTGGTCACGAGAAAATGCTGGGAAATATTTATCACTTCGAAATTTTTCCGCTAGGGGGCGCAATCAAAGCTTAAATATTAAAATTCGAAATTTCTCCGGAAATTCTCAGATTGAGGTATATCTTTATCAACATGGTTAGAGAACCTGGACAATTTCACGTCTTTTTGGTACAGGGCTCATTGGCGTACCGATCTTCGTGTGAGTAGGGAAAGGTGGTGAAAGTGTAATTGTTCAAGTGGCTGTAACTTATAAACGACTTGTCCGATTTTGTTGCGTATAGGCTTGTTTGGAAGATAAATGTGAGTACTTTCGTATATCGTATCCAGTGATGCGTGATTGTCTCCAGAAAAGTTGCTAGAAGGCGTAAAGCTGATAACAGAATCGAAATGAGGATTGAATTTACAAAAAAAAACCTTGAAAAAAAAAAAAAAAAAAAAAACCTAAAAACCTTAAAACATTAAATTTTACATAATTTGGACTAGTTATTATTATCAGAATTATACCATACCATTTAAATTTTTGCGGTTAAATGAAAAACACTGTTTTTAATTCAAGTTACCCCTTCTAGCAACTTTTCTGGAGACAATCACGCATCACTGGATACGATATACGAAAGTACTCACATTTATCTTCCAAACAAGCCTATACGCAACAAAATCGGACAAGTCGTTTATAAGTTACAGCCACTTGAACAATTACACTTTCACTACCTTCCCCTACTCACACGAAGATCGGTACGCCAATGAGCCCTGTACCAAAAAGACGTGAAATTGTCTAGGTTTTCTAACCATGTTGATAAAGATATACCTCAATCTGAGACTTTCTGGAGAAATTTCAAATTTTAATATTTAAGCTTTGATTGCGCCCCCTAGTGGCAAAATTTCGAAGTTAAAAATATTTTCCAGCATTTTCTCGTGGCCACTTTAGTGATCATATTTTTTTTCCTAAACTTTTAGGTCCAGTAGTTTCCGAGATATGGCCGGTGGCCACCCTTGCTGGGACACCCTGTATAACTAGGTATGTAGGTACCTACGTATCACAAGAAATGTTTATATTGATATGATGAAACTTTTTATTAAGTAGGGACCAAGGAGTAGGGAGCATAATATACATAATATGGCCAGAATAATATTCAAATTTCAGCTTCAACCAGGAATTCTACGTTTAAAGATTCAGGAGAGGAGAGAGGGTAGGTATCACATGCAATGAGTACCTAATTGCTCACACAATCATTCTTCATAATTTTATACACAGAGTATTCTTTCCCCTATTTAATATATTTGTTCAGGCCACAAAATTTCCATTAAATTGGCGGAAACCAAAATATTTAGGTGCCATTACTTATACCTACAGTGTGTCCACGGATAGAGTTCAGAAGAGGAAAAACTTTTTCATTTGTGGGTTTAGAAGAAAAAGTCACTCTTTATAAACGTCTGCTTGTGTTGAAACTACAATTTCGAACACCAAATTTACGACTACTTACTATACAAGGTATATCAAGAATAATATTTTAGTACCTAATTTCGAATATTTTTAAAACCGTGATTTATTATTACACCAATTGTGCAAGAAAGTCTGATAAAAAAAATCTGGAAGTGGTTAATTTCAAAGCTAGGTACCTACTATTAAAATAATAAAATATCAATTAGCCTGTTCTAAATAAATGGAATATTTTAGTTACTTTGCATCTTTCAAATTGACAGTTTGTGTCATAATTTTCTCATAAATCTGCATAATAGCGAGCATAATATAGTAACAAAACCATTTCATTTATTTAGAACAGGGATTTTATTAGTTTAATATTAACTTTGAAATTAACCACCTTGAGAAAATTTTTATTAGACTTTTTTGCACAATTGGTGTAATAAATCACGGTTTTGTGTCACAATATAAAACTGACAAATCAATTTGTGGGGGCATATTTTTTGAATCCTAATTACCTATTATTGTGTTCTACTTGCTTTTTCAGTTATTTTCTTATGATTTGTCTGATTCGTACTCTTCATGCTGTAAATTTGACTATCAATTTTATTTATTAAATTAAAGAATGCAATATAATCAACCTACCACCATAATCGCTCGTGTTGCTAATAATAAAGTCTCTTTCATGTAATCATTCGTTTTTCTGGTTCTACATATTGTATAATCACAATCAATGTTTAGTTAGTGGTTTTTCCACTCTTGTAATCGTACTATCTGGAAATTAGAAATTTATAGTCCAACATTAATTGTTTCTCTCTAAGGTTTTTCAGTAGAACTCACATGTAGGGCTTCATGAGTTTCAAGTTCATATCTTCTTTCGCTCAATGGACATTCGGCGAAATAACCCGGCTTATTTATCACAAATCATATCTGGTTAGTTATAGCATTTTATAATAAGACTATATTATAAAATGGTTATAGTCTTCTGTGTCGGTTGAGGAATAATTTATCATAGCCATCTTCGAACACAGGTTATACACGCACATATCACTCAATTTGTGGTTACACGATACATTCTGATGTTGATTTTGATGGTGCTTGTGAGAAATGAGACTTTTTTTTAAAAAACTTCTTGAAATAATATATTAATAATAATAAATAGTTTTGTTTTATACGCCTTGAATTCTTGCATATTTGGCATAAGTATGACTTGAATATGAATAGAAATTCAATGTAGATGGTGACGTAGATTTCCGTTTTGCAAGTGGAAATCTGTCACTTCCACTTGGAAGTGAAATTGAATGTAAACCCAAAACCAGTACAAAAGAGATATTTTGATCCCATGTTAGGTTTAGACGTCACAAATATCAGCTGTTTTTTTTTACGTGATGGCAACACAGCTACATTTGAGCCTGCGCATTGAACACTCACCAACATTCCTGACATTCCGTTGTCGATAATTTTCCACGTGATGTTATTCCGTTCGACACAGAAATTTGCCCCGAAAATTCCATTCGATGCTTTTCGCATTCGAGGTTTGTAGGTCTTGTGTTTTTCCGGTCGATAAATTTGCCAGTCGGTTTTCGTATGGGTTCCCTTCAGAAGCCGTATTTATACGGCCTGTTTTGAATAATTAAACAATGAAAACTCACATATTTGGTGTAATTTAAACGGAACGCGAAACGACGACTGAGGAGAAAGACTTTATTGGGGATCTTGAGTGGGGGTTTGGGTGGGGGTCTTCGATGGGGGTCTTGAGTGGGGGTCTTGAGTGGGGGGTGGGGAGTGGTGAGTGGGGAGCTAAGGAATGACATTACATTCTATAAACAAAAAAAGTTCATGATTCAAACCTTGAATAAATTGAGTATTATGGGTAAGTGTTATCATCATCATCGTTGTGGTTTTCACACCAACCACAACAGTTCTAAATTTAGCTCGAATGCGGTTTTCTTATCAACAACAACAAGTCTCAGCCTGCGATTTTCTTATCAACAGTAAACAGGATGTGGTTCTCACACCAACCACAACAGTTCTAAATTTAGGTTGAATGCGGTTTTCTTATCAACAACAACAAGTCTCAGCCTGCGGTTTTCTCATCAACAGTAAACAGGATGTGGTTTTCACGTCACACTCCTCTTATCAACACTTCTAAATTTAGCCTGAATGTGGTTTTCTTATCAACAGTAAACAGGATGTGGTTTTCACGTCACACTCTTATGAACACTTCTAAATTTAGCCTGAATGTGGTTTTCTTATCAACAGTTAACAGGATGTGGTTTTCACGTCACACTCCTCTTATCAACAGTTCTAAATTTAGCTCGAATGTGGTTTCCTTATCACCCGTAGACAGGATGTGGTTTTCACGTCACACACACACTCCTATCAACAGTTCTAAATTTGGGTTGAATGTGGTTTTCTTATCAATAACTAAGTAAAACACACTCTTGTTCAACTGTATTTATTTCAAAATAGGAACAAACTTTTCAACATTTTCTAAATAGCCCTCGAGATCTAGACGCTTCATGGTCTGCAAGAAACTATGCAAGTCTGATGTATCCAGGAACAGATCGCAGGCGTCGGCAGCTTCTTCATATTTTTCAGCAATCCTCCTACATTCCTCTTCACTATGAAATCTCTCAAAACCATAGATAGCCTCGTGTTCAGCATCAAATTGCGAATTTTGAAATCGTTGTGACAAGCTTTCTACAGCGGAAACCAGATTATGTAATCGTCTAGTCCCGATACCGGTGTAAGCTAACCACATCTTGAGTGCTAAATGCGGAATGTGGAACCTCCTTTATAGTAGATCTAACCGCGGTCGGTGAACTGATAAGAAAACCGCAGACAGATGCTAATAATTGAATGTGGTGAGCCGGCGTCGGGTTGATTGTGAGTGTATAAATAGTCTTGTGGTTTCTAGGCGCCTCATCATTAACGATTGAGTTGTTGTTGTCAGAAGTTGAGTCCTACTACTGTTACAAACAATAATCATTACAACATGAAATTATTCGAAGAAATTGAATCCTTGAGCAGTTGCATTGTTGCAAAGTACCAAGAGGCATATCCCCTACTATGTACCGCTGAGGATCAAAAGCTGCACCACTATCCATTGGATTAAGAAAAAGGTTGGTGGCCAATTTGAGCCATTTGAAAAGATTCCGGATGCTTATCAAGTCGAGATTTGAGGCACATGTGGGTGGAGGACACAAGCGCAGTAGTCGAGTCAAGTGGGAGGACCTGAAAACATCGTTTGACTCCCGCATAAGGACTGGGGTAATTATCAACCGAACACACTTGAATCTATGGGATTTTTTTAGTGATTCATTTTTCCTATTTAAAGTAAGAAACAACAAAATTTTGAAAGAGTTCAGTGCCATAAAAGTGAATGCAACTTTTTGCGGTGAATTCGTTGTTAGCAAAGATAGCGTTGAACACCTCGAATATAAATATTTTTCAACAAAAAATCAAACTTTGGATATGGGGACAAATTTGATTGAGTGGTTTGACAATTTTATCAGTAGGCCAATTTTACAAAAAAATGGAGGATTTTCAAGAACGTGACAGTGGGTGGACGTCAAGAAGAATTATCAGTTTAGAGATTTGTCTTAATAAACATAGCTTTGGGGTGGGTGCTTCATCCTACATTCCTTTGCCCAATCAAATTTCAAAGAAAAAAGCATGTATTAACATTAAAAATGATGATAACGCGTGCTTTTATTGGTGTATAGTCGCTGCTTTGTACCCTAGTAAAATCAATTCTGGTAGAGTTCTAGAGAATTAGTTCTCAATACAGAGGGTTTGGATTTTCCAATGACAGTCAACAAAATTCATAAAATCGAAAAATTAAATCATATAAGTGTAAATGTTTATATGTTGGAGATGACTCAAAATGGAAAGAATGAATTCTTTAGCGTTCTACCTTGTAGGTTAACAGGCGAAAAATTGGAAAAACACGTCAACCTACTCATCATTCAAAATAAATATTTTCCAAAAATTAATGATTTTGAGCCGTTACCCAACATTGAAAATGAGATCGAAATTTAATATCATTATTGCTTGATAAAGGATCTATCCAGGTTGGTGAGATCACAAATTAATAAAAATGAACATAAAATATTCATTTGCGATAGATGTTTGAACTATTTCCAGTGTCAGGAACGCTTGAGTGAACATTCAAGTGTGTGTGAAACAAAAAATGGCTCAAAAATTTCATTCCCCAAATATGATCATGTTTCCTTCAGAAATCATATTTATAAACAAAAAGCATCATTCATCATATATGGGGATTTCGAATCAATTTTGAAGAAAATTCTTGGTGAGTTAACACATTTAAAAACTGTCAATTTCCAAGAGCATATTCCATTCAGCATTGGATTTTTATTCAAGTTTTCCTAAGACGACTCGCTAACCTTTTACAAAAGCTACCGCGGCGAAGATTGTTTAGATTGGTTTGGAGATCAACTGAAAAATATTGCGAAATTTGTTGACGACAAGATGTCTAAAATTGTACCCATGTCGGAAGTGTTGGACAAGAGTATGGCCAAAGAGTGTCACATTTGTGAGGAGCCTTTTATTGACACAGATCAGATTGTTGTTGATCATGATCATTTCACAGGAGATATTAGAGGTTTTGCCCACTCAAATTGTAATTTAAACTTCAAAAAACAATTCATTGTCCCCAATTCCAAAATCTCTCAGGTTATGATTCCCATTTCATCCTAAAAGCCATAGGAAGGGTGGAAAAATTCAGTATTCTTCCACTCAATAAAGAAAAATACATTTTTGTACAACCTACACGTAAAGTCCACTTTTCAGTGCATGCAAAGCCGGCGGAAACTCGCTAATTTTGGCAGCAGGGCCTAAAAGTTCTTTCGCGCCCGCGGGCGCAAAAGTAAGTCGCTTAGCAACGGTTCCTTGGATCCCAACGCCTCTGAATTCAAGAACCACGTGACAGCCTAGCATACTAGAAGGAACTAATCACGTGACAATCTCGGTGACAATGAATCTGCACCACAAAAGAATACGGGAACACACCTATTGTAACCATGATGATTGACAGTTGTCATTAAACTTGTCAGTTTTGTCTGACTTGTCAGCAGTGTAGTGCAGACTGCAGTGTATCGATTATTTATTTTTGATTTTCATAATTATTCTTTTTCAAATGATTACAAACTGGTTGTACAAAAAGCACTGTTTGTACCACGGACGAAAGATGATTTTGACTCAGATAATATCTGCCCTCGCTTCGCTCGTGCTGCTACTTATACCCTCGTCAAAATCATCTACTTTCCGCCCTTGATACAAAATGTACTATTCCTTCACTCAGTATGATGATGAAACTAGCATAAAATTTAGATATATCGATTCACTACGATTTTTAAATGCATCTTTGAGTTCATTAGCATCCACATTGAAATTGGAGGATTTGATAAATCTAAAGAGAGAATTTTCTTCATGTAATTCAAAACAGTTTGAATTATTAACACGTAAGGCGGTTTTTTGTTATGATTATGTTGATAATATGACTAGATTGGGAAAAACAAGTTTACCACCCAAAGAAATGTTCTATTCAAAATTATATGATGAAAATATTAGTGATGAGGAGTATTCACATGCCCAAAAAGTATAGGATGAATTCAATATTCAGAATTTAGGTCAATACAGCGATCTGTATTTAAAAACGGATGTGTTGTTGTTGAGTGATGTCTTTGAAAACTTTAGAATCAATGCGCATAACATTTATGGTTTGGATCCAGCGTGGTATTACACTTTACCGGGTTATACTTGGGATTGTATGCTGAAATATAGAAAATGTGAGCTGAGGCTGTTGAAAGACGTTGATCAAATTATGTTTATTGAAAAGGGTGACTGATGAGTTTCTTTTGTCGGGAATAATGGACTGTGTTTGATGACAAACCTCTATTGTTCTTTCAGCGACGTTTCGACGTTTGGTTTACGTCTTTATCAAGCTATAATACATCACAATGTCAAATTACACAAAAATTATTATGTCTAGGTGTTGAAAAAACTTACCATTAAGAATAGCAAGGTGGACACAATAATAAACGGCCACAAACATTGAAAACGTCCGACAGATATAAAACTAACATATAAACTATTCAGTCACATCCACATAACATCACATTGTATACCAGAAGAACAACAATTACATTTGATAAAATTGGATAAACTAAACACATCTGAATACGTTAGGTTGTTAATATGGTCTAATTCTTTGTTATAAAACTAATCCTATCAGTGTTGATAGCGCATGGTAGTGAAACACCGTTGTCACATGGTCAATAAAGTCCGCAATTAAGGTGAACGTTCGCGCGTTGCTTTGATTTTTCGATTGAACTATTATAGATGACTGACAAATGACTGACATCAGTTCTATAATCAACCGTCACCTCTGACGAGGCTTTAATGAAAACCATTTCGGATATATTTTTTTTTGTAGTAATTCGTTTCATTATCTAAGATACTCACGTCCTTGAATGAAAATTCGTGGTTATGATCGAAATGATGGGAGGCCAAAGCAGTTTTCTCTAGTCTCTATATTTATTTTGACAATAATAAGTGTGTCCTTTCATCCTTGTCTTCACATACTGTCTTGTCTGACCAATATAGGTCTTACCACATTGGCACGGAATACTGTAGATAACGTTAGATCTATTAGATATCGATATAGGATCTTTCAGACGTGTAAATAGTTGCTTCGTGGATTTTATATTATAGAAAACGACTCTTAAATTATTAGAATTTATCAACGCCTGTATTTTTTGGGATGGTCCAGCTATGAAAGGAAATCGAACATGTCTTATATTTTGCATTCCAAAGTTCTTTTTATGGTGGTGTTCAGCTCCAGTCAAATTTTTTCTCTTGAATTTTTCTATTATTCCATTAACGAAACTTTTGGGATTGTTGTTTTTCCTTGCCATACGTCTCAATTTGCTGAAATTCTGCTCCCAGTAACGAGCGGAGCTCAAATGGACGATTCGGTAGAGCAGATTAGAAATAGTTGCTATTTTGTGTTTCGTAGCATGGCACGAGAAATGATTCAGTATTCTACCTGACGCTGTTGGCTTCATAAACCAATCAGTTGTCATAGAGCCATCGTCACCTCGAATGACAGTAACGTCAAGGAATGATAGTCGTTGATCGGATTCCTTCTCCAAGGTGAATTGGATTTTGGGGCAAATTGAGTTGAAGTATTCCAGCAGGTTGTCTACCTCCACTTCAGGCGCGCACAGAAAAGTGTCATCCACGTATACAAACAAAAACGGAATATCGAATGGAATGCTCTTCACAACTTTTGTTATGACAAAGTTCATAATCAGATTGGCAAGTACAGGGATTGCTGGGTTACCCATGGCACTTCCGTCCAGCTGTCTATAAAATTTCCCATCAAATCCGAAATAACTGGTCTCAAAACACATACTAATCAGGCGACAAATAGTTTCATAACTTAACTCGGTATAAGATGATATGTAGTTCCATTCATGTTGTATGATGGCAAGTTCAAGAACTTTTGGTATGTTGGTAAATAGTGAGATGACATCAAGCGAAAGCATCACATGTCCAGGCGGGACTTCAAGAGATTTAATTAGTTCTACAAATTCGAAAGAATTCTTCACGTTATGTGTAAATGTTGAGGTTACGGGATAAAGAATTTCATGAAGCAGTTTCGAAATATTGTACATTGGTGAGTTGATGCATGAAACAACTGGTCTCATTTTTAAACCTGACTTATGGGTTTTCCTCAATCCATACAATTTGGGTGGCACTGAATTGAACCTTTCAAGTTTCTTAGCGGACTCTATATCAATCGAACCATCCTTTTTGAGAGATTCAATGAATTTGAATTTAAAGAATTTAAAGAGAAAAAAATTGATTGGAGCTGAACACCACCATAAAAAGAACTTTGAAATGCAAAATATAAGACATGTTTGATTTCCTTTCATAGCTGGACTATCCCAAAAAATACAGGCGTTGATAAATTCTAATAATTTAAGAGTCGTTTTCTATAATTTAAAATCCACGAAGCAACTATTTACACGTCTAAAAGATCCTATATCGATATCTAATAGATCTAACGTTATCTACAGTATTCCGTGCCAATGTGGTAAGACCTATATTGGTCAGACAAGACAGTATGTGAAGACAAGGATGAAAGGACACACTTATGATTGTCAAAATAAATATAGAGACAAACTAGAGAAAACTGCTTTGGCCTCCCATCATTTCGATCATAACCACGAATTTTCATTCAAGGACGTGAGTATCTTAGATAATGAAACGAATTACTACAAAAGAAATATATCCGAAATGGTTTTCATTAAAGCCTCGTCAGAGGTGACGGTTAATTATAGAATTGATGTCAGTCATTTGTCAGTCATCTATAATAGTTTGATCGAAAAATTCAAAGCAACGCGCGAACGTTCACCTTAATTGCGGACTTTATTGACCATGTGACAACGGTGTTTCACTACCATGCGCTATCGACACTGATAGGATTAGTTTTATAACAAAGAATTAGACCATATTAACAACCTAACGTATTCAGATGTGTTTAGTTTATCCAATTTTATCAAATGTAATTGTTGTTCTTCTGGTATACGATGTGATGTTATGTGGATGAGACTGAATAGTTTATATGTTAGTTTAATATCTGTCGGCCTTTTTTAATGTTTGTGGCCGTTTATTATTGTGTCCACCTTACTATTCTTGATGGTAAGTTTTTTCAACACCTAGACATAATAATGTTTGTGTAATTTGACATTGTGCTGTATTATAGCTTGATGAAGACGTAAACCAAACGTCGAAACGTCGCTGAAAGAACAATAGAGGTTTTTCATCAAACACAGTCCATTATTCCCGACAAAAGAAACTCATCAGTTATCGAAACTTTTGGACGCTAATTTGCAACTCTATTGAAAAGGGTTTGAGAGGGGGAATTTCAATGTGCTCAAATAGGTATGCTGAAGCAAATAATAAATACATGGCGGAATATGATGAATCCAAACCATCAAACTACCTACTCTACCTCGATGTGAATAATCTTTATGGGTGGGCAATGATTCAACATCTACCATACGATGGATTCGAGTGGGTTGATCCCATTGATTTACCAAATTTCGATGTTACTTTAATCGAGGATGATGCTCCAGAGAGTTATATTTTGGAGGTGGATTTGGAATACCCTGAAACACTTCACGACTTGCACAGCGATTTTCCATTCTGCCCCGAACATATGGCTCCTCCAAAGTCCAAATTTCCAAAACTATCAACAACTCTTCACAACAAAACAAAATATGTTATTCATTACCGCAATTTAAAGCAAGCTGTGAGTAATGGTGTCAAAATTACGCAAATACATAGAATTTTAAAATTCAAGCAAAGTTCTTGGTTAAAGGCATACATCGAACTAAACACTCAACTTCGATCAAAAGCCACTAACGATTTCAGCAAAAATCTCTTCAAGTTAATGAATAATGCTGTATTTGGTAAAGCAATGAAAAACATTCGAAAACATCGTATTGTGAAATTGGTTAATAAATGGGAGGGTCGATATGGTGCCAACAATTTGATTTCCAATGCAGCATTTCATAATTTAACAATTTTCGCCGAAGATCTGGTGGCTATAGAAATAAAGAAAACAAATCTCATTTTCAATAAACCACTTTACATTGGTATGTGTATTTTAGACATTTCAAAGATTGTAATGTATGATTTTCATTATGATTTCATGCTAAAAAAATCTTTTTTTCTAAAAAACCCAAGCTTCTGTATACGGACACGGACAGTTTCATTTACGATATTGAGTGCAATGATGTGTATGATGAGCTTATCAAAAAAGATTTTTCCAAATTCGACACCAGCGATTATCCTCCAGATAACGTTTATCAGATTCCATTGGTAAATAAAAAAGTTTTGGGGTAAATGAAGGATGAAGCAAATGGTAAAATTATGACACATTTTGTGGGTTTGAGGTCGAAAATGTATTCATATAAAATTCAAGGTGTTCAAAAATGTATGAAAAAAGCAAAAGGTGTAGATCCTTGTATTGCCAAGAACAAAATTACTTTTGATGATTATGTAAAATGCTTAAAAGAAAATGTTGAAAAATTGTTAACCAATCTACAATCCGCTCAGTAAAGCATTCCGTTTATAGCACTGAACAAACTAAATTAGCCCTAAATGCCCCAGATGATAAACGCTGTTTGATTGATAATAGTCGCGACACCCTCCCACTATTTATAGTTTACAAGATATTGTTAACTGACGAAATAAAACATTTTTATGATCACATTTTTTTATTCATCCCAATTTTTATCATAAGGAACCGGCGGCAGCGGTCTCATAAAATTAAGCATAACCTAAGTACTCGATGGAATTGATTCATTACACTTTAATGAATTTGAACTATATGATGATGATGAATCTGGTACGGAAGTATGAATGTTTATAGATTTTTTACAAAAACAAAATACATGTTTACAATCTGGACAGCATACTGAGCCGATAACGAAAGGGGCACACATGTAGATCTGAGATTGCCTCAGGATCCTACAGGTTAAATCACTGATAAGCTAAATTAAAAAAAGAAATCACACTCACCATCATTCTGAGCGGCGTTTTTGTTGGGCTTGAGGGGTATTGATTGGTAGCAGAGGATGATGTTGAAGAATTCTAGAATATATTGTGTCAGCTCACTGAACAAAAAAAAATTGCACTCACCATTGATGCTAAGATTGTTATAAGTATGTGTGTCTGTGTGTGTGTGTCGAGTTGAGACTGACTAATTCACAAATCAATCCGTATCCATATTTATATGGTTTTGTGTGCGGTAGCTTGCTGATATAGCAAACCACTATGAAATTTAATGTAATTACTGGTGATGGGAAATTAAACTTTTTTTCATTTTATACGCTTTATTTTATCCAGATCAGTAAACAACCTATTTCGATCATGGTACATGATTTGTTTTAAACAATAGGTTTCTATACAAGGAGATTTTTTATAAAAATTTGAAATAACATTCTCAATAGGAACATGTGTACAACTTTTACTAATCAATTCATGTTAGGTATTTAAAATCGTATGATAATATTTGGAGAAATCCAGCTGCTCCAGTTCCCGAATCCTTATGATCACAAAATGTTTATTAACAATGCAAAGGTCATGTACATTATTTTCAGTTAAATACATTATTTGATCATGTTTTGAAATTGACACTAATTTCGCTCCATTTTCCTTCGGGGAAACTGCCAATCAGCAAGTCATTATGTGAGAATGTTGGGTGGATATGGGGTTCCAGATTCCATCCATCGAGGAGCCAATTGAGATAGTTTATCATTATATTCCACACATCATCTTCAAAAATTAATGTCTGCTGCTCACCAATGGGTATTCTGATTATGGGTTGGAAATTGCGTTGCAAACTTAATTCCACATAAATCTTGATGTCACTAGTGGTACAGGAAAACATCGTGCTCAGTAGAGATTTTGTTTGACCATCACTCACAGCCTTCTCATACCCAGCCAATAATTGTTCAATTTGATCATCACCGGTGTACCCCCCTTCACACATGTTTAAAGACTGATCATATTTTTCTCATCCAACCCCCAAATATGTTTTAGGCATGCGCAACTTATAATATATTATCAACTCCAATCCAACTATTGTGCGTATTATCAAATCCAAGCCATTTCACATAGACCTTGGTACCCTTTCTGCGACACACCCTTTCCACCAAATACACATTCTCCTGTTTTGTTTTTTGCAACTCTTGTTCATAAAATGCACTCATTATTGGTTTGTCATACATATCCTCCAAATGATAGGTTACTGGATTACCAACCTAAACTTTAACAACTTTAAATAATTCGGTTGTCCATTTGGGTGTATAACCCTTTTCAAAGACATGCTTCGCTTTGCTAATGCGCACTACATCACCAACTTTGAATTTACGTGGATGAGTTGCAACTTTTATATGATTATATACGGTATTTAATAGAACATTTTGAAGGTTTTTATCACCAAACAAATCGCAGGGCCTCATTTTAGTTACACTATGTTTTTGCTCATTATAGTTTTTGACAATATTCGAAATGATATCTATCCGCTTATACGTTCCATTCAAACTGAAATATTTAAATAATTTCTCTTTAATCGTTCTTATTGAACGCTCAACAATTGCCTCTTTCTCATCAGTGTATGTGTTATAATGATTAATATTATATTGTTGCATGAGACGTTGAAAATGGTTATTATAGAATTCCTTTCCCTGATCAGTCTGCAGATTTTCAGGTTGACGTTTTGATTTTTTTAGAATACGTGCAAAAGTCTTTGTCACCTCATCCCCAGTTTTGGATTTTATTGGTTCAATCCAGATGTATTTTGAAAAGCAGTCAATGATAATGAGGAAATATTTGAATCCTTTGTTATCTTTCTGATAGATATCCATTTGGCCTAAATCAGCTTGCCATAGATCATCCAAACCTTTGATGATTGTACGACGTCTGGGAAATTTTCTTCTTATGAGTTTGAAAAGTTCTTCAACAAGCTGAGTCTTTGACATATTCAATTGGATTCTGTTACAGAGTCACCGGCACTTCGAGCACTTGAAACCCTTAGGACTTCTATTTTGTTTTTCAACTCATTAATGATATTTATATGCTTCTCTAAAATCTTTTTCTCATCACTCATTTTATCACCCAAATCATCCGAGGCGCTTTTAGATCCCTGTGAAGCCCCAGATTTACTCTTGAAATGGATTCATCAACATAAATTTTTGTAGCCATATGCTCATCAGCAATGGGGATTTTACGTTCAATAAATTTATTAATATTAATCAAATTTTCAATTAGCGTTATATATTTATGTTGTACATCTTGAAGCAAATCATCAACATATTTTTAATTCGCAGCATCAAGACTTTCTGTTGGTTGTTTGAGATTACATATTCTCAAATTTTCCATATTGATATCTCCCTCAGATGTGTAAGCTAATTGTAACCGGTGAGTTGGTTGATACGTTTGCACTCCCACCCTACGTCCAAACTTGTCAAGACTCATTTTGCTACTGACTCATACTCATCCAGATTTTACAAGTATAACTTCAATGTTTGAGGTTCACTTTGCATAAATGCAGCATGTTGATCATACATTTCGAGTCGGCTTTCATACTTTTGCAGTAAATCAATAACATATTTTTCATCCGCCTTCAGCACCTCTAATTTCACCAATCTTTTTTCAATTATATCAAGCAATATATGTAGATTGTTTTCATACTTTGAAAATGTAGCATCAACATATTTTTTATTCACCATGAAATCATCTCTTTTTTGAATTTCACGTCGTAATATCTCAGAATAATCAATAATTTTTTTGATTTGCTTTTTCACTCTGAATTTATCCGCAGAGTTGATTTTTGAACGACCAAACTTATCCAAGCTCATCTTGCGACTGATTTTATAACCCCAGCTTCCTTAAGTTCTTCAATCAAGGATGATATTTCATTATCATGAGAGGTGTTACCAGCTTGTTTTGATCCAATTAATAATCTCAGTCTATCGACTAACTCATTTACGTCATTCCAGTATACATAATCAATTGGATTTGAATTGTAGAGCATTGTGGACAACCCACTTCCTTCTCGGTGAATAATTTGAATTATCGGGCGAATAATTTTCTTATGTTTATAACCCACATTGCCCTTGATTTTTCCCGATGGTAGGAACCCCATTCGATATACATTTGTTATCTCTAAAATTTTTTTATATGCGTCTAAATCAGTCTGAGTGTATTATTATCCATATGAACGGATAAGCCTCAATTTTGAAAAGGATGATTATTCAGAAGCTCACTACAACTATACGGAATTTTACAAACACTTTGGGGGGGTGGATAACAAGAGACCACTTTGAGATTATACCGAATTCAAAACTCATGCATTATTTGTCATCGACTGCTCTCGACGTGATGAAGCCCTAAAAGCATCAACCATAGATGTAAAAGTGGAGATTGAGTCACGTGATGGATTTCCCACCAGAACAAAAGCCTACTGCATAATTATCCATGATTGTGTTATGGAGTACCTTCCTCTAAGTGAAATTGTGAGAAAATTTAATTAGTATGATGGAGACGCTTGAAGAGCTTGATCGCAAATGGCGAGAGGTGTTCCAGTCAAGGACCAGATTTGCAGTACACCATGAAACATTTAAAAACATTGTAGAAATTATGACTAAATAAAAACATTGTGTGGAATTATTTGCATTATTATTATTGACAACACCTTCATTTTGCGATAATGCCGATAGTGAGCATTTTGACCAAATTTTGGTGATATTAGGTGTGTTTGCGACTTATTTTTATCAACAGCCCAAGTTCATTTTGTGGTAATGCTGATAGCAGCGAGCGAAATTTTATTCGAATATTGGTGAGCTTGGTCAGATTATGTGTCTGCGGCATATTTTTATCTACACCACCTTAGTATTCAAGCGGTGTTTAAGAGTGAGACTATTATAGTCATCAACATGAGCCAGTATGATCGTCCACCCAACAATACTTCTTCTTCTTCTTCTTCCCTACACCCGCTGATGCGGTAAGTATAAGAGATTGTTTGAAGATGATTATTGTTTTTAGACTATCAAATGGATCGCTGCGACTTCAGCCTGTGAATTATTATGAGCCCGCCCCAATGTCACATGATTTTCACGCTCCTGCCAATCAATATCCACCAGCTCCCCCATCGTCACCTCAATATGTGCCGATGCATCCACCCCACGATACCCCCGTACACCCCCCACTGATACAGTAAGAGATTGTTAATTTATTATCTTAATTTAAAAATCTGTTTTTCAAGATCGAAAAAGCCACGGCTTCAAACGCCGCCACCACCACCGCAAACACCATGTACAACACCACCACCAAACACATAGCCAATGGGGCCAGCGGTGTCAGAGTTGATAATCACTGCAAGGATGGCGACTGGCTTCACACAATCCATGGTGTTGTCGGGAGGAGAGGAACAGATCTTTGGTGCTCATGCTATCCGTGTAGAGGGGGTGCATGGAAATACCATATTTTATATGAATTTTTAATAGAACAAATTAAAACAGACAATGTTTTATTTCACAAGAATTTTATTCATCAATAACAACGCTTTCGCGAAGCTCAGCAGGTCCCTCAAATAGATCCCTTCCAATTCCTGGAGTGTTGTGAGTTCAGCTCCGAAGTGTTCCATCCTAATGCTACGAAGAGCCGGACATTCCGTTAGGATGTGGGCTACGGTCTCTACGTCTTCAAGGCACCACCCACAGTCTGAATCTTCCCCGATCCCGATTCTATGGAGGTGACCCTTCAGGTTCATGTGACCAGTTAATAGACCAATCATTGTGCGGAGGTCTTTTCTGCTCATATTTAGGAGCTCTTTGGTTCTGCCCGTATCAGGTCCTGTTATCATTGCCTTGGCATGTAGCATACCAGGGGCATTATTCCAGCATAGAGTGGCCTTTTCGAGTAGAAGTTTCTTCGCCTCGCCCATTCCTATTGCTTTAGAGATGCCAATCATTGGTTCGGGTCCCATCGGCCTGTGCGATGAACCACTTTTGGCAAGTCTGTCAGCTTCAATGTTTCCCTCTATACCGCTATGGCCGGGACCCAAATTAGCCTCACCTTGTTGTTATTTTGAATTATCTTATGCAGAGCCTCTTTGCATTCTAGGACTGCTTTAGAGTCTACTGCCTTTCTCACAACAGCCTTTAATGCTGAAGTGCTATCTGAACAAATGTTGAAAGTTCTGTGATTTGTGCCGCTCTCAAGAATGGTATATGCACATTGTGTTATGGCGAAGATTTCGGCCTGTAGGATCGAAGCGTGCATCCCAAGCGAGAAGGTCATTTTATTGTCCCTCCCGCTCTTGCAGAATCCTGCTCCTGTGCCTCTCTGATGTTTGGAGCCATCAGTAAACCACCACGACCCTTCTCGTGTTTGAACTGGTCTGTTCTGATCCGTCCAATCCTCTGGTCTAGGAATAATCAGCTCAGGCGAGCTACCAGCATAGAAGATTGGAGTCATGTAGTCGGAGTGCATTAGCAGCACTCCATCTTTTATCTGGGGTTCACTCATGATGACCGAGTGTCCCTTCAGTTCCTCCGCTTCAGATGTTCCAGACAGTAACGACGGTATGCTGTTCTGAGTGCAACACTCTCTACAAACAAGTGCAGTGGGGGTAGCTCCAGGATTACCTCCAACGCTCTCGTTGGTGTGGTCCGTACTGCGTACTGTGGTCCGTACTGCGCTTGTTATACTGATGACCCATCCTTTGAACCTTATCCAGTTGCCTTTGGATGTATGCTTTCTTAGTTGCGGGCCACCATACTATGGCTCCGTAGGTGATCAGAGGTCTGATAACCATAGAATAGATCCAGTAAACTATTCTGGGTTTCAGTCCCCATGTTGTCCCTATAGCTCTTTTGCATGCCCATAGAGAGCATATGGCTTTCCTAGAGCGTTCTTTGATGTGATCTTTCCAGGACAGTTTCTGGTCAAGAGTTACTCCTAGGTATTTGACCGTTTTCCTGTATTCCAGGACTCTTCCTGAGATGGATATCTCCGGTTTGAGTCCTAATTTGTATTTCCTGGTGAATAACAGGATTTCGATCTTTTCGGGGTTGATCCTAAGTCCTTCAAGAGAGCACCACTGTTCTATAATTCTCAGGGCTCGCATTGTGGGTGCTCTCAGCTCCTGAATGTGGCTACTCGTCGTTAGGATCACCAGATCATCAGTGCCTGTGTATACAATCCCGAATCGTTCAGCTGCTTCAGCAGGCTGTCCACCACAAGACTTCAAAGGAGAGGGGATAGGACTCCACCCTGGGGACAGCCATAGTTCTGACATTTTGTCCGTTTAATTCGGCAAATATCATCCTTTGTGATAGCATATTTGATATCCACTGGGTCAGTGTTCTTTCTGAGCCCCTTGCTTCTAATGCTCGACAGATCGATTCAAAGGAGGTATTGTCAAATGCGCCTTCGATGTCCACAAAAGCACCCAATGCTGATCTATTTCCGTCAAGCGCTCCCTCTACCTTGGTGATAAGGTGATGTATATGTACTTTATAGATAAATAAAAACTATGAATTCATAGGAATTTTACTTACAATTTGTCTCAGTAACATTCTAAGTTGTTCATTAAAGATATCATGGGACACTCTATTACCAATTTACCGGAATTTTGTAGGGAATTTTCAAATTCATTATATTCAAAAAAGCGACCATCTTGAATGAAGTATAACAATCCATTCACATATCGAAAAACTGTAGTGAATAATGGTGGTATACCATTAAAATGTATTGATGTGTAGCCAAAGGACTCTGGCTGTAGAGTACACTCATCGAAATTTACAAAGTTATTATCGTCATAAAAGAAGATGGTTTTCCCAGAATAGGTATTGACTGCTCCAAGTAACTTTCTACCATCCACAAATGGTTCAAATCTTTTTGTTATATTGATTCGGTCAATAAATCTAAATCTATCCTCACTAAGTATATGTAAATAACTACAGCTATCTGTCCCGATGGTCTTTTATACACAGCTGTTAGTTTTTCAAACGGTGGCAGGAATTTAAGTAGCAGACGAATCGGTAGAGCTTTTGAGGTGAACATTTTTGATTTCAAACTCATTATCCACAATTTTTCTCTATGAAAAATATATAAATGTTGATTGTGTATAAGATATAACAATTGACTCGGATCGGCATCACAAATATCATAGATTTGAGAATTTTTTAGATTTGAAGCATTAATTTGAGTTGTTACAGGTAGTTGGTTTATCGGTGGTTGTGGTGGTGGACTTGTTAGAACTTGCTTTCTCACACCATATAAGTTTTGTATGCCTTTGATATCATCTTGATTCAGAGCGGTTTTTCTAAACAATGGAAACATAAGTGAACTATTATCCAATGAATGACCTAAACCTAAGACGTGACCAATTTCATGTGCCAAACTTGATAAAAAGTTTAGCTGATTGTCGAGTATTTCTCCATCAAGTCCATAGTACCAATTTTCACTGGAATCCATATGAATTTCACGACAATGATTGTCTTGTGGTGGGAAAGCATGTGCCAAAACTTTACCGGAACCATCAAATGGGAAGTCGCAATGACCACTCATACATCTTCGATTATTACTATGATTGAATGATGCAAATGAAATAATTATATCTGGATTCATGGCATTCCTCTCAAATGTCAAATTTGCATGTTCAGACCACATTGCAAATGCTCTCTCAATCACAGGATTTACATCTTGTGCGAGTGTTGTTCGACTGTAGTACCATTTCAAAATGTGTTTATTCCAAGCGTTTTTCAGTATAAATGACTGGATAATCACTCATACCACATCTCGGTCTGCTCATAAACTCTAATGTTTCATTATTTTCAGCACCATCAACCAGTAATAAGTAGTTATCCTGAAATTGCACCAATGCATCTGTTTGTAATGCATTCTCCATAGGTGTATAATATCCATATCTTATCAGATACTCTGTAACATTCACTTCAGCTGTGGTGAGGTGAAAGCACATCAAAATCATTAGATGTTTTATTGTCACCCGTTATCGCTAAACTGATTAAAATTCTCAATTCAAACCCCTTTTATAAAGTTTTTTTTATTCAAATAATGTTTTGATACAAATATGACAGGCGAGTTTATATGTACAATATGGATCCTCATCATCGATTCCAGAATCATCTTCATCTGATGTATGGCCCCAACATGGTTCGAGAAATTTCTCCAAAAGTTCCTCGGGAAGATTCTTCAAGTATTGTATGTATGATGGATTGAGTTGGTTGAAAAAATACGTGCAACCCGTATTTTTTCAACTTCTTGAGGTAACATACTGATAAAGTTCCCAAATTGCTTTGAGGGTGAGAAGTGAGATACTGGTTGTGATATAATACAACAGACTTGGCACTGTGGTGGGGATGTGATCACCATGCGTTTGACCACCTTGAAAAAACATCGGTACTTTGTAGTCCATCACATCTGTGGGTAATGGAATGCTGAACATTTTCGCATCATAATTCACTTGTGGCTGTATCTTCAACCAATTAGTTGGCCAAGTGTTATTCGTTTTACTAAAACAAATGAACATTTCAATCACATTAGCAGGTTGATGCACATAAAATATATTATTAAAAGCGCAGTGAGCAGAATATAATTTGATGCTAATAGGACCATGGTTGAAAAATAAAAAATTGAAATGAGATAATTTTGAAAAATGATACTAACCTACAACTATTGTAGTTGCTGCAACGTCGACTCATTATCAACTATTTCAAAATTAGATGTCGTTTTATTATTAGATAGCTGCACCACCGACTTAAAAAGTATCGCATATTTAAATGGTTCAAAGTATTCTAGGTTGGCTAGAATTGGTTGGGTGTATCGTTGTGGAAGAAAAACCATATTTTTCTTCAGTTCCACTAGAGGTACATCACCATATTTGGATGGAACTATACGCATCTCCATAATGGGATATTTTACATTTGGTGTTAATTCTGATATTCTGATTGTTTTTTTATGAAGAGCTTTGCATGAAAAATTTAATTGTGCAAGATCCATTTTCTAAAAAATTATAATGGTTAAACACAGCACTAGTTGAATGAGTGGTGAAGAGTCGACTTACTGACGCAGCAGCTACTAACAAGTGAACTAATTTCAACTAGATGAATATCAATTTATAGTCGAGAAAAAAACACAGGCTGGGACTTGTTACTGATAAGAAAACCACATTCGAGCTAAATTTAGAACTGTTGATAAGAGTGTGTGTGTTACGTGAAAACCACATCCTGTCTACTGGTGATAAGAAAACCGCAGGCTGAGACTTGTTATTGATAAGAAAACCACATTCGAGCTAAATTTAGAACTGTTGATAAGAGGAGGGTGACGTGAAAACCACATCCTGTTTACTGTTGATAAGAAAACCGAAGGCTGAGACTTGTTGTTGTTGATAAGAAAACCGCATTCGAGCTAAATTTAGAACTGTTGTGGTTGGTGTGAAAACCACAACGATGATGATGATGATGATAACACTTACCCACAATATTCAATTTCTTCAAGGCTTGAATCATTAACTTTTCTTGTTCATAGAATGTAATGTCATTCCTTAGCTGTTCCAATCGTCTACAGAATTCTGCAATTTTTTCTGCATCTGTTTTGTCCATCGTCTCGAACACAACTGATCCGCCTGCTCCACTTTGGTGGTGCTCAACATCTCTGGATGAATCATTGGATTTTTATCGCAGATAAATTCACCCATGTCTGATTTTGTAGAGTGACAGTAACGTTTTACAATCCATCGCAAATTACCATTGATACGAACTGCATTAATGATTATTTCAATGTGACTTTTAGATGGTATGTGTGAAACACATTTGCAGCAACAATAACTGTATGACTCACATTCGGAGCAGGCTTAAAACATTTTTTCTCACAACAGAAATGTGGCATCTTGGATGACGAACTATAGTCAACTCCTCCACCGCAACCTACTGAGGACCCCCACTCCACACTCCCCGCTCCCCAACTCGCATGGTGGCGTGGTGGGGAGCACGCGGGTGATTTGCTCACAAAATTGCGTATTGAGCGTGACAGAATTAGAGCGTCAATTAAGCGGTTTTATAGGTTTTCTGACGTTTTTTTGAAAATCAGATTGTTAACTTGAAATTAAGATTGAAACAATCAGAAGACACAGTCCTCAACGAATTCAACAAAGTTCAGGATAATTTGGAATTACTCGACTCAAACGAAGTACATACAGACGACCGAATAAATGTTGAAAATACCTATTATGAGCTCAGAGGAAAAGCAGTCAGCATCATTCGAAACTTTTATGACAATAAATCGAAAAAGCCTGCAAATAACTTCGAAGGCTTAGCAGTAAATAACCCAAACGAAACTAAAATGAGCCAAAATTCTGAAAAGGTTTTTCCACCATAGAATTAATAAAATTCCATGATGAATACGAAAAATGGTCACAATTTCGAGATCTTTTCAAGACTCTTATTCATAACGAGCCTTCTATCGATAAGGTTAGAAAATTCTATTATTTTGTAAGCTTTCTAAAGGGTGAGGCTAGTAAAGTACTGGAGTCTATGGAAATAACGGAACTAAATTACGATTTAGCGTGGAACCTTTCGACAGAGCATTATGAAAACAAGAGTTTAACAATCAAGAATCATGTCATGGCTTTATATGAGTTACCGATCGTGTCCAAAGAGTTCAGTCTCCGAAATCTTCTTGATGACTTCCTTAGGGCTTAAAGATTATTGGGCGAACCAGTTGACTCGTGGTCCACACTCCTTATCTATTTGTGAGTAACCAAAGTTGACTACCGTAGTTCAACCCAATGGGAAGAGCTTGTCATCAACAAGAAAAGACTTTGAGTTCTTTTCCAAATTCATTGATAACAAGAAAAGTGATAACCCAGAATTGAATGACTTACTGAGGTTTCTATCTGACAGATGTGAATTATTAAAATCGCCTGATCAACCACAAAAAATTGATAAAAGAGAAAAACTGAATTTAAGCATCAATAAACGTAACAAGCAATCTTATACTGTTCAAACTTGAACTCCAACCTTTCATGCGCATATTGCAAAGAAAAACATCGGATTTATCACTGTACAAAATTATCAACTCTACCTTTAGAGTCAAGAATTGAGAAAATCAAAGAGTTGAAACTCTGTATCAATTGCTTACGTGGCAACCATCGTTATAACGAATGTCTATCACAAGGATGTAGGATCTGTTCTAATAAACACAAAGCTTGTTGCATGACGGAAATAAGAACACTAAAAATGCTGATGAAACGACGGAAGTATTGATTAATCACTGCGTAAAACATGAATCGGAAATCTTGTTATCGACAATCAAGGATCAAGGGATCGCGCTAATGAATGGCATCAGCAGGACCGTAACTAGACTAGTTTGCGCCTGTGGCAGTAGTCAATGTGCACCTCTATAAAATAAAAAGTTGCATAGATTAGCGCCGCAGGCAGAAATGTTTTTGATGCGCATACGCCATTTTATTAAATTCCGCCCAAATCAATCAATACATTATAAGTGGTTTCAAATTTTCAAACAAAAAAACGAGACTTGTTCTGAAATGTCATCTATGACTCTTATGCGCTCTTGCCTATAATGTTAAGGTATCGTGTATAAAATATCAAAAAACAACATGATCTTTCGACAAAGAGAAAAGAAGGTTTCTCTATGCCTCCGAATTATTTAGTAAAAATAAAGTATTTATTGACTTCAACAAACCAAAAATAACAAAATAATTCTTCGTAAACGTGAATAGATATTTCTTTAGCAGGTCTCAAGCTTATTGCGGTAACAGTAAAAATAAGAGCAAACATTAAAAATGTGATTTGGAATTATTAATAAGTGGGTATAACAATAACGTGTCGATAATAAATTCGACTAGTATATTCATGTTTTTCTCGCCAAACTAGGAAACTTGACTTCTTCTCCGGATATCAATATCAAACATATGACATTTGCAGCATTATTCTACAGCCTGTCGGTTCGGGGCAAATAAAACAAAAAGTGGAGAAAGCAATGAAGCGCCACAAGTTAGCTGAACACGCCCTCAAGCTTAGAAATTGACAGTATGCAAGCAGAAATACGATATCGGCTTAAAGCACGACTTTGAACCAAAATTCAATGTAGATGGTAGCATAATATGATTCCCGTTTGTTAAGTAGAACTCTGTCAATTTACGTTACGCATACGTGAGTTGAGCTGAGTAGGGAGGGTAAAAACAACGATTATAAACTACACAGGATTGCTCAGTTTGCCGAATCTGTCTGGCAATTTCAAACTCGCTGTGACGTCACCACTGATGCTGGGGCGACTGCCAGCCACGTTGTAACACCGGTTTCCGTTCGATCACCGAAGTGAAGCAACGTCGGGCGTGGGAAGTAATTGGATGGGTGACCGCTTGGGAACTCCACAGGCAGTTCGCCGTCTACATACCTGACTAGATTGATAGCATTATTCATTGCTAAACAATCAAAAAGGTCTACAGAGTAGCCCAAATACAAATGCTCTGCTGAGTTTATTTACACTAAGTGATGCATAAATCATCACTATAGACCGGATTCAGCAGGAAAGTCGGTGGTACAATAGATCCAGGAGGTCGAAGTGCACTGGATTGGCAAGTCCACAATCCAACACCCTTTCGAATCTACATCTAATCTACCACTGATGCTGACAGAAAGAGCGCGTATGCTTTATATGGTATTTTCTTTATGCAAATTAGATTTCAAGCAAAATTTAGGTGTTTGTACATTCAAAAAAATTGTCTTTATATTGAAGAGAACGAAAACAAATAATTTTATATTTATAATAAATTAAATTTCAAAATGAAAAAAAATATATACATAATATAGGTACCTAATTATTCCAACTGGCTTAGGCATATGCATTGGCATACTGAAAGATTTATTCATCAATTTATTAAGTGACAAAAATACACAATTAGCATCAGAACAAATAATATAGGTACCTACCTGTAGGAATATTTTTAATTAGAATCGATTATTTAGTCACGCTTTATTATTGTTAACAAACGATCTAAAACTAAAAAATAAAATCAGAATGAAACACAGTTAATGGGGGGGTCCATTTATCTGTGAACACCCTGTACTTAATTATATTTAAATGATGTCGCTCAAACTTTTCCCATATGGGATAGCAATTTTAGAAAGCTCGTTACCTAATTTCCATATAAAAAAAACTAATTTTGATTTGTAACTTTGAAGTTTGTTGTAATATAGGTACTTTTCTCAATAACTCATGCTGTAAATCTCTTTCATAGTCACTAACTGTAAAATGGTCGGAGCAAACTGTCGAATAATCTATATTAAACTTGTCTTCTCTTCTGCAGCGATGCACCCACTCTTTTTGTATTTTAGAAGACACTAAATCCTTGCATTTTGGAAAAGAATGGAATACCATGCTTGAGCCTTGCTTTTTAAGAGCTAATTGATTGTTTTTGCACACAGCAACGGCACATATTCTCCCAGGCATAATGAACTAAAATAATGTTTACCACTGGAGTTAATTATTATTAAACAAGAAGCCTATTTGCTCAGAGAGTAGTGGCCATTTAATTTACCTTCGTGTGAACAAAATGCTCCTTCTTGTGCTAAATCGAATTATTGCTACACACCCTCAATCGTTAACACAACGAAACGAATAAAATATGTATTTGTATATTTTCGGCAACTCAAACTACATTAAAAGTACTTGGAAAAACAGAAACTATTGGACAAATTCACAACACAAGACACACGACTCGACACAGACACGATCAACGGCTAAATGAAAATAGACAAACCAATGATGACGTCACAAAAACTGCCAAACGTACGTTAAATGGAACTGAGCAATCCTGTGTAGTTTATAATCGTTGGGGTAAAAATACATCGATAGATTTAAAACATCGATAAATTGAAATAAAAACTTTGGGCGTTAAGCGCCCCCTCAGAGGTTGCGCCCGTGGCAAATGCCACCTTCGCCACGCCCTAGTTACGGCTCTGGGCACCAGTGTCGAGTATTGTTGGATAACGGACCCCAATCAAATTTTATTATGGAAAAATTAGCGAAAAAACTAAATTTGGGACTGATCAAGACTAACATACCCATAACCGGAATTGGAAGTTCATCTAGTAATATTTTACACAGGGTTCAAGCAGAAATTAAATCTCACAGCAACATCAACAATTATAATGACAAGGCTCATTTTTTCGTTGTAGAGAAAATAACTGGCAACCTACCTTCTAACAGCTATATGCACCGTACGTGCGTTTAGCCAATCTCGATTAGTTTTCAAAGTTAAGATTAAGCGATTTTTCTTATGCACCGAAGAATTCGCTGCAAGGATTGGTAATCCGGTGATCCCTCGTGAGACACTTGACAACGTCGCAAAATAACCTCAAAAATTAACCAATGTTTACATTGTTTATGACTCGTATGTGTTTTGTGTTTTATTGAATGTTTCCTTGTTTTTTCTTGTTGACTTGACCAGACAGATAAATAATCAAAAACAATGAATTAGTGTACGGCATCAGCGGGACGTGTGCCAAACTTCTGCCAAGAAGAGAAGGCTCGGGAGAAGGTGTTTCTCATGAATATGATTGCCAAAAAGTTCAGTAGGATTTTGGAAGATAAAACCAACCGTACCTCTATTGCGGATAAATCTGAGGCATGGAGGAGGATTGAAGTAGAAATTAATGCCTCAGCTCCAGTCCTGTGCTACAGGATTGCAGAGTCCCAAAAAAGATTATATGAAAACAAAAAAAAAGAATTAAGAAAAAACTCGATAATGAGAAGAAAGAAGCGTTATTTTGACAGGAGGTGGGGTCAATGATAATATAAACTGGGACTAAGATGAACTAGAAAAAATGTTGATGACCATCCCAAATAAAAAGATTCTATTGGGAAATATCAATGCCGAGATCAATGCATAGGATGTCGATAGTGAGCCAATTGGCGGTCCGGCGGGAAAAAGGGTATAAGTCGAAAATGGTGAAAATCGAGATAAGTCAACCTCTGAATCACTATGCTTTGTATCTTGCTTTGTGCTGAAGGTCAGCGAGCTTCTTCAATTCTGAGAATTCCCTGATGGGTTTAATATTAAATTTCCAAATATAAACAATATTTTTGCAAAGCAGTTGATTAGAAAAATTGAGCACATGCGTGATAATCTTTGAAAAATAAGAAAATGAAAAAACATACTTACTTCTCTTTTTGTTGTTACATACTGTAATTAAGTATACTATTTTTTCCCTGTTAAAAAGATAGTTTTTGTTTTGATCTAAAAAAAAGTTCATAATAGTACCAGTACTGCCAGTATGATGTCAAACGACGAGAGAACCTGGACTGTGGTGCAGTTTCTGGAAGACGACAGTGTGGAAGCTGTACCATCTAGTTGGATTCAGGGAACTGATGAGTGTTATTGGCCCTCTTCTTTCTCAAAAGATAAAGTTGTTCAAGCAATAACGAAATGGATCCCTTTTGACAGCAATTGGAAAAAATTTGAAATAAGGATTTTCAACAATTCTGTATTTGGTAAGTTTCATTTTTAGATCAATCAAGTATAATTCATTTTGTGAATGGTTTTACAGATGATTTCACCAAAGCCAAGAGAAAAGCTGCATTGGCACTTCAGACGAGCGACTTGAATAGTGAGGTTGATGAGAATCAACCTCCTATGTCCAAGTCAGGAAGAAACTTAAAAAAAAACTTAAGCAGTGATGATGATTCAAAGGTGGAGATGAGTGTTATGTCCAGACCACCAAAAATGAAAAAAATCAAAAAGGCATCAAGTGAGTTGAAGGCATTGTATATTTTGTTTGTTTTACACATTTTTGTCAGTTTTTTGTAAAATTTACTGCAAAAAAAAGCCTTAATAAAGGTCCCATTTATCGTGGATGTACTATTAGAGTTGCAAATGCTTTAGAAACAAGATGAAAAATGACAACTCGCCAAATTTTAAAAGTTTCTTCAACAAAATATTCTCTCAATAAACATTACTCAATTGAACATTTCTTGAAATATTCAAATTATTTCGCAATTCAAGTGAATCAATACACAGAAATGAATCACAAGCTTACACTAAGAACTACTTCATCATCAGACAAACAATTCCAAAACAGTGTATTGTTTATTATAGCAACATAATAGAGAGTAGTAAATTATTGTGCCTGTAAAAATGATTTATTCCAGATTCCAATACGCTTGATCTTTCCACTGCTGCTAATCTATATGATGGAATCCCGACATCCCAAGGAAAGGGAAGATTTGGTTATGACTACTTATTAAATTTTATGGAAACACCATTTGTCATTTTTTATAGACGATGGGTATCAGCAGCTAACTCAACTCAACAAACTCGCGAAAGAAATCGATGTCTTGAATGAGATGATGGAAGATGTTCTCTCAGAAGTGAAAGAAATGAAAAAAGAGTTGAGAGATTTAAAAATGGGGGGTTTAGGAAAATCACCAGAGGCCCGCCAGGCCAACTTTTTTGCATCTTCATGCGAGGGAATTGACTTCCCCATCACAAATAATAAAGACATGGACAAATTTGAGAAACTTTTGGAAAATGATGAGAATGTTTCAAAAGCTGTAGGTATTGAAGAATGCATTTTGATTCGTTGGGATTGATATTTTATCCTCTAGGTGGCTGAATTATCCAAGCTGGGGGGAAACCACACGTATGAATTCGTAAAAAGGTGTATGAGTGGTGTGATCTTTAATGACCAAGCGTTACTGTACAGCTGGCTTGGTCAGAAAGGAAAAATGAAATTCAAAGACTTGAATACATCCAAACTTGTTATTAGAAAGTGTTGCAATATATTGCTATCGTTTCTCATGTTCTTGATTTGTTTTTCAGAATCTGCAGAGGCGTTTGGATCAAAAAATTTAAAGGAAGTCGAAACCTCGATACAGCTATGGCTGCGCCGAGCGTCCGATAGACGCAGCTTTATGCTTAAGAAGACAAAAGAATCTCAAAAAAAAGATCAATTTAGACAGAAGAATCATTTTTCATTTGGTTTTTGAAAATCACTACTTTTGGTTTGGCGGAGGTGCCGATGTGGTGAGGGAACTCTCGTCGATCCCTTGGATCAGGGAGTGAGTATAATATTTTGAAAATCAATATTTGTCCATTCCCAACATAGACTTACAATAACAAGACACATAACGCCCATACCTTTGGCATTGAATATTTTGGTCCCAACGCAATGTTTTTGTTTTTGTTCACTTACCGGTGAAATGACAAAATATCTGCCTGATTTCACTTTCTGATCACACACTATACAGGGTGCCACAGATTCGAGTGCCATAATGATATCAGTTATCATAAGGGATACAGGGTCGATTAAATGGTTGCAAAGTTGCGGATTTTCATGCTCAAGATGATGCCATTTTAAAATTTGAAAAATTCCGGCTACTCTCTAGGATATTCAGAAAAATCCGAAATTTCGCAAAAACGTTTTCATCATTTCCTGCGTTTGTTTGAAAAGACATTTTAGAATGAATTACACTTTGTCATTGCCACTTTTTCTCCTCTACAAGATGGTGCTGTCAAATTGAAAATCTGACGTTTCGTCATCGAGCTGCCATCATGAACTTTATTTTTTTAAATAAGGACCTGGATATTTAATTTTATTTTTAGTTATCTTTTGACGTCCTTAATGCATTAGGCCACCCTTGTCTACCTAACACACAGTTTGGTTCCCAAATCTTTCTTCATTTGACACGTTATTCTTATGACAAAACCTGCACCACTAAACAAAACTTATTGACTGAACCAAAATCGAAATAACATCCAACGATACATTTATTGAAATTAAATTAGATCCACAAATGACATGGAAAATTAAAAAAAATACATATAGAAAACGGAGTAAAAAACTGTTTCAATTTCTGCAAAAGTGTTTATAACAATAATAGGTGAATAATAATTGAAAATATTGAGGTTGCTAAGGCAACCCATCACTCTACGCCTTCATCCAATCACCTCAGTGCCTCAAGGACGTCAAAAGATAACTAGAAATAAAATAAAAAATCCAGGTCTGTATTTGAAACAAATAAAGTTGATCATGGCAGCTCGAAGTCGAAACGTATATTCAATTTTATACCACCATGTTGTGAAGGAGAAGAAGTGCAGATGAGTTTTTTTCGAATACCTTCGGAAGTAGTCGGAATTTTTCAAATTTCAAAATGCCACTTTCTTAAGCATAAAAATGCGCAACTTTGCAACCATTTATTTAACCGTACCTGTATCTCTTATAATAACTGAGATCCCCATGCATGCACTCGAATCTGTGGCACCCTGTATACAGACTTTCTTGCATTGTTTTATCAATAAAACACTAAACAGCGCAATTAAGAATCGAAAATAACTCACAGTGAATAACTCAAGCTAGGTGAATATTTGTTTTGTTACTTTTCTTGTGATGTTAAGTCTATGATTCTGAAAGTAGAAAATTTTTATTGAATGCTCAGCTATCTAATAACTGCTGTAGAGACTTTCTAATAACTAATTTCTTTTAATTTCAATAATCATTTTTGATCAAAGTCTAATTATAATATGTATCTTTTTTTTTAGAATGCATCCCTAAGAAAAGAAAGCTGTTTTTGTTGTTGATTTTGTTTATAGTTTTTTTTTAATATAATATGCTTATTCCCAAAACCATCTTTAATTTCACACCAATACCTTTGAATATTGATCTAAAATGTCTTCAAGTCAACTAGAAATTTTAAATTAAAGTACCATCAAGCAATGACTTGAAAACATACTTAATAATGTCTTAAGTATGTTTTTTAGATGTCAGCAGATATCTATGAAAAAATCTTACGTCCAAGTCAACTAAAAATTATTTTCCAGACATCATTTTTTGTAAGATGGCTTGGGAGACAGGCAACAGACATCTTGAATATATCAAACGAAACATTTTCAGGACGCCTGAAGGACATCTCACCGATATATTTTGAGACGTCTTTGTATTATCTCAGAAGACATTTTCAAGACGCTTCTGAGACGTCTTAAGACGTCACCAGACTTTTCAAGGATGTCTTCAAGGCGTTTTTTGGGTGTTGAAATGACATCTTCAAGATATCCAACGAAACATTTTCAAGACGCCTGAAAGACATCTGAAAGATATATTTTCAGACGTCTTTGAATTATCTTGAAAGACATTTTCAAGGCGCTTCTGAAACGTCTTCAAGGTGTTATTTAAGTGTTAAAAGACATCTTCAAGATATCCAACGGAACATTTTCAAGACGCCTGAAAGACATCTCAACGATATATTTTGAGACGTCTTTAAATTATCTTAGAAGACATTTTCAAGACACTTCTGTGACGTCTTAATTTGTAACACCAGAATTGTTAAGGATGTCTTCAAGGCGTGTTGTGGGTTTTAAAAGACATCTTCAAGATATCCAACAAAACATTTTAAGACGCCTTCAAATTATCTTGGAAGACATTTTCAAGACGCTTTTGATACAATACCAGATTGTTTCCGAGACGTTTTATGGACGTCAAAAGACATCTTCAAGATATCCAACAAAACATTTTCAAGACGCCTAAAAGTCATCTCAACGATATATTTTGAGACGTCTTTGAATTATCTTAGAAGATAGCTTCTGAGACGTCTTAATTTGTAACACCAGACTTCTTAAGGATGTCTTCAAGGCATTTTTTGGGTGTTTGAAGACATCTCACGAACGTCTTGTAGAGCAGTGCAAGACATCTTCAAGGTGTCGTGAGAAGGTCTTTGTGGTATCTGGGAAACGCGTCTGCGGATGGATCTGTGGGAGAGAAATACATGTCTTTTGCAACCCTTGGCCTTTGAGGCTCTTGGTTAAACACGTTTGCAGTTACTGAACTGTAGTTTTGCTTTTGCGTATAATGGAAACGTAATTCTTGGAACTGTGGCGGAGAAAAATGCCTTTTCAAGTTGTCTATGTCACATGAATGCTATGGTATGTAGTTGTGACATCAGGTTTCTCATTATCACCAATCGATTGAGATGCTTTCTCCAATTCTTCGTTACTCATTTCACTTATCGTGCGACCTGCGAAACGATGTACTTCTCTCCTGCAGATCCTAGCCGTACTGATGAGTTGTGATACAGCGAAACGCGTCTGCGGATGAATCTGTGGGAGGGAAATACATGTCTTCCCTAACCCTTAGCTTTTTAGACTCTTGGTGATGTACTCAAGAGTGCGTTTTCTGCCGACTCGCCGGGTAGTATTGCCGGCGGGGGTGAGCGAGGAAAAAATTATACTGTACCAAGTTGCGGAGTTCAGCAAATCTCTTCCACTTTCAAAACAGCCGCTTGACCACAGCCATAGCAAAGATCAATTTTCAATTATTATTAGATGTACCGATTTTCGAGCTCTTTCCTCATTCACAGAAAAGTACCTATGTGTTTTTGTACTCAGATAGGTATGTAACGAGTGTTCAATAAAAAATACGATGAAGTCACCTCTGGATTTCTTTTTCTGTCATGAACGTAGGTCGTGGCTAGTTTGTATGGTTTGTCATCATGGCATCTGTGACGGTTAGAGAGTGGATGTCATGTCATAATTGCGATGTTAACCAAGACATACGTTTTTTGGAACACTTGCAATCCATAGGTGACTTGATCGTATTTTTTATTGAAAACTCTTTATTACGGTAACGTTTTGAATTCGAAAATGTTTGGTTTTCCGTGTTTGTATTATGTTTTTGCGAAACTGAGGTAATTTGGCCAAGTTTGAAATTTGGGTATATCCTGCTTTTAATCAATGATCACGGATCAAAAAAACCTCCCAGACTCTTATAATAATATGATTTCACGAACGCTGTGGAAAAAAAAATCCAACTTATTTATATAAACTGGATTAAAGATAAGTGAGTTGTTATGCAATACTGATTTTGAGATATCATGAAAAAAATGGAGTCCAAATATTTGTGGAAGGGGGTGGAAAGGCTTTGTCACTTGTGCCTTGTGGGATATGATGAAAAAGACCCAAGTACAGGGTTATTCATTATACTTTGACCCTCACCTACAGCTCTTGTTATGAGTGGTGGAGAAAAACTTTGAGTACAAAAGTTTTAGGTTTTTTCACGAGGTAGGTATCTTCTGGTGATAGCGGAAATAAAAAATCGACTTCACTACATGGAAAACATTGTTTAAGTTAAAATTTTTTTAATGGAACAATCTGTATACTATTGGCTAAAATGATAGATCTTTTTTCTCAAATTCCAAAAATATATAATATACAGTATGTCGACGGATAGGGTTCACAAGAGGACAAAAGGACTAAAAATTGACAAAAAGTAATTTCAGATAAAAGTTTTTGCTTGGTCTAAAAATAGGAGCTACGATGAGAAAATTGATTTTCATTATACAGGGCGTCTGGAAAATGTAAAAACATAAAATCAAACAAGAGCAAACAGACATTTTTTGGCCTGTTAAAGTGACATGATGAATAACAAACTTGCTCTAAATTTTGTCCTAACCCTGAATCCGAACTTACTGAAGAAAATTTGAATCTATGAAAATTTTGAAAAATTGATCAATTTTGCAAGTCCGCATTTTACCACTCGCATATTATTGATTTTATACCTGTACATGATTACCTGTACATGATTACCTTTACATGATTACCTGTTGTTGTTGTAGCTATAAAAGTCATAATGGAAGTAGTAAAATGCTGACTTGCAAAATTGTTCAATTTTTTAGAATTTTCATAGAATAAAATTTCCTTCAGTTAGTTTGGATTTTGGATTCAGGGTTAGGACTATATTCAAAGCAAGTTTTTGTATTTATCATTTCACGTTAACAGGTCAAAAAATGACTGTTTGCTCTTGTCTAATTTTACGTTTTTACATTTTTGAGACGCCCTGTATAATAAAAAAGAATTTTCTGATCATAGCTCCTATTTTTCAACCAAGCAAAAACTTTTTTCAAGAATTAATTTTTGTCATATCTTTCATTTTTTGAATCATTTTACCTCTTGTAAACCCCATCCGTGGACATACTCCATGTTGGTATTTAGTTCTACCGATTCTGCGCTATTCACGGTAAAAGTCACATTGAACCCAACCAGAAATTTTATCCAGACTTAAACATTCTTGGTTTTTGTCACTCAAAGAACAGATTCATTAAAATACAGCGACTGGGAGAATAAGTCGAAATAAATTCCACTGCCCTGGACTAATACGGTAGAATCCAGATCAATGTGATGTAATTTTCATGAGACTTTGAACTTGAATAGCGCAAAAACGACTTATTCAAATGCCAACATAATATATTATATATTTGCAATCGGGAAAAAAAAATCTATCATTTTGGCCATTCCATTTTGATAAAATAAAACTTTATCAATTATTTCAATGTTGTAAAGTCTATTTTTCATTTCCGCTATTACCAAAAGCTACTACGTGAAAAAACATGAACCTTTTTTATCAAAAGTTTATTTCTACCAGTCATAATAAGTGCTGTACGCGAGGGTCAAAATATAATGGATAACCCTGTTCACCAGTTGTGAGTTGTGAAATGGGTGGAGAGGGTTTTTTGTGACTTCACAGTTTATTTGAAAAACAGCCAGGTACTGCTGTTTAGGTATGTGAGAATAAGAAATCCGGATCGAAGCAAACCAAACCAGATCATGCTTAGTATCATGAAGAATTAAAATATATATTTTTTTTTGGTAGAGCAAAGAAAACACAATCTTCCAAAAATTCACACAATAATAGTTTTTCTAAAACTTCATTCGATTTTTAACAAAAAAGCTATTTTGACTTTTTTCTCTCCGACGCACCGTTTTCGAGTAAAAAAAGCGTTGATAACCAAAAATTTTCGGTTTTGGGATCGTAGGAAATCCTACTGTTCTACTCGTCGGAGAAAAAAACTCAAGAGACTTTTTTCATGGAAATTGAATGGGTATATCGAAAAAAAAAACAAAAAACACAGGCGTGTATTTTTTCTCTCGTAAAAAAAGCACCCTGTATTTTGAATAGACGCATTTGCGGCCATCAGTGTTACATCTCAAATCACTTATCTATGGTTCTTCAATATGCTCTAGAAGTATTGACCATTTGAGGGGCGAACTGTATACAGTATGTCCCCGGATCAACGAATCAATAGGTGAAAAAGGGTTCAGCCCTTCTTGCATAGAAACTAATGTGTCATAAATTCAGTTTCGAAAAACCAATTATGTCTTGGAAATTAAACTAGAAGCTATTTTTCTAACTAGTAAAGTGCTTCTTCTATAGAAGATACGCCAAATGTTAGAAAGTGGTCCAGAATAAAAAACTGAGTGAGAATGCAAAATTCACAAACCCTCCGCCTACTTGGATATTTTATATTGTTCCATCATTGTAGGTTATTAGAATAACATGGAAATATATGTTATCCCAATATTCCAAGCGTTTGCTTGTGTTTTCAATTGTTAAATACTTTTTCATTTTGCAGAATTGCGTAATTTATCATTTGTTTATCAAGAGTCCACAATTTTTAATGGCACTTTCAATAGACTTTCTAATTTTTCATTGGATCTATCCTCATCCTGTTTATTCCAATAACTTGCTTTTGATTCAAAATTCCGATATAAAATCGTCTTTGCAGTGGAAGCGCAGCTAGTGGATGGCTTCATTTTGCACACTTGCCTAGATAGCGAAGCTCTCACTAGCATTTTGCGGAATTGTTTCCCCAGATCCACCTGAAGCCTGGTATCTTCTTCAATGTGCCAAAAATCATCTTCCGATCTGTCCAGTTTCTTCGAAAATACTTCTCTCATTTCCTGGAAAGTTCCCTGATCCAAATCCGGCCTTTGACAGTTTTCTCCTCCAAAGAATGTTATTTTTTTGCCTGACAAACATTTTTTTAGTAGTCTCCAACCTCTTCACCATACCTACCAACTAGATATTTATGGAGACCAGTCAAAAATGATCACAAAAAAATATATTGTTCTTAGCAAAATAAGTCGTGAGAATGAATGAAGAATGAATAATTATAATCCAAATTATTCTCCAAACTTAGAACGCACCTGTACCACAAACGATCAAACACTTGCCAGAGAACCCTTGCACTGGTTAAATAAGAAGAACGACCAAATTTTATCATTATCATCTCCGGAGTCGAATATTTTGTCTAGTCGTCAAGACCGGTTAGTCTCCGCCCTTGCTGACAAAACCCGCTGACGATCACCGCTAATCCCGCCCACCCAAAAAGCCAAAAATCAAAATATTCCATTTTAGGTACTCGGCAGAGGTTCATTATTTTCTTCCTTTTCAAGTTAGTTTTCAACTTATTGAGATAAATCTTATATTTTTGGAAAGAGAAAGGATGAATCAAAGATTCTGTTGTGGTATTTTTGTAATTTCGTGTCTAACTTTTCTAGAAAATCGTTTCAAAAAAACACCTATTTTTTAAGATATTCATCACCCGTTTTTTTTTCAAAAGTTAAGTGAATATCGGAAAAGTTTGACAATAAAATCATGCGAAGGAGGATTCTTTTCAATATAGTTTTTGGTTTGACCCTCTATGTTGAACCGTTTTCATGTAGATTAGAAAATACGTGACCACAGAGAAGTCTATACATAAAATATCGGCAGACGCACTCTTAATGTCAATTATATCAATGGGTTCTAAGGTGGGGCTGGACTCCCAGATTTGGAAATACAAGATTTCAAAGGGAAGTGTAGTAAATGAATGAAAATCCATGTTTGGATGATAATCAGAATTTTTATTTTCTATTCGATACACTTGAGGGTGAAGTTTCGAGTCATATTGGAACATCACAGGATACCCATCACTTATACCTTCTCTATCAGCGTCATGCCAAGATATAACGAGGGAGTGTAACAAGTGTGTGTATTTTTATCTACATATGATACCTACCTCTATTATAGCTATGTTATAGGTCCTATTAAAGTAATAACTTCTCGCTTATCATCGACCCTATATTTTTTATATACATGGACCTGAGGTGGCAGTATTATACTGTTAGACGAGCATTGATTGTCATACCAAAGATGTGATATATCGGGCGGAATTTTTCAATGTATCCTACAATTTTGTTGCTAACAAGTGAAATCATCTGCCGACGAAAGTAAACCTCTTGAAATAGCATATTCAGTATAATATTAGAATGGCAGACAGGCATTGATTGAATATTTCAGTGACAGATCGTTGAAACTAACTTCAATTTTTATCAAAATTATTTTGTCTGCCACAAGTCGCTATTGAGCAAGGTTATCTGCCCAATGTATTTCTGCATAATATTTCAGAAACGTAATCATGTATTAAATTGGCAGACGGGCATCTATTTTTTTTTTAATATTTCAACACCCTGTATCTTGAAAATCAAGCTCTTGCGGACCTATGTTCATATATGTTAATGTGAAGCAACCTTCAATGTTGCAATAGAATACGCCTTACTTACGTCATGGTTGTCATGTCAAGAAGCCGTCTACGTTATAATTACTGTTGACCGTTGTTAAGTTAAAAGTTGTAAGCTTGTAAGTTGTGTATTCCAATAAAATCACTAAAATAAACCAAGTCCGAGTATTAGTCCAGAGAATAAAGTTAACAAGTTTTTCACAACAATTTCATGGTAAGGTGCTGCAGAACCTATCACTTGAAACTGTCTGCCGATATGTTACCGATAGATTTTTTTTAGTTCACAATCATAAAATCACAACGGCAGATTGGCATAGATCGTTCTTTTTTTCAATTTTTTAGTAAAATTTTTTCATTACAATTTCAATTATTGATCTTGGAGTTGGTACACGGGGAGGGAATTTTTTTTATAGAATTTGATCGGCTTCATTCATTGAAATATACCTTACCCCAGCTCGGCAGACGGGCATTGAACGTTACCCAAAAATGGTCGCTATCTCCCGGTCCGTATAATTGATTGTTTTGTATGGCTTCTGAGCAATAATTCAGAAATACCTGATTCAGGGCCGATATTTCAATGTCACCTTGAGTGACATTTTAGCTAAGGTATACTTAAAGTTGATGTGAATTTTGAAATTGGCAACCGAAAGTGCCGTTTCTCAATTGCGCCACTCCTTTCATTTAGTTAAGGATCTAATGTGAGTGTCGCAATTGAATCACGGTACTTACGAGAGACAAATTCAATGTTCAGAATAACTTTTAAGTGTACATTGAAATATCGGCCCATAATCCAACATTTGCCTATCTGAAGAGATACTGCGTCAAAGAGGATGAATAAATCAAAGAGAAGTGACGAATATTTCCACGATAAATATGATTTTTACTGTAAATAGTTAACTATTTTGGTTTTTTTTTGCTAGTTACTAGTAAAATTTCTATTATATTTAATTTTCATTAAAAATAGAGTTCTCGTTACTACATTGATACATACACTTTTTGAAAAAATTCGTCAAGTTCAATTCAAAAGATGCTTTTTTGACATTTTTGTCATTAATTCCTAACCCAAACTTTATGTCAAGAATATTTCCAGCATCTTTTGAATTGAATTTGACGTTTTTTTTTTTTTTAAGTGTATGTATCAATGTAGTAATTGAATGTACCGGCATTTTGTAGTACTTGAAGATATCGACTCAATATTCCAGGGTTATGAATCATCAGTAAATGAGGTGTCACATGACCCCTATTCCTATTTAAAAAAAACATTCCAAGATGGCGTCCAGCCGCCATCTTGAATTTTTCATAAGTCAATTTTATTATTATTATTTAAGAAAAGCACTGTATAATGAAGAGATTCCACATAGTCCCATCTTCCCTTCACAAAAAATCTCACGGAATACTTTATGCGCCAGGACTATTTCAATTAAAAATGATCGGAAGCAAGTGGGTTTACAAGCATAAAAGTTATGGAGAAGATAAATCACAAAATTGTAGTGGTTGGTATAATATATTTTCCTGTCGCTAAAATGGGTACTTTAAGACTATTCTTGATTGTTGCAAATAAATTGGGACCATCAGTTTTTCAAATACATTATTATATGGAGACATAAACGAACAAGTCTATATGTCTTTACTGTGAATCAATGTAGCAGACACATCCGTTTGCAAACTGAATCAGCCAATATATGGCCTAAAGAAATTTACAAGTTGTTGGAATTGTACATTTGATAGGCTTATACTGAAACTAGACTTCAAAAGATCCGAAATTGCCTCATTATGTACATGATGTGAACAAACTATTTCTATTGATCTATGTCGATGACCTATTAGTAATGGGAACTGGCATTAATGATGTTGATTGCTTGGAAAGTGAGCGTCAAAAAATGTTTCTGAGTACATCGGTATAAATGTAAATCGAAATGTGAAAGAAGTTTTTGTGGAATTGGATCATCGCACACTTTGATCTTAGCCAAGAGGCTTCTTGGTCTTAAGGCTCGCTCTGATAGTCCTACAGCAGTAACGAAAGTATCTTCGCATCCAGTCTTCAAGAGCCGTTACAACCGGTACCTCGACGTTGCGGCGCTTCCACGGCCAACCACTTACGCTGCGTGGTGTGTATACGGGGTGTCCAGGATATTGAGTACCTGGAGTTAGCTTATCTTATTATCATAAACGAAGTGAAAGCCATGATCAATACAAACCAGCGGCTGTCCCACGAGTCGACCTTAACCCAGACCTGAGGGATATAATGCAGGTGAGGCATCACGTATCCCAAAGCTTTATAGACTCAACAGGCCCAGGGCATACCGCCAGATAACCCAGGATTGTAAGTACCCGTATTGCTCGAATCCAGACCAGATCCTCCACCAACACGCACTTCAGAGACAGACAAGACCACTGACGTAGAAATTGGTAAAATTTTAACGCCTGTAGCGGTTGAGGGAAATATGGTAGTTCCAGATCCATTTGTCTTTGCAAAAAATATTATCGAGGAGGTATGAGCCATTAGAGTTGAATTTACTATGTCATCCCTGTCCCATTTAAAAGCTGTCATTCTATCTTTGATTATATTTGAAATTGTGGAAAATCTTGGAATAGCTTGATTCACTTCCCCCTTTTGCATCTCTTATTTGTTCAACATCATACTCTTCCCACAAGGGGTAAATTTGACAGGAAGGACTTTTTTTTCTATTTCAGACAGCAACTGATGTGTATGGTTATAATGAGATGGACATCGGCAATATCGATCAGGATTATGCAATGCCAAAATTTTCTGGCATTCAAAAAAAAATGCAGAGAAACTAACCCAATTTAATTGCTTAAGTAAACGATCGTCCCGGGATCTTCATATATTAAGATTAATTCTTATTTATTTGCAAATCAGGTATTTTTCTACGATTTTACCCAGGCTGCCATGAATCCACAATAAAATTCAAGTAAAATATGATAGTCTGAGACTTAAAGACATACCGTTTGCGTGAGTCCAAAAGGTGATTACGGCCAGGTGGACTTGAATTTGAAAAAACGATTTATCCACGTTTCTGAACAAGCTACCATTGAAAAGACTACATGATTTTGCTATACATCAGCTACAGAAAAAATGGCATACCATTTGCGCATGTCCAAGTATACCTCAGATTCAAAACATCTAGTACTGTTATTTGACAAAATGCCGTTATTCTACGCAATGAAAAGTGTATTGCAATAAAAAATATGTAGCCCAAATTGTCGATATGTAAAATGGCATACTGTTTGAACGGGTTCTTCCATAGAAAATGGAAGAGAAATTGTAAAATAGAAAAATTATTTTGTGTATATTTAATCAGTATGCCTCTCTACGGTTGAAGCAATCATGATATAATGAAGTGAAATAACAAACGGTATACAAGTTGTGAGAGTTTGAAATACTTGAATTCAGGAAAAATCGTCGCAGAATTACAACAAAAATTGCCGACATTATAATCAGTATGCCTTTAGGTTTATAGTTCAAATAAATTTCAAAGATCACCAAAATAATATGGCATACGAATTGTGAGAGTTTATGGTAAAGGTTATTTTCATATGGCGTCACGTGTAGGTATGTATGCGAACATCAGAGAATCAAAAAACTGATAAACCAAGAAAACAAAGAACCAAAGAATCAAAAAATCAAAAAAACCAAAGAAACCCAAAGAACCAAATGATCAAATACCAAGAAATCGAAGATCTGAGAAACCAAGTAATCAAAGAACACACGAAACAAATGGCCATACATTCAAAAAACCCAGAAACCGGAGACCCAAGAAACCAAGGAACCAAGGAACCCAGGAACCAAAAATTCAAAGAACCAAGAAATCAAAGAATCATGAAATTAAAGACGTCCTTGTCTTTAATTTCTTGATTCTTGATTGGAACCAAGAAGCCAAAGAGCCAAGGATGAAAAAAGTCAAAAAATCAAAGAACCAAAGTTCGTAGAATCCTTAGTTTGATTTATTGTTTTTTTGCCTGACAAATTCGTGGGAGATTCGAATCGGGTATCTTCGAATAAGAAATCGAAAATCTTAACGCATGAAAAGTCATGAGAAACAACTTTTCAAATCAACCAAAAAGCTGTTATCCACAAATAAATCGATAAAAACTGCTTCTGCTTACAACAACTGACGTCACTGCAATCCTCTTCGGTCTGTTGCACCCTTTGTTACTGAGCAACCTATTGATCTGGATATGGATTTGTTTCCTTGTTACAGTACTCCATGGAGACAATTTCTGTTGTTACTGGTAACCACCTGGTAACACGTAAAACATTCTGCGTTCATGTGCGTATGCCTGTATTGTACAGCAGTTCTAACGTCGCGTCGTACGGATTTTCAAAAATGAATGAGAAGAAGCTGTGTTTTGTGTGTGAGGGAACGGATTCGGATATAAAACCATTCACGGACAATTCTTCATTGAAGTGTACAGAAACTTTGCGGTTGAGAGTCAAATATAGTGGAAGTAAACTGCCAGTACACGAAACTGCCAGCGTTGGTTATCATCCAAAGTGTTATAGCACTTTCAATGCGATCAAACAAAAATGCAAATGTGATAAAACTGAAGCAGGCATGTAAGTATTAAATTTGAATATTATAAACTTATGTTTACTAAAAATCAATATCAATCTTGGGTAACCATGGCAATACCAATTGTTTATTCCTCATAAGACGGAACGCGGAATTGTAATATTTATTTTGAATGCTGATTAGGCTGGGCATACTAGGATTCTTAGAGGAAAGTTTTGCTATAGTTTTGATTTTCCCACAATTTATACATTTGGGGTCACTGATCATGAATTTGAAATTTGCTGGCAAAAATTTTGCCCGGAACTTTGTTTTTTGGGCACTTTTTGACCAAATTCTGGTATTTTTTCAAGTTTTTGATCTTTACCTGAAGAAGAAAGTGATTTTTTAGAAAGCTTATCATATGGAGAATCGAAGCTGAAATTGCCTACATTTTTCATAAATAACGTTTTTTGTAAGTTTCTTTGTTTCGCCGCTAGAGCGCGTCAACGACAGTTTTGCTATAGTTCTGATTTTCTCACCATTTATACTTTTTTCCCACATTTTCCCCGACACCCTGTATATCTCCGTTTGTCAGGAACAAAAAAAATATGAAAAAACTGGGGTTATTTTGATCTCTTCTATACTCTCCCGAAATTATGGTACATACTTACCGCACACAGGGTAGTTCAGAAAAAGATGCATCTTATTCTGAAACACCATGCCATGGCTTTTTGAATAACGGCAAAAAACGCATTCATCGGGGCTGTTGGAAGGCCATTTAATTGGCAGAATTATTCTTCCAATTTATTCAGGAAACCTCTCCTGACCTTTTTATTTGAAATATCTTGTTCTTTTAAAAAAGATTTTATGACAAAAATTTCAAATGCTAATATGCGAGAAATTGGACAGCTTAGACTTTTATGAAGAATTAAAAAAATCATTCAAATATGGTGTGACCTATCGAGAAAGAAACATTGATTTTCCCTCTATACTGATGTTTTTTCAACTTCTTCAGCTAGATGGAAAAAAAATATTTTCCAGTTCTTACTTAACCATACCTTCAAATTTTTTGGGACACTTGAAAAATTTTTTTTGTACAACCTACACGTAAAGTCGACTTTTCAATGCATGCAAAGCAGGCGGTAAGTCGCTGATTTTGACAGCCGGGCCAAAAAGTACTTTCGCGCCCGCGGTCGCAAAAGTAGGTCGCTTAGCAACGGTTCCTTGGATCCCAACGCCTCTGAATCTAATAACCACGTGACAATCTAGCATACTAGAAGGGACTAATCACATGAGAATCTTGGTGACAATGATTCACAGTTGTCTGACTTGTCAGCAGTGTAGTGCAGTGTATCGATTATTTATTTTTGATTTTTATTATTATTGTTTTTAAAATGATTACAAACTGGTTTTACAAAAAGCACTGCTTGCACCACGGACGAAAGATGATCTTGAAATCATCTACCTTTCGCCCTAGATACAAAATGTACTATTTTTTTTAAGCTGAGTTGTCACCGAATCCGAAAAATTGTTGCCGTCGATTATAGTATCAGTTTTTGGTTGTTAAGTATTCATTTATTCATTTCTTCCAGTGATTCTCAACCGCCATCATCAAGTGATGTCTTTCACCCAACTGCCGATCAGTCTCAGACGTCTGACGATCATCAGTCTAAAGTATCACATGATGGATCGGCAGTCGAAGTTCAAGTTACCGTCGATATGATAGTTTGCATTTTTTGTAAATTGCGACGTAAAACAGGACATGACCGAAACCAGGGTCTGAGCTATACAAAGAAGTACAATAGCATGGACAAAATATTAGAGTGTGCAATGAAGTGGAATGACTTGGGTATGGTGGATACAATGCAAACTTGTATCAAAAATGACTAATTTATTCCGTATCACAGGATATGCAAAATTCATTACCACAATTCCTTAAAAAAAAAAGAGGTTAGCAATGTCAAAAGCAAATGGCATATAGCAAGACAATATTATAAATTTGCCTTCAAGTCGGTATGCGGATTTAGTAAAGATTACGTGATTGAAAAAAAACAGAGTTTCATTGTTGAGTTATTTACCGAGACTTTCCAAGAGCAATACAAGAATGGCAGTAAAAGTAAGAGAATGCTGTATACAAAGCATATACCAAGTAAGATCAAAAGCCATTTTAAAAAACCAATCAAATTAATCCGTTTCAAGAGAAACCTACTAATTGTTCCTTGTTGCTCGCAACTAGCTTTTAATTTGAATGATCTGAATGATGAGACATCTTGCAAAAGGCAGCACTGATTCTGCGACGCACAATCTTTTCTTCGGAAACTCGCAAATTGAGTCACGATATTACTCTCACAAAGCTGATCAGAGGCGAATGTGAATTGCCTGAACAATTGACGAAATTTATGAAAACTTTGATTGCCTCGTTCAATTTCAGAAAACGTAAAAACAGCAAAACAACGAGACTGGCCAATCCGTTATCTTCCGACTTGGTATACGCAGTCACTAATGGTAAATTTATACCATCCAAGCATATAATTCTAGGAACTGCGATCAAAAGCTTGACCAGTAGCAAAAAAGTGGTGAAAATTCTGCAGTGATACGGGCATATTTGTAGCTACGATGTGATTGAAGAGTTGGAGACAGAGGCTACGTACACAACGATGGATGCGTCGAGTCTATGTCCATCTGAAATTACAAAAGAAAAAGGTTTATTCACAGGAATTGCCTTTGATAATTTTGATCGTTTTATTGAGACAACCATGAACGATACAGTTGTTATCGTATTTCAAAATATTGTCGAAAGACAACATTCTACTGAAGATGATGTCGGCCATCAAACAGTCCAACTAGATGATTCTGTAACGGACGATGAAACCCCATCGTCATCTAGCGTCATTAGTTGGGATGGGGCTACTTTGATCAAATTAAAAATTAATTTTTCAGTATCGCCTTTGGTTTAGCGATTCGGTTCGTCAAAAAAATATTGAAATATCGGGTTTGCTTCTTCTTCCGAAAAACATTATGATATTGAAAAAACATTGAGTACTTTTTGAGTAAAAAAAAAAAGTTGTCAGTTATAAAGTTACACCTGAAGTGGGGTTACTTTGATCGAGTCATTATTTCACGTCATAATTTCAAAGAAACCCCGTATAACGTCCAAATTTCTATTAAAAATGAAAAGAGAAGTCACTTATTTACAAAAAATGTGTGAAAAAAAAATAGTATTCTGGAACGTCGCTTTACTGGTATAAAAAAACAAATTTTAAATGCCTTTTTGCATGAGGTAAGAAAACTGTCGAAAACAAATCTCGAAAAGTAGGTGTATCTATCCACCCGCTGTTGGTCCTATTGTATCTGGTTCCTCTTGAACAACACGGTTGGTCACAGCATGGGGGTCCCACTGGACCACTTTTCTTCCAAGTATCGTACAAATGCACACTCTTGTAAATAACATAGGGTGGTAGAAATGTACCATCTGCTGCTCCACACACCATTATCGTGGTAGCAGTTTTTGAGTGGTTGCATATTTTCTCCGGATATTTCACTCCCCTTCTGTAAATGCCCCATTTCTTACCAGGGTCATCGGCAAAATTTGATTCATCATAATTGAATATGTTGCGTGGTGAAACATCACGCAATGTTTCTTCTAGGTTAGAGAGAAGACGTTGGCCATAATAATTCTTGTGGCGCTTTAAAACGCTAAGAGCCCAGTCTTTTCCAGGAAAATTGTTCACGAATCTCGGAACGACTCTTCCTTTTTTTCTAAATAACATTCTGCCATCATTCTCAAGTCCAGAAGGTTTAAAGGAAATCCCCAGTCAGCACATTTTGCTAAAGCTGCAAGGATAGCTTTTTCTTCAGTCTTATTAAAAACGGCTTGTCTTCCAGGTTTTCTGATATGCTTCCCTTTAAACTTGTTATTCAGTGTTGCGAATGGAATTTTATATTTTATAGCGGCCCCCTGCTTGCTGATACGGCCATCGGCTATTTCAACCAGTGCTTGATCCAATGCTGCCTGCGTATAATTTTGGTGCTGCCTTGTACCCGTTTTTTTTTTTTGTAGACACGCACCATGTTTTTTGCTTTTTCTGAAAAAAAAAACACCATGAAATTCACTTTATTTCTCTAGAGGGGCTACTTTGATCACCATCAATGTTGCCCCACCCACCCAATCAAAGTTACCCCACGACACATGTATTAATTTTTGTTAGAAATATGAAGCATCAAAAACATGGGAAATTCATAAATAACTATAGTAAGAGTGCCTTAGTAACATTGACAAGTACTCACCTTGCTGATACTTGGAATAAGCTTTCCACTTTTGAAGTTATTTCAACCATAAAAAGTGTTCCAAAATGAGAATTTCTATTAAACACTGGCGTACCTCGTGCACGTTCCGGGTTGACTGAAGCTGCTTCTGGTGTGCCTCCTTGTGCTTTATACAACTCGGGCGCGGTGGCGCGGTCGCAAAGGATTCAATTTTTTGGCGGAAATAAGTCGTTGAGTGAAATGGCGAAGTTTCAATCAAAGTATCCCCCGGGTTCTAAAGTAGCCCCATCCCACAAATAAAAGAAGAAGAAGTTATAAGGCCATCACGCCAGAACTGCGTTCGTATTTGAAAAAAACAAAAATTGATTCCAGAATGCTGCCATATGATTCTCCATTACGCCAGATCGTTCCAGTAAATTTATCAAAAATAAAATTATGGACACAATATGGATGATGTCACATGTATTGTGTGTGACATTAGAACTCCAATGTGAGTCGAATTTAATGCAAAGCTTATTATACCAGACATCCTCACGAAGCAACGGATTGTCTATTTGCCACCGATCAATCAGGCCTCTACTGATAAATCTGTTGTATTAGAAACCATGCGTAGGACTTTATTGCTTATGATTTGAGTATTGCAAAAATTGCTATGCCATTACAAAGAACACAGCGCAAGGAATTCAAACGACTATTTATACACCTTGGTACGTGGCTTCCACATAGAAATGGCTTTCTTCAAAGCAGTTGGATCCTTTATTGACTTTTCAAGATTAACCACAGTAATGGTCGAGAGTGAACTCATTGAGAGTGGATCTGTTTTCAGTTTTTTGTCTGGAAAGCATTTCAACATATGTAAAAGGCTGCATATTTTAGTTTCATTATGTTTGCAAATGCAAGATTTTCAGTCCTTTTTAAAAGTGGAGGAAATTGAATTTTGCCGAATGAAAATATATCTGTAACAAAGTAACAAAATTTCCGGATTTTTTCTACCGTGATTTCCAAAGTTTTCTAATTGATTTCCCGTCTCTGATCATTCAATTCATATTTTCGTGTAACTCAGTCATTTATCTAGCAATGGATCCCGTATTTTTTCCAAAATGATGTTGACCTTGAGCTAATTATTGATCTATTAATTAAATTCTGACCGAAATACTCCTTCTTAGTTCTTCGCGCTTCAAAACAATAAATTGTTTAACTCACAAGCCAACCGATAACAACATTTCGCGCAAAGTTTCAAGCAGGTTTTCCCCACTTTTGGGCTGAATACAGAACGCCGCGTCGGGAGGAGCCGGGCTTGGACGGTGAGTACCAGTCAGTACCGAGACAGCCACGATAGCCTGCAGCAGTGGACTTCCCGGACCCGATTCGCGATCTTTTTCATCAACCCGTTTTTGGTAAACTTCCAATTTCTTTTTCATTCTTCTTTGATTCAAACACGAGGTAGGAACTATTCATCGATAACTATGACACTTTACCGAAAACCTCTCAAACCAGTGCCGCGTTGTAGGTAAGTTAAGTAAAAGGGGTGGGAAAGTAATTACGATATCTGGAAATTTTCGGCGAGTCCGTAGGTTCTTCAGACTCACGGAAATCCTTTCGGATTTTTGGAAATATTTGGTGAATCTGTATTTTTTACAGATTCTCGGGATCCTTTCAGATTTGTATCTGTTTGGGGGATTTATTATTGTCGGGTGGGAAATTTTTAACTGATGTTCAACACCGCGTCTTTTTCAACCGTTATTTTCTTTTCTATACATTTCTTGAGATAGTTCCGGGAAAATCGTCAAAGAGAGGCCTCTGGAGTTACGACCCGTGTGTTTAAAATTTCCAACGTTTGTCGATAAAATTCCCGCTGCTTTTCTATGCCTCTGACCCGTTTTTCTTCTCGTGGAAAATAACCCGATCGCGTCAATCCACCCCACACATTTTCTCTACGTCGTCGTAAAAATCTTATTCTTTAAATCACTGATTTTTTTTTTGTTTAACTATTTTGCCGCGAAAACCCGACCCGTCGTTACAATACTTTCGTTACACACCATCTCTTCACGTTCTGTTTTGCCGATAAGAGGCTGCCAATAGATTGCAATGTTGTTAGCTGTAATTTTGATTCTCCGCCGGGAGAGATTGGACTGATTTTCTCTGTAGAATGTTTCCTGTGTGATATTTTTGATTTTTCTCTTTGCATTATTGTTGATTTCATTTTATTTAATCATTTTTTTCACCGACTGGATGGAACCCAGTCACAAATGTGATTTTGTTTTGGGACAAATAGACTGATTGATTTATTTTTATCAACACCGTGTTTTTATTTCAAGAAAGTTCAGTAATCCATTTCAGCGGAAATTTGCGGAGTTCTGGAAATAACGAACGTCTGGAATTTTTTCACTGTATAAAAGCTACCCGATAGGCACTGTGGGCCCTCTACCACATGAATACAGGGAGTGGCGCTCGAGCATTTTTTATACTCAACGAATTCCCTCATCCCTGTCGGAAATCAACCCGGAAAATCTCGGGGCGTCACATATCGATGATATTATTTTCATATTTAGTGACTTTTCACCAACACTTTTTGTCTGTCTAAAAAGTTTTTTCTATGTATCAAAATAAAAAGGTGAGGCAACTTCAAATATTTTTTTTAATCAAACTGAGCTTTATCCCGTTTTGCTCGACTTGATTTTAAGGAATTTGGGCTCATATGAAGAAGCATAATGTGCACTACAAAATGCTTATTTGGTTTTGAATTTGTTACCTTCGCTGTCGCCGTTAATTAAAATGGAATAATATTTTTGAGTTTTTTCCAAAAAAATCAAATGTAATGGTATATTAATTTCTATATATTTTGGAAGAGGATCCATTTTTCCACTCAGCTCGATATGGTGTATGGACTACTACATAAACGCGTTCGTGATAAAGTACCTCGAGATAAAATCAATGATTTCAATGATTTACTGAAAAAGTGTAGGTTGGCTGAAGAGACATTTATTGATCGCTTTGAATACAAACCCAGTTTTTCTCCTGCCGTTGACAAACGTCCAAAGTGTCGCTTTTGTAAATACACAGTTCACACGAAGGATCAGTATAGACGAAAGCATGCTGCTGGGAAAGCGTCATCGATTTAATGTACTTCGGGTCATACGGCCCAACTCAGCAATACCTCTTCAAGTGTACAAAATCCCAGTTCAGATAATCCTGCACCCCGTCGTGTTACTCAGATAAACTGTTATGGATGCAAGAGACCCAGTTATATTAAATCAAACTGCCCTACATGTTCCAAGGCATCGGCTTTAATTGTCGTGTCGTTTTTGTAAATACACAGTTCACACGGAGGATCAGTATAGACGAAAGCATGCTGCTGGGGAAGCGTCATCGATTTAATGTACTTCGGGTCATACGGCCCAACTCAGCAATACCTCTTCAAGTGTACAAAATCCCAGTTCAGATTCTCCTGCACCCCGTCGTGTTACTCAGATAAACTGTTATGGATGCAAGAGACCCGGTTATATTAAATCAAACTGCCCCACATGTTCCAAGGCATCGGCTTCAATTGATTTTTGTGCAGTAGATGGTGCTCAATCTGAATCCTCACCTAAACCTCGTCCTGTTCTTGGTATACGCATACTTGATTTGAATGGCTTTGATCTTGTGGATACTGCCGCCAAACAAAGTGTCGCCAGCAACTCCCTGTATGAAACTTTGAATAGGAAGGGTTTGGAATTCAGAAAAAGTCAAGTATGTATCAAACTTGCCGACGGAACAAAGAGAAACTTGGAAGTGAAAACTACGAAAGTGGACGTGTTACTAGAAAACCGCCCTATTCCTACGACTTTCATGGTTTTGCCCAATAGAGACAAAACGTTGTTGGGTATCGACTTCCCGCATGCAGCTTATCTGGTTATAGATATGAGTCAGCAAAATTGGTCTTTTGCTGAGAATATAGACATGAGATATGCATTGACCTTCGAGAATGAAATTGATACCAGAATTAAATTATCATCAGTAGAGTCAAATCTTCAATTAGGAACGGATGAAGAAACAATGTTAACATCAAAAGAAAAAGAGGCTTTGTCGGAGCTTCTTGAAAACAACCAGGATATCTTCGCTCAAGGGGAAGAGCAGACTCCATTTGCCGGGCACTGTATAGACACTGGGACGCATGCGCCAATATCAGTGTCCCCTTATCGAATGACACCTGCGAATAAGGAAAAATTAAGAATCGAGTTAGATAGGTTGATCCGAGATGGAATTTTTGAAAAGTGTGAATCTTCCTGGACAGCTCCAGTGGTGTTAGTGCCAGAAAAGGATGGAAGTACGCGTGTTTGCGTGGATTACCGCGCAATGAATGCAATAACCACCCCTATCAGCTACCCACTGCCTAAAATGGATGGGGAAGAGCAGACTCCATTTGCCTAGCACTGTATAGACACTGGGACGCATGCGCCAATATCAGTGCCTCCTTTTCGAATAAACCTGCGAATAAGGAAAAATTAAGAATCGAGTTAGATAGGTTGATCCGAGATGGAGTTTTGGAAAAGTGTGAATCTTCCTGGACAGCTCCAGTGGTGTTGGTGCCAAAAAAAGATGGATGTACGCGTGTTTGCGTGGATTACCGCGCAATGAATGCAATAACCACCCCTATCAGCGAGCCACTGCCTAGAATGGATGATCTCCTTCATGCCACCACAAGAACCAGTTATATGACAATCCTTGATCTACGTGCGGGATATCATCAGGTCAAAGTGCATGAGGATGATCTTGACAAAACGACATTTGTCACGCCATTCGGTACGTTTCGATATTAAATGATGCCGTTCGGGTTGCGCAATGCGCCCGCAACTTTCCAAAGACTCATAGACATATTTCGTAGTCGACTGCCGGATGTGCTAGTACTCACCTACCTGGACGATATATTTATTTTATCAGAAACTTTCGAACAACACCTGACGGACTAACAAAGTGTGTTTGAACGGTTAAGACTATTTAAACTTCGCGCAAATCGTGATAAACGTGCATTCACGGGCCCGCGGGTTCAATATCTTGGACATTATACAGTGAGGAAATTATTATTGTCAAGAGGTTCAGGGACAGCATTTTGAAAATTTATTGAGATAATTTTACATGATTTCGTTCATAATATTATCTTTAGTATTAGGTTTTTTTGAATTTTTTTATTAAATACTGTTGTAGAAACAATCACTTATGTTATAGGTTAGTTTTTCCATTGTTAATAAAGTTCTTTTAAGAATAAGAGATAGTATTTTGACCCAAATAATTTATTTGCGATATGGCGCCATTTCCTTAAGAAAAATGCTAAGGACTTCAAACTTTGGGGGTGAAAAGAGAATGGACATGGGACATGACCCCCTTTTCCATTTAATAATTTGTTTCAAAATGGTGCCCAGCTGTCAGTTTAACAGTTGAAAATTTTTTTTTGGAGGTCAAAACTTAGTAAAGCCTACCCTGAACAACACCTCCAAATTTGAGCCAAAAATATTAATGCGTTCAAAAGTTAGAGGGGGGGGGACTATTTACGTCCTCACTGTATAACTTGAATACCATCAAGTGGATCCTGACAAAACAGCCACTATTGATAAGATGCCACCTCGTCGAAATATCAAACAGGTCCAGCCCTTTCTACAGAGTTGTTCGTGGTATAGGAGGTTCATCGAAAACTTTGCTGACATTTCTAGGCCCCTGAGAAGCATTGTGAAGAAAAATGCGACTTGGAACTGGGGACATGGACAACAACAGTCATTTGAATCACTCAAAAAGGCGTTAACTGGTGCACCGGTCTTGCATCAAAATTATGGAACCAAACCTTACATTTTGAGAACCGACGCTTCGTTGGGTGCTGTTCTGCTACAGGGTGAAGGTACTGACGAACACCCCATAGAATATGCGAGTAGACTGTTGACAGCAGCTGAACGGAATTAAAGATACTACAGAGAGAGAGGCTCTAGCCGTGGTGTGGAGTCTTACAAAGTTCAAAGGCTACCTGGATACATCATCTGTAGTCATTATAACAGATCATCAACCACTGAAATGGCTCCTCAGTGTAAAAACGCCGACTGGTCGTCTTGCGCGATGGCCTCTGCTTATACAAAGCTATAACCTCAAGATCGAGTATACGCCTGGTAAGCACAATGTCCTTGCCGATATACTTTCTCGACCTTATTGTGAACATCAAGAAGAGACAACCCGCGGTATTTGCTACGTCGTAGTGGATGTACCAGCACGCACACCTAAAGAAATAAGATTGGAACAGCAAAAGGATCCAGAAATAAAGAAAATTATGGATTGCTTCGAAAATGTGACAAGTGATGAATATGCTCGCTGGACAGCAAGACGATATATTCTCAGTTCTGGAGTTCTTCACAAATATGCTGATGGAGAAACAGTAGAAGCGCAGCTAGTAGTTCCAATCCATGAAAGAGACAGAGTATCGGAAAAACACCATGATGCTCCATCTGCCGCTCATTATGGTTCTGAACGGACTTTCCAGAGAATCTCCATACTATACTATTTTACCGGAATGCGACAGTTTATTCAAAAATACGTCAAGAATTGTCCCGAATGCCAACGCTATAAGGCCACTTACCGGAAAATTCTAGCGGACAACAGTGGGTATTTATTATTGAGGACAAAGCTACCAAATGAGTAGAACTCTTCCCATTGGCCAAGGCTACCGCAGAAGAATGCGCTAAAACCCTAATCAACGAAGTCTTTTTGAGATATGGATCACCAAGACGCGTCATTTCTGACAATGGCGTACAATTTGTGTCACATGTTATGCAGCAAGCATGTCAATACTTGGGAATCAAACAAAATCTGACAACTCTCTTTCACCCTGAAGCTAATATGGTAGAGAGGAAGAACAGGGACTTGAAGCCACGCCTAGCTGTCTTAGTGGGAAACGATTACACGACATGGGCTGGAAAGCTGTCAAGTATTCGGTTTGCTATGAACAATGCTAAATGTCAAACTACAGGATACAGTGCTTCTCAACTTTGCGCGAGAAATGAGGAGTCCCGATAAAGTTACCAACGACCTTCGACACATTACCTACCCACAGAGGATGTATACCACCTTGATTGAAGCTAGATCCGTCAATGAAAAGTGCCAAGATCGACAGAAAAAGTATGCCCTCTGTACCAGGAGACCCATTCTTGAACTAGAACAAGGAGATTTGGTTCTGGTCACCCTACATACTAAAAGTAGCACAGAGAAAAAAGTTCTTCAAAATTTGATCCAAAGAGGGATGGACCGTATGTAGTGACACGACAGATTTTGGCCACGTCCTATGAAGTTGCACCAGTGAATAAGCCTGAGGATCCCTTGGGCGTTTATCATACCAGCGCTTTAACGAATTACTCTGGGACAGAAGAGGCTCCTATTCGTGAAAGAGGACGTCCGAAGAAGAATATCCCGACTGATGCTGGTTCCTCAACGGCTCTCGTCTTCGCAACCAGAGGGGGAGAATATAACACCAAGGTCTGTCAGACAAATAATAGGCCACGCAGCTCCATGGCTGGTGAAACGCATAGTAAGCGACGCGCGGGTGCAGACACCAGAGGGAGGAAAAAAGAAGAGACAGAGAATTTGAGGTTGGCTGATTAATTACGCAAGTTTATCGTTTTCCTGTTGGTTTTTCGCGTTTTCACCCGTAGAAAACCTGAATAAAATATCTTAAGGGGTGATTCGGATATTTATTTGCCCTCTCCCATTAAAACATGTTTTTTTTATTTTCTAATAGAAAAATGTATTCATTTTTAAAAATTTTTTTTTTTGGAAAAAACTCAAAAACATGCTACCATTTCAGTTAACGCCATCTAGTGGCGACGGCGAGAGTAACAAATGCAAAACCGGATCAGTATTTTGTAGTGCAGATTATGCTCTTTCATATGAGCCCAAGCTCGTTAAAATCGGTTTTAGCAAAACGGGAGAAATCTCCGTTTGTTTAATAAAATAATTAAACTTTCCCCACCCCTTTATTTTGATAGATAGAAAGGAACCTTCTTTACAAAAAGTGTAGGTAAAAATCAGTTGATATAGAAATAATATCATCAATATATTTTCATTATGCAAAATTTTATAAAAATCTCTACTTTGTGTTGGTTGTTACACCCCCTAGCGACCATTTCAGGAACTTGAACATATATTCCAGGTATTTTTCCTGATCGTTTTAGTCTATTTAGTTTTTTTTTTGCCACAAGCCTCTACGATGAATAGTTTCCCTGATATAGTACCTCGCATTCTTGGTTGCCCACCCTGTACAAATTATTTAAAGACGGAAACGTCAGCCCTGTCTCATTCAGTATGTGCAAGAGCTATTGACGATCTTGACTTGAAATTCAAAAAACCAGCCAAGGACACCTGTCAAACATGCGATATTTGGACAATGAAAATCAATCCTGGAAATGACGAAGTACAGAAGCAACTTCCCAAAACCGCGTTAGAAAAGCATAATGAAGATGCAAATAAAGCGTGTAAAACAAAGCAGCTAGACAAAGAATTCAGTAAAACTGATGCTGGCTTGAGAGTTATAACCTTTGACTTACAACAGATCTTACCTACGCTCTATTTAACAAATGGATTTTACAAGCGACAGCTCCACACTCACAATTCAACAATACATGACTGTGTCACAAACAAATCGTTGCATTTCATGTGGCAGGAGGCCATAGCAGGACAAAGGGCGAAAGAATGCCTCTTCAAATATTTCATTGACTTGGATGAGTCTATCAAAAGAGTGATTTGCTATAGTGACACATATGGTGCATCAAATGAGAACTCCCATATGGCAGCAACGTTCACATACATGATGACAGTCAAAACATCAATTGAGACCATCGACCATAGGTTCCTTATCCCCGGACATATTCACATGGAATGCGACTCTGACCATGCCATTATACCGGGTGTCCATGAAATGACTGTACAACGCTTAACCACAAAGTTCTTAACCAAAAATAGGGTGATCTAGGCAAACTCACCTTTATCCAAAATTGCTTCGTTAAGTCTACAGAGGGCGACAAAGATTAAAAAAAAAAAATGGTTTTTTCTACATTTTTCAAAAACGTTGAAATCAATTTTGTTAACTTTTGGTACCTGATCTTGGGCCATGAAATAACGTTTTTTGTTTCTATAGCGACCAGTTGAAGTTAACCAGAAGTGTTGTAAAGGTGACGTCATATGTAGTTATTTCTTTTGATTTTTTTTGGCGTTGACTTTTTGATGATTCAGATATTTTTAACAAAAAGTTTAATGTATTGGGGAGTTCTTCTCTCTCTTGAAAAATTTTGCGAAGATAAGTGGTTGTGCCAAAAAAAAATTTTTTCAACTAGCTTCACAGATATTTAACTATTGATTTTTTTTTCTAGCATAACTACTTATCCCAGCATATTTTTTCAAGAGAGTAAAAAACTTTCTTACACACTGGGTTATTAGATGAAAATATCTGAATCATCAAAAAGTCAATTCCATAAAAAATCATTGACGTCATATAATTATGCAGCTATATCTTTTGATTTTTATGGAATTTTAGGCATGTGGCTTGATACATTTAGCGGTGAGTTGATTAAAGCTAAATTAAGAGGAAAGCTATTTGTGTCGGATTGTATGACCAGCCTACGTGGGGGACGCCTGGGGGACGCCCAATCTTTGTTGTTTTGTTTTAAAGTGTAGAATACTACACTGGTGTTATGTGGTGGTCAACCATTGGACCAATATTTTGTATGACCATACATTTGCATTGTATTCGAGGTTGATTATCATATTTACACGTGTTTAAGGTACGAGCTTTCGTACCCGGAAGAATCAATCAAATTCCTCATTGTATGTTAACCTCAATAAGGAAAGTGACTCAGCCTAATTTTTATTCCAGGTGCGTTTGTTCTTGCCAATAGTGAAGCTGAGCTTGGTGAACCTGTCAACTATTTATTTGTTATTGTTACAAATAAATCCTGACAATTGTTGGATGTGAATTTTATTCCACACATATAGTTAAGTTGGGCCAATAATGGTATGATTCAGCCAATATTGGTGATTTATAGGCAAAAAAACTTTTGTCTATGTTGGTATGATATGTATGACCAATAAAGATCCAATATAGTTTTTCTATATCCAATATTAACATGATTTAGCCAATATTGGTTATTTATGGGCAGACAAACTTTTACCCATGTGGATATGCAATGTATGACCAACAAAGATCCAATATAATTTCTCCATTCCCATTATTGGCATGATCTAGTCAATAATGGTGATTTATAGACAGATAAACTTTCGCCTATGTTGATATGATATGTAAAACCAATAAAGATCCAATATAGTTTTTCAATATCCAATATTAACATGATTTAGCCAATATTGGTGATTTATAGGCAGACAAACGTTTGCCTATGTGGCTATGCAATGTATGACCAATAAAGATCCAATAAAATTTTTCCATACCCAGTATTCGCATGATTTAGCCAATCATGGTGATTTATAGACAGATAAACTTTCGCCTATGTTGATATGATATGTATGTCATTGAGCCAATAAAGTTTTTTGATATCCAATATTAACATGATTTAGCCAATATTGGTTATTTATCGGCAGACAAACGTTTGCCTATGTGGATAGGCAATGTATGACCAATGAAGATCCAAATATAATTTTTCCATACCCAGTATTGGCATGATTTAGCCAATAATGGTGTTTTATAGACAGATAAACTTTCGCCTATGGTGATATGATATGTATGATCAATAAAGATCCAATATAGTTTTTCTATATCCAATGTTAACATGATTTAGCCAATATTGGTTATTTATAGGCAGACAAACGTTTGCCTTTGTGGATATGCAATGTATGACCAATGAAGATACAAATATAATTTTTCCATATCCAGTATTGGCATGATTAAGCCAATAATGGTGATTTATAGACAGATAAACTTTCGGCTATGTTGATATGCTATGTATGACCAATGAAGATCCAATGAATCCAATATAATCTATATATTTTTTTTAATCTCTGATCTCATACGCGACCTAACTAATTAGATGCAGTTCGGAAGAACTCCAAACAGATGTTCCGTTAATGGCCGTGGTCACTGATACAAAATATTTTTGTATAATAGGTACACCTATTGAAATTTTGGCCGACGTAAGCAGAGTCCATGAGCGTAACACGAATATCCGCCGGGCACACGTCTTACGTCGGATTAGAGATTTTTTATGGATACGCCAATTGACTTTTTATTCTTTAGTTGCAAACTGGTTACAAAATGTAATTTCAATGCATAATTGAGAGAATAAGGTCTAGTAGTGATTATGCTAGCATTATTTTGCCTCGTGCCAGCGAATAACGACGTTGGTGCTCGACTTTATCACGTCACGAATTTGCGCAGAATTAGGGTAATTTTGACATATTTGACACATTAGGTGCGTTCGAGTTTACGTTCTAAACTCTCCGAACGTTTTGCGTTTTGCGTTTTTTAATACGCTCGAAGCATACCACACCGTGTTTTGCTTAAGCGCTCTGTTTTCCCCGGGTAGGAAAGAGGAATAGCCGGAGTGTTTTCGCCTGACATATGCAACGTACAATAAAATGTCAAATTTCTACTGGAGGTTAGTGTAATTCGCTCTGCTCTGTGTTTTTTAGCTCATACTCTATTTACTCTGTTCACATATCTGCATTTACCCTACCCGCTCCACCGAGCGTAATCTTGAACTCAACTATTACTTGTCTGTTTACGTTTAGCCGGCGCCCGTGTCCCGTAAGCTCAAAACCCTTATAAAAACATTGATTTTCGGACTTTTTCGCGTCAGCAAGAAGAATAGGTTGAAAAAAGAATTACAATAATTAAATGATCAATCGACTTACCTCTAAGGAAGGTTGATCATAATTATATGAGCAATCTTGTCGAAATATCACGAAACACCAGGTAGTAGCAGCCCATCTGCACGAATCCATACGACGTTAAAAGAGCTAAAAAATTTCTCCCCCCATCCCATATACCTTCGTGCCTACCCCGAAATTGTCATTAGTTCAAAGTACATCCCAGGTTTGATGAGTTTGGGTGGGTTTATCAACGTTCTAACTAAACAAACAAAGGGAGGGACTTCTGTGATATTTTGACGAGACTGCTCATATAATTATGATCAACCTTCCTTAGAGGTAAGTCGATTGATCATTTAATTATATTTCGCAGTCTCGTCTCATATCACAAAACACCAGGTAGATGTTTAAAGAACAAAAACCCATCAAACCTGTGCGAAAAAAAAAACAAAATAAATAGCTAATCATTTATTCAAAGCAAACAAAATAAATGAATAGTGATGACATAGAAGTCCTAAACATAAATAGATATTAATTAATATCAAAACCAGAACCTCTAAATACTGCTTTTGCAAAGGTATCTTGAGGCGGCAAAATCGGTTTATGATAGAATAAGCAAAAAACATTTGATTTCTCCGACCAGCCGGCTGTTTGTCTTATAACTTCAATACTTGCACCCGCCTTAAATGCTGTAGAAACAGCAGCATGTTTTGCACTGTAACCAGTGTAAAGTTTTGTGTCAATGCCACTTTTTGATAAGACGTTCTTGATCCAACGACTGATGGTCTGGGGTGAAGCTGCATGTATAGGTTTTCTTACTGTCAAAATTAGATTATCCACTCCAGCTGGTCGAATACTTCCCGTTCTACAAATATACACTTCTGAAGTCAAAGCTAAACAGAGACTCGGTCTTTGCCTAAAAAATGGTATACGCAACACCGGCTGAGACCTATTTTTTCCCGAGGTTTTAATTTTCATCAATGAAAACTTCCAAATAATCTATTAACAATATTAGATATCTTTATCTTACTAAGCGTCTGCAACCGGTGAGCTGATACAAGAACTAACAAAGTAACTAACTCAAAAGATAACTGTTCAAGAGTAACCTCTTCCAAAGGGTAAATTTTTTCTAAATATTCCAGTACTGGATGAGGATCCCAAGTATTTGCATATCTAGCCTTGGGTGGATTTATATTACGAATGCCCTTGAAAAACCGATGTATCATAATTTCATCTTCTTTCTTTATAGGCATCACTAAAGCTAATGCTGACTTATACGTATTAATCACCGAGAATGAACAACCCATTTCAAATCTTTGGTTTAAAAAATTCACAACCTCTGACAACTCATAATTATAGGGACTAACATTGTTCTCTGAGCAATATTTCCACCACTTCAAATACACATTATCATATTGCTTAAGCATTTGTTTACTCAAAGAACCCATTAGCCCTCGTAACCCTGTAGAGGGAAAGGCTCTCCTTATGCAGGCTTCCCGGATATATGCCCGGCAACCAGGATAAGTGAGCTCCACATCGGATGTGGTTTTCTATAAGAAGAAATGATTAAATCTTTATAAGGGCCTATATAATAGGGTTCCTTAAATAACATTTTCATAAAGCGAGGATACCACGGTTGACCTGGCCAATTAGGTACAAGCAATAAACCCTCAGTCTGATCATTTTTTATTTTATTTATTACTTTGGCAATCATTGAAAAAGGAGGAAACGCATAAAACGATATATTGGTTCACGCGACTGTAAACGCATCTATAAACAATGCCCCCTTTTCCGGTTTCCAAGACACAAAAGAAATACATTTTTTATTGTCTTCAGTGGCGAACAAATCTACTGACGGCTTGTGAAGATTGGTACAAATGTCCAAAAAATATTTTCCAGTCAATTCATATTCGGTGTTTAAATATCCCAAACGAGATTCAAAATCAGCAATAATATTGTCTTTCGAATTTATATATGACGCATAAATATATAAATTCTTATCCTCACAATACCGCCATATTTCGTGTGTTATATTATTTAAGTTTTGATATTTCACTCCGCCCATTCGATTAATTTAACTTATAGCAGTAGTGTTATCTATCCTCAAAAGGATGGAGCTATCTCTTAATTTCTTGGTGAAATACGTCAAACAATTAAATGCCGCTAAAAACTCTAAATAGTTGATATGTTGATTTTTTTCTGTCTGAGTCCATAAACCATTGGCTCTCCTCTCATTACATACTCCACCCCATCCTAAATTAGAGGCATCAGAAAAAATTTCTAACTTATAGGTCGGAGTTTGAATGGAAGTACTTATTTTTCCCACATTTAGGATCCACCACTGCAAATCCCTCCTGACTTCAGTTGAAGTGATACTCATTTTCGAATTATAGTTGTCTTTAGATTTGATCAATGCTAAATATTTCACTCTCTAAATTTTTGGTATGAGCCCAACCATATTTAACTGCAGGGCATGCCGCTGTTAATATCCCCACTAACCTGGCAAATTCTTTTATGAAACAATACTGTTTCTTAACAAACTTATTACCTAAATCCCTTATACCTTTTATTTTATTTTCTGGTAGAGACAACGTCATTCTAACCGTATCAAAAGTGAACTCCAAATACTTACACTCATTAGAAGGCTGTAATATGCTTTCATCATGATTAATGATGCATCCTAAAGTAGTTAATAAGTGTAAAACTCTACAAGTATGAATATAACATTCTTCTTTTTTCATAAAAATAATTAAAATGTCATCTAAGCAATTTTGTGAAAATAAAAGGAGCGGTACACAAACCCATAGGCAGACAATTAAATTCGTACAGTTTCCTTCTATATTCAAACCGTAAATATTTTCGTGATCGTTTGTCAATGCTTATCAAAAAATAAGCATCCTTTAAATCAATTTTTGTCATAATAGTACATTTTGTATCAAGGGCGGAAAGTAGATGATTTTGACGAGGGTATAAGTAGCAGCACGAGCGAAGCGAGGGCAGATATAAGCCGAGTCAAAATCATCTTTCGTCCGTGGTGCAAACAGTGCTTTTTGTACAACCAGTTTGTAATCATTTGAAAAAGAATAATTAGGAAAATTGAAAATAAATAATCGATACACTGCACTACACGGCTGAAAAGTCAGACAAGTGACAACTGTCAATCATGGTTACAGTAGGTGTATTTTTTTGTGGTGCGGATCCATTGTCACATGATTAGTTCCTTTTAGTATGCTAGACTGTCACGTGGATATTAGATTCAGAGGCGTTGGGATCCAAGGAACCGTTGCTAAGCGACCTACTTTTGCGCCCGCGGGCGCGAAAGTACTTTTAGGCCTGGCTGCCAAAATTAGCGACTTTCCGCCTGCTTTGCATGCATTGAAAAGTGGACTTTACGTGTACGTTGTACAAAAACGAATATTTACTTAATAAGTGTTTAACACTTCGATAATCCTCCAATTTAAAATGAGGCGGACTCAAAAATTTATTTAAATTACGCTAATTTAAAATGAAGCGACTTTCCCCATTACTTTTCCTGATTACAAAGAAATTCGATAAGAATTCTTTCTTCTTTCTTTTACAGGGAGATATTGCACCCATATCTAATAAATTTTTTATTTTGACTTCCACTTCCTTTTTATTGGAAGTAATTCTACCAGGTCGTCTTATTTGTTTAGGAGGCTTGATAAAAATAACTTTATAACCTCTGACCCAGCCAAGGATAACTTTATTATCCGTGATAGTCTTCCACTTATCAACAAAATTTGATAATCTGCCTGCATATCCTACCTTCACTTCTGTAGACGCCGAGGATGGCCCTGGGACTGTTCCCTGCTCCGGTACACTTTCTTGCCCCTGTTCCCCTCCTCCTTCTTCTTCCTTTTCTTCTGAAATTGGCGCTTCCAGTTTAAAGACTTGTATTGTCCTTGATAACCAGACTTTGCTTGGAAACGATCCGTTTTCTTCAAACCCATTCCAACTTTCCTAATTTCTTGCGTACTCTTGATTGTCTGCGAAAAATTATCACCAAACAACCATTTACTCACTGGGCAATCCTCGGCTACTTTCCTCACTGAATAGTCTAAATTATTCGAAAGTAAAAAACGCCTATGCACAGAAAGAGTATGATGCACGTCTGCAAACAACTTGGTTGAATCCACCATGTCTTTCAAAGTCTGGTTATTTTCATTACTCTTCAAAAGAGCCGCAATTGGACCAACCATGGCACTCAAGCCTGCTCCAATTTGTTGCTGAATAGATGCAAAAAAATTATGCTGCCTCACAATTGCTTCGGTGATACAAACAGCAACTTCCTGGTTAACTTTTGGAGAACGAAGACCCAAACAATTTTCCGTAGCAGGAAACTTTTGAACAATTTCCTTTCGAAGAGTCTTATCCAGGCCATTTTTCAAAATTTCAGACCAATACTCCGCAGTCTCTGTATTTATAGGAGGTCCTGTTTTGGTATTTTTGGTCAAATCCCCCAACACTTCCTTCATTTGAACAGACATTTGCTGATGATTAGAAACGTCCATATTAACTTCTCTTTCAGACGAGGAGCTCCAAGCCTAAAAGAGCTCTGCGATGAAGAACCTGGAAAAAAGAAAGAAGGATTCCAGTTGAGCTCAGATAATTGAACAACTCAACATTAGCACCCAATAAGGGGCTACTCTATTTTCCACGCAATAAGCGGGACAAAAAGAGTCTTTTCTGTGTTCACATTCGAGCATAAATTCCCCTTGACACCCAATAAGGGGTCAATATTGACTGCACGCAATAAGCTGCAGAATTTTTATGGTTTCACCATAAAAAATATAGGGATTAGCTCAGAAAATTGAACAACTCAACATTAGCACCCAATAAGGGGCTCTCTAATTTCCACGCAATAAGCGAGAAATTTTTTTTTTCTGTGTTCATATTCAAGCATAACAACTCCAAATAAAGTATTATAAATAAAACCTGGCCGCACCGCATCCTCGAAACCAGCCAGTCATGAAAGCAACAAAAACCATTGAATCCGTTATCGCTTACAGTGAACGCATTAGAATACATTCTAATCGATACAACGGCACCTAAAAATTATTAATATAGGTATTTTCTACTTACTTGAAGTACTACTGTCGACTTCTGCTAACACCTTACGCAATTTCTTCAGTAACTTCCCATCTTTTCTATTTGATTTTTCTTATGCTTTCCCATTTCACACTTCACGTCACAGCTCGAATTAATACGTCTATATTGCTCCGTACGACGAACTACAATGACAATTTCGGGGTAGGCACGAAGGTATATGGGATGGGGGGGACATTTTTTAGCTCTTTTAACGTCGTATGGATTCGTGCAGATGGGCTGCTACTACCTGGTGTTTTGTGATATGAGACGAGACTGCGAAATATAATTATTATCAAACTTGACACCAATGCGCACAGTTGAAGCATGATTATTCCATTTCGAAGTAGAACTGTCAAATTTCAGCTTGGCAAACGAAAATCTATGCTACCATCCACATTGAATTTGAAGTAAGCGTGAATTGAACACAAATATAATGTAGATGGTGGCATATGATTCCCGAAAAACAAATTGAATGTAACATAGTAGTTACATTCAATTTTACTTCGAAGTGCAACTGTCAAATTTTAGCTTGGTAGAACTGTCAAATTTCAGCTTGGCAAACGAAAATCTATGCTACCATCCACATTGAATTTGACGTAAGCGTGAATTGAACACAAATATAATGTAGATGGTGGCATATGATTCCCGAAAAACAAATTGGATGTAACATAGTACTTACATTCAATTTTACTTCGAAGTGCAACTGTCAAATTTTAGCTTGGCAAACGATAATCATATGCTAGTATCTACATTGAATTTGTGTTCTGTCACGCTTCAATGTGGATGGTGACATATGATTCCCGTTTGAAAAGCCATCAATCAATCTGTCATCTGTCATACTTGTCCCGAGCCATGCTGCATGCATGAAGTTGTTTTTGGTTTATATGTATTTCTGTTTCTGCTCAGCTATGAGCCTGCCATACGTCCCGTATCATACGGGACTGTATTTCAAGTATCATGTCCCGCGTCCCAAAGTTTATTGTCGGGACGCGCAGAAGTCCCGTATTTTCTGATTCTCTGATATATCTCCATTTATTTCAAAAAGCATAAGATAAATCGACCAAAATATCGATGTTTGCGTCTCATCTCTAGTCTCCGCAACAGAAATTCAATGGAGATGGTACAATATGTTTCTCAGTTGGCAAGCGGAAATTTGACAGTTCTACTTCGAAATGATATTGAATGTAAACTTTACATAATGCCTGAGTTAGATTCAATTTTACTTCGAAGTGAAAGTGACAGATTTGGATCTCCGCTTGCCAAACAAGAATCATATGCTTCCATCTACATTGTATTTTTGTTCAATGTGACGGTTAAGCCAAATTCAATGTAGATGTAGCATATGATTCCCGTTTGACAAGCGGATATCTGTTCATAAGAGAATGACAGTGACAAGAGATATTTGACAGTTTGGCCAGAACCTTCGGGGATTTTTCTGGGTTGATTCGTTTCTTGTTAAGTTGTTACAGCGGTTTGTAGTGTAGTTGTAATGTGAAACCAGTTTTCTTGTCTCCAAGTTGAATTTGCTTATTTCTCAAACATATTTATATTTCGCAACTAAAATGCCTAAACGAAAGTGTGTGTTTACATCTAATTTGAAAGACAAATATCCGTTTATTGAGACAACTAAAATAAATCATATATGCAACAGCAGTTTTTCTATTGCTCATGGTGGAAGTTCTGATATTGTCCAACATCAGAAAACGAGCAAACATAAGCTTTCAAGTGCTGGAGCTGCAACATCCAAAATTCCGACGTTTTTTGCTAGTAAGAATTGTGTTTCATTTCATATAAGTAAACTGTATGAATCGAGTGATACGAGATATTCTACGTGAATTCTGGAATCAAATGAAAAATTGTATGTTGATGTATGGTTCTTCGTTACCTGAATACTATAACCGCTGTTTTGTAAAAACTATCTTTAGAAGTAACCAATTCAAGGGAAGGAACATTTTAAAAGAATCACCCGGTATATAAAAAGGTGGTCCGAGTACGCAAGTACGCACCGCCAGTTTATATAACTTTTAAGTTGAAAGAGATGGGTTTTCTGTGCACCATACACATATACGGTTTGCCGATGCGCATATACCTATGACGTCACGATGGAGTAAATAATTGCTCCAAAATAAACTCTGAAATATCATAAACACAAAAATCACAGCAAAATTACGATAAATATGAAATGTCGAATGCGTACAGCATTCAGCCTCAGTTAATGGAATTCGTAGATTTCCATGTTTTGGTGGGTAACGACCTGCGCGAAACGTGTAGGTAAAATTTGAGACGACGATCGGCATACCGCTTTGTGTGTATTGTGTTTACTGGGCTGGGTTCTTTTTTGTGCCAAGCGCAGTCGCTCTGATTCAAAACAAAAATAATTTTAGGGATTGAACCTTTGCTTACCACACCGTTTTCCACAATCATAGCTACAGCTCCATGGACTGTACATCGAAACTAATAGAGAAAATGTTCGATGCTAAGTTTGGTTGTGCTAGGACCAAAGCTGAAGCCATAGTGAACAATATCTTAGCTCCATGGTACAAAAAAGTTCTTGAAAAAGATCTCGAAAAAATTAATTTTATAAGCGTATCAATTGACGCCGGCAATCACAAGTCAATCAAGATCTTTCCAGTTCTTATACGATATTTTAGCTCGGAAACTGGAGTGCACGTGTGTGAATTCTCATCAGTGAGGTGTGAAACTTCAGCGGTCCTTTCAGAACATGTAGTGTCTGTGCTGCAAAAATATAATTTGGTGTCCAAATTGGTATGTTTGTCAGCTGATAACACCAATTCTATGTTTGGTGGAGCAAAGGGACAAGGTGAAGAAAATGTTAATAGAAAATTGCAGAAAAATCTGAACAAACATTGAATTCGCTTATCGGTATTGGATGCATGGCACATATCGTGCATAACAGTGTAGAATCAGCAGTTGGGGTGTTGCCGATTGATGTAGAAAATATCATTTGTAAAATCTACAAGTATTTTCATATTTATACAGTTAGGGTTGAAAAACTCAAAGAATTTTGTAACTTTGTAGATATTTCATATAATCAGATTCTGGGATATAGTAGCACTCGGTGGTTGCCCTAATGTCTTGAAATCATTTTTTGAAAATAAAGAGTTTGAGTTATGGCTTTGTTTTGTACATGGACAACTGGGTGTTTTTGAAAAAAGCATCCGAGAAATTGAAAAACAGAACACATGTTTTATTAAATCTTTATCTTCTTATAATTTACTGTTGACAATTGTTAAAAATAGGAAAGATAATAATTTTATAACTGCAGGTTGCAGGTAAAAGCTATGTTGAACAATGTATACTAAGATAACCACCCAGCGCAAACAAGGTTTCATTCTTATGTTTCATCATTCTATAATAGGGCTCTTGAATACTTGGTTTCTTGGGGAGAGCAATTTTCCAAGTATATTTCCTGTAGTTGGTGTTCGTTGAAATGTGTACCCCAATGGTCTGACGTGGAAGCCAGTATTTCTCTTATTGAAAACGCGGGAAATACCAAAATTGGTAGCTCAAATTTGTTTGACGAATTTGAATTGGCAAACTCCTATATTACCGAAAAATTAAGTGAATGGATTTCAAATAATTTTTCAGTAGAAGATCGCTGGGTAGAAACGGTCAGATTGTTAAAAAAAAAAAAAATGCCGATTTCCATTTTATCTAAAGTTGTAGAATTTTTACTTTGCCTTCCTGGTTCTAATGCTGGAATATCAAATCAAATCAAATCAAAATATGCTTTATTGTCCAAGTCATGAACTTATTGACAAAGCTAGTTATAATATAAATATGTGGACATTACAAAAAAAAAAGAAGACTAAAAAAAAAAAAAAAAAAAAGTTACAATCAATTGTTATGAATACAATGATACAGATCAAAATTATTTAATATTGTAAACAACGAGTAGAACAGTAGAAAGAAAGAAAAAGAAACAAATCACAGTAATCAGAGCAATAGCAACTAAACTATAAAGCGTCTCTGTAATACTCCTCCAGGTCATAGTAAGCCCTATCAGCCAGCATCACCCGGAGCTTTTTTTTAAAAGCTCTTAGGGATGACAGAGCCTTAAGAATATCTGGCAGGTGATTATAAATTTTCACACTTTCATAGATCACTGACTTTTTTACCAAGGATGAGTGGGGAATGGGAAGAGGTAAGTTATGTCTCTGTCGCGTTGAATATGATACCTTGTCACGTTTTAGTTTTTGACGGTTTTTATGTATTAGCGTTGCCGTTTCCAGGATAAATAGGCTACAAAGAGTTAAGATTTTTTCCCTTTTAAATAGAGGTCTACAAGAATCCCTACCTCCACAGCCACACAAATATCTGACAGTCCCCAAAAGCAGATCCCATATCTCAACCTGGACTCAATCAGTGCAAAATAGACTGTTCTTGCGACAGACTGTCCCAGTTCACCACAAGCGATCTTAACGGCAAAGCAACCAGAGGAGATCTGCTTTCCGAGTGCTACGATGTGACCCTCAAAGCTCAGTTTTCCGTCAATGATCAACCCAAGAAACTTAGACTCAGGGCGACTTTCCATAGAGAAGCTGTCAAGAGAGACGTCAAGCTGTAAGTCCGTCCTGAAGGACACTATATTAGTCTTTGCAATGTTAAGCAGGAGGAGATTGGAATCGCACCAGGACTTAACCTTCGCAAGATCTGCAGATATTGCCTCCCTCAAGCTCTGATGATCCATGCAGTCCCACAGAATTGTGGTGTCATCCGCAAACACAGTGAATCTACCCGCAATATCCATGCCAGTCATATCGTTTATGAAAATCAAAAACAACAGGGGGCCAAGAACAGATCCTTGAGGGACGCCCCAACAATTCTCCAAGACTTCAGACCGAGAACAACCAACGCAGACCCTCTGCAAACGTTCAGACAAATATGATTCAAGCCATGACAGAGTCACTCCCCTAAAGCCATAGTGAAAGAGCTTCTGAAGCAAAATTCCATGATTTACACAGTCAAATGCCTTCGACAGATCACAGAAAGCCGCAGCAGAAACCCTCCCACCATTGATCCCCGAATATAGGCCCTCCAAAAAACTGAAAATTGCATCGTTTGTACTGCAACCGTGCCGAAATCCGAATTGATCGCAGCTCAATACCCTGTTGGCATCCAAGAAGGTCAGCATTCGAGCCTTCACCATTTTCTCGATAATTTTAGAGAGGGTAGATAGGAGTGATATTGGTCTAAGATTAGAGGGATCTTCCAAACTGCCGCCCTTATGTATCGGAATAACCTTTGCAAGCTTTAGACATTCAGGAAACGATCCAGTCTCCCAGGAGTAGTTGATGGCATGAACTAGTTTGAGGAGGACACCATCAGGCAGGTTTAGGAAAATTTGTATTGATAGACCATCATCTCCAGCGCTCTTTTTATTTTTAATACTGGACATGACCTGTTTCAACTCACTCAAATCTGTTGGCAAAAGATAGAAGGAATTAACAACCCGTGTTTCATCTTTCAAATATTTGAGAGGATCTTCGCTCTGTGTAATGTTTCCTGTAAGATTGTGTGCTATAGAACAGTAAAATTTGTTGATTAGGTCCGGTGATAAGTCAGTCTCGCATAATTTGGAAGAAGGGTTATTATTCAAACGTATGTCATTTATGATGGACCAACTCTCTTTTTGTTTATTTGCGGATTTTCCAAGACGGTCATGATAATACAAGGTTTTGGCTGCTCTTATGAGTTTCCTGTATAAACTTCGATAATTTCTGAAGTAGGAATTGAAAACCATGCTGTTTGAGAATTTTCTTATATAATGGAGAGATCGTAGGTTCCTTGATGACTTCTTCAGACCTTTAGTAAACCATGGCCTTTTATTCCTTATTTTAATCCTTCTAACTGGAAAAATTTTATGAAAGATTTGCAATAATATCCTATGAAAAACTTCGATAGGTTTGCTAGACAAAACAACCTCATTCCAGTCAGTGCTCAGGCACAATTGGCAGAATTCATTGTAGTTACGACGACTAAAGACTGCCCATTCTGAATTCTGATGGTTTGAGAACGGGAATTGAGACAAATCTACACAAAACTGCATCATGATCAGACAAGGCAGCACCAACCACCGAACACTCAGCAGAATGAAGACCATGTGAACAGACATAATCAATCAAAGTCGAAGAAATCCTCGAAGTACGAGTGGGACAATCAACATGCATTTGCAGATTGAAACATCTAAAGAGATTGGCCAATCTAATTGTTGCAAGTGAGTTCGTGTCGATAAAGTTAATGTTAAAATCCCCCGTGAGTATTACAGATGAGGTAGAAGGAATCAGAGATAAGAGTATGTCCAATTTATGAAGAAAAACATCAAGTTCAGAAGAGGGAGACCTATATATGGAGATGACGTATAATTTTCTACTTTTAGAATGAATGATTGCAAATTCAAATGTTCCCTCCTGGAGCAGATCATTATGAGTATTAACAGGTATGAAAGACTTTTTTTAAAAATGAATTATCATTGGACTAGTGAGAAAACGAATATATTAGAAAGTGAAGTAGGTATTGCTTCAACTCTACAATATAACTCAAATTTAACATGCTCGGAAATGTATGACAAACTAATGAATGAAAAAGATTTATGTGAAAAAATTCACAAAAGTCAAAAGTACAGGGTGTTTCCGTATATTTCGTCTGCAGACTAACTACTAACTCGCTTATTATGCAAAATAGATAGGGACTTTGAATACAAAGTTGGTAGGTATTAACATGAACCGCCAGAAAAAAAATAATTTTTTGTATACCGGGTGCACGAGAAAAGTGTGGTAGACACAACTTGCATTTTTTCAAATGGAACACCCTATATATTATTTTATAATCAAATAGACATTATTTTTCTGATCTCAAAAATATACAACATGTAGGCATTCCGTTCAGCCGTTTTCAAAATATATGAGTTTTGAAGTTGTTTTTTTGGTATTATTAACATGAACCGCCAGAAAAAAAATAATTTTTTGTATACCGGGTGCACGAGAAAAGTGTGGTAGACACAACTTGCATTTTTTCAAATGGAACACCCTATATATTATTTTATAATCAAATAGACATTATTTTTCTGATCTCAAAAATATACAACATGTAGGCATTCAGTTCAGCCGTTTTCAAAATATATGAGTTTTGAAGTTGTTTTTTTGGTATTGCCAAATTGTAGTATCTATGACTACAATAATTGTTTGGATGTTATTAATAATGCGTTCAGCTGTCAGATTTCTTTTGATTGCTCAGTAAAATGGGTTATACTGGAGAGGAAAAATTAGTAATGGTTCGTTTATTTTACAAATACAATAATAATGCTGCTCAGGCGCAAGGTGAATATCAGAGACTTTATCCTAATAGGCCAGTTCCCAGTAAAAGCACTTTTTATTATACGATAAGAAGCATGAGAGGGCGTAAAAACCTTCAAAGAAAAAAGCGCACAGTTGGCTCAGATGAGGATGAAGAACTAGATATCCTATTATATTTTCAAGGTATGTAGTAAGAACTATCATCATTCTGATGGATTCATAAGATTAGGATAACTTTTCCAGAAAATTCAAGTTTATCTATTGCAGATGCCTGTAAACACTTTGGAAAATCTAAAGAAAAAATGTTCACTGTTTTACACAAATATCATCATCATCCTTATAAAATGCTACCTGTTCAGAAATCAACTGATGCTCATAAAATTAGAAGACTGGCATACTGCGATGAAATGCTACGTAGACAGACTAGAGACAATAATTTTTTTAATAAGATTTTATGGAGCGGTGAAGCTGCTTTTAGCACAGCAGGGATGTTCAATCGACACAATGCACATGTGTGGGCGATAGAGAATCCCCACACTCGAGTGGAAATCAAAACCCAAGGTCGTAAGACATTGAATGTTTGGTGTGGTATTCTGGGAAATAGAATTATTGGCCCTATTATATTTATCGGTTCCATGACAGGAAATAGGTACTTACGGTTTCTAAATAATAGAATTGAAAATTGTCTTGAAGAACTTTCCCTGACAGCATATGCCAATATTATGTGGCACCAGGATGGCGCACCGGCCCACAACATAGTCGATGTAACAAATTATTTAAATAACAATTTTACGGAGTGGATAGGAGCCCATGGCACTATCAATTGGCCACCAAACAGTCCTGACCTGACCCCATTGGACAGTTTTCTATGGGGCTATTTGAAGAATAAAGTCTATCAAGAAAGGAGTAAAAATTTGGTAGATTTGAGGCAAAAAATTCAAGATGCTTTTGATTCTCTCAATGATCACCCTGAATATATTTTGAGTGCTTTGGAGAAATTGGCAAGGGACTACAGAAAATGTGTTGTGAATAATGGCGGGCATATTCAATAATTGCATTTTATGATATCAATTTATTAACAATATAATGTATTCACTTGTTTTATTCATTGTTTTAGATTATTGGAAGGATAAAAATTAATAAATAATGTTCAAACAATCATTGTTGTCATAGATACTAAATTTGGCAATATCAAAAAACCAACTTCAAAACTCAAATATTTTGAAAACGGGTGGAAGGAATGCCTACATGCTGTATATTTTTGAGATCAGAAAAATAATGTCTATTTGATTATGAAATAATATATAGGGTGTTCCATTTAAAAAAATACAAGTTGTGTCTGTCACACTTTTCTCGTGCACCCGGTATACAAAAAATTATTTTTTTCTGGCGGTTCATGTTAATACCTACCAACTTTGTATTTGAAGTCCCTATCTATCTTGCATAATCAGCGAGTTAGTCTGCAGACGAAATATACGGAGACACCCTGTACAATGCGACCGGCTCTAATAATTAAACTTTTTGTTTGAATCAGTTTTGTAGAGTTTTGTGTTAGTACAATCGTGTGCATAAATCCTTTGGACAAAAAATGTTTTCTTGTGAGCTCTGCTGATAACCTATCATATCATTGTGAACCATTGTCTTTGACAAGTTATGAAACTAAGTCGAAAACTTAGCATACTTGAACTTGAAACATCAAAAATTGTGCAAACTTTACAAATCTTGTCCAACTGATTTATGCACGTGAGTGTATGTTTCCACAATATACTCATTGGAATTTGATATTTTTTATATTACATATATGTAGGTATGTATTTGTTGTTTGAAGTCAGTGTGTTTAACAGTCAGTCAAGTTCCTTTTTTATCAAAGAATGTTTTTTTCGTTTAAATTTAACAATAAATAATAGACTTAAAAGCTGCGTCTGAATGTGTGTAGTGAATGCACCTTTGAAAACTTTCTGAAAATCCCGTATATCCTCAAGTCTAACATAAATACTATTCTCGCAGCGCCAGCCATCAGTCTTTCATTGTAATAGGTATTCTAGATTTTTTTTTTTCAATTTGTAACATGAAGGTAAGGTTGGAGTGTTATTTGAAGAAGCCGGCTCAAGCGAGGAATATGCAGCTAGCAGGCTTGTTTGAATAATACTATAGCTCTTGTGAAAAAATCGACATTATATCGCCGTGTGGTCTCGGAAAATATTCCATGAAAGAGTTGCGTTTCCTTGTAAAAGAAATACTATGGTTGCAAATATTATGAAAAACTGATGAAGAAGCTTCCGATTATTTTTTTTTGCAGCCGCGCATTTTCTGCGGCGCATTTTAAATCTAGATTTAAAATTTAGCAATATCAAAGGGAGTCACCTCAGCCACTAGATTCGCATAATCAGCGAGTTAGTCTGCAGACGGAATATACGGAAACACCCTGTACAATGCGACCGGCTCTAATAATAATTTTTTTTTTTTTAATCAGTTTTGTAGAGTTTTGTGTTAGTACAGTCGTGTGCATAAATCCTTTGGACAAAAAAATGTTTTCTTGTGAGCTCTGCTGATAACCTATCATATCATTGTGAACCATTGTCTCTGACAAGTTATGAAACTAAGTCGAAAACTTAGCATACTTGAACTTGAAACATCAAAAATTGTGCAAACTTTACAAATTTTATCCAACGGATTTATGCACGTGTGTATGTTTCCACAATATACTCATTGGAATTTGATATTTTTTATATTACATATATGTAGGTATGTATTTGTTGTTTGAAGTCAGTGTGTTTAACAATCAGTCAAGTTCCTTTTTTACCAAAGAATGTTTTTTTCGTTTAAATTTAACAATAAATAATAGATTTAAAAGCTGCATCTGAATGTGTGTAGTGAATGCACCTTTGAAAACTTTCTGAAAATCTCGTTTATCCTCAAGTCTAACATAAATACTATTCTCGAAGCGCCAACCATCAGTCTTTCATTGTAATAGGTATTCTAGTTTTTTTTTTTCAATTTGTAACATGAAGGTAAGGTTAGAGTGTTATTTGAAGAAGCCGGCTTAAGCGAGGAATATGCGGCTAGCAGGGTTGTTTGAATAATATTATAGCTCCTTTGAAAAAATCGACATAAAATCGCCGTGTGGTCTCGGAAAATATTCCATGAAAGAGTTGCGTTTCCTTATAAAAAAAATACTATGGTTGCAAATATTATGAAAAACTAATGAAGAAGCTCCCGATTATTTTTTTTGCAGCCGCGCATTTTCTGCGGCGCATTTTAAATCTAGATTTAAAATTTAGCATTATCAAAGGGAGTCACCTCAGCCACTAGATTCGGAAGCTCCATTAAATACTAGGAACGAGAGTTTGACTGAGACAGTTTGCCTGACGGGTAGCAATGAACAAAACAATAGAACATTTTTAATTCATTAATACATTTATACATTTTAGCTTCAGAAAAGTGTATTGTTAGAGAAATTAGAAAACAGAACTGGGAAATACATGATCTAAAAGAAAGGTAAATGCTATTCATGACCTATTACTAGCAGGTACTCCAATTAGTGCTGACTCTGCTGACAATGCCTCCATAATGACTTGGCAACTGCCCATTGAGAACCAGACAGCTCTAGAAACCCTAGAGTTAGACTTGAGGGATAAGAAACATTTTGAAGTATTGGTAAGAGAAAAAACTTATAATATCGAATGTGCTTTCACAATCTTTTGTTCATACATCAAGAGTCAGCGGCTTTATGAGTCAGCGGCTTTATCTTTGTGGAGGAGACACAATCCATAAAGCCATTTTTATGGCTATGAAAAAAAAAATCTTGTAAGGTGGCTATCCAATATTCAGGAACCGGCAAAAAAGGCAACAGATCATTCCAAAAGTTACTATGTTATTCTGCAGTATAAAGTGAGTTATAGTATAAAACATATTTCTGTGAGTCTGTGAGTGTTGTGTAATTTGAATAATTTCAAGGCATATAATAATAGCTTTTTTACATAAAAACAAAGCATGAAAGTGATGTCACTTTGCTTTTGTGTACTTTATTTTTGAATAGTTGGCCACTGAAAATAAATCAATCTCGCGGTATTTGGCTGGGGCATGCGATAGGGGAGGCGGGAGTAGGAATAGAGCATGAGGATGAGGATTGTGTCTATATCTGATAAAGATACTATTGATTCACCAGATTCGGATATGGAAGACCTGGATAATTCGCAAGCTGTGCTAGATCCCAACGGACCTTCCACTTATTTACCCAAGGATGTGAAAACATATACAAGTTTTGACGACGAAAGTTGAACCAACCAAGTTGAGAATAAAATAAACATTATTTTCAATATTATCTTGAAAAATGCAGAAAGTATTCCGCCTGATGAGAATATTTTATGTGTAGAAAATATCATGAATGACGATCATGAGGAAGATACTGCAACGTTCATAAATAATATCTTGACTAGTATTTTAAGTGATGTATTGCAAATATCCTATTCAAAAACCTTCACTTAAAAAGGAGAAATAAGAAAGAGAAAGAGATTTGAGAAAAGTGTGTCAGAAAGAAAGCGTATTAAACTGGAAAAGAAAGCGAAGGATCACGGTTTGAAGCAAAAGTGCGATGAAATGTGTAAATTAAAGTGTATCAACAAGATCAGTGAAGAAACAATACTTTGAAAAAAGAAGAATTCATATAATGAAGAGTTCTGGAAAATGGGGTCTGTGGAACAAAGACATTTCGTGATAAATAATCTATCTCAGACTGGTGTAAAAAGAAGAACCACTGATGATCCAGGCGCTTCAAGAAGATCCAAGACTGTTGTATACTTTCTTAAAGATGAATATGGGTCAAAACAAAATGTTTGCGAGGCATTTTTCCTAGGAGCACTTGGAAACGAAACAAAAAACGATCGATTTGTTAGGGATGTATTGAATAATTCAAAAACTTCTGGACTTATTACTTCGAACCCAAACAAACGAGGCAAACACAGCAAGATAAAAATGAACAGAAACATAATTATCAATCATATCTAGTCATTCAAGCCAACTATTGCACATTATAAAAGAGAGCATGCTCCAAAAAGAAGATACCTACCCAGTGATGTCACCATTCAGCTTATGTACGACAATTTTAAAATCAAATATCCGTAGATGCAGTCTTCATATTATTTATACAGAGAAGTAGTGAGTAGCCTTAACATTGCTTTGATGAGGAATGTTGGACATGTGAACTTTTCAATGTACAGGGTGATTCATTTTCAGAGTCAGGGTGCCAGTTCTCGTAAACTATTCATCGTAGAGGCTTGCGGAAAAAATTTTTATTACTAAAACGGCCAAGAGAAAAACCTGGAAAATATTTTCAAGTTTCTGAAATGGTCGCGAGGGGGCCTAACAACCAACACCAAGTAGAAAAATATGATTTTTATGGAATTTTGTCCAATAAAAATATATCGATGAGCTCATTTTCGGATTTACTGACTATTTACCTACACTTTTTGTCCAAAACGTTTTTTTCTATCTATCATAATTAAGTGGTGGGGGAAGTTCAATTGTTTTATTAAACAAACGGAGATTTCTCCCGTTTCGTTTGACCGATTTAAACGAGCTTGGGCTCATATGAAAGAGCATGATCTGCACTTCAAAAAACTTTTTTGGTTTTGAATTTTTGACCTTCGCCGTCGCCGCTAGATGGCGTTAACTGAAATGGTAGCATGTTTTTGAGTTTTTTTCAAAAAAATCAAATGTAATGGTATATTCATTTTTATATATTTCAAAAGGGGATACATTTTCCTATTAAAAAAATTTAAAAAAAAAACAAAAAAAAAATTAAAAAAAAAACAAAAAAAAATCATTAATTTTTTTGTTTTTTTTTAAAGGAAAATGCATCCCCTTTTAAAATATATAAAAATGAATATACCATTACATTTGATTTTTTTGGAAAAAACGCAAAAACATGCTACCATTTCAGTTAACGCCATCTAGCGGCGACGGCGAAGGTCAAAAATTCAAAACCAAAAAAGTTTTTTGAAGTGCAGATCATGCTCTTTCATATGAGCCCAAGCTCGTTTAAATCGGTCAAGCGAAACGGGAGAAATCTCCGTTTGTTTAATAAAACAATTGAACTTCCCCCACTACTTTAATATGATAGATAGAAAAAAACGTTCTGGACAAAAAGTGTAGGTAAATAGTCAGTAAATCCGAAAATGAGCTCATCGATATATTTTCATTGGACAAAATTCCATAAAAATCATATTTTTTTACTTGGTGTTGGTTGTTACGCCCCCTAGCGACCATTTCAGAAACTTGAAAATATTTACCAGGTTTTTTTCTTGGCCGTCTTAGTAATAAATTTTTTGGCCGCAAGCCTCTACGATGAATAGTTTACGAGAACTGGCACCCTGACTCTGAAAATGAATCACCCTGTACATAGAATATCAAGCGACCAATCCAAAGAAAACTTGGATGAGAATTGTACGGAATGTATCACTTTCGAAGTTCCCATTTTGTCGTGTCCGCTGACCTTCAAAAAGTAAGCTTTTTTGGACTGCATATTTATAATTATTAACTTAACTTTCAACAAATAACTTCCAGGTCATCATGATCCCGAGACTCGAGATGTTTGAAGAAGCGATTTTTAAACCACGAATCATTGCTTTCAATGAGAGTTTTGTGCTAGTTGGAAAAAACCAGTCAAGACCAACTGCAGTTCTTTGGCGTGAAGCAGTTTCTGGGTGTTCCAAGGAAGACTTGATAAGTACTTTTTATGCTCACTTCCTATACACACGAGACAAAAAGAACATTGTGTTATGGCTCGATTACTGCTCATCGCAGAATAAAAATTGGAGTCTATTCACTTTTTTCATTTATATTGTGAACTCTCCCGAAGTCTTGCTAGAATCACTCGTGATAAAATACTTCGAGCCGGGTCACACATTCATGTCTGCTGATTCTTTCCACCACAATGTTAAAAAATCCTCTAAAAGATCTGGGAAGGTTTATGACTTGCAAGATTTCGTATCAGCTGTCAGAAACGCAAGAAGAAATGTGAAAACCATCGATATAAGACCAAACGATTTCTTTGAGTGGAAAGATGGAACCTCCCAATACAAATTGAAAAAAAATTCACCGGAACCATATTTGAAAACTATGGTTGGAGTAAGTTTTTATAGAGGACAGAGAACCTTGAGTTACAAATCTTCTTTCACCGACCAAGGCACCGAATTGAATTTCTTGAATGCAAAATTAACAAAACAAGGCATTTCAAAACCAAGTTTCAAGCAAATCCCTAGAGGAATATCTAAAGATAGGAAAACCCTAATTTTGGAAAAACTATGTCCAATCATGCCTCAAAATCGTAATGAGTTTTGGGAAAATTCACCCACATGTTCCGAAGATGCCGCGTAATTGTCAAATAAAGATTCCAATGATGAGACCTAGCAAGACCAAGATGCCTGGAGAAATAATATTTCAGTATTTATACCTGTGATGTTCTGCCAATAATTTATTTAATATAAAGAATTCAAACGACTTTTTGTAGATGCGTCTTTCCGTATTAAACTTCCCTATAGAAATATTAGGCAAAAAAAATCACAATTCCGTGATTTTGAACAGAAAACTGATCTGTTTTTTGAAAAAAGCAAAGTGCTACAGAAATTGCAAAGTTGTGGCATTTGCAATTTTACTAATTGCACAATTACTCAGAACATTGCTTTTGTTAGATACGACTTTTATGTTTGGCAGGGCAGAAAATGAATCAAAGAAAAAATGTTTGATTAGTTTTTTTATAATAAAATTAAACTTTTCACGTTTTCACTGCTGGTTCGCCTATATTTTTTTGAAACATCCTAGATAAAACATACATTTTACAACAATGAGTGATAGCTAAATAATAATTATAATTATTATAACTGATATGATATTTAATTTAAATTATCCAAAGGGATGATAGTTTTTGTTATTCTATACGGTTAAAATAAGATCAAGTTATAGATTTGTCGACTTATCGGTTTGTTTTGGGATCTATCTAATAATTAAATAATTCAAGTTTTTTCTTGCTCCCCAGACTTTTTTTGGCTCATTTGAGATTTTTTCAGTCTTTGAGGCATAAGAAATTTAGCTATAATGTTGAAACGTAAGAAGTTATATTTCAAATACGAGCTCAATTCAGAAATTCATTTCATAGTTGTGATATTAGTGAGAGCGATGAACAGGGGAAAAATTGGAAAACGGAAAAAAGGGAGAATACAATAGGAGAGACTCAGATTCGGAGTATTGAGAAACTAGAATAAGACCACGGTGAAGGTCCTCGTTACTATGATATTTCTGAGGTCTTGTCAAGTCCAAGTTCCTCCAAACAGTCTAAACGTATGTTTTCCTCCAGTTCCACATACAACTTAAACGTATATTTTCTTAGATTTGGACATTGAGCTTGAGCCGATTCCGGTTTCAGCAATCTATGACAGCAATGAAAATGACATCGGTCGATATGTTGGTGGAACCTCGAATTTAACAACGGAACGGAAAAAGAAATAACTTCAAAATTGCTGGTTTCCTTCCAAGACTTATAACTTTGCCAATGATGGTTGGTTGAGATTGAGAATATACTCTTCTTGGTTAACCTAACAAGGTTTTTTTCCAAATTTAAAAATATTCATGAGTATTGCAAAAAGCATATTATGGATAACCACTTTCATAGGTCAGCAGTGGAAGCGGCTAGATTATTTCTAGTAACTGAGCCAGTAGACGAACAAATCAACAAACACTCTCGGAGCAGTCTTGAGGCGAGTCTTGAGGAAACAGGAAAATTATAGATTATTTCCTGCATTACTTTTTGTGGATCCCACGACTTAGCTCTGAGAGGTGAACAGAACGGTGACGGAATTCTGGAGGGACTATACAAACTGCAAATTGACGCGGGGGATGTGTCCTTGAAAAGACAGTTTGAACATGGGAAAAAGAATGCAACCTATCGATCGGTAGATATCCAAAAGGAAATTATAAGCATTTGTGGTGATGTACTCAAGACGAATATAATCAAGAAAGTGAAGAGCGGAGGTGCATATTATAGTGTTTTAGCAGACGAGACTGCTGACATCTAGGGTAGTAAACAACTGTCGATCGGGGTACAATTCTTTGATGAGATGAAAAACTACGTGGAAGAAGAATTCCTTGGATTTGTTGAGCTCAAAGCTTTGGATGCAAATGCGTTGGATTTGGGATTTGACGACTGTTCAACGAAGTCAGGAAAAGAAGATGGTGTGTGAGCAATACTGCGTAAAAAATATACTGGAGCTTGATTCGTTCATTGCTCTTCGCACAGACTTAATCTTGTAAAAATGATCTGAATAATCTCTCTGAAAAATTCGGAATGCCGTTGGTACTATCAAATATATAATTTCATTTTTGAGAGAATCCGTTTTGAGAAGGAATTTGATACCTAATATTCCATTCCTAAATTCTTTGAAATAAGGTGGAGTGAGAAACATAAAGGTATTAGGGTTCTCAAAAAAATGTTATGAAATCGGTGCCCTGTGTTGTTGGGAGACAACAACATCGGAACAACCACCCAGCAAGCAGCCCTTCAGATTTTTGGCAGAGGTCTTTGGTAATACCTTATTTGAACTAATCAATTCTCTGGAAATGCGTTTTTCTCAAAAAACGCACCATCATTCGCATTGTCCAAACTACATCCGGCCCAAATGTTGAATATGTCACTATCGGACATACAAGCTGGAGAAGCCTTTGCAATGTTCTGCGGTTTATCAAATATCAGCAGTGCACTTGAGCTTTGGTCTAGACAATGGCACGATGCAACTGACTCGACCGCTCTAAATGTTGTATATGTCCCAAAAGAGACTAAACCTTTTTTCCCGGAAACGAGAAAAGACTTGAAATTTTGGCTACATTACCATGCACGACGTGTACTGTTGGGCGGTCCTTTGGTAGCATGAGAAGAATCAAGACATGGCTAAGAAGTACCATGTCAAAAAGCCGCCTCAGTAGTCTCGCAATGATGAGTGTTCACAGAAAGCATATTTTCGAGAACTTAAAGGATTTTGTCAATAGAGTGGTTGACAGATTTGCGATAAACCCAAGAAGATTGTGTTTCAATTAGTTTTGATAAGAACTTGTATTGCTTTTATCTATTTTTTCATTCGATTAATAACTTCTCATGCAAAAAAAGTCCACTTTTCCAATTTTATCATCTTGCCCCTCCCCCTAACTTGGAGGCTGGCGACGCCCTTCTGTGTGTCATGTAGCAGTGGCTGATACCAACTTTGATATTTTGAATACAACACCATATACAGGGTGTCACTGAAATGACTGTACAACGCTCAACCACAAATTCCTTGACCAGAAATAAGTCGATCTAGGTAAACTTACCTATATACTATGTTGCTTCGTTTTGCCGGTACAGGGCGCCAAAGTTTTAAATTTAATTTCATTTTTTCGAAATAATTTTTAAACGACTTTATAGATCTGCACCAGTTCTGGCACCAACAATTATTTTATAAACTGGCATGTTTTGACGCAAACAAGACCTTTTTTAAATGCCTGGGAATAATAAAAATGGCGCGTGGTTCATCAATAAATGTTTGTATTTCTGTTACACCCCGTACAAATGACTTTGTACTTGACTTTTTTCTGTCGGTAGCTGACCTAATTTTGAAACTTTTTTGTCTCCTGTGAAATTTTGGCCAGACATACAGTTTTATTGCAAAAAAATAATTTACAATTCCCTGCAATTCATAATGATGTGGCAAAAATGATAATAAAAAGGAAATGTTTTGTGGTCACCAGGAAACAGTGAAATAAATATTCGGTACAGGTACATTTGACATGCCGATGATGTTCACTGTTGTTGGCGTTTGGCGAAGTGTTCATTCTAAACTGAAAAATTATTTGTCCTCTGAAATGGAACATTATTCTATTGCTGAGAAAGTTGGCATGCTTTAAGTATATGAGCTATGTATGAAAAATGGACGTAAGAGTGTTAGATTCTATCGCAACAAATATCCAGGGCGAAGAATTCCGAACCATCAAACATTAGCGAATATTGAAAGACAACTTAGGGAAACGGGTAGTTTGCATCAAATTAATGTTAATCGAGGAAGACAACGTACAATTAGGATTCTGGATCATGAAGATGAATTTTTAAACACAATTGAAGATGAATCGAAATCAAGCTGTTGACGCATGGGTTTAGAGTTGGCGGTTTTCCAAAATATCGTCAATAGAATTTTACGAGAACAGCTACTTTATCCGTTTCATGTGCAAAAAGTGCAAAATCTTTTGAAAACAGATCCTGAAAGTCGGCTGACGTTTTGCTGTTTCATCGAAAGAATGAGAATTGCAAATGCAAGCTTCCATAAGAAAATTTTATTCACGGACGAAGCTGGGTTCACGAGATCGGGAATGAGAATGTACATAACGAACATGTGTATAGCGATGAAGATCCTCATGCCATCAGGAAGAAGCATTTCCAGCATGAATTTGAAATTAATGTTTGGGCTGGTGTGATTGACAATTTTATCATTGGACCAGTTGTATTACCAAATCGGTTAAATAGACAAGACTATCTTCTTTTTTTGCAAAACACTTATTATTGGAAGATCTCCCATTGCAACTTCGTGCCGAAATGTGGTTTATGCATGACGAGGCGCCACCCCACTTTAGTATTGACATTCGCAGATTTTTGAGTCTAACCTATCCTAATAGATGGATCGGAAGAGGCAACGATGCACACGTAAATTGGCCAGCCAGATCACCTGATTTAACGCCTCTAGACTTTTTTCTGTGGGGTGCTCTTGAATCAAAAATGTATGCTTCCCCCATCGATAGTGAGGCCGAGTTATTGCAAAGAATTCTCAATGCTGCAGATTATTTAAAAAACAAGCCCGACACGATGCCCAAAGTACGGTTTGATTTTTTAAAAAGAATCAACTTATGTATTCATAAAAATGGAGAACATTTCGAACAATCGTTATAAGAATAATAATCTCACTTGTTGGTAGTTATTTTGAATTAAAACTTTTCTGATGAATAGTGAGGAATTTTAAACAATTTTTTTGCAGAGAAACTGTATGTCTGGCGGAAATTTTACAAGAGACAAAAATGTTTCAAAATGAGGTCAGATACCGACAAATAAAAAATTCAAAGTCATTTGTACGGGGTGTAACAAAAATACAAACATTTATTGATGAACCGCGCGCCATTTTTTGGTTTTCCAGGCATTGAAAAAAGGTCGTGTTTGGGTCAAAACATGCCAGTTTATTAAATAATCTTTGGTGCCAAAACTGGTGGAAATTTATAAAGGCGTTTAGAAATTATTACGAAAAAATGAAATTAAATAGAAATCTCTGGCGCACTGTAGCGGCAAAACGAAGCAACTTAGTATATAGGTAAGTTTACCTGGATCGCCTTATTTTTGGTCAAGGAATTTGTGATTAAGCGTTGTACAGGGACACCCTGTATATTATTAAATTTTTAGATTAGCAATGGATAGCTGACAAACGCGATGGATAAAATAATTGATGTCTAATATATTAGGAAAATAATCAAAAAACTTCACTGAATTATTGTCCATGGCTAGACTTCCACTCTAAGAACCAAAAACACCGAATATACAGGGTCCTGCAATAGTGTGTCAGGCATTCATAGCTCGTATACCATTCAGGTTAGGAATCTCGTTCATGCGCAGACCCATACTATACATATGAGTGTATTTTCGCAAATATAGAGTGGTTCAAAAAAAAGTGGCGACATTTTTTTTATTTTTTTTCCAATGGGACAACCAGTATTTTTTTGGATGTAAAGATTCTTTTCGATGTTCTTTCCTATGTCCGAAATTTTCATCTGATTTGCTTTGATAGTTTTCGAGAAAAAAATAAAAAACGAAAAAAATCGTTTTGCAACCTTTCAAAAAATAATTTTAAAGATGGTCTTGAGTCTGTTTTTTCCCAGCTCCGCAGTGGCAATTCCAATACAGTAAGTCCGAAGATACTCCAACATCAAATGGTTTTTTTATATTTTGTACAGGGTGTCCAAAATTTGATTCCGAATGTGACAACTTTCAAAGCAGTTTTTCTAAAGATTTTCAAATGCTACACGCTGTATATTATTCCATAGTTTAATAAAGAATGAGAGTACAAACCATTTTTGTATTTTCAAATTCATTTAAATTCTGAACCGTCAGACAAATATTCACCAAAAATCATAAATAAGTCAATTTTCATTAATAAAATAGTATAGTAAGTTTCTACACAAAATAGCCACGATGGAAAATCAAGCTATTCATTAAATAAAAAGATGCATTCTTGCAGAAAAAAAAATATTTTAAAAGATTTGCGGGTGAAATTGTTGCAAACGCGTCAATTATCATGTGTCGCATGTTCTGCTCAGTTTTTGGGGGCCCCCACAGAAAAAAGTCAAGCTTTGATTAAATCGGGCAACCATATTCATAAGTTACCGTCAGAAACAAGCTCTTCGGTTTGCCGAACGATTTTATCTGGTGAATATCTTTTGAACGGTTGAGAATTTGAATTAATTTATAAATACAAAAAGTGTCTGTACCTGCATTCTGCGTTGAACGGTGAAAAAATATACATGGTATGCCATTTAAAAGTCTTGAGAAAAACTGCTTTGAAAGTCACATTCGGAATCAAATTTTGGACAGAAGAAAACCATTTGATGTTGGAGTATCTTCGGATTCACTGTATTGGAAAATATTTACCTGAAATACACTCATATATATAGTATAGGTCTGCGCATGAACTTAATTCCTAACCTGAATGGTAAACGAGCTATGGATGCCTGACGCACTATTGCAGGACCCTGTATATTTGGTGGTTTCGGTTCTTAGAGTGGAAGTCTAGCCATGGACAATAATTCAGTGAAGTTTTTCGATTGTTTTTCTAGTATATCAGACATCAATTCCTCCCCCCGTATCTCTGCCTTGACGTAGTCAGGGCCACCTTCCCTGACGGGCGGGGAGGCTTGTGCACCTCAGCGATCCCAAGAGCTATACCGGCGGTAGCGCAAGCTACTGGCAGGGTCACCCATGCCGGAAAGGTCAAAGGTTAGAGGTCAGACAAAAGGTGATACAAAGGCTTAACCCCACGGTTTTATGCGACTCGTGCCTGAGGGGTGGATGGCATCTGAGCCATAATCAGATGTTGCGAACGGAGCCTTTGGGACACCGGGCGACCTCCCAAAGTATTAAATCACCTAGCGGCCAAGGCGGGTACTCCTTGCGTCCGTGGTCCCTTTATTTTGACCCATACTCGTGGGAACAAAATGGATGAACACAACAAAAACACTTCGATGGAGGTAGAGGAAGGAACCCCAGTGGTACCTTCTGATACCACATCATCTCCTGCGGAAGGAACTTCGACTGGACCTTCTGTCTCCGACACGCATACTCGACCTACTGAAGGAGCTCTCAGAGATCCTTCGGTAGACCCAATCAACCCTTCCCCGGAGGAACGTGCTACACGGACCTCTGCGGAACCAGAGGAGAAAAAGAAGAAGCCCAACATCTGCGGGGCAGAGAGGAAGAGAAGGAGGAAGGCCAGACGCAAGCAGGAACAGCTGTCAGCTGGACCTGCCTCTGGCCTTTCTCCTCTCAAAAGAGGTGAGTTGGGGGTAACAGGAGCTGCGACCCCCAAAAGGCTCAGAGAGAAGGGCTCTACACCTGTTGAGGCGAAACGCCCAGAGAAGCGCCTCAGGACGACTGGTTTGTCAGGGGACGCTTCTTACGCGGACGCTGCAATGGATAGAGCCCTTCAAATAGTGATAAACAGGGAGGACTCCAGAGACATCTCCAACACAGAGTTACTGGAGTTCTCCGATGCGATTTTGGAGACAATAATGTCGACACCAGCGGGCAGCGACACACAGACGCCGCGATTCATGTCGTCCAGATTGTGGCGGGGGCAGGTGCTGGTGACAGCTGCAGACCAGCCATCAAGGGAGTGGCTCCTCAGGGCCTTACCTAGCGTGAGACCCTGGGGGGGAGTGTCCCTCCTGGCATCTGACCCTGCCGCCTTCAGGCTGACCCGTGGGGTCCTGTGGCTTCCGGGTGTTAGACACCCAACGGACCAGGCTGCTCTCAGCTACCTGGAACGGTCTAACCCCGGTCTGTCCTCATCCAAATGGAGGGTGTGGGATAGGACGGAAGAGCCCCGGGGCCTACGGCAGATCGTTGGCGTCGACCGTGAGTCGATAAGACTGCTCACGGGACTGGGCAACCGTCCATTGTATGGCTTGGGGGGGGCTATCTTTTCCACCGGCACTGCGCCCAAAGCTAAACCCAAGCCGAAAGTCCAGGTGGCACCGACGGAACAGGGGGTCAAGGAAGGGGAGGAGGAGCAACCACCCACCCCGACCCCAGAGGATAAAGAAAAGGGCGACAGTTCCTGACTTTCCTCAACCACAGCCAACGAGGATACACCATCTTCCTCAGGTGAGTTTCATGTCAGTCTTAGTATTACTAACCTTAGTTTCTAGGAACTTAAGACTAACCTACAACAGTATAAATTGTCATTCAAATGACTTTAAAACTTATACAGATTAACCTGCAGCATGGGAAAGCCTCAACAGCTGTCCTATGTAACACGATAAACAAACTAGGTACACACATAGCCCTCATTCAGTAACCCTGGCTTAACCAGGGTAAGATTAGGGGACTGGGACTGGTAGGAGGCTCACTGTTTCATAGCCCCTCCAGCAAAAACCCAAGGTCGTGTATTGTAACAAGAGAAGTTACCAGTTTTCTATTGTCAGGACTTTCAACCAGAGATCTGACTGTCATCAAGATAATCACTAAGGACAATGGGATCCTCATTGTTGCATCGGCCTACCTCCCATATGAGAGGGAAAGCCCTACAACCGAGGTGATTGATCTTGTGAATTTCCAAAGAAAGGAATCTTCCTCTCCTTATTGGATGTGACTCAAACGCTCATCATTTTATATGGGGTAGTAGAGATATTAACCCACGAGGTAGAGATCTAGCCGAATACCAAAGCTCCACGGACCTCCATATCCTAAACAGGGGTGCTGCTCCTACATTCTCCAATGTTAGGAGTGGGTCAATCATAGATTCAACGTTATGCTCTACGAGTCTATATAGCAAGGTAAAAGAGTGGAGGGTGAAGTCACACTGTCTGACCACCGGCACATCATGTTCACACTCGAACAAGAGTGCTTGATAGCATAGCTGGCAAAGCTTTTGCGAAGAGCTGAACGACCTTCCGTCTACGCTCCGCCTATGCAAGATCTTAGCAAAGGACCCTGGAGCCAAAATAGGATGCCTAGTTGAAGCGGATGGAAAATTAACCTTGTCCGAGGAGGAGACGCTTAACAGGCTACTGGAAGTGCACTTTCCTGGATCGGGGCAAATCGCTGCACTCCCACATCAGGTAAGAGCCCGCACAGCTCCCGACTTTGAAACTGCAAAGAGGATAGTCGACTATGAAAAGGTAGAATGGGCTCTCGATTCCTTCTCTCCGTACAAAGCTCCAGGGATGGATGGGGTTTTTCCGGCCTTGCTACAAAAAGCTGGAAATCGTGTAACCGCATTCCTGGTGAAGCTCTTTCGTTCATGCCTTGCCATGGGCTATATTCCCTCTAGCTGGAGGGAAGTGAAGGTGATATTTATCCCGAAACCCGGGAAATCAGACTACACCAACCACAAGTCCTTCCGACCGATTAGTCTTTCAAGCTTTTTACTCAAGACACTAGAAAAACTTGTTGATAGATACATCAAGGAAACGCATCTGTTATCCATGCCACTGCATAACAATCAATATGCCTATCGACAAGGTCTATCGACGGACACGGCGCAACATCACCTTATCACCAAGGTAGAGGGAGCGCTAGACGGAAATAGATCAGCATTGGGTGCTTTTGTGGACATCGAAGGCGCATTTGACAATACCTCCTTTGAATCGATCTAGTAGGTATGGCGGCACTTGAGCCTGGGAACTTTTTGTTGAGCGTGGGAACTTTTTGTTGAGCGTGGGAACTTTTTGTTGTGCGTGGGCGTCCCAATCTCAAATCCCGCCATGGAAGGTCATTGACCTTAATATATTTGGGGTCACTGAATTATTTTTGGGGTTTATTATTTTTGGTTGTTCAATTATCATATTTTTATGATTTTTAATCAATTAATTATTTGGGGGGGGTTTATTGGGGTCACTGAACTTTGAAATATTTTTGGGGGTTTTAATTTTTGGCTGTTCAATTATCATATTTTTATGATTTTTCATCAATTATTTATTTGGCTAATTATATTTGAACATAATCATGAATTATACAAATTTGGTGTGTTATTATTATTCTCTCTTATGCGATATACCATACTCACCTTTTTGAAAATAAGTTCCATCGTCTGGGCTCGATCCGTGAGCCTCTGGGTTACCAGTCGGATGCCTTAACCATTGCGTTATAGAAACGTTTAAATAATATGGAATATGTGAAGATCCAAACACACACACACACAGATGGAAACAGGTTTTTAGTCTGTCTGCATTAGTAATTGCTTGGTATGCGATCGTAGATGTTAAATTAATTGGCTTATTATTGCATGGTAATAAACTCTCGTAAATGGCTGTGTTTTGATTCAAAGTTTAATATAAAGTACTACATTACCAAGAAGCAATATCTACTTATCATACACTAGACGTCTTTTGAAGAAAGCTGCAATGTGAGAACAGGTTTACTTTATTTGTATTATCCCCGTTCTACATGTTATGGTATACGAGTAGCAGATCACCAGATGATAAATTAATATTCAAGTAACGTGTTTATAAATTTGCGCTATAGAATCTCACCTGACATCTTATCATTTGTGGATCATTTTGTGGGCGAGAACCGCAATTCAGTCGCTGGTTTTTCTTGATATAAAACGCAAAGATGCTATAAACTGGTTGTTCAATTATCTGAGAATCATATTTCTACGATTTTTAATCGAATAATTATTAAGCATGATGAATTTGGTGTTTTCACGTATAAGTTTTTCAGAATTGATGAATACCCTTGAAATATTTAAAAAAAAAAAAAAAAACAGTCTGTGTTTCTATGTCTTCCGGAAATAAAATAGTCTCTTGTTATAGTCTGGTTTCCATATGGAATATTATCAAATATAATGACTGAATTTGGTGTTATTGCATGAGGAGGAATAATATTTTCATCACTCTCATACTCGAAATATCCAATCTCTTTTATAGGTGACAACAATTGTCTTTAATATTTATATTTTGGTTGATGTAATGATTTGGAATATAGGTATACATTTTCAAATCTTATTCCATTTGGATGTTCGAGTAAAGTTAACATTGTATTAGTTTTTCCAGATCCTGAACTTCCAACTATCAAACACCTTTCGATTCTCCACCAAATAAATTGTCATGTTTTTGAATTGGTTTTGTAAAATTTTTTTTCATCATGATTCACAATGGGTAGAGAAAAAGCTTGTTTTTCAATCAACATGATGGAAAGGTATAAAATAAACTTTGGTTTGCAATCATATTTATATAATAATTGAATCGAACATTTGAGAAATTCGATCCAAAATATTTTATCAATACCCTATAATATGTTATATTTCATGGTTTGGATTAACGAAGCAGATTCAGTCTTAATTAACAAAGTTCATACCGTTAATTTTTTTGCGACGTCGAATAAGATAATATATCGATATCTTGTTTTAGGTATGTTGAAGTACCGCTATATCCAACGGTTTTTAATTGGTAAAATGTGCGTGTACATTTAAGTCAGAATGCATGCAGCTGCTCTAAAACTGTACTTTGATGATGCTTTTTTGCAGAGGGTCAAAGAAAGTTGTCTTTATACAGTAAAAACCTGATCATTATTCACTCAGAATATTTAATTGGAAAGCCAATTATTGGATTTTATGTTATTTTTACACGATATCATTTTGCAACTTTGTAGATGTGGTATGAATGCACTTACCCTCGATCTAAAATACAATTAGGGGAATATCAAAAGGTTTGGATCACGTGGGATGTGGTGTTGAGTCATGTGGTGATGAGGGATGTGATTTAGTTCTGACTAGTTCTTCACCCAAGATGTCACGTTTCTGTTGTGAGAAAAATGTTTTGTCACCCAAAGTGTACAAGTTGATGGTTTGGCATGCTCCGAATGTGAATCATATAGTTATTGTCGTTGCAAATGCACCTCACATCTACCATCTAAAGTCATATTGAAATAACCATCAATGCAGTCCGTATCAGTGGTAATTTGCGATGGATTGTAAAACGATACTGTCACTCTACAAAATCAAACATGGTGAATTTTTCAGCGATAAAAATCCAATGATACATCCAGAGATGTTGAGCACCACCAAAGTGGGACAGGCGGATCAGTTGTGTGCAAGACGATGGACAAAACCACATCAGTTCTAAATTTAGGTTGAATGTTGTTTTCTTATCGATAACAAGCCTCAGTAATTACAACAGTAACAAAACAAGAAAACAAGAAAACAAGAAAACAACACAAAACATTATCAAAAACATCTCATAAGCAATTGTGGTTATATGAAAATAAAACGAGTAAATGTAGCAGTATTAGTTCACTGATAATAAAATATGAAGTATTTTAAAATCAGTTTAAGCCTTATCACTTCGTCAAAGTTCTGCTACCTTGATAAGGACCCACCCACCCTCCATCGACATTATCTAAATTTCTTTAAAATATATATTATCAAATTAATATTTTAACCGTTGTTGATGGTGATGTTGATGAATTTTTATTTTAAGAAAAATAAACTGTATAGTTTGGAAGTTTGTGTATTAATGTTGAAATAGATATTATATTATATTATTATTTTTATAATTTTACAATTAGATACTGAAATAACTTAAAATTGTGTAATATATTATTCACAATTATTATTAAATACAATAATAAAAATCATTTTGGGGATATCTTTTTGAATCCGTAAGGAAGTGAATCATGGTCTTCTAAAAACTTGCGTTTCAAAGAATTTGGTTTGTAGATTTTTGATTCCTGTTTGGTAACAACTTCATGCGTTTGAGTCCTTCGGATATTTTGAGATACAATTTTTATAGGGATCGAGTCTGTTTGTAAAACCATATCTTTTATTGAGTCGAAATTAACCAATTGGGAAGCGTTGTAGTTAAGACAGATTCCTTTGACTTTACATATTATTTTTTCGTCTTGATCCAAAGTGGAGTAAACTTTATAGGCGTAGTTTTTAGGCCCTCCGCTAACAAACTCAGTTATAAAGCTCCCGTGTCCAAAAGACATCAACTCGTCTGTCATGTCTCCAATAAAGTCCCCCGTCTCGATGTTATCATCACCTTCTTTATGAGTAAATATCACTGAGTCTGTATCGTAATATAAAACTCTATCACCAAGTCTCTCCAGATAACTCAACAACTTGAGACGCGCTAGTGTTGTTGTGTATGCAGCAAGGCAAACATTGACTGTTGATATCGGATCATAGCTATCTTCTTTAAATTCATAGTTAACTACCATAGCATCTTCATTAATAGGTAAAATGTTGTTGATGTTTAAGGCAGGATTAGTCATCATGTTGAAAAATTCTTCAGGATTATTTACAATTTTAGTTTTTGGTTGATTTTCTTGTTGCCCGAGCTTTCCCCAAAAACTGTTTAACATCAGTTTAGCCAAACATCTAAGTCCGGGGTTTTTTAATATTTTATCAAATTCCAATTTAACACCCTCGCGATCGAAAAATGATTCAACATAATTTTCTTTCAGCTCGTCTGAGATGCAATCACTAGGCCAACCTGAAGCCTCTTGCTTAATTTTTATGAATTTATTCATCATTTCTACAAAAAGCCCTCCTATCTTTTGATCCACGTCATATTGTTCAACTTGATACCTCCAAATTTCATATATACTGATTATTGTGTAACCTTTTTCAAGTGCTTTTAAAACTTCATCTATAACCCAAGTTCCGGTTAACGCACGTTCTTCATCATTGTGAGTACAATCATCATAATTCATATTTTCCCCACATTCCCGACAAAGAACAAACATCAATTTATTGTTCATCTTTTGAGGAAGAACAGGATGGTAGATATTTTGTGGGGGTAAAATTTTAGCTTTGATGACTCCATTTGTTTCTTGTAAATTTAACTGATTGCAGTCATTTCCCACAAATATTTCAGGGTGTCCTATAGGAAATTTTCCATATTTGCAAACCCATGGGTAAAGAGAACATACATCCAAGTATTTAATTTTTTCTCCTTTTGATGCTTTATAATATGTTTTACAATTTCCAGTACGACCCCCATAGAAAGCATCTCTAGGATTAAGCGGGGTTTGAGAAAGAATAGGATGATTTTTAAAAAAAACTTCAAATTCGGGTTTTTTTTCTAAATCTTTTCGGAAATCACATTCCCACTTCTCAATGACTTCATATCCATGATCTCTCAACCTCTCCGTTTTTGCTAATGTGGACTCGTAGCGAATATTCAAAGTTTCAGAGGGATTGTCTGGTAAAGGTTTATCTCTCTGATATTTGAAACATTTGTTACATCCGTGCCAGTAACACCCATGAAATTCAAAGATTTGTTTGGTTTCTTCACAATAACCATCAACTTTTTGGCCAAATATATCAGTTTCGGGTCCTTTAGCAGCATGATGTATACTTTTTCCAACCTCCTTTGCTTCCGTCCATATGAGCCATTTAAGAGCTAAGGGGCTTTGATTATCTTTGAATCTATACCCGTTCTTAGGTATGATTCCTATTGTCTCCGGTTTGAGGAAATTTCTCCTAAATACTTTATTACATGTTGATGCAATTGTACATGCTTCTGTGAAGGGGCAGACATTGGAAGTGTTTATCAATTGATCTCTGAACTTTAGACAGGCTTCAGTTAAAATTTCAACATCCGACACACAATATTCAGTGATCTCTTTATGAAAATCAAAAATCTGGTCTCTATGCTCTTCATGCCACTTCAAAAATTCTTTTCTGATTTCCTTTGTCATTGCATCAGGGTTATAATATTTAACATCGGGGAGAGGTCCTACATAATTTTGGGTTTCTTTCTTATTAAACAAGTGAGGGAAGTACCCCTTCTTGAATCTATCTGGCATTCCAAAAGCTTTGGGTAGTGCAGCTAGAGCCATAGGGAAATAATTTAGAGAATCCAAAAACTTCACATGCTCTAATTGCATCAAAATAATTTTGGTCCCTCGCATTATAAGTTCGGGGGTCAGGTCGGTTTTGGTGAGTATATGGCTCAAAATAAATTGATGGTCAAAAGCTTGGCCGTTATGTGCCAAAACAATAACTTCTCTGAATTTTTTTCCGATTTGCAAAAGATGGTTCATGAATTTAGAAATTACATCTTGATGAAAAATTTGTCTTCTATAACCACAGGTTTGACAGAAATATAGATCCGTCTCCCGGATACATTTTTCACATCGTTGATTGAAAACACATAGATTCGGCTCATGTTCGAAACTGCCGTCTTCCAATTGTTTATCCTGCATTGTCTCCAAATCATAAAAAATGTATAGAATATCTTTTGTTTTCGGTTTTCCGGTATCAATCTGCATATGACACAAATGCCCCTTCGGTTGATGTTTTCGACAGATTTTACAAAAATCTTCTCCACATGTGTGTTTTCTATTAGATTTTGTAGTTTTCAGACATGTAACGCATTTTTTAATTTCGGCACAAATTGTGGACTTTTCTAAAGATCCTGGTTTTTTATGGTTTTCATAACATGACGGGCTTCTGAATGTTCTAAGACAGTCTTGGCATTTAGTTTTAATTTCGTTTCGACAAGGTGGCGATTGTTGACAAGCGAAGCATGTTTTGTTACATCTATGTTTATTTTTGTGATCGTACCCCACACGACAATCTTCACAGAAATAATCACACGAAAAAGCAGCTGTACATGATATAATAACACAGTAGTGGTTCTGGTGATAGAGAAGGTTTAACCGTTTTCCGTCCCCAGACCCAGCAAATATAACGTCTCTACCCCTGCTCTTGTATTGATACACTATTATTTTATAGTCTGGTGAGAGAAAATCTTGAAATTTTTGAAGTTCAGGTATACCGGCTCCGTCTTGAGGGATTACTACATTCGCATCAGTCATCAACTGTATTGCCTTTTCTTTCTGACAATTCATTCCTCGACGTATTTTTTTAAAGCAAGGATCGTTTGTTACTTTTGCTATCGCAATAGCCAGGGCTCTAGGAAGGCATAAGTTATCTTGATTATTAACAAAAACTAAACCTCTTCTTTGTTTACATTCTTCCACAAAAGTATTATAATGTTTTCCTCTCCCCGCACCTTTCGGTAATCGCACAGAAGTAACTCCTAAGCAAAACGTATCGGTGTCTAGTCCAGAAGAGTTTGATTGAAAAATCCCAGTGATTACACCCCAAACTTCATCAAAAGTTACTTTAGAGGCTTCTTGAAATCGAAACCAACCCTCCCCTTTTTCGAATGATTTTGAACAAAAGGTGAAACCGACCAAGTCATTAGGATGCAAATCTTTGGTTGATTTCATAATGATTTCCGAAATTGCATCTTTTATCCATCCTGATGGTTCTTTACCATGAGGCACAGGTTTAATATTGAACTCCACAGTTCTAGCATCGCTGCTGAACCTCTTGTTTTTTCTGATAAAATCTTTCACAATAATGTATTTTTCCATGTTTCACTTAGAGCTTATCTTCAAACACTAACTGAAATCAAGATCTGAAGTGCTTAAATAGGAAAATACTACTTGAGAGAGAGAGAAAAGAGAGAGAAAGAGAGAAAGAGAGAGAGAGAGAGAGAGAGAGAGAGAGAGAGAGAGAGACATACAAATAGATAGATAAATGTATTTTTAATTACTCAAAGTTCTAGTCCTTGTTGATATTGTTTGATCGAAATTTGATTCTGAAAGTAATAGAAAAATATATGTACCCCAGTCAATAAAATTATATAGATTTTCGAAATAATAAAAATCAAAATACCATATTATGGATTTATTTTATCAGAAAGCCACAGATACGAATTTGTAGTTTTTCACAAATTATTTTCACGATGTTTTCTCCGACCCTACCCGAGTTATTCATGTATATGCGTATAATCATTCGTAATTACTCCATTGTAGTATGAAGACTCAAACAGATATGACCAATCTTCAAATATTAAAACGAATTCTTGAGGTGGTTGAGAAAGAATTTGTTAAGAAAAAATATTATGGAGCATGTCTACCCTTGACGTTAATATTTTGGGAAGCTGCAAATAAATTTGGGGTTGAAGTCAAGCCGAAATATGGAACTCTGGTATATAACGAAAAAGAGGAAAATGTTGAAGTATTACATTTTTGGAATATTTTTGAGGATAAGATTTTCGATCCATCTTTGAAAATGATGAAAAATCTTTCGTCTGAAATAGAAGTAGATAGGTTTTCATACCATGAAATCCTAAATGATCTCAATAATGAAGAAGTTATGATGCTATCCATTTTCATGAACTTTCAAAAAACAAAATCTACAAATTTTTATTTTATTAACGCTCCACAAAAATTAAGAGAAATTAGACAAGAAATTATGAAAAATATTGTTACTTGTATTGAGAATAAATAAATAAATTAAAAATTATCATATATTTGTTTTTAAATTATCATATCGTTTCATACGTTGAAAATATCGTTTGGTGCATAGAAACCTTCAAACTAGTTATCTTTTATCAAATGTTTAATATAAATATTGAATTCACAAGAATTATAAATTATTTTAAACGTATCTCACTATATTTTAAAATTAGAATAGACCACCTTTATTAAAAATGTCCTATGATTTTCCGAAAGTAAAAACGTGAAGATAAAATCGATTTTAATAAAGAATGTATTATTCATAATCAGAGTTTTATAATAAAATCATACTTACCTTAATCAAGCCTGCACACACACACCACGTTATCACAATAATCGATACAAGTATAATTCCGCGACTTAGGTGCGGCTTTATAAGAACGACTTTCTGTAACTGTAACTTGCGCTGTTCACCTGCACTCATGATACGGTAGTGAAACTGAGAATAAAAAAAAAATGAACCCGCTATCGATTATTAAATTTCAGAAATAAATTCTTTTATCCAATTATTAAATTGCAAAAATAAATTCTTTTATTCAATTATCGAAATACATTAATTACAAAACCTTGATTTACAATCTTGATCATTAACAATAATTTGGGCTTGGTTAGTTATAAAGATCAGATAAAATATTACATTAGTGATATAGCATATTAAATAACGTTTGTCGAAAATATTTCATCCATATATTTTTTAAATTTTTGTATAAAACCAAAGTCAGGGCATGAAATTCCTAAAGCATTTATTGACATTGCTTGAGTGTCCGTCACTAAATCCTTAAATTCATTATATTTATAATAAAAATTATTTTTAACAAAATTTATAGAACCATCCTCATGTTTAAATACAAAATTAACTTTATCAGGTACACCCTTAAATCTTTCTTCAATCAAACCAGTCGTTTTCATGCTCAGATTACATTCATCTATCTCCCAATACATAATTCCATTGAAGAACCAAAAAGTTCTACCCGTATTCGAGACAAAAGCTCCGGTGATATTTCTAGTTTGTGTAAATTGTGTTATAGCTGGAAGATATCGTTTATTAACTAATTTCCATTCTGCATATTTAAATTCATATAAAAAGTTTTCCGAAAATAAAAATATATTCGAATTTGGTCTCTGGTATATCGCATCTATTTTTTTGAATTTTTTTGGGAGAAAGTGCATAAAATCGGTTATCAAAGTAAATTCTTTTTCAATTTGATTGGTTTTTAAATTAAGAAACCAGGCATATTTTTGGTAAAAAATATAAAGCTTATTTTGTATGATAAAGCTAGCATCGGGGATTTTTAAATCGCATAGATTAATAGGTGTAACATTATTATCTCTAGCTACCTTTGGCGATAAAACAGGTTTACTTGTCTGCGTCTGCTTATTCCAAGGTTGTACTAGTACAGGCGATGGGGTTGTAGTAGTAGTCGTAGTAGTTGATGGTCTCGATGTTTGCGTCGTAGTAGACTGCTTTGGGGCCGAGTTTATTCTTCTGCCGTACAAATTCTGGACTGATTGTATATCTCGAATGCTTAATGTTCCAATCTGACCTTGTTTAAATGCTGTGGGGTACATAACATCCTCTATAAGATCGGTGTGACGGAGTCCTATAGCATGGCCTATTTCATGGGTTAGAACATGTAATAACGAATTGGTCCTTCCATCTGCCAATGTGTGATTTAAATTCAGGTTAAAATGAATTTCTACAGGCTGCTGGTAAGTATTTGGATATAACGAGTGTGCTACAACATAATCTCGAAATGATTGACATGGGACGGTTTCAGTATACCATGTGTAATTGTGAATTTTGGGTTCAAATGAGATAATAATATCTGCATCTTGATTTGAATAGGCAAATGTCAGGTTGGATACCTTCTCCCAATTTTCGAATGCTTCAATCGCTTGTTGTTTAAACGATAAAAAGTCCACACCACGAATAACACCAAGGCGCCATTTCAAATTATTCTTTAGCCATTTACTCTCAAAAGATGTGACTGCCTCCGAATTGTCCAATGTGCCGCACCAAAACGATTTTATGAAAACAACTGTCTCTTTGTTGAAGGTTCCATCCCTGGGGAGGTTGTAGGTTCCTTGAAAACGTTTTAAACCGCCCTCCACAAATTCAATATTGTCCATATCATTATCACCATCATTGGATTTTCCCATGTAGTTATGTTCTTGTAAAAAACTAATCACTAATTTCTTGTCATCATCACTGCTTCCATCATGTATATCACCCACTTCCGTACAAGCATAAAGTCTTAAGAAAAAAACTAGAAAAAACACAAACGAAGGACACATGTTCGTAGATGAATACATTAGATGTATCAGGTTAAAACTGCGTAAAATAAAATTATCGGGAAACTTAAATAAGATTTGTCATAACCCAAGACGTTTATTTTTTTTGGCATATTTAAACCATTAAATACACGAGTCTGGCTGGATCCACGTGAATGTTCCGTGTGTTTTGGTACAGATTCAAAATGCTATATTTTATATAAGGAATGATTTATAATTAATAACTTCGTTAATCGCTTGCGTGGGATGCAAATAATAAAAACAATATCTATCTGAATAGATAAAATATGAATGATCGAAAACATCACAATAATAATATGGGGATGCTATTTATTATCGCTGATGATACATTTTAAAGATTTTATTAATATGTATATGACGTTTTATTTTTACTTCCATATACAATCAATTGATGTACGATTTGGGAGATCTTCTCAAAATAACCCATGTTGACCAATAATAATAATAAAAATGCATACTTTAATATAAAATGTGTTTTCAGATCTTACATTATAGAAGTTGGTAAAGTTTTAAAACTGGCGTCGTGTCCCTTCTATTTAAATTACACCATATACAGGGAAAATGTAGTTCTTGTTTAAATATCTTCACGGTTGAGAAAAAGTGTGAAAATATTTTGAATAAAAATTTAAAATAAGATTTTGATATTTTTGTTGACGATGATAAATCGAAGATTTTTGAAAAATACATTTCTGGTAAATAAAAATATACAGCTTCATATTATTTGAAAGAAATATTTTTATTTAATATTTTATTAATATGGATGATTTTCTGAATATATTTATTAAGAGATCTTACAATGTATCGTGTAAACTGGCACGATAGAGAGACTGCCGTCGTCTGCCTGCTATTTTTAATTATACCTATACGTAGAAGCGAGATTACTAGGCCATACATTGTATTATTGAAATTGCAATTTTTATATATTTTTTTTTACAGATAATTGAATACAAAATTTAAAATATGGATTTTCTATTTTTGATGATAAATTAGAGATTTTTAGGAAATACATTTTTTTTTTTCTGGGGAAATAAAAATATCGGCTTCATATTATTTGAAATAAATGTTTATTTATTATTTATTGATATGAGAGATTTTTCGAGATTACCACATCGTATTATTAACTGGACCTTAAATTGTATGATCTAGATTGGCGAGTTACATCGAATGACGTCGTAATCTAAATAAGATTTTACTTGGGGATTTCTCTATTTATTATTTATGATAAATTAAAGAATTTTAGGAAATACATTTTTAGGGAAATAAAATATGGAGATTCATATTACACGAAAATATTTCATTTATTATTATTGTGGTATGAAGAATTTCCTAATTGGGTTAATCTTACATTGTATGTTGCATTTTTGGCAGATGCATCAATATGATCATATCCCGACTATTAAAATTATTTCTGTATATTACCACATTGTATTATTAACAGGACCTTACATTGTATGATCTGAATTGGCGAGTTACATCGATTGACGTCGTACTGTCTGCTATCCCAAATTATACCTATATACGTAAAAATGTAGTTCTTGTCTATTATCTCAACGATCAAGAAATTGTGAGAAGATATTTAAAAAAAAAAAAAAAAACAAAAAAAAAATCTAAATAAGATTTTACTTAGAGATTTTTCTATTTATTATTTATGGTAAATTAAAGAATTTTGGAGATACATTTTGGGGAAATAAAATATGGAGAATCATATTACACGAAAAATATTTCATTTATTATTATTGTGGTATGAAGAATTTCCTAATTGAGTTAATCTTACATTGTACGTTGCATTTTTGGCAGATGCATCAATATGATCATATCCCGACTATTAAAATTATTTCTGTATATTACCACATTGTATTATTAACTGGGCCTTTCATTGCATGATCTAAATTGGCGAGTTTCAACGAATGACGTCGTACTGACTGCTACCCCAAATTATACCTATATACGTAAAAATGTAGTTCTTGATTAATATCTCAACGATCAAGAAATTGTGAGAAGATATTTTTAAAAATCTAAATAAGATTTTACTTAGGGATTTTTCTATTTATATTCTATTTATTAATTATGATAAATTAAAGAATTTTGGATTCATATTACACGAAAAAATATTTCATTTATTATTATTGTGGTATGAAGAATTTCCTAATTGAGTTAATCTTACATTGTATGTTGCATTTTTGGCATATGCATCAATATGATCATATCCCCACTATTAAAATTATTTCTGTATAAAAGATGTATGACACTACACGCACGTATTCATTTTATTCTGAGTTTTCATCAGATAAGCAATGGCAGGAGTGAGTGAAGTTAGCTCTGAGGAGATTGTCTCGAGAAAACGGGTAAGATATTTTACCATCATACATTTGAATACTAGAAATTATTATACCTATGATCATTTAACAATATTTCTAAGATGATTCAACATAAACATATTAATACATTAGCATTTTACTTTTGGAAACAATGTGGTCCTAATTCAAACATTTTTTTTTTATTTTCGAGATTTTGAAAATTGAGAGTAATTTGATTTTAAAGTTACAGGATGCCTCTTCTCAGGTTGGAGGTTGGTTTTCATCTGCTGAGGATGAGACCCCTTGGGAATGGTTCGGATCAGGAGAGAGTCAGGTAATGATTCAAATTATAGAATGAAAATAAACATATAAGTTTACAGGTGGTGCTATTCGGTAGGGGATCTAGGTGGACCTCCACCCGAACGGCGGAAAAAGAGGTACAGGTTGGAGGTGTGTTTTCTGATTTTGACATCGATGAAGACGAGATTCCAGCGGTAAGATATAATATTTTTTATTATAAATTTAAAATTAGTAATAATATTCAATTTTCTTTTCAAGAAGCTAGAAAGATCACCTGATCAGCACTCTCACCCTTCTGGGTCTCATTGGGATGAGTCTGGATGGGGCGGATGGGACGAGGAACCAACGGTGAGATATAATATAGAATTATTATAATATTTTTTTTTTATTAGAAATCTAGACTAGCAATAATTTTCAATTTTCTTTCAAGAGGCAAGAAAGATCACCTGAACAACCCTCTCAATCTTCAGTGTCCCAATGGGGTGTGAAACCAACGGTGAGATATAATATAGAAATATTATAATATTTTTTATATTAGAAATCTAGATTAGAATTAATATTCAATTTCTCTTTAAAGATGCGTGATCCTCTAATCGACTACTCCTGGGACGAAGATGAACCCAGCGCTTCGTACAACCCTATGGTAATATTTTTTTATTAGAAATCTAGACTAGCAATAATTTTCAATTTTCTTTCAAGAGGCAAGAAAGATCACCAGACCAGCCCTCTCAATCTTCAGGGTCCCAATGGGGTGTGAAACCAACGGTGAGATATAATATAGAATTATTATAATATTTTTTTTTTATTAGAAATCTATATTAGAATTAATATTCAACTTCTCTTTAAAAGATGTGTGATCCTCTAATCGACTACTCCTGGGACGAAGATGAACCCAGCGCTTCGTACAACCCTATGGAGTACGTGATGTCCAACCCCGTAATAAGAACCCCTCCCCCAAAAATGTCTAAGAGGGAGAAAAAATTATTTAGAGAGGAAGAGAGGGCAAGAATGAAAAAGTTAATGTTAGAAAAAAAATAATAAAAACATTTTAATGGAAGAGACGCTGTTTTAATGCGACAACTAGCGGTAATATTTGTATTGAGAAGCTTTGGAACAAGCCGGTTTCTTCATGTTGACGTATTTAATTAATCTACCTACAGCATATATATATGACAAAACTAAAAATTGATCTAGCATCGTATATATATATATATATATATATATATATATATATAATCAAAATAATAATGTAATATAAAACTCTATCACAAAGCAAAAATTCAATAATATATCATAAATAGTAAATATAAATAGTGAAAGTTGATAATGAAAACTAAAACAACCAATCAGACATTTTGTTAGGTATTGCCAAAAAAAAAGTTTTGGCTGATATAAATAATCAAGGTTTAATGAATTTGATTTTATACACGGAGCAATACAGATCCAACATAATAAAACTAAATGTTATGACATATAGATTGAAAATAAATAAATATAGGTATGTTGCATATTGACAATTTGTTGGAGTTAGTTTTTATTTGTTTTCTGAACAGGTGCCCGCGAGTAGCTATGAACAGAGAATTTATTCTGTGATATATGCCATTTATTAATCGTACTATACACTGCATCTATGACCTAGCTTGTGTAAGAAGCTCTGTGAACCTGAACTGGTTTTCTTATTAATAAATCTCGAACGCTCGTGTGTTGACTTTGACCAAGAAACGATTTTAAGTGCTAAAAATATAATGTGTGTATCGACGTCACATGTATTGAATGAGGTAGCATCTGGTGAAAGGTTTTCAAACCGTTGAATGAATGAATGAATGTGAGGGTCCATCTAGGGAGAGCACCGGTAAAGTTAATACTCAACATTGTAGTTTTCTTCAAAGACTTCTAGTGTATGATAAGTAGATATTGAATCTTGGTAATGTAGTACTTTATATCAAACTTTGAATCAAAACACAGCCATTTACGAGAGTTTATTACCATGCAATAATAAGCCAATTAATTTAACATCTACGATCGTATACCAAGCAATTACTAATGCAGACAGAGTAAAAACCTGTTTCCATCTGTGTGTGTGTGTGTTTGGATCTTCACATATTCCATATTATTTAAACGTTTCTATAACGCAATGGTTAAGGCATCCGACTGGTAACCCAGAGGCTCACGGATCGAGCCCAGACGATGGAACTTATTTTCAAAAAGGTGAGTATGGTATATCGCATAAGAGAGAATAATAATAACACACCAAATTTGTATAATTCATGATTATGTTCAAATATAATTAGCCAAATAATTAATTGATGAAAAATCATAAAAATATGATAATTGAACAGCCAAAAATTAAAACCCCCAAAAATATTTCAAAGTTCAGTGACCCCAATAAACCCCCCCCCAAATAATTAATTGATTAAAAATCATAAAAATATGATAATTGAACAACCAAAAATAATAAACCCCAAAAATAATTCAGTGACCCCAAATATATTAAGGTCAATGACCTTCCATGGCGGGATTTGAGATTGGGACGCCCACGCACAACAAAAAGTTCCCACGCTCAACAAAAAGTTCCCACGCTCAACAAAAAGTTCCCAGGCTCAAGTGCCGCCATACCTACTCGATCTGTCGAGCATTAGAAGCAAGGGGCTCAGAAAGAACACTGACCCAGTGGATATCAAATATGCTATCACAAAGGATGATATTTGCTGAATTAAACGGACAAAATGTCAGAACTATGGCTGCCAGAGGCTGTCCCCAGGGTGGAGTCCTATCCCCTCTCCTTTGGAGTCTTGTGGTGGACAGCCTGCTGAAGCAGCTGAACGATTCGGGATTGTATACACAGGCCTATGCTGATGATCTGGTGATCCTAACGACGAGTAGCCACATTCAGGAGCTGAGAGCACCCACAATGCGAGCCCTGAGAATTATAGAACAGTGGTGCTCCCTTGAAGGACTTAGGATCAACCCCGAAAAGATCGAAATCCTGTTATTCACCAGGAAATACAAATCAGGACTCAAACCGGAGATATCCCTCTCAGGAAGAGTCCTGGAATACAGGAAAACGGTCAAATACCTAGGAGTAACTCTTGACCAGAAACTGTCCTGGAAAGATCACATCGAAGAACGCTCTAGGAAAGCCATATGCTCTCTATGGGCATGCAAAAGAGCTATAGGGACAACATGGGGACTGAAACCCAGAATAGTTTACTGGATCTATTCTATGGTTATCAGACCTCTGATCACCTACGGAGCCATAGTATGCTGGCCCGCAACTAAGAAAGCATACATCCAGAGGCAACTGGAAAAGGTTCAAAGGATGGGATGCATCAGTATAACAAGCGCAGTACGGACCACACCAACGAGAGCGTTGGAGGTAATCCTGGAGCTACCCCCACTGCACTTGTTTGTAGAGAGTGTTGCACTCAGAACAGCATACCGTCTTTACTGTCTGGAACATCTGAAGCTGAGGAACAAGGGACACTTGGTCATCATGAGTGAACCCCAGATAAAAGATGGAGTGCTGCTAATGCACTCCGACTACATGACTCCAATCTTCTATGCTGGTAGCTCGCCTGAGCTGATTATTCCTAGACCAGAGGATTGGACGGATCAGAACAGACCAGTTCAAACACAAGAAGGGTCGTGGTGGTTTACTGATGGCTCCAAACATCAGAGAGGCACAGGAGCAGGATTCTGCAAGAGCGGGAGGGACAATAAAATGACCTTCTTGCTCGAGATTCACGCTTCGATCCTACAGGCCGAAATCTTCGCCATAACACAATGAGAATATAACATTCTTGAGAGCGGCACAAATCACAGAACTTTCAACATTTGTTCAAATAGCACTTCAGCATTAAAGGCTGTTGTGAGAAAGGCAGTAGACTCTAAAGCAGTCCTAGAATGCAGAGGTTCTGCATAAGATAATTCAAAATAACAACAAGGTGAGGCTAATTTGGGTCCCGGGCCATAGCGGTATAAAGGGGAACATTGAAGCTGACAGACTTGCCAAAAGTGGTTCATCGCACATGCCGATAGGACCCGAACCAATGATTGGCATCTCTAAAGCAATAGGAATGGGCGTGGCGAAGAAACTTCTACTCTAAAAGGCCACTCTATGCTGGAATAATGCCCCTGGTATGCTACATGCCAAGGCAATGATAACAGGACCTGATACGGGCAGAACCAAAGAGCTCCTAAATATGAGCAGAAAAGACCTCCGCACAATGATTGGTCTATTAACTGGTCACATGAACCTGAAGGGTCACCTCCATAGGATCGGGATCGGGGAAGATTCAGACTGCAGGTGGTGCCTTGAAGACGTAGAGACCGTAGCCCACATCCTAACGGAATGTCCGGCTCTTCGTAGCATTAGGATGGAACACTTCGGAGCTGAACTCACAACACTCCAGGAATTGGAAGGGATCTATTTGAGGGACCTGCTGAGCTTCGCGAAAGCGTCGTGCATTTAATAATCTCACTTCTATCTATTGTGGGTTGCAACGGGCCCAGGAGGCCTAAGCAGGTTTTGGCGTGAGCCACCCACTGAAACATCTACATCTACATCTACAGACATCAATTATTTTATCCATCGCGTTCGTCAGCTATCCATTGCTCCAAGTCATTTCCGGATGACCATAGCCAAGATAAGGATGTCTATCATGGGGATCTTGGAAACCGTAAGATATAAGAAGATGGTTAAATCAGAGAAAAGTTGCGCATTTTCAATCCTAATAATATCCCGTTTAGAAAGTTTTAAAATTCCGAGTAGTCTCGGAGATATGCTTGAAAAAACGAAATTTGCCGATTTCGTTTTTATTTTTTTTTGACGATATTAAGAGAGTTATGGAAAAACAAAAACGAGATTTGCCGATTTCGTTTTTATTTTTTTCTGACGTTATTTAGAGAGATATGGAAAAACAAAAGATACTTTCTCATGTCCACTTTCCAAGCTCTACAAAACAGCGTTGAGAGATTTTCCGTACGACGTTTCGTTTCGGAGAAACCAACATCAACTTTGTTTTTTTAAATAAAGTCCTGGATTTTTTGACGGATTTTAGGAGCCTCTCATGTTCCCAAACCAACAATGTATCGCAATTATTCAAAAAAATTATATTGATGGATTTTTCCATAAGAACTCATGTGTTAGAGAGAGACCAAAAATACATTTTTAGGATTAAAAACAAACACCTCTGTAAAAACCGTTGGGGTCTTCTTGTTGTGGTTTGTGAATAAATACAATTTTTGATATTTGATTTTAAAAGTGAACTGTATTGAATGAATGATTATAACAATTATAAAATAAGGAAACTTGAAATTGATAACTGAATAATTCCAACTGACTGACACTGTCTCTCAATGTCTCCTTTCACTACCTGTCGGCGCGTTCTCGAATCAAAGGATCCAACATACCGGCCTTGAAAGACTTTGGTTTTCAAAACTCATTGTTCTATGGGTAACAAACATATTTTTTGTGTAGCATGTTTCTGGATATTGGTGGCAGTTTTAACTGTTACTGTGCGAACAATATTGTCACTTCCATAATGGAGTTCAAGGATGCGTCCCAACTTCCAAAACATTGGTGGAGTATTGTGATTCATCAATAGAACTAAACTGCCTTTCTTAATGGTATCACTCGTATCCTTGCGCCATTTGTAACGTTGCTGAAGTGTTTGAAGATAGTCATGACTCCACTGACTCCAAAAATTCTGCACAGCTTGCTGTAATATCTGGAACTGCTTCAATCGATTTATAGGCATATGAGATATGTCCATTTCGGGAATACAGGTTAAGGATTGGCCAATGAGAAAATGACCGGGTGTAAGGACGGACATATCACGAGGATCAGTTGATAAAGGGGTTAAAGGTCGGGAATTGATGAGAGCTTCTATCTGAGTAGTAATAGTTGCAAGGTCTTCAAATGTTAAAGTCAATTTTCCAATTATACGTGTGAGATGGTACTTGGCATGTTTGACAGCTGCTTCCCATAACCCTCCTCTATGAGGTGAATGGGGTGGAATAAATGTCCAATGAATATTATTAGTTTGAAGATATGTTCTGATTTCTGGATTGGTTGTCAATGTCTGCAAATCATTGTTTATTCCCTTTAATTGATTGCTAGCCCCAACATAGTTAGTAGCATTATCACTATATATACGTTTACATAATCCACTCCTTGACACAAATCGTTTGAAGGTATTCAGAAACGATTGACTAGAGAGATCACTAACTATCTCTAAATGTACTGCTTTTGTGGTGAAGCAGATGAATATGCAGAGATATGCTTTGATGATTGATCTATTTCTCAATTTACCATCTTTTATATGAAATGGTCCGGCTAAATCAGTACCCACAATCAAAAATGGTCTGGCTTGTCTTACGCGATCCTCTGGTAGATCACCCATTTTTCTGATCAAAGATTTTGAAGAGACTCGAAAGCATGTAAGGCACTTTCTCGGGATGCTACGCACTGTTGCTCTGCCATTGAGTAGCCAAAATGATTCTCTTATTGCTGCTAGAAGAGTCAGTGGTCCTGCATGTAGTTGCCTATGATGTTCATTTAGTATTATCAATCTAGTTATAGCATGTTTTGGAGGAAGAATTATCTGGTGCTTGCTGTCATACTTCAATAATGACTTTGAGAGTCTGCCACCTACTCGAAGAATCCCTTCTGCATCTAAAAATGGGTCTAGGTTCTTCAGGGTAGAATTATTGGAAATGTTAGTTGATTTTTGCAATGCTACAATTTCTGCAGCATTCAACTGATGTTGAGCCATTTTAATAAGAGATCTCAATGCGCCTTGAAGTTCTTGAACAGATAAATCACCTACTTTTTTAGAATGATGCCTGGAATTATGTAAATATCTTAACATGAAAGCCATCACTCGTTTTAATTTGTGCAGTGTGGAAAATTTATCAAAAATGTTAAGATCTGATACTTCAGATTTCAAGAAAACTTGCTGTTGTTCTTTCTTCTCAGATTCGATGTCATTATCTAAATCTAGAAAATTCATGGGCCAATTTTCTGAATTCTGTGAAAGCCATTCTGGTCCATTCCACCATAATGTATTGTTGTGTAAATCAATAGGGCTAATTCCACGTGATGCAATATCTGCAGGATTGCTGTCTGTCGGTACATGTCGCCATAAGATATTTTGTGTCAGGTTTTGAATTTCTGAAACTCTGTTTGCTATGAAAGCTAGGTGATGAAGATATCCATGAAAAAACAATTGAACTGTCTGTCCATAAATAGATGTTGTCAACTGTAAAGTTGATGGATTGCCTGATGCTATCAAAAAGTTGTGCTAATAGAAGAGCTCCACAGAGTTCCAGTCTCGGCAATGATATTGTCTTGAGTGGTGCAACACGTGTTTTGCTGCATAATAACGCTATTTTGATGAAGTTGAATGTGTTTACTTCCAGATATTAAAATGTGCCTTAGTATAACAAAATTGTGCAATGTTGAAAGCTGCTTACAGTATGTCTTCCAACTACTGGTAATGTCAGAGGGTAGTTGTTGATCCCAGCTGAAATTACGTGCCCACAGTGATTGCATCATAATTTTTGCTTTTATTGTTACTGGAGACAATAATCCAAGAGGGTCATAAAGTTTGGATAACAGAAAATATTTTGCGTTTTGTTAGGATATTTGGACATGAATCAAATAAATTAATTTGGAAGGTTAATCTATCACTGCTCGAATGCCATTTTGAACCCCTTACATTGGAATCTGCTTCAGATATGTCATATTGATCCATGCTGTTTGATATCGATTCGCTCAGAACGCTTGAATCATTGGATGCCCATTTTCTGAGTTTAAATCCATATTTAAGTAATAATGTTGAGATGTTAATCTTGATCTCCTTGACCTTTTCATTGCTGTCTGCTCCAGTGAACAAATCATCCACATAAAAGTCTCTGAGTATTATATTGCAAAGATCAGATTCTTCAGGATTTTCATGAGCGATTTGTTGGAGGCTTCTGATAGCTTGAAATGCTGCACTGCTTGTCCCATATGTCACTGTGTTTAGCTGAAAATGTTGAACTGGATCCTCGGGATTTTTTCTATGAACTTTCCGTTGTGAATCACGATGCTCTCCTGAAAGGTATATCATCCTGTACATTTTCTTAATATCTCCAACCAAAACTATAGAGTGACCACGAAAGCGGATTAATACATTAAATAAATTGCTTTGTATATTAGGTCCTACTTTCAGAGTGTCATTCAAGCTCAAAACACTGGCTGATTTTGAAGATCCATCAAATACAACTCTAAATTTAATAATTATTTCATTTTGAATACAGTGATGTGGTAAGTAATAAGATATACTGCTGCTTTTAAAGTTTGGATCAACCCTGGTCATATGACCTAACGCTTCATATTCATCCATGAAATCATTATAAAGCTGACGTAATTTGGGTTGTTTCTTGAGTTTGCTCTCTACTGATTTTAGACGACGTTGATAAACTTGAAAACAATCTGAGCAATGCATTAATTGCTCGGATTGTTTTCAAGTTTATCAACATTATTCTTGGTAGGTAGTTTGACTATGAAATGACCAGTTGGAGTAGGTTCTGTTGTTTCTTGAAATAATGTTTCACACTCTTGTTCTTCTGGCGTAAGATGAATTTTAGAAGGAATATCTTCTATTGTCCAGAATTTTTCCAATGAATCCTTTAGAATTTGATTGGGATCATTAGTAGAAAGGTTGCAATGAAGTGATTTCAATTTGTTAGATTCATATGGTGCTATGTTGCCCGATACAATCCATCCAAGTTTAGTTTCTTGAAGTATTGGCATGTTATGACCATCTGCCGAGAGCAAAGCAGCTCATAGAAAATACTTGCACCCAGTAAGGCATCAATTTCTCTTGGGATGTTGAATTGTGGATCTGCTGATTTGATGTGATTTGGTATGAGATGTGAGGATTCAAAAGATATATGAGGTAGATTATTCGTTATCTTATCCAAGACAAGAAATGATAATCTGGTGACAAATGATCCATTTTCTGATTTGATTAATGCAGTCGTCTGTTTATTTATGGATGATGTTGAATTGCCAACTCCAATAACAGGTATATTGATATTGGACAAATTCATGGACAACTTCTTACAAAATTTGGAGGTGATGAAGTTTGGTTGACTTCCACTGTCAAGTATTACTCTGCATTTATGCCAATTATTGTATGGATCTTGAATTTGTATAACAGCTGTTGATAATAAAACATGTAAATTTGAATTTCTGCAATAGTTTGATGAAAGTTGGTTTGAAACAATCAGAGATTGATTGGCAACACTGGAATTGTCTGAGCTTGTAGATTGATACGGTTCTTCTGTGCTTGGGTGAGACTTGTTTGATCTTTGTTCAAAATTAAGGAATGTATTATGATGTTTGTTGCATTTTTTACATTTACTTTGTGAACTACATTGAAATGTGGAATGTCCACTGCGAAGACAATTTTTTCATAACTTGAGCTTTTGAACTTCTTTGAATCGGCCAGAAGCTGACATCTGCTTGAGCGTATCACATGTGTAAATCTGATGAGAACTTGTTTTGCAATAACTGCACAATTGCTGAGAGTTTGATACATGACCAGAGAATGCTTTTCTAGATTTGGTAACACATGAGGTCTGTTTATTGTCATCATTAAGACATTTTGTTTGTTTAATGTTTCCAATAGTATACAACGTTTTTCTAGAAATTGTGTTAAGTCTGCAAATGTCAAGGCTTTGTTGTTAGATTCACTAGAGATGAGTTGAAGCTCCCATTCCTTTTTTCTGGTTGGCTCCAATTTCTTGCTGAGAATATGGAATAATAAAGTATCCCATGTTTCAACAGGCTCACCAAGTGATTTCAAAGATCTCATGTGTTTTAGAATATCGTCTGTGAAATTACGAAGACTGAGGTGAACTTGTTTTGAATTATTGGAAATATATGGAGCATCAACAATTGCTGAGATATGTGTTTTAATGATGAGATATTTATTTTGATAGCGAGATTTTAAAAGTTTTAGAGCGTTTTCATAGTTCTCATTTGTGATTTCAATGTTTTCAATGATTCTTGCAGCATCTCCTCTGAGGCAGGTTGTTAGATAGTAAAACTTCTTGATATTATCCAGTGAATGATTCTTGTGTACAAGGGATATGAACATGTCATGGAACTGACTCCACTTGTCATATTCTCCATGAAACTTTGGCAGTTCTATGACTGGGAAATGTATATTGCTTTGATTATTTGATCCAGAAACTGCTGCTTCTGCTGGTATAATCTTGTTTTGATGATGTTTGAGAAGTTCTTGACCGATCGCCATGGCCTGATAGTATTTGTTTTCAAATTGTACATATTGATTGTCATCTGTGTCAGTATCGCTAATTAAATTGATTTCACCTTGAATGTTTTCAAATTGATCTAAAAATGCTTGATTTCTCTCTAGACGGGCATTCAACTCATTGTAATGGATTGGATCTTCTGATGAGAAATCACTTACAAAAGTATGGAACCTTGACAGATTTTTGATAAGATCGGTACGCTTTTGAGACAATTGTTTTAATTTTTGAGCCATAATGACGTGATATCGGGATGAATTTACGAATGAATAATAATCGTATCACTTGTTTGGAGATTAAAAAATGGAATGGGCTTACCAAATTTCTCCTTATGTGTGTTTGTTTAGCTTCACCAACTGTGTGGTTCAAGTATGAGAACTTTCTTCCAGAGATGCGGGTCATGAATGCAGTCAAAATACGTTTTCACAATAACTCACAGTTTTAGAGTCACAGCTCACTGACAATGTCACAATATTCACAATCTGGCTTGATGCTGACCATGTAAAAACCGTCGGGGTCTTCTTGTTGTGGTTTGTGAATAAATACAATTTTTGATATTTGATTTTAAAAGTGGACTGTATTGAATGAATGATTATAACAATTATAAAATAAGGAAACTTGAAATTGATAACTGAATAATTCTAACTGACTGATACTGTCTCTCAATGTCTCCTTTCACTACCTGTCGGCGCGTTCTCGAATCAAAGGATTCGACAACCTCTTTTTTAATAGGTGCGATACATCGTTGGTTTGGGAAAATAAGAGGCTCTTAAAATCCGTAATAAAAAATCCAGGACCGTATTTAAAAAAACAAAGTTGATGATGGCTGCTCATAGACGAAACGTCGGTTCTTCAATTTAATAACGCTATCTTGTTAAGGGCAAAAAGTGGCGATAAAGAAGTTCCACTCATTTTAAAATATCTCTTCAAATGTTGTCAAAAAAAAAGGAAAACAATTTTGAAAAATTTCGGTTTTTTTTTCGGATAATTTCGGACGTAGTCAGAATTTCTTGGCTTTTGAAACGGCATTTTGTCAAGCATCAAAATACGCAAATTTGCCTCCATTCAACCGACCTTGTATCTCTTACGGTTTCCAAGATACCTATGATAGACATCCTTATCTTGAACACACTGTACAGAAGAGGTAGGAGTGCGTGATTGTTTCAAGGGAAAGATGGACAGGTCTTATGGCGACTATCAACCCACAGTGCACGGTGGCAGCGTACTGGTCTTTTATTGCTTACTTTTTGGCGGAGGGGCTTACCTTAACGAACACTTTGTAAATATGGTATTAGAGGTTTAGTTTTTACTGTGTACATAGTGATTAGGAACATCTAACCTGTTGTGTCTTGTCATTGTAAATATTTTGTGTGAATAGATATATTTCAAAGTCCCGGTTTTTCGGTAAAAAGGGTCTGAAGTGGTCACTCTAGTCCTGGAAGTATGACAAATTCTCTATAGCATCGGCTACCTGTTAGTTAGGGTTTGGTTTAGGTAATCAGAATTTTGCATGATCATGGAAACACCGCGGACCGTAGACGTCCTGTCATCTGTCGCGGGAATTAAGCTAGGAATGTCAGTGTCGTTGCTGTCACTTCTGTCAGGGAAATGAGATTGTAATTTGAGCCTTCATAAAAAACACACGTTTTTTCATCGAAGAGAATATACTTTGGCAAAAAACAAAAGGAATTTTATTAAAAAAAGTGTTGACAACAAAATACTGCAGCTTAGGTAATTGACCTAACATTAAATGGTCCTTCGATCGAGCCGGATATAAGCAGGCGAAATATTGAACTGGAACTGGAAACCTACACGAACACGGTGAAAATCCGAAGACGCCATCATTGGATGATACTTCATTCTCATTGGAAATTGGATTGGAAAGAAGATAATATCAATTTGGACATTTTTGGAAGCAGAAGCACGACTGTTTTTGGTTATTGGTTGATAGAGCTTTTCTTAGTGAAAATAATTTTAACGTGGTAAGTGGTATACTTTAAAAATAATAATAATAAAAGTTAGTGAATTTGGTATAAAAATGGCTGATGAAGCGAATCTCAAGGTTAACGTAAAAAAGCGTGGTATTTGTAAATCAAAATTGACCAATTTCAACAAATTCTTAACATCAGTTATTGATTTGGAAACAGAAAATATCGATAGTGTAAAAATCTCAGATTTACAAAGCAGAACGGATAGATTACCAGAAATATTTGCTGAATTTGATTCTTATCAAGTGGAAATTGAATTAAATCATGAAAATTTTGATGAACAACTTTCCGAGAGGGAACAATTTGAAAACTCCTATCATCGTTTGCTTGCCACTGCAAATGAATTGCTGAAAAAATATTCTATCAACTCCATGGGTTCTGGTAATGAAACGTCTTCAGAACGGGGCAGTGAAAATGCAGTGGGTAGTGTAGAATTGTCAGCCGTAAGACTTCGCTCAAGCCCTAAATTACCATCAATTCCATTACCAAAGTTTGGGGGTAATTTTGAAAAATGGCTTGAATTCAGAGATACGTTTAAATCATTAGTCCATGAAAATAGCGAAATCTCAGACATTGAAAAATTTCATTTTCTCCGTGGTTCTTTGGAGAGTAGTGCAAAAGATGTACTGCAGAACCTTGACATTAGCTCAACGAATTATTCTATTGCTTGGGTGTTAATTTGCGAAAGATATGACAACAAGTCCATATTGGTAAACAATCATCTGAAGGCACTATTTGGTCTACCGTCCATGAGTAGGGAATCAGCCGGAGAGTTGCGTATATTGATAGATGGTATTATCAAGGAAATTCGATCTCTGCAGGCGCTGGATATACCAGTCGATAGTTGGGATTTGGTCATAATGTTCTTTATGTGTGAAAAGTTGGATTCGGTTACGGCCAGAGAGTGGCAAGAGCAGAAATCAAAGGATAAGTTACCTGAACTGTCTGAGTTTAGTTCGTTCTTGAAGGCTAAGGCTGAACTGTTGGAGACTCTTGAAGGGCAGTCAAAGAAAGGTAAAATGGTTAATCGATCAGACAATAAAAACAAACATTTCAATTCACTCTTGAACATCACTCAAAATTGTTCATTTTGTACAAATAATCACAGCATCATGAATTGTCCCGAATTTCTTAAACTATCAGTGTATGATAGGTACACAAAAGCTCGGCATCTTGGACTCTGCTTGAATTGCTTGAAGCCTAAGCACATGAGTAAGGATTCTAGGTCAAGTAACTGTAGAAAGTGTTCCTCTGGTCATCATACTTTGCTTCACTATGATAAACAATCTCCAAAGGACAAGCCACTTCATTCGAAGGAAAATCCCAAAGTACCTCAGGTTCCTGATGATAAGGTGAGCGTAAATATGTCTTCAACTTGTGTTGGTCAACAAGATATGCTACTATCCACTGCATTAATACAGGTTCTTGGTTCAAATGGTCAATGGATAACTGCAAGAGCTCTGCTTGATTCAGGCTCTCAGTCAAATCTTGTAACTGAAGAGCTTTGTGATAAGTTGGATATTAAAAAGGGTGAAGTCAACATTTCAATTATTGGCGTGAATCAAGCTGCTTCTTGCATAAAATATAAATGTAGTTTAATGATTCAATCTCTTCATAATGATTTCACTAAAAATGTTTCTTGTTTGGTGGTACCCAGGATCGTTGGTCATCTTCCTTGCAAATCGTTGAATGTTTCTCATTTGAAGATTCCAAATCACTTGAAGTTAGCAGACCCCAGTTTTGCTATTTCTAGCAAAGTTGATGTTCTCCTGGGTGTTGACTTATTTTATCAGCTTTTGTGTATTGGTCAGTTTAGTTTAGGGACTAATCAACCTATTATGCAGAAAACGAGGTTTGGATGGGTTTTATCTGGTCCGTGCAGTTTTGGAAATGTTGTGTCAACTCCAACTTATTGTGGACTGAGTATCAATTTGGATATTCAAAACCAATTGGAAAAATTTTGGTCACTTGAAGAACCTCCAAACAGTTTGAAACCTCTATTGTCAAATGAGGAGAAGGAATGTGAGAATATCTTTGCTCAAACCACCCAAAGAGACCAAAATGGTAGATTTTTTGTTCAAATCCCTCTCAAACAACCTCCTTCTATATTGGGTAATTCAAGTTCTTCTGCAAAAAGGCAATTTTTCTCAATAGAAAGGAGATTGTAAAAAAATCCAAAAATGAAACAACTTTATATTGACTTCATGAAAGAGTACGAAGCCCTGGGTCATATGACTGAATCATTGGAGAACAGTGGTGACATTTCCTACTTTCTTCCTCACCATGGTGTAATTAATGAAAATAGTTCAACTACGCGTTTGCGTGTTGTTTTTAATGGTTCGGCTCCCACAGACAATGGTATTTCCCTCAATGATATCCAGTATACTGGTCCGAATATACAAGATGATATATTGCAGATACTTCTCAGGTTTAGACTTCATAATATCGTTATTTGTGCAGATATTGCAAAAATGTATCGCATGATAATGGTACATGAGAACCAAAGAGGTCTCCAAAAAATATATTGGAGGGAAAATCCTAGTGATGAGCTGAAAGTGTATGTTCTCAATACTGTCACTTATGGCACTACTTCAGCAGCCTTTTTGGCAATAAGATGTCTCAAACAGTTGGGTTTAGAGTTTGAAAATGAATATCCAAAGGCATCTAGTTTAATTTTACATAGTTTCTTTGTGGACGATCTGCTGATTGGTGCAGATACTGTTAAGGAAGCCGTAGATTTTAGCATTCAGGTATCCAGAATATTGGAAACCGGCTGCTTTTCCTTAAGAAAGTGGGTATCGAATTGCCCTGAGGCAATTCAGAAAATTATTGACAATAATTCTGATGGTGCAAATAGTAGTCGTCACATACATTTCAGTGGGGAGAACAAAACTCTTGGTTTATATTGGTCGTACAAAAATGACAATCTGATGTATCACATATCTATGAACGAAAATGAAAAATATACTAAGAGAACAATCCTTTCGTCTATTGCCAAGATTTATGACCCATTAGGCTTACTTTGTCCATGCATAGTTATTGCAAAGATTATTTTGCAAAAATTGTGGAGTAGCAAGGTCGCTTGGGATGATTCTTTACCCTTAAACATTTACTCCTTATGGCATAAATTACGCCAAGAACTCTTAGCCTTTAATAATGCTGTTATTCCCAGGAAAATGATTTGTACTAATGCTGGTACAGTAGAATTACATGGTTTCTGTGATAGTTCTGTGGAGGCTTACGGTGCTTGCCTGTACATGAAGAGTGTAAGTACATGTGGTGAAATTCAAATCTCACTCATATATGCCAGGGCAAAAGTGGCCCCATTGAAGGTCATAACCCTTCCACGATTGGAGTTGTGTGGAGCATTGGTTCTTGCACAACTGGTGAAAAATTTCAAGGGTTCAGTCAATATCAACATTAACAAAACATATCTATGGACGGATTCTTCAGTGGTATTAGGTTGGATAGCTCACTCACCTCACAACTTACAAACATTTGTCGGGAATCGTGTATCCCAAATACAATCCTTAACTTCACTTCCTGACTGGCATCATGTTTCGTCAAAGGACAATCCTGCGGATATAGTGTCAAGGGGATCTTATCCTCCACAATTAATTACCAACAATTTGTGGTGGAACGGACCTGATTGGTTGAGTGGTGATTGTTCAGAGTGGCCCAAGTCAATCATTGAACTTCAGATGATACCTGAATTGAAAAAACAAGTTTTCCCTTGCAAGGTTATCCCTGAATGTTTCCCAATAAAACGATTTTCGAATTTATGTCGTCTAAAACGTTCCTTGGCCTATGTTTTGCGATTTTACAACAATTGTAAAATTGATAAGGCCTCCAGACTCAAGGGTGTACTAACAGCTCGAGAGGTGAGTGCTGCATTGGAAAGATTGGTTGTGATATCTCAAAAAGAGTCTTTTCCTGACGAGTATTCGTTACTTTTACAAAATCAGCAATGTTGTCAAGGCCCTCTTAGTACCTTGAGTCCCTTTATTGACATGAAGGGTGTCCTAAGGGTGGGGGGTAGGTTACAATTGTCAGACCTCGATTATGCTAAAAAACATCCAGCCGTTTTGTCATGCAGACATCATTTGACCAAGCTGTTGTTTTCTGCTGAACATGAAATATTGTTTCATGCTGGTCCTCTTCATTTACTTGCGTCTATTCGAGAGCACTATTGGCCTATTGGTGGCAGAAATCTAGCTAGGCAGGTTGTTCATAAGTGCATACAATGGATTCCAGGATTGAAGTGCTGTAGGACAGGGGCGGATATCAGTTTTCGTTTTAGTTCATTGAACGCCTGTTCGTCTTTCTGTCCCTAAGCAAACTTCCCACTTTTCTTGGTCAATTCGTGCAATGGTCTTGCAATGGTTGCAAAGTTTTCTATGAATTTTCTGTAAAAAGTACATAGCCCCAGAAAACTTTGTACCTCTTTGACCTTCTTTGGGTTCGGAAATTCTTTCACACACGTGATTTTTTCGTCGTCTGGAAGTATGCCGCATATGCGTTTTAGGTCCCAGAATACCTTATCTGCCAATTCCTGGAACGTAGCTGGAGCGTTACATAGTCCAAAGCTGCGTACATTGAACTCGTAGGAACCATGGCCTTGTGCAACAAATGCTGTGTACTGCTTGGAATTTTCTACAATCGGTACTTGCCAATTGCCTGAGAACATGTCCAGCGTGCTGAAATATTTTGCTTCTCCCTGGTAAGTCAAAATATCGTCGATTTGTGGTAATGGCCAGTTTGATTTTTTGGTGACTGAATTTATCTTTCTATAATCGACGCAAAACCTCGTCTTTCCATCTTTTTTCTTGACGAGTACAACTGGACTTGCTCATGGTGGGTGACATGGTCTGATGACTTCTCCTTCAAGCATCTCCTTTATTTGTTCGTCTATGACCCGTCGCTCTTTTTGGGAGACTCTATATGGCCTACTTTTGACCGGTTTGGCCCCATCTACGTCTATGACGTGCTCAGTCAAATTTGTTCTCCCCATTGCCCTTGTCGATTTTGAAAAAATGTCTTGATATTCGACGAGCATATTTTCCAAGCTGTATCTGGTGTCCCTGTCTTCAATATTTTCCAGACTATGATCGGCTAAGGTTATTTTGTCTTCATTCCAGTCTTCTTGTAGATGAAAGTTCCATGAGCTACTAGGTTCCTGTTCAGATTTTTCCAGCGTGGCTATTGTCGTCCCCTCATATATTCTCACTATTTCTTTAGATGTTGACCTTAGCTTAACGGACAATTTATTTCCATCTGAGAAAATTTGCGAATGAATCTGCATTTTGATTCTGGCTAGCCCATCTTGATTTTATGGACTCCTCCGCCATATTGGCGTGTGGTGACAATCCCACCGTGATTGTGTCCCCTGGGCTGATTCTATGGTCGTCGCATGCCACCAATATTTGTTTGACGGGCTCCACCTCTATGGCCAAATTCATCAGAGCATTTTTTTCGATTTTGTCCGTTTTTTTCTGCATACAAGTACCTTTATTCTATCTTCTTTGAAAATGGTGTAGATCATTTTTTCAAAGATTTTCCACTGCTCTGTTTTCTGGACACTGCTGGAAATGCCCTACGGAGGATGCTGCCGTTGTTTCTCGTCCGATAGTCGCTAGTCACCGCAAAAATCCGGGCTGTGAAGGTTGTATATGTTCTCAAACTTGTTTTTTAGCACGGTCCCTATTTTATCTTTCTCTATAAGAGAGTGACTAGCCCAGAAAGCCTCTGATCGGACCGCGTCGGGTTTTATGTTGTTCCTTAGGATGAGACCCGAGATTGACGTGGCTTCTTGTGCTCCGATGTGTGTTTGTGATAGCCGAATATTGAATCGTCCATTGAGGAGAGCTAATGTCTGTTTTGGGAGGTCAATGATAGCCTTGGAGATCTATGCCGAGGATCAACGGGAATGGTGAACTCTCAATGACCTTGACTTCTATGATGCCGGTAAACTGCCCTATACGTAACTGCATATTAGCTTCACCAATCACTGTGATTCTATGGCCTTCTGCCGTGGTTAGGACTGTATTGCTGTTTGATATTGTGATGGTTTTTGCCCAATCTCGGTGTACTACATTGTTCTGTGCTCCTGTGTCTACCAGGGCCTGTACCGCTTGATTATTTAATTTGAAGGTGATGTGAGTAGGGCTTCGCCGGGCTAGTCTTGGTCTTGGTCTCGAGAAATAAATGTGGTCTTGGTCTTGGTCTCGATATCTCAAGACCAAGACAAGACTCACTCAGTCTTGGTCTTGGTCTTGATAGTCTTGGTCTTGGTCTTGATGGTCAATCCTACAATAAATCTTGTTACTCACTTATTATTTATTATTACCCGGGATGGCGGTTCGATTTTAACAAGCTGCACGAAATAGCAGTTGTCTCTTTTCACTCAACTTTATAGCATGTGACATCAAAAACGTACATCTTTTACATTTTTAGGGCGTTTTTCTTCATTGTGAATGGTTTGCATACTTTATTGCCTATTGGGCCAAATGATACGGGATCTACTTTTCTACTTACTTTTTCAACCATAAGAACTTATCTAGGAACCCATGCCAAACAAAGGTTCCGGAAAAGCGTCACATAGCTCATTTTGCATTTTATTCGCCTATTCAAAACAAGTAGATTTGGATTAGTTTGTGTGAGATGCGGGTTTGTGTAACTGACAGCGCTGCCTTGACTACCGATAAATCGATTTTAGCACAGTTTGCTAATACAGTACAACCCCGTTAATCCGAACTAATTATTGCAAAGTACCGTTCGGAGTATCGATTTATTCGGATAATCGGCTTAATTTTTTGAGCAGAACAACTCTTTAAAACAATCTAAATGATGCAAAAACTGAATAGTGACGACAAAAAAAAATACATGATATAAAAGACACTTGAGTTTTCGTGAAAAAAAATGCGTTTTCTTTTTTGTTTTATGTTTCTGCTACTTCGTCCTCCTTTTCTCGATTCATTTAGGTGAATGTAGTAGTTTGAAACCAATAACAAAACATTTTGTTTGTTTCTCACCAAGAAAATATTCACTTTTTGAGACTCTCCACTCCCTAAAGTCAAGAATACGGTAGCAGGTGATCGAATTATCAAGAGTTGTTCGGATTATAACTATGGTCCGAGCTGTTTAGATTAGAGGATGTTCGGATTATGGAGGTTGTACTGTATAGAGAATAGGTGTGCAGTTATTCCTTCTAAAAATATTCTCTTTACTGGTATATTCATCAAAACTGTAACGAAGTTACTTTATTTTTTCCGTGTTTCAATTCTCTGAAATTAATTATCCGACGAATGTTCAGATCTGTTTTTTTTTTTAAATATTTTGAGTACCGCGCACACCGTCTCACAACTCAAAATATTCAAAGCCCGCGCTAATTAATTCTCTATCCGGTTAGAGAATTAATTAGATCATCAGTCAGGAAATATGAGCTGCGCGATTTGACTAAATTTCGGTACTGCCGAAGGGAACGGTAGGTTCCGGCGTGATAAATAAATCACGATTCGAGAGTTAGTTAGCGCTCGAGATCTAAGCCGTGTAGACGTGCCATTTTTCGACTCTAACAGACCAACACCGTACCACCGTTTTTTTTGTGAACACGTGCAGTTTTCCAAGGTAGGATTTTTCCTATTATACTTTCCAATGTTCCCAAGTATTTCTTAATCGTAGCTATTCAATCTAAAATTAACAGGGGTGGGTTTTAACGTCAATTCAAATGAGGTTTTGCTTTTCTTCTCTTTTCTTCATTTTATCGTCAGGGGTAATTAAGGGAGGGTTTTAACCGTTCCACAGACAGTGGAATTAAATGTCTAAATGCTTGGGAAAATCTGGAAATGCTTGCTTTTGGTGCTTTTGGAGTTAACATCGTTATGTACGCCTTGTCATGATTTTCAATTTATTGCACGTTTTACTCATTTTCCTATAATCTCAAAACTCGCACGCATCTACCTATTTTCGCTATTTCGTCACACGTCGTCTATTTCCTTCATTTTCAATGCACGTTCTAATTGCCTTTATTTTAAACCTCACACATTTTCTTTCCATTTTCGCGGCCGTAGCTATTTGCTTGTATTTCATTCAACGTCACGCTTTTCTTTCATTTTCGCGCCCGTAGTAATTTTCATTCATTCCACTGCGACACGTTTAATCATCATTTTCTACGCATCCTATTTAACTTTCCATTTTCTTTCCCGTCAGACATAAACTGCTCGATCGTAATATTCTGAACATTTTTTTTGGGGTTAATTCGCTTTCCCGTTTAAAACCGTTACACACCCTTTCTTTCATTTTCATTATTTTGATTGTAATATTAATTTTAGTTGATTTATTTTTCTGCATTCAGGGGAGTTTGTCCCAACATTTTTATGGAAAATAGATCTGTTTATTTTGATCCAATCTGCCTTTGCTTATTTTCCTGGTAAGGAAAATCATCCAACAAACTTTGCGGAAAATACCATCTATTCCAAACTGCCTTTTTAATAGTGATGATATTGAACACCCTTAACATCAGAAGACACCCTCATCGCAGATGAATCCTGGAATTACTTTCTCCACTGTCTAAAGGCTACCCGAAAGGCACTGTGGGCCCTCTACCACATAAATCCAGGGGGTGGCGCTCGAGACTTTGAAGGCTTCACCTACCAACCCTTATTAAAATTCTATCACCCAATCAAAAAGCGTTACAAAACTATGATGAATATACAAGAATAAAGAACATTTTCCATATTCAGTACCTGACACATCATTTATTTTTCGCGTAGATACATTACTTGATGATTTAAGCAATTTGTCACATTTATTTATAACTTGTTACAGTTCAATAATTTTTTTTAACATTGTAATTATTTGATTAGATGGATTATACTGATCATTTTTTTGTGATGTAAAAAAAATACACATTCAGATGTTGAATTGGAAGCTCCTAATTTTTCACGGAATCTACGGAAAAATTGCGATCAAATTTACGGATATTTGTTTCAATGATCTGGTAGCACGCACAGGTCCTTACCTACTACTGTGAATTGTAAAATTCCAATAATTATCTTTGAAGAGTTGATTCACTCAAAAGACTTATTGAAAGTAGATAGAGATATTTGCAGATTTTAATAAATATTGTGTCGATTTTTCTTTTCAAGACCAAGACCAAAACGAGACTCTCGAGATAGAGTCTTGGTCTTGGTCTTGGTCTTGAACGTCAAGTCTTGGTTTTGGTCTTGAGAAGATTTTCAGGTCTTGGTCTCGGTCTTGTCATCAAGACAAGACCAAGACTAGTCTTGTGGTTTCGCGAAGCCCTAGATGTGAGGAAAACTTGATCGAAAGTGGTCCCCTTGCGCGTGGATGGCTGGGGCTCTTAGGTTTGCCATCCTCTTGCGTTTGGGTACTGCGTTCTGCACGAGACAGCGAAGTGGCCTGTCCTACCACAGTTGTAGCACCTGGGGTTGTTATTGACGTTCCTGGGTCTAAAGGTTCTAGGTTGTTCAGGGGGCCGTCGATAGCTTCTTTCGGGCTGAAGATTCCTATTCCGAGCATTTTGCCAGTTGCCTCTGTTATTCCGGTATTCTCCATTCTGGGGAGGAAGTATCTATCTCTGGATGGGCCATTGTACTCGTGATGTTGGATCTCCTGTGGACCTGCTGGTGCTATTAGCACCCTGACCTCTGGAGCTATCTTCTTCCGTGGGGGTTTATCAATGGTTAATGCAACCTTTTTCAACTCATCCAAAGAGTTCGGAGGACGATTGGGAGGACTGGTCAGCCAATAATAGTGGTAATAGGCTTCCTCCGTCATGCCTTTGCTGACGAATTGCCTGAATTCTTCCATGTCCAGCTCTGGTTTGTAGTTGTGATAAAGGACCTGTATGTCGTATATAAAGTTCATCACGGGTTCCCCTTCTGCCTGTTTCCTATTTTCTACTCTTCTCCTTCTTTCCTCTTTATAGTCTTTGTCCTCAAATTCTGTCCTGAAATCTTCTTCTATGTTTGTCCAAACGCTGTTTTGCTTATCTTTTTTGTACGCTTGAAACCAGATGTTTGCCGCGCCATCCAGAAACGTCTCGAAATAGGTTATCTTTAGCGAGTCATCCCATCCATTAGCTACCGCCGACCTTCCGTATCCTTTCAAAAACTCCCTCGCAGAGTTTTTTCCGGGGTGGAGAACTGGAGGGCTCACAAATTGGGGTAACTTAGCTTGTCTAGTCGTGTCGCGAGCATCAGAAATTGTGATGTTGGCCATTTTGTTCATTATAACAGTATGATGTTGTTCTTGATCAACTGGGGATTGACTTTCTGGAGAGCTATTCAGGAGCTCCTGCTGGTTACGGGGTACTCTTGTTATCTCCGAGATTTCTGTTTCTGTAAACGATTCTTGTCGTTGTACTCCTGGGGAGCTATGAAACTAAACCTTTGTCACCAGACGTGGAATAGGGGATGGTGGTAGTGAAGTGTCTCGCGTTCTGGTTGGGGTTGATGTCTCTGGGGCTGTAGAGCTTCTTTGGGCAGGCTGAAAGTTGTCTGGTGCTCCGGTGTCGCTCGTGGATCGTGGATTGTACCGGGGCATTCAGGCTTGATCTATCTCTTATATTTTTCTCTTTTCTAGGATACTGGACTCTGCTTGGCTGCGGAAGTGATCGTTAGGCGCCTCCACTTAATGTCACGATAAGCGTAAGATTGGGTCTTCGTCTGGACCCTCACACTTATCGAGCTCTAGGGACGTAGCGCCAGGTGGAAGGAAAACTCCGTAGGGTTGTTAAGTAATAACATGTATTCACCAATATATTCTTTCACCAGCATAACAACAGTAGGACGGGCATGTTTTATTGCTGATTCCTGAAGGGAGTGACGCGTAGCGAAGTTAAGTTATTGTGGGCGAGGTTTTAAGGTGAGAGGGCTTCTAGTCTTGAGACTTACACTGCTCGTGGGAAGGAAGATCGGAGTAAATCACGTTTCTTCCAACCACTTGAATAGCGTATAGGGCTTCTGCTTATACCAGAAAAGTGCCGAAAAAGCATGACCTGGTTGTGCGTCGTCCATTTGAGTGGGTTGATTTACTCGGTGCTGCCTTGATCCGTTGACACTATTTTCTAAATTCAAAGCATGAATATCCTGATAAAGTGAAAGAATTCTGTCTTGGTTGAAAGCCAAATGGACTCAATAATAAAAATATTGAGGACAGATAATGGAGGGGAGTACCTATTGCAATAAGAGGCTTACGACATATCTAAGAGAGAAAGAAATCAAGCATGAACTCACTGTTCCCTACAGCCCCGAACAAAATGGACTTGCTGAAATGTACAACCGTACTATCCTAGAGAAAACCAGATCAATGTTGTCTGCTGCAAACCATCCCAAGCAAAAGTGGGTAGAAGCTGCAAAAACAGCGGTGTACAGGGTTATTCATTATATTTTGACACCCATCTACAGCTCTTATTGCGAGTGATAGAAAAAAACTTTAAATACAAAAGTTTTGGTTATGGGGGTTATGAAGAAAACATGTAGCTTCGTTTTTAATGGAATGTTGATAGTTTATATGATTAAGTTAGTGTTGTGAATATTTGTTGTAGTTTGAAAAAATATATTTTTTGAATTCAAATAGTTTCAAAGTGACTGAACCAAATGCCTACAAACCATATATATTTGAAATCAGATTAAAGAGATCTTTCATTTTAGTCAATAATATACAGGGTGTTCCATTTAAAAAAATATGACTTAATGAATTTTTTCTATGTTATGATTTCGATTTGTTGATTCCGCTATCACCAGAAGATACTACGTGAAAAAAACCAAAACTTTTGTATTTAAAGTTTTTTTCTATCACTCGCAATAAGAGCTGTAGATGGGTGTCAAAATATAATGAATAACCCTGTACCTGATCAACCGTTCTCCAGTTAAAAAGATAAAACATGCGACTCCAGAAGAAAAATGGACCGAAAAAAAGGTGGACCTGAGCAATCTGAAAGTATTTGGTTGCCGAGCCTCTGTCCATATCCCAGATATGAAGAGACTGAGGCTGGATTTGAAAATTAAGGAGTACATTTTTGTTGGATACTCTGAAACAAGTATGGGCTTCAGACTTCATGATCCAGTCGACCATTTGAAGATAGATAGTCGTATTCATGGAGAACCAAAATAAGCAAGCATCCGCAAAAGTAGATGTAGCTGAACCTGGCCGATTTTTGGAGTTGGGGTACCAGAATGATGATGATGCTGATCACCATATCCAAGCAACTGCGTGAGGTTTCAAGTGGTAATGGTGACAGAAATGAATATGTTGATGTGAAGAAAAATGGTGAGCATAGATACCCAAAAAGAAACTATAGTAAGCCTAAATATCTTGAAAATCATGTAATGAATGATTCAGATGTTGATGATCCTGCTATGATATCCGCCATTACTGATTCAGAGCCTGTAACATTATCTGATGCATTGTCTGTGCTGAGTGCTGCATGGAAGCATGCAATTAAAAAGGACCTTTAAGCTTTTGAAGTTGACAATGCCTGGGATTTGGTTGACAGGCCTAGTGATGCGAATATTGTTAAAAATAAATGGGGTTTTAAAGTAAAAAAGGATCAAAATGGGGAAGTTGTCAAATATAGAGCCAGACTAGTAGCGAAAGGCTTCACCAAAAAAGAAGGAATAGATTACTTTGAAACTTTTTCACCTGTCATTTGTTTCTCAATATTATTTGCCAACTCTGCTGAGCTAGATCTGGAAGCAGATCATCTTGATGTAGAGACTGCATTTCTCAATGATGACATACAAGAAAAAATATATATGTATCAACCAGATTCATTGTACCTGGATCTGAGAATAAAGTTTGTTTGCTAGAAAGGCTATTTGAGGTCTTAAACAATCCGCCAGATCGTAGTATGAAAAAGCTTAGACAGTTCTCATGAATTTAGATTTCAAGCAATCAAACATTGAACCTTGTATTTTCTTTGAGAATTGTAAAGATTCTTTAGTTATGTCACTATATGTGGACGATTTCTTCATTTTTTATAATGATTTTCAAGAGGCTGAAAACTTGAAGAAAGAATCCAATAGGAATTTTCATATTGAAGATTTAGGACCTATAACACATTGTTTGGGTATGAAAATTGAAAGAAATCGTTGCAAAAAGAAATAGAAATTGAGTCAGGAACATTACATACATAGTATTCTTAAAAAAATTCAAATGTTAGACTGCAAAAGTGTATCCACACCCTTGGAACAGAGTCAGCAGCTTTCTGGAAATGGTGATTATTATGACGCACCATATCAACAATTGATAGGGTCAGTAATGTATCTTTCTGTATGTACAACACCTGACATTACATTTGCTGTGTCTTACCTCAGTCAGTTTAACGTTAACCATACTAATGAACATTGGATAGCATCTAAAAGACTTTTGAAATATTTGAAAGATACCAAAACTGCAGGAATATTATTCAAAAAAATCAGGTTAACCCTTGACTTGTTTTGTTGACTCAGATTGGGGTAACAATGTAGGTGATAGGAGGTCATGTCATGGTTATTTATTCATGTTATCTCAGGGCCCAATTTGTTGTAGTTTTGTTCTACTGAAGCAGAGTACATTGGTATATGTGAAGCTTTTGAAGAATCCCTTTATCTGAAGGAATTGTTGTCCAAAATTCTTGATGGCTTGAATTTTTTTAAACTTGATTCACCTTTGGAAAGTATAATGATAATATGAGTGCGATAAAGTTATCGGAAAATCAAACTTATCAGAAGAGGACCAAACACATTGATATTAGGTATCATTTTATCAATCATCATTCACAAAATGGACAAATGATTGGAATAAAGAAGCATCCACAACCTATGATGTTGAGAAGGTACACCCAGAGGAATTAAATGCACCTAAAACAGTAAAAGCAAAAGAGCTGCTGGAGAAACTGACTAACTTGCAAGAGCCAGAGAGAGAAGAGAAAGTGTTGTTCAAGGGAAAAATGTCTCCAGAGGGATGGGTCACCAACATTATGGGGAAGTGGGAGAAAAATGATGAAGCTTGCAATGGGTTATAGGGCAGGTGTGAAATAACAGTAGTACAATTTTTAGTTCCTCCCTTTAATTGCCCAGATACCTCTTGGTATCAGTGTTTTTTTTTGTTTATGTGGGCCTCAATTGCACAAATTAAACAAAGTTAGAAAGTAACTCAATAAAGTGAAAGGCTGGGAATATTTCTACAAGCTTACAATTTTGAGGGCTTACCAATAAGCTACGAACTTATGTTGAGATTACTAAGTATGTTGTGTCAACGGAAATTTACTATTAATACTAAGTGCGGTATATGAGACAAAGTTCCTGCGTTATGAAGAAATGACGATATTATAAAGATATTATGTGACCAGTTATAAACTTAATGGGTACTTGCTGTGGCGGATTATAACAACAGTAACCAGTGAGGTATTTCTTGCTGCGTGGCCTCAAGCGGTATTTGAGATGGTTCTCCAATCACAGCTTACCCCAATTGCCCCTGGGAAAGGGCCAGCTAACGCCTTGGCCCTTTCCCAGTCAATGATCTGGAGGCTCCTGTTCGAGTGGTGGGGTGGCTTTGTGTGCCTCAAGCTTCAATCAGGTCCACATACGCCGGATCCTAACCTCAATTCGAGCGTGTACACGTTTATTCAATTAGTACATCGATTTGGTTCAATCCAATTATCAACCAAAAACTACACATCAAGAAAACCCTAATAAAAATCTTTAAAAGATTGAGTTTCGGTGAAACTTAGGCCTCTGGGCGCCTTGCCAAGTCGAGTGTGGTCAGTGATACATTAACTGCTTACATTTACCAAATAACACGAAAAAGACCGAATCTCAGCATTTCGTTCGAATTTATAACATTTTGATTTATTAAAAACTTATTCTTTGTGATTGGATAATTTTTGAGGGACTGTCGCAATTTAAGACTGTCCACCATTATACTCCACTTCTAAACAAATAAATTGGCACATCATCTAACCTAAATGTCAAAATACCCAGAAAACTTCACTCCACTGGCAACATTGCCGAAGGCCATTCGTAACTTAATAATAATTTTGAGGCCCATAGCCCCACCAAAGAGAAGTCAACAAGGCAACGCAAGGAAGAAAATGAAGGAAATAAAAAAAAATTATACTTAACACTAGATTAAACACTACATTAACGATAAATCTGGGCGTCAGATGTACAAATTTTCAAGTTTTTGATATTGTTTATTCCCTTCCTCTTTCCATCTTGAGTCCAGAGATCATAGGTTTTGTCCCCAATACAGGAATGTATAAAAAAAGGTCCTTCATAGAGAAAAAAAAAATTTGAAACTTCTTTGTCCCGGGCTGACGATAGATTATGTGTTTTTAGCCACACTAGATAACCCTTATTTAGTTTTGTCCTTTCTTGGCTTTGCTTCTTCTGATATGAGCCCTTTGCTTCATTTTTCGTCAAGCCAGTTCAAGACCGGTTCCAACGTTCGAGAAATTGTTACCGGCATTGTTGTAGGAGCTTGAGGGGTTGTTGTTGGTGTTTAGTAGATCCTTGTTGGAATTTGAAAAGTTGGTGGAGTTTGGCAAGTTTAGTTCTTTCCTGATGAGTCCCTCAGGATGTACGTTCTTTTCAAGAAGAATTGGAGGAAAGCATGTAGAAGCATGGGTTACGCAGTCTAGTAACAACTCAATTTTCGGAACAAATATAGCCCAACCAGAATGCTTATTGTGACAAAATAATCTTGGTAATCTTGCTAATTCCCTCATTACTCGTTCTGACGGATTTCCTTGAGGATAATGCCTACTACAATGAATCTTCTTGATCCCATGTTGCTGCAGAAAGGGTTTCCATCGGTTCTCAGTAAATTGTGTCCCATTGTCCGAAACTACACTTTTTGGCTTTCTCTCATTGATGATGTAAGTTTCCATTTTTCTTGTGACTGCCCCTGCCGTCTGATTCCTGATTGGATAAGGTTTAACGTATTTTGTGAATACATTCAAGACTACAAATATGTATTTAACACCAGCGATTGATGATGGTAGGCTCCCAAACAGGTCTACAGCTACAAGGTCGTTCTCGTCCACTGGAACTATTGGATTGAAAGATCCCATCACGCTTTGTTTGAAATTTTGGTTTGTTGATAAATTTGGCACGCTGCTACGAATTTATCAACTGTTGATTTCAATTTTGTTGCCGTGAAATTATCTGCAATAAGTTTCCAGGTTTTCCAGTAGCCAAAATGTCCATATTCCTGGTGATACGCTGTGATGATTTCCTTGAGAATTTCTTTTGGGATGAAAAGTCTCCATTGCGAGTCCTTGGTTCCCACCTTATACATTACGTCCTTGTAGATCCTAAAATGCTCCTTTGAAGATATGTTATTTTTGAGTTTTTCCTTAACATGTGCATCAAATCTGTTCTTAGTTTCTCCTCTTGATATGCGTCTTCATATTGTTGCAAGTTTCGCTATAGAAAACACTTGACCAGTTTTAATGTATTTATTTAAAGTCACTGAATCACAACACCACAAAATATTAATGTTCACAATCAGAGGTTATTTATGTTTCGCGATTAAAATCTGAACTGAACTGCTAAAATGACGGATCTCATTATATACCCTCGCCAGGATTGAAATAACATTCCAGAGATTTTTAGAAAAGCGAAGAATATTCGACGCCATCTAGCCTCGCTAGAATGTACCAGAAGCCAATCGATTCGGTGCCTTCATCATTTACTGACCAATGTTTCGTCACATTGCCCCCTTCTCAAGGCAATTCGTCCCGAATTGCCCCCATGTCGGTATCGGCAACTGCCCCCAAACCGGCAGCCTGATGTCCTATGGAAGTAGCAGTCCACTGTCTTTTGGTTCGTCCTCCGGAAAGGATAGCAGCACACCAGGATGTCAATACCGCGTTCTTTGAAGATCACCTCCAGAATGCCTCTTACTACTCTCCAGTCCAGTTTGTAACGAAGTTACTTTATTTTTTTCTCCGTGTTTCACTTTTCTGAAATTAATTAATCATCGAAGGTTCAGATCTGTTCTTTTCTAAAATATTTTGAGTACCGCGCACACCGTCTCTCAACTCAAAATATTCAAAGCCCGCGCTAGTTAATTTTCTATCCGAATAGAGGATTAATCAGTTCATCAGTCAGGAATATGAGCTGCGCGATTTGACTAAATTTTGGTACTGTCGAGGGGAACGGCAGATTCCGGCGTGATAAATAAATCACGATTCAACAGTGAGTTAGCGCTCGAGATCTGAACCGTGTGGACGTGCCATTTTTCGACTCTAACAGACCAATACGTACATCCGTTTTTTTTGTGAACACGTGCGGTTTTCCAAGGTAGGATTTTCCCTATTATACTTTCCAATGTTCCCACGTATTTCTTAACCGTAGCTATTCAATCTAAAATTAACAGGGGTGGGTTTTAACGTCAATTCAAATGGGGTTTTGCTTTTCTTCTCTTTTCTTCATTTTATCGTCAGGGGTAATTGAGGGAGGGTTTTAACCGGTCCACAGACAGTGGAATTAAATGTCTTAATACTTGGGAAAATCTGGATATGCTTGCTTTTGGTGCTTTTGGAGTTAACATCGTTATGTACGCCTTGTCGGGGTTTTCAATTTATTGCACGTTCTACTCATCTTCCTATAATCTCAAATCTCGTACGCATCTTCCTATTTTCGCTATTTCGTCACACGTCGTCTATTTCCTTCATTTTCAATGCACGTTCTAATTGCTGTTATTTTTAACTTCACACATCTTCTTTCCATTTTCGCGGCCGTAGCTATTTTCTTGTATTTCATTCCACATCACGCTTTTCTTTTATTTTCGCGCCCGTAGTAATTTTCATTCATTTTCTATGTAACCTCTTTTAGTGATCATTTTCTACGCATCCTACTTAACTTTCCATTTTCTTTCCCGTCAGACATAAACTGCTCGATCGTAATATACTGAACATTTCTTTTGGGGTTAATTCGCTTTCCCGTTTAAAACCGTTACACACCCTTTCTTTCATTTTCATTATTTTGATTGTAATGTTAATTTTAGTTGATTTATTTTTCTGCATTCAGGGGAGTTTGTCCCAACATTTTTTATGGAAAATAGATCTGTTTTGATCCAATCTGCCTTTGCTTATTTTCCTGGTAAGGAAAATCATTCAACAAACTTTGCGGAAAATACCATCTATTCCAACCTGCCTTTTCAAATGTGGTGATATTTAACACCCTTAACAACATCAAAGGACACCCTTATCGCAGATGAACTCTGGAATAACTTTCTCCACTGTCTAAAGGCTACCCGAAAGGCACTGTGGGCCCTCTACCACATAAATCCAGGGGGTGGCGCTCGAGACTTTGAAGGCTTCACCTTCCAACCCTCAATTAAATTCTATCACCCAATCAAAAAGCGTTACAAAATTGGCGCTCGAGCAGGGACTACGTTTTTTTTTTTAAATTAAAATTTTCAAAAATGTTAATACATAATTTTCCGTACGCCCGCAGGAGTTTCGGAATTTTTTTTTTCCACCACCTCTGGAACTATCTTCCAGAAATTGCGGCGATTTTCCAAAGTTTCGTCTCCAAAGATGAAAATGCCGTTTTTCGCATTTTTTTTTACGGGTTTTCTGTTTTCACTGATTTTGAGTCATTCATCCGACCGGGCCTACTACCGTTTGGATAATTTTCCCAAAGGCGGAGGGATCGCTTGAAAATTACTCCGTTTTTTAGCTAGGTGCCAAATTTTGTTTTTCTTGTTTTACTCAAAAATTAGCAAAAATTGAGTCTAGTCAGAAACATTTCCAAAACATCAAAAATCCGCTGAAATAACTGTTTAGGGTGCCAAAATATTTTTCAGTTTTAAAACATATTTTTCATCATTTAAAATCATATTTCTGTTCACATTTTTAAGTATTCAAGAACCATGATACTACGACAAACAGATAAGCTCACGCGCATCTTGTCGGGTGACCTTTGTGAGGTTATGTTGTCAAGCTTCTGTCAGTTTGCAATGTGAATATTGTTGTTCTGATATTTGTGTGATATAATATCTTATTATTTCGTGAATTTCGCATAATTTGATGATGGTGTACTGTGCCGTGATGTTCTCCAGAAGCAGCAATGAGAAAAATAAAGAAAACCGTCCGTGTAAATACCGTTTATTTCGGTTTCCAACATCCAAGAATATTCGTAAGATATGGATACAGAAGTGTTATCAAAAGGAAAGTTTTAATGTTGAATATGCTAGAATTTGTTCAAACCATTTTTCTGAAGACGACTTTTGTGACAAAGAGATACATTGCAATTGCCCAAAACCACAAAAACCACATCGAATCATGTAGAAAAACAAAAAGCCACAAGGAACCACATAGAACCAGAAAAACCGCAATGGAACCAGAAAAACCACATGGAACCACCAAAAAAAACATACAGAACCACATAGAAACACAATGAACCAGAAAATCTACATGGAACCACATAGAATAACAAAAAATCTCTCAAAACCCCAAAGAACCACATAGAACCAGAAAAACCGCATGGAACCACAAAAACCACACAATGATACACAAAAAACACATATAGAACCACTTAAAACCACATGGAACCTCAAAAAAACACATAGAATCACAAGAACCACATGGAACCACAAAAAAACCATAGAAACACAAAAATAAACACAACGAACCCGAAAAACCACAAAAAAACACATAGAACAACTAAAAACCACATGGAACCACAAAAACCACATGGAACCACAAAAAAACATATAGAACCACATAGAAACACAAAAAAACTCAACGAACCGGAAAAACCACATCGAACCACAAAAAAACACATAGAACCACATGGAACCACAAAAAAACACATATAGAACCACAAGAACCACAAAAAAAAAAACACATAGAACCACAAGAACTACATAAAAACACAAAAAAAAACACAACGAACCTGAAAAATCACATGGAACCACAAAAAAACACATAGAACCACATAGAATCACAAAAAAAACTCAACGAACTGAAAAACACCATGGAACCACAAAAAACCACATAGAACCACAAAAACCACATGGAACCATGTAGAAACACAACAAAACCATAGAAACCACATGGAACTACTAAAAACCACATAGAACCACAAGAAACACATAGAAACACAAAAAAACACATAGAACCACATGGAACCACAAAAACCACATGGAACCATGTAGAAACACAAAAAATCATAGAAACCACATGCCAAAACCTCTTAGAACCACATAGAATAGCAAAAAGCCTCTTAAAACCACAAAACCACATGGAACCACATAGAACCACAAGAAGCCACATAGTACAACAAAAACCACATTGAACCAAAAAATAACCACATGCATGGAGCCACATAAAATCACAAAGAACCACATAGATTCTCAAAGAAACACATAAAACCACAAAAGAAGGAAGAAAAGAACATAGAATCACAAAAAACCACACAAAACCACAAAGAACCATTCAAGTATGTCGCGACCTTGAAATTCCACTCTCACCGCACATGAAAAAGTTTCACCTCAAACATCCTTTCTAACGTCGAAAACCAACTGAGAAAAATGTTTTTTCAATGTAACGGCAAAATTGAAAATATGATCTTTTTTTAAATACTATTTAACCAATCTGGTGGGATTTGCGTAGATTATATTATTCATTTTGGATAGATAGATAACCAACTAAATACATTTTATTTATTTTGGGGTAAATAACCAACTATAATCATAGAATTCAACAAAATCGCAATATAAGCCATGGTTTCCAATGCTATTTTATCCAATTGGGTCACCGGATAGCTTGATGCGCAGTTCAGTTCGAAACTCGTTCGGCTAGTGAGCATATCTTGTTTGTCGTAGTATCATGTTCAAGAACCATGCGGTTTACTCCGTATTTACTTGACAAAGTTTTTTACAAGACCGAGTTTATAAAAACTCGCATTCCATTCCGTCGGACTGGTACATTTCGTGTGACCTTCACACTTTTCGCCTGTAGCAACTCACAAAACTCAATATTATTTGAAACATATTTTTGCATTTATCTTCGATTTCTTGGAAGCTGAATTTTTTGTGAATTTTGTTCAAATGCCGGGCGTAGCGACTTGTACTGAATTCGGAATAATGAAGCGAGTTCTGATAGCAGTTTTGATTTCAAAGTGGATGCGTAGAAATATTGATTATTTTTGAATTTCCGTGATTGCGTACTGTTTTGCTGTTTGAATTTAATTTCTTTAAGGAGTTTTTTTTGTGGTCAATGCAACTTTGATTGTGAAATGATGTAATTAAATTTTGGTAGTCAATTGATCCAATTTAATTTTGGATTTTTCTGAATCAAGCCGTACTGTCGTTTGGTTTTTTTCTCTAGATTTAATTGATTGGCCGTTTGCTGTTGGAACTCAAAGTTGATTTTGAGCTGCCGTGATTGATTCAGTTCCGAATTAATTCGAATTAATTTTCAATATATGAATCAAGCGGATATATATTTTTTTAAACCGATTTCAATTGACTACGTTTACTCATGAAACTTAGTCTCGATTTCGACGTATTTTTGCCACGTTTTTTTTTTCGTGTGACGAGTTTGATTTTTTTTTTTTTTTTAATAATTGATATCGGAAAATGATGCTGTTCGGGTTCGAACTTTCTTACTTTCTGAGCGCTAACTCAACCGTTTACCGTATAAAACTTGAAGTCTAATTTTTTTTTCTCGCCCGTGTTTCGCATTTCTTTCATGATTTTTCCATAATGATTTTGCCCTGGATACCCATGTTCATTCTGATTTTTTTTTTTTTTTTTTGATTTTTTTTTTCTTATACTGGCTGCTTTTCTATTGTCGACCTAAGTTGACCTTTTTTTTTTCCTCTTCATATTTCGCTCACTCCTACTGACCCCTAGCGAAATGAATCAGTTAATGATTATTTCTACTTCCCTTATCCGAACTGCATTGCCACGGGTTGTGGGGTGCGCGTATTTTTTTTCTTAGGGGATCCGACGTGGGGAAAGTAGGTGTGGACGATGAAAGGGGTATCAGGGTGGGGGCCGTGCTTACTTCAAAGGAGCAGACATGGACAGAAGAGAATTCTGTACCAGCTACCGCGCAGTCAAGACGTGCCTTTTATAAATAGTTCTCTCGCTTTAACCGAAATTCTTTTGAAATCTGAATAAGTACATCTTAATCGCTGTGACTTGTAATTTTTTTTTTCTGATACCTTCTAACACGTGTAGGACATAACCTACAAGTTTTCGTGCTGCTTTTAAACGGGTTACCGACTTTAATTCTTCGTCAACGAACACGTGTGGGACATAACCTGCAATTTTTTTTATCGCTTTTTTTTTTTAAAAAAAAAGTGCTGACAGACTTCAATTTATTTTCAAACGTTTCACCAAAGTTTACTTCACCGTATTATTTTTTTTTTCAGTTCTCCGAATCTGCTGTCGGTATTGCGGGAGCAGATTGCGATAGAGCCATTCTTGCTCCGGGGATATGCTTCCATGTCTTCGTATCAGCGTCTGTAAATCAGTCACATACCTGCTTGTTGGTTCATTAGGTCGTTGCAGTCGACGACTTATCTCTGCTTCCAGATCCTCAGCGTAAACGTAGTGACGGGATAGTAGAACGTCCGGAAGTCAGTGAAGAACTCGCCCCAATTCTGCCAGCGGCTACGATTGTTCCTGAACCACAGAGCAGCTTCATCACGTAACAAATCCGGCATGTGTGGCAGTAGGCTGTCGATATCGAATTCTTGGGAGACAGCTACCTCTTGAAGTCTCTCGATGAACGTAACTGGATCGTTACGCCCATTGAAAAAGATATTCCACTTATGGACCTTCAAGTGTTGATGGTTGGTTGGCAGGGCTGTTCGTGCACCGGGAGTGCTGACTGTGATGGTGGGAGTTGGTTGCAAGGGTCCACTGGCGGTGGTCACGGTTGTGACAGCAGGAAAAACCAATGACTGTGTTACTATGGCTGGAGAGACTCTCCCCTCTCGAATGAACTGGATCAGGCGTTTCCTCAAAACATCTACGGTGCCAAAAGTATCCAAATGAAACTTGCCCAATTCCATCATCAATTCGTCCTACTTGAGAATGTAGACCCAACCAACTCGGCTATCGACACTGAGAGAAGCATCCGTCGTGGTCAGAGTGAGTGCACTCGTAGTCGTGAAAGTTGTAGTTGATGTGGAGGCTTCAGGTTGAGTCACTGGCGTGGGATCCATTTTCTCCAAGTGGTTGGTGTAAAATAGGATCACAAAAGATAATCGAAGAAAGTCTGTCGGATGAATTGGTATGAAACAGGGTAATAAAAAAAAAGTTTATCAGGCAGCCAATCTTGTAAAATTCGTAACACTTTTCCCGGGCAGAAAATTGCAATCCAGAACGGGTAATAAAAAAAATTAATACGTCCCTTATCAGACCGTCGCTAATAGCCTTTGTTCTTTTCTCATTAGATTCCACCACCTGTAGACATGGCTGCCCGTTTCTGCGACGAACTAAGTCCACCCTCGTCTTTGGCGATGTCGGAGTCCGGTTGGGACTCAACGGACACCGAGACCAGCGTGTTCTATGGGGACGGCTCAAGTTCCGGGGTACCGGAAGGTTCCGGTAAGCCCATCACCCTCCCGGGTCTGGACACCCTCCACATCCAGCCGCCGAAGTGGCCGTTGCCCCCACAGTGCGACTTGTTCCTGCCGGTGGAGCGCCCAGACGTTTGCTGGCGGTGTGGTTACCCGGGGCATATGCGACGTGAGTGCGCTGGTCGCCCGGTAAAGTTCTGTTCCAGGTGTGGCTTGGTGGGGACGTTGTCCAGTGACTGTTGGTGCCCTGACCCTGTTACCACTTGTCAGGAGGAGGTCAGTCGACCCATACCTATGTGGGAGAGACCCACCACAACCACCACCATCCCGAGTCGGCCAATACCTATGTGGGAGAGGCCCACAACCACCATCATCGTCCCGAGGCATCAGCCGATACCTATGTGGGAGAGGCCCACAACCACCACCACCGTCCCGAAGCGAGTCCGCTTCGCGGACGAGGTCTCAAGACAACCTCGCCCAACGCCCCACCAAGCCACCCCCGTGCCCAAGCCGACAGTGGGATCGTTGTGCGAGACATGTGGATGCCCATATATGGGAGTGGCTAAACATCCATAAAAGACAGATACCGTAAGAGACACCGAACCGTTTTTTTTAATTCTTTTTTTTTTAAATATCTTGGGAGTTTATTATCATTACCGGGTGGGATTTAGTGCGATAAAAGGGGGGACCACGGGATGTGAAGTGAAGGACATGACATTTTTTTTTATCATATTTGAACAGTATTGCGTTACCTCTCCTTCCACAGTATGGCGGAACACCATATGGACAACCTCCGAAGACGTGACGTTTTGAGATGTACCTTCCACTCCGATGGACGATCAAAAGCCGTCAGCAGACAGGAATCAGGGAATTAATGCATGGAGCGGATTACAACTTCCCTCTCCCATGATGGTTCAAAGCTCACGTTCCTTTCTTTTCTCAGGAAACCCCCCTTTATCGTCTCGACCATGGAAACTGGCCGCACCACGCCTGTCCTCCTACTCTGTGCTGAGGAGGAAGATCTGAGAATGACTTCTCCGGTCCATGCCCATCAACCAAGCAAGGGGCCAATCCAGGCCAAGATCTTCACACCACCTCGAGTCATGGTGACCAGCCCGCAACCTCGGTTTCTGGGCAACTACGTGACGTTAGACATACACACCTGCTGGCGCTGCGGTGGAGAAGGCCATCGACGAAACCAATGTCCTAACCCTCCACGCACATTCTGCTCCAGATGTGGCAGACTTGGCGTGCTGTCTCGAGAGTGCATGTGCGCTTGGACCCCCTCAACAGCCAGAGCGGAAGCTGCCTCACAGGCAGGTCAACTGCCTTGTGACTCGGACCCCCTCAGACTGCCAGTTTCAAAACCCCGACTGGGTGTGAAACGCAAAAGCTCATCCCCAATCTTGAACTCAACCAAACTCAATCAAGTGCCGCGGACAGGGGACCTTTGCGAACACTGTGGATGCACGAGTATGGGGTTTGCCCACGGACCCAGACCGTAACGCCGTTGGTATGATAATTTGTTTGTTTTGATGACTGAATTGTATTACGGGTATTTGAGGGTCATGCATAGCATGAAAAATATTTAATTTGTAAACATTTTTTTTGTAAGAAGGGGGGGTGTGTAACGAAGTTACTTTATTTTTTTTTCCGTGTTTCACTTTTCTGAAATTAATTATTCATCGAAGGTTCAGATCTGTTCTTTTCTAAAATATTTTGAGTACCGCGCACACCGTCTCTCAACTCAAAATATTCAAAGCCCGCGCTATGAGCTGCGCGATTTGACTAAATTTTGGTACTGTCGAGGGGAACGGCAGATTCCGGCGTGATAAATAAATCACGATTCGACAGTGAGTTAGCGCTCGAGATCTGAACCGTGTGGACGTGCCATTTTTCGGCTCTAACAGACCAATACGTACATCCGTTTTTTTTTGTGAACACGTTCCAAGGTAGGATTTTCCCTATTATACTTTCCAATGTTCCCAAGTATTTCTTAACCGTAGCTATTCAATCTAAAATTAACAGGGGTGGGTTTTAACGTCAATTCAAATGGGGTTTTGCTTTTCTTCTCTTTTCTTCATTTTATCGTCAGGGGTAATTGAGGGATTGTTTTAACCGGTCCACAGACAGTGGAATTAAATGTCTAAATACTTGGGAAAATCTGGAAATGCTTGCTTTTGGTGCTTTTGGAGTTAACATCGTTATGTACGCCTTGTCGGGGTTTTCAATTTATTGCACGTTTTACTCATCTTCCTATAATCTCAAATCTCGTACGCATCTACCTATTTTCGCTATTTCGTCACACGTCGTCTATTTCCTTCATTTTCAATGCACGTTCTAATTGCCTTTATTTTAAACTTCACACATCTTCTTTCCATTTTCGCGGCCGTAGCTATTTTCTTGTATTTCATTCCACATCACGCTTTTCTTTCATTTTCGCGCCCGTAGTAATTTTCATTCATTTTCTATGTAACCTCTTTTAGTGATCATTTTCTACGCATCCTACTTAACTTTCCATTTTCTTTCCCGTCAGACATTAACTGCTCGATCGTAATATACTGAACATTTCTTTTGGGGTTAATTCGCTTTCCCGTTTAAAACCGTTACACACCCTTTCTTTCATTTTCATTATTTTGATTGTAATGTTGATTTTAGTTGATTTATTTTTCTGCATTCAGGGAAGTTTGTCCCAACATTTTTCATGGAAAATAGATCTGTTTATTTTGATCCAATCTGCCTTTGCTTATTTTCCTGGTAAGGAAAATCATTCAACAAACTTTGCGGAAAATACCATCTATTCCAACCTGCCTTTTCAAATGTGATGATATTTAACACCCTTAACAACATCAAAGGACACCCTTATCGCAGATGAACTCTGGAATAACTTTCTCCACTGTCTAAAGGCTACCCGAAAGGCACTGTGGGCCCTCTACCACATAAATCCAGGGGGTGGCGCTCGAGACTTTGAAGGCTTCACCTTCCAATCCTCAATTAAATTCTCACCCAATCAAAAAGCGTTACAAGTTGGTCGTTCGTCATCTTTGGAATTGCCAGATGGGTAAAGTGCCCTTCAAACATCACTTTAGCTGGTCCGATGTTGTGGAAGCTTCATTGTGACCAGGTAAAACAGGTTTCGTTTCCCTGTCGTGACTTGAGGCGTCTTCCCAACCTCTGGCCTTTGTCGTCGCAGATGGTACATTTGCCCAAATTTTGCCTCGAATGCAGCAGCAAGTCCAGTCCTCATGCTGAGGTCTTCAGTAACCAAGTAAGCTAACGCGTACTACGCCGCTGCGTTGAACAAATCCAGCTGCTGTTCTCGCACGACGGTCTGATGGTCTCCAGCATACGGGGCCAAACGGTTAAAATGAACAACCTTTGGCTTCCCTCGTGGTGGTCTCTTTATCCGGTAGACGACGTCATTGGTTCGCTCCAGAATTTCATACGGGCCCTCCCAAGAACTTTGCAGTTTTGGAGAGAATCCGCGTCGCCTCTGTGGGTTGTGAAGCCAAACCAAATCCTCAACCTGGAACCCTCCTTCTTCGGTCTTCACGTCGTATGCCTCCTTTAACCTGTCGCTGGCAGTTTGAATGTTTAGTCGGACTCGTTGATGGATATCGTCCATCTTTCGACGAAGAGTCGAGAAGTCGAGACGAGAAGTCTTCCCCAGCCACATCTTCACCAGGTGGACAGCCAAACTTCAAGTCGCAGGGCAGCCGTCCACGACCCATGATGATCTTGGCAGGTGTTTCGCCCGTCGATTCATGAACTGCTGACCTGTACGCCATGAGGAACAGGTGGAGATGCTGATCCCAGTCTCTTTGATGGTCAGAGACAACTTTGGCCAAGTGTCGATTGATGGTTCGGTTCATTCGCTCCACCATGCCATCCGATTGTGGGTGCAACGTCGTTGTCCTTGTCTTCTTGATCTTCAAGACATCGCAGACGTTCTGGAATAGCGTCGATCCGAAGTTCCCGCACTGGTCCCAATGCAGCTCCAACGGGACATCAAAACGGCAAAACCATTCCCTAATCAAGACATCGGCAAAGGTAGCCGCCTCCTGGTTTGGCAAGGCATACGCTTCAGCCCACTTGCTGAAGTAATCCATGGCAACCAAGATGTATTTATTTCCATTGTCCGATTCAGGGAACGGTCCAGCCACGTCGATCGCGATCCTTTCAAAGGGGCTTCCCACGTTGTATTGACGCAAAGGAACTTTTGGTCGTTTCTGGGGTCCGTTACTTGCCGCACATACGGCATATTTTCTGCACCATTTCTTCACATCGGCTTGACACTTGACCCAGTAGAACCGCTCTCGCAATTTTTCCAGCATTTTCGTCACTCCTAGATGCCCACCCGTGACGCCATCGTGGACTTCCCTCATAACTACTGTCTGTCGGCTTCGGGGAACCACTTCCGATCTTCTGTGCCAATCAGATTCTTTACCACTCTCTTCAGGATGCCATCGTCGAGAACCATAGAGTTCCACTGAGCCCAGTAGGACTTCACGTTGGAGGAGAATCGCGCGACATCTTGCCAAGTTGGTCGTTGGCCTGCCTGTTTCCATCTGTTTCCTGGTCCTCTCGAAGTAACCTGGTCTGCCAGGATTCATCCACCACAGTCGTCCTGCAAGTGCAAGCCTCCGTTTCCTCGGCTCTTTGACAGTTCTTACATTGTTCTGGACAAGGTCTTCTGGACAGAGCATGAGCGTTGTTGTGAGTGGATCCAGCTCGATGTTCCGTGTCGAAGTTGAACTCTTGAAGTCTCTCAATCCAACGAGCAACTTGACCCTCCGGATTCTTGAACTGTAGGAGCCATTTGAGCGCAGCGTGGTCGGTTCTTGGCAGAAACTTTCTCCCGTAGAGGTACTTGTAGGAGTGCTCTACCCCTTTGACTACTGCCAGGAGCTCCCTTCTTGTGAGGCTGTAGTTCCGTTCCGGCTTCGACAGGGTTTTGCTGAAATAGCCGATCACCCTTTCATGTCCCTGCTGGATCTGGGACAGTACTGCACCAAGTCCTACATTGCTGGCATCTGTATCCAGGATGAAGTTCCCCTCAGGTAGTGGGTAGCCCAGGATTGGCGCGCTGGCAAGTGCACTCTCAAGCGTGTCAAAGGCCTCCTGACAATCCTCGTCCCAGTGGAAGCGTCTCTGTGCCTCTGTGAGCCTGTGAAGAGGCCGGGCGATGTTCGCAAATCCCTGTACATAACGCCGGTAGTACGTGCACAGACCCAGAAAACTTCTTAGCTCATGGAGGTTCTTTGGTACTGGCCACTTCTTAACTGCCTCCACCTTGTTGACCTGAATAGTCCTTTGAGCACAGTCACCATCAGCCGCTCGAACGTAGCAGGCGCGTTTCATAACCCAAATGGCATAACAGTGAACTGCCACAGCCCAGCTTCAACGCTGAAAGGAGTCTTGTCTCTATCTTCGGGGGCCATTTCCACCTGCCAATATCCGCTTTTCAGGTCCAGGGTTGAGAAGATGTTCGATCCGGCCAAGGTATCCAGAGTGTCGTCGATCAGTGGTAGCGGGTAGCTGTCCTTCTTCGTCACGTTGTTCAGCTGACGATAGTCCACACAGAATCGACTTGATTCGTCCTTCTTTTTAACTAGAACAACTGGCGATGACCACGGACTACTAGAATGCTCGATGACACCGCCTTTCTCCATGTCATGGATTATCTTGTCCGCCTCCTCCTTCTTGGCCAAAGATAGTATTCTAGCTGTTTGGCGGATCGGTCGTGCTCCCTCTGTGTTGATGGTGTGCCGCACTACGTTCGTTCGGCCCTTTTCCCCTGTACCGTTGTCGAAGATGTCGCCGTAATTCCTTATCAGCCCTCTCAATCGTTGTTTTTGTCTCTTATCCAGGTCTTTTGAAGAGGTGACAACTAACTTCTCCATCTCTCCGGTGAACTCCGAGATGGTCTTCTCAGTCTCACATACTTGTCACACAACAGCGGAAATTGACGAGCAGAGCCCCAAAACTGTGTCACTTGCCAAACTCACAGAGTGATAATTGACGTTCACCACTCTCACGGGAACAGTCTTTCCCACATGTACCAGGCTCTTTCCACGTGCAATGCCTCGTTCCACTTCAGAATCGTGTATTTTAGGCTCAAACATCACGATGCTTCCTTCTTTCATCTTCCCTTCCAGGCGAGCCCACAAAATCATCTCGCTCCTCTCAGAAATTGAAGCATCCCCAGCCAGCAAAACACGAACTGTCTCTTCCTCTCTCCCATGCAGTATCACCTCTTCGTTGTTGGTTCTCAGTGTTCCATTTTTGAAATCTAATTGGAAGCCTTGGGTGTTCATGATGTCCATTCCAATTATGATTTCTTTCTCAATATCAGCAACCAGCATTGGATGCTCGAAGCTGGTACTTCCCAGAGTCACTGCTGCCTCCACTTCACCATGGATCACCAAGTCTCCTGTTGCCGTCCGTAGTCGCCACTTTGTTGGTTTTATCATTGTCGGTGTTGTGACAATGTCGGGCCTGATGATAGTCTTCGTCGCACCTGTATTCAGCAGCATGGTGCGCTTCTCTCCATTGACCAAGCCATCCACAAACACGCTGTTCAGTTTGGGTCTTGAAGAGGCAACTATGGCGGTTTACCTTGGGGCATACTGGCTACAGGTTGACGATTGCCCCTTCGCATCGACCTTCTCTAGTTTTCCGACGTCGAAGAAGGTACCCGTCTCTCCTTTTTGCATCGGCAACGAATGTGGCCAAGCTCTCCACAGTTCCAGTTCCTCCCTTCGCTTGGACGCCTCTATCTCTTTGACGACCCTCCTCACAGTTGCTTCGACGGTGTCTTCTTCCAGAGGATCCTTCTCCTCCATCCTTCGCACGCGTGCGGGAACCTTCATAGACTGCTTCGCCGCTTCGAATTCCAAGGCTTTGGCCAGTGCTTCAACCAGTCTATCGGGACGATGGAGTATCAGGGACTGCCGAATCTCCTGGTCTCGAAGTCCATCCAAGAAGGCCTGAACTGCAAGCCTCTCCATAACGTTCTCTGGCGTGGTTGGATAAGCCAGTCGTGCGAGGCGAGCAACATCCGCTTCAAACTCCTGCATGGCCTCGTTGGTCTTCTGAATGCGATTTTTCAATCGAGAGTGGTCGACGTGCTCCATGTGAGTTTGCCCATATCGCAGTTACCGATGCTTGACTAGTACATCGTAGTCCTCCTGGTCCTGGATGTTGAGCGTCTGCAGGATCTCTGTAGCTTCCCCACGAAGTGCCAGAGTCAATGCCAGGGCTTTTTCCGGTCCAGTCCATTCATTTGCCCTTGCTGCTGCCTCGAATTGGCGATGGTAATTGTTCCGGGACAGCTTGCCATCAAACTGTCGGGCTTTCATGTGGATTCTGATGGTATCAGCTTCCATCTTGGCACTCGCACCGTGGTTCCCCATAGTAACTTCCGGATGCTGCATGATTACTGCCACTTGCCTTCTCACTCCGTCGATTTCGTCTTCCAGAGCCTTTGCAGTCTCTCCGAGTTGTTTCTCCAGATTTCCGATTTCCTCTGCTACATGAGCCTTCAAACAGTTGTAGTTATCCGCCAGTTGCTCCTCGATTTCTTCCATAGAGTTCTCTCCCATAGCTCTAGAAGATCAGAAGATTCTTCGAATTTCTGTTCCAGTTGATCTCTCAAGCTCATGGAGAATTTCTCAACTACAGCACTGGGATCAGGGATCTCAAATTGGAACGTATCTGGATCCATGCCTTCTTCCATTGAAGCCTCATGAAGCCTTTGTTGTAGATCAGTTTTCTTATCCAGGTCACGCTCCTCCAATTCCCTCTACAACTCGGCGACCTTCAATCCTGTAGCAGAACAAGTTTCGCAGTCATTATAATGACTATTTACAGCTTGTTCAATGCTTTTCTGCGGTCACGTCACAGTATTTGACGTTTGGCAGTATGTCGTAGATTGACCGCTCCACATGTGACATTTGTCAAATTGATCCGAAAGACCCTCGTCCAGACGAACGTGATTTTTTTTTAATGTGTAAGAGAGAGACGGAAAAGTATGACGTAACCCCAGGAAAGCCATGAACAGACTGGCATACGCTTGTTGATCCTTTGTTGACAAGCATGTTTTTGGATTTGGTCATTATTCTGTTGAATTTAACTCACAAATTCCTTTATTTTGGCAACAATAAGTGATTAATAGTTTTTTGTTGAAGTTTTGAACAGTGTTGTGATTATTCCCAGGAAAAAACTCGGTAAGTTTATTTAATTTTTGTGGTCTAGCGTCGGTAAGGTTGGAGTACCGTATCTGTAGCCGCCGTTTCAAGATTTTTCCTCTTTCTTCCTTTAGTACTAGATCATCGAATAGAATATACTCTTTCGATTCAGCCGCTGGAAAAATTAGCGAGGTTACATAAAATTTTTCACTATTTGCAGGACGACATTCAAGGCTGTGTTTCCAACTTTAAATGACTTTCAAAAAATTGTGAAAAATAGGCAATTCTGATAATTTTTCAGCTTTTTGCATAACCGGAATATTGAGTGTTTCGTCTTTGATTGAAGAAGCAGATAATGATGATTTGCCGGTAGGAGATGTCTATGTTTGTGAAGTGGATGAAGATGGCACAGTGAAATGTATATCTGCAGTTTCTCAAACCGATAATGCTGTCGCCAATGGTGAGCTTTTGTTTAGGAGAATATCAATGTATTACGAAAATGTAACTATTGTTATGATAGGTGACCTGAACGGACTATCCACTTCAGTAACTGAACCTAATCCATGCGATGACCAAGTGGCTGAAATTCCTGATGATGAGACCATAACCAGTGCTCTTTCTAAAACCAGTTATGATGACGCTTATGGTGAGCTTATTACTTATGAAAGAACAATATTGTAATACTGATATGTAACTTTTATTATGATAGGTGATCTAGACAGACCATCTACGTCAACAATGGCAAAAAATACTGATATAGTCAAGGATTATCATCCCTATCATGACAGCGACTCAAGCGAATCGGATCCAGCAGTTTTATCACAAATTGAACCTGGCCCTTTCGATAACCAAGTGACGAGACGTCAACGTAAACGAAAAGGATTCGCTGAACCAAACCTTTGGAAAAAAAATGAACGAATATTGAAAAGGGCAGCTGGCCAAGCATATGTTGATAGAAAGGGCATCGAGCGACCTAAGAAACAATTGAAAATCATAGATTGTTCCTGCCGATTCTCCTGCAAAATCATTTCTAGTGCGCACCAACAAACCTTACTCGAGGAATATTGGAACTATGCCGAAGTGACCAGGCAAAAGGACCAGATTTGCTCCTTGGTTAAAGAAATGCCAGTAGCCAGGAAAAGAAAAAGGAAAGAGAATTCAGAAGTTGACAAGAATGTTAGCAGGGCATATTTCCTACCAGATGGAGAGGGAGAAAAACTTCGTGTTTGTCTTCCATTTTTTTGTGCAACTTTTGCAATATCTAAAAAAGTCATTAATGATGCATTATTATTCAAAAGTTTGAATGGGTCTTATCAAGGGAAAGACAAGAGGAAAGGAAAACCGGCCAGTAATGCAACACCAAAAGCCAAAGTGCAGGTTGTTCGTCGATTTCTTAACGATTTCCCTAAAGTGCCTTCTCATTATTGTAGACAACGGAGTTCGCGGCTATACTTGGCACCTGACCTCTCTATCAGTAAATTGTTTGAACTATATAAAGAAAGAGAGGGTCCTGCAGCAGTTACGGAACATGTTTTCCGCAGGATTTTTAAAGAGTTTGAGCCACCTCTTGCCATATTTCAACCGAAAAAAGATCAGTGCTCAATTTGTAACGAGGCAGAACGTAAGAAGACAGTAGGGACCGACCAGAACTATAAACAACATAGGCAGAGAAAAAAGAACATTGCAATAATGAAGGACAAAGATAAGAAAGATGCAGAGAACTCCAAAACGATGATTTACGCTACCTTCGACTTACAAGCTGTGCTAACACTGCCTTTTGCTGGCGATGCTCAAATTTATTTTTCCAGAAAGCATTCGCTTATGAACTTGACAGTTTATGATTCGAAACAGAATGGCGTTTGTTTCCTGTGGGATGAGACCGGTGGAAAAAAGGGAAGTTCCGAAATTGGTACGTGCCTATTGAAGTATATTCAAAATCTTCCAAGGGAAATTGAACACATTGTGCTTTATGCGGACACATGCGGTGGACAAAACCGGAATCAAAATGTATTTGCTGCTTTACTTTATGCAGTGAATACCTTTGGTTCATTGAACGTAATCGACCTGGAGTTCATGGAAAGCGGACATAGTTACTTGGAAGCGGACAGCATCCATGCAACGATTGAAAGAAGTAGAAAACACAAGAAACTGTATTTGCCAAGAGACTACAGGCTTTTGATTGAGATGAGTAGAAAGAAGCCATTTCCTTACGTGGTTTACGAAAATCGTTTTGACGATGTGTACGATCTTCAAGATTTGAGTTCCAAAGTTATCAGTAATAGAAAAAAGAACGCAATGGGAAACGATGTGAAGTGGCTTCAAGTCAAGTGGTTCAGATTCGTTAAAGAGAGTAACACAGTTGGCTACAAATACGATGTTACAGCAAATGAATTTGAATATATTAAATTCAATAACACCGACATTCAATGGAATTCAATTGGACTGACAAAAAAATATAAAAACGAGCTTCCAGTATCTATGGCCAAAAAACGAGACTTGATGAATCTCATTCGCAAAGGTATTATTCCTCAAGATTACTTTTCCTTTTTCAATAACTTACCTGCGGCTCGAGGAGTCAAGACCAAGCAGTATGGAATTTGGACAATCAAGAAGAAAACTCTGACGACACTTCTTTGGATAAGGGATAATAGTTACAGCAATTTTTTTTTATATAAATAAGTAACAATTTTTGATTTACATGAGTTTTCGTTTTTTTATACAAGTTAGTGTATTTTGTTCAAATTTTGGTTTTTGTCACTAACAAAAATATATTTCGTTCTAAAATGAATGTTCTGTATTTTTATTCCAGAAATCTTAATTTACCATAAAAAATAATTGATAAAAAAGCCCTATGTCCGCTTTATGTATTGAATCATTCCTGCACATTAGTGCTATGTCCACAAATTTTGATAAATGTGATAAAATTTTCCTATTCTACGCGACTATGGACGAGTAACCTTTTTAAAACCCTTTCTTAAACATTGAAGTATGACTAGTGCTCGATAAACAAACAAAACATCGTACTAGCATTTTAGTATGCAAGATGCAAAACTTCTTTTGTGATTTACCACTTATCATGAAAGTTGGACTTAGCACTTTTGTGCTTTTAGGTATCGATATGTCTGATTCTATAGCACAAATAAAATCTCACTTCAGACACCACTGTTGCAAGTTTCGCTATAGAAAACACTTGACCAGTTTCAATGTATTAATGTATTATTGTATTTATTTAAAGTCACTGACGCACAATCACAACACCACAAAATATTTATGTTCCCAATCAGAGGTTATTTATGTTTCGCGATTAAAATCTGAGCTGAACTGCTAAAATGACGGATCTCATTATATGTTCTTTCAATCCTGGTGAGGGTAACCAGGATTGAAAGAACATTCCAGAGATTTTTAGAAAAGCGAAGAATATTCGACGCCATCTAGCCTCGCTAGAATGTACCAGAAGCCAATCGATTCGGCGCCTTCACCATTTACTGAACAATGTTTCGTCACAATATCTTGACAAAGCATCCGCAATGCAGTTTTTTTCCCGGAAATATGAATAATTTCCAAGTTGAAGTTCTGAATTTGTAGGAACCATCTAACCAATCTGGGGTTCAGCAAATTTGTATTTATAAGAAAGGATAATGCTTTATGATCATTAAATATAAAAACTTTGCTTCCCAATATTATTGTCTCCCATTTTTGTAAACAATAAAACAATGCTTAACATTTTTCTTTGTGATGTATTATAGTTGACTTCACTTTGTAAAAGTCTTCTGCTAGTGAATGCTATATTGTGTTGCCCCTCGTTCATTACCTGGAACAGTCTACCTCCAATGGCATAAGATGATGCGTCAGCTTCTATGTAGAACGGAACTTGTAAGTTGGGATGATACAATAGAGTAGTTTCTGCGAGTCTCTCCTTGATTGTCTGGAATGCTACCTGATGCTCTTCAGTCCATTCCCATTTATTTTCTTTCTTCAACAAGTTGTGAAGGCGTATTACTTGTTTTGAGTACTGATTACAGAACCTTCTATGATAATTACAAAGTCCTAAAAATGCTCGTAAAGTTTTTACGTTGGTAGGAACTGTACGTCTGGATGACTTCTACCTTGCTGTTATCAATTTTAATACCTTCAGTTGTTAAAATATGTCCCAAAAACAAAAAAATCATTAATTTTTTTGTTTTTTTTTTAATAGGAAAATGTATCCCCTTTAAAAATATATAAAAATAAATATACCATTACATTTGATTTTTATGGAAAAAACTCAAAAACATGCTACCGTTTCAGTTAACGCCATCTAGCGGCGACAGCGAAGGTCAAAAATTCAAAACCAAAAAAGTTGTTTGAAGTGCAGATCATGTTCTTTCATATGAGACCAAGATCGCGTCAATCGGTTGGGTTGTTTCAAAGCTATGAGCATTCTTGCGTTGTAAGGTTTGACAGCTGATACCTGTCTTATTTGACATGTTAGGAAAAAAAATCAAAAAAACAAATTTGAAGGAAATCTCTCAAGGAATCCATAGCGGTACTCATTTGTATTTGTTTGTATTTAAAAATCACGAAAAAACAGCGATTCTGTGTTTTGATAGCACCGTTACGCCATTTTGTGGCGATCTTGGGAACTTCTGATATATTTCCAGCATTTTCTCTATTCCATATTACCCAGTAATTTTTTTTCCGCAAGTCTCTCGGATGCCTAGTTTCTGAGATCTGGCACCTTGCCATTTTTAAATAGACACCCTGTACAGTCTGTTTTCTCCTCGAGTTTCTCCATATTTCTTATTTCCATTTCGATTTCCCTGATATTGATTATGGTTATTGATAGAATGCCTTCTATTTTCTGAGAATTTTTCACCACGAAAGCCTCTCCTCACCCAACCTAAATATTCATTGGGTTGAATTAGTTGATCAGTGAACCACCATTCTAACTTTCTCAAAAAATCCTTTGGACCCTGTCTACTCGTTCCATCGAACGTTGGGATGCTTTCCACATCAACCTGTGGTCTGAGAAGTCTCAATGAATCTATCACTTCTTCTTGAAGTCTTTCAAAGCGTTGACCTGAATGATGGCTGAACGCTTGTTCCTTTTGCTGAACCCCTTGTTTCGGAATGGCCCCAGTTTTTCTCCAATCAAACAATGCATTTGCTTCTTCCTCCTCATAAGTCCGTTCTCTATTCAGGGATCTCCTTTTGTCAACTTCAGCATGCCTTTTTCCTTTTCTTGATAATTCCTCTTGTCCGCCTTTCTTGTACACAAAATCATCATAATCTCTACCTTGTTCATGTGTTTCCTCCGTAGACTTCATCTCGCTCTGTAATTTTTCCCGTCCAACCTCTTTCAACTTTTCCTCATTCTCCCTCAAAAGTTATTCCAACCTGAGCACCTTCTCCGTCTCAAGATCCTTCAACCTTCTCTCATTCTCCAAAGCAACTTTGTTCTGCTGCATCCAATTTTTGTCCTGTTCCTTTTTATCCTCTTCAGTCTTTGCCCTCATCCCCAGTATCTTTTCTTCTTCTTTATCACTCAGAATCACATTAGAAGCCGCCACATCTCCACTATCTTTATTTTGTCTCGTATTTAACATCCATTATTTATCAATTTAATATAGTTCAACGTAAATGTAAAAATGAAAACGAACATGTAATACTACAGAATGTAATATACAGGGTGTTACAAATTCGATGGGATAGCATTGCTAATTCCTAAACCATAAGAGATACAGCGTCGGTTAAATGGAGGCAAAGTTGCGCATTTTGGCACTCAATAATATGCCGCTGAGAAACTTTGAAAATTCCGAAGACTTCCGTAGATATCCGGAAAAAATCAATTTTTTCAAAATTCTTTTTTATTTCCTCCTGAGTTAGTTTGAAGGAATTATTGAAAACGAGTGGCACATTTTCATGGCCACTTTTTCATCCCCCCCAAATCGACCGTTTGAAATTATTCCGTGACATTTTGAAACGGAGAGCTAGTCAAGAGTCTTTCCCTTTGCTCCAAATTTATGAGGAAGAGTCTGTCCAGTGAGTACAGTAGATATACAGTGCTCCCGTGAAAAGAAAAAACCTAGTAAAGTGCTTTACTAGCTTTTTGCTTAGTATCGATTTTATGAAAGATCTTGGCGTTCCCTTTCGATTGCTATTTTTTTCATATTTTTAAACGGAAATCTCGTGGAGATATTCTAGATGGAAAATCCCAGTAAAACGCAAATTTTATTATATTTTGTTGGAAAAACCTAGTAAAAAACAATTCTGGGAATCAAACCTAGCAACTTCCGTTTTTTTATTTTTTTTGTCTGTCTTTTAAGGAGGTAAAACCCAATAAAGTCTGTTACTAGATTTAGGCCCTACGGAATTTTTGATAATATATGTATTTTAAATTGGAAGATTCTAGTAAACTACTTTACTACTTTTATGACATAGAATAACAATGATCAATTTTGTAGCATAAATCTAGCAAAGTGCTTTGCTAGGTATTCCCAATTTATACTTCTTTTGGCGGAAAAATTCAGAAGTTCTTGCTAGGTTCTTCCGTTGAATGCGCGTTAAATTACCCATTTACTTCCCCAGCCAGTTCAGTAGTAGGGCGACATTCGTAGAGTAAAGTTGGATTGCGTTCGTTTTTCAAGTGCTCTACCTGCAATTTTTAGTAAAACAGTGCAGCCAAAATAATAATATAATGTCGGAAAGAAACAAAATGATGCTGATTTTGGCTAAAAACAATGAAGTGGTCTGTGTTCAGGAGGCTCACGATCTCCAAAATCGGTAAGTACCCACTACTGAGTTTTCACTAAAAAAACACAATCATTTTGGGTCATCAAATTAGTGTTTTGGGCCTAGTTTAGCCCTCATTTTTAGTCACAATCACTATAATAGCATTTAGGTTTTTAAATAAATCCAAGTGCTAACAGGATCATGGTGCAGTCTAGTTAATTCAAAATAATTTTTAATTCATAATCATAAAACGTGACCTTGAAAGTTTTAAACGGATATTTTGAATATTATAAAAATATAAAATTTGAGCGAATTTTGTTTTATGATTTGCTATTACATATTGTGAGTAAAAAATGTTATCTAAACCACCGTGTAAAAACGTAAGTTAACAACGAGTGGTGATTATGTATGTGTAGTTCCTATCCAGGCTAGTTTAGCCAAAGCTTTTAATTCACAATATGTGTTGACCCCAATTTTCATGACGAAATTTTAGATTATTTTGATACTATTAAGCGTTGGCCAAATTCGCATTTTATAACATTAATTGTAAAGTAAACTTCGCTCCTTGCTTCATACTGTAAAATTTCCTTTTAGAGTAAATGAACTCACACAGAATAGGAAAGTGGATGGTTCATTTAAACAACAACAGACCTTAAAACATCAAACGTAAGCTTTTTTACAATGATTATTGTCCTGATTCTAAAGAGTTTTATTTTTAGTGAACTTTTATCTCATAAGGAAAAATCTACCGAACAAAAGGAGAATTATTGCACAAAATATCCTTATGAGCAGCATCAGAGATTTTCTTACGACAAAGAAAATTGGTTTGAAATGGAACCACTCCAACCAATAATAAGCGAAATGAATGAAGTAGAAGTGGAGGAAGTAGGTGCAAAGTTTTATGCCGAACTAAAACCATCACCTGTATCTTCAACTATTGAAAAAAATACTCCACGAGAACTGTTGAAGTCACCATTTGTAAATATGGTGAATAGTAGTACAGCACTAGAGACTGAAAACAAAAGGTATTAATGATTATCCAATTTTTTCTAAATAGGTTCTGAAAATACTTCTCTTTTTTAGTCTACATAAAATGAATTTTCCTTCAGAATGTTCTAGAGGAGAAAATATAACAAATAATAATGTCAGCACAGAAATATTCCAACATTATTAAGGTTGGTGTGATTAGTCTCCTTACAATTTTCGCAAACCAATTGAGAACGGTTTTTCAGATGATGCGTTACCTGAAGACTTGCCTGAAGATGAGTCAGCTGATTCAGATTCCGATCCCAGTTATGACCCACAAGAACCTGAGGGAATAAGTACTCAGGAAATAAAAAAAAGAAGGCTTGTAAAGTATTTCCGGACAGGTGAGATATGTAATATTTATTTAAAAACCTTAAATTGCTAATTTTATGACAGGACAAAATCTTACATTCCTCAGTTATGAGTGTTAATTTCTTGATCACGGTCAAAACCATTGAAAATAATGTCCACATTATATGCAAAAGTGTAGTTTTTGTTCCAAGTTACAATTATAAATTATATACCTATTTAAAACTGTAAAAAGTTAAAAGTCTGAATATTATTGGAACCATTTGTGAAAATTAATTTCATCTTTCATTACGTTTAGTTGCAAAATATTTGTTATAGATCTAATTTGCGGTAATGAAGCAGAACAACAAGAACATGAAACGAATAACAATGATTTATTGAACAGCGAAACTGAAGATGACGTTCACCAAAATATTGGGAGAAAAGGTAAGCAACGTAATACTATATATTGTTATAGAATTATTGACTTTTGTATTTTTATTTTACAGAAATTCAGACAGGCATTCAAAAAGGAAAAAATGAGAGAACAAAGAAGAAAAGAGCTAGAACAAAAGAAGAGCAAGTAGAAAGACATTTAGAAAAACACAAACTGCTACAATCATGTAATTGTAAAAAAAGATGCGGAGAACATTTCACCGAAGAGAGAAGGCAAAATATATGCCACTCCTTTTGGAAAATGAACTTTGGAGAGGAGGCAATACTTAAACGCATCAATTAAAATTGGGAACGTAAAAAGACGAAAAGTAGACAGTGACAACAGACGACAATGCGCTCTAACCTACGAATTAGTTAATGACGATGGTCTTGAAGAGAAAGTCTGCAAACGAATGTTTTTAAATACACATGGTATGAAAACCGATGGAATTATAACCGAATTTAAAAAGAGATATGATGCATCTAAAGGGTTAGAACTAGTTATCACGGGCCAAAAGCGTTATCACTGCTTGTCCCATTACTATTAATCAACATTAATGTGGTATGTTACTTTTTCGATCTCCCCTGTAGTCGTTTGATTTACTGGCAACAGCGCACTGGTTAAAAGTCTTGTACGTCGCTGATGTCTGATGTCAGTTTTTCATTAAACGTATCTTTCTTTTCGAACTCGACCTTGGTAGCGAACGGTTGGAAGACATTCGCATCTCCATGTGTTAGATCCAGGGGGTAGAAAATAAGTAACCCCAAGATAGTCCATTCAGGTAACTCGTTTTCCTTTCATTGGGTTGAGCATTTTTTCTTCAACGTTTGTACGCATTCAGGCCTAGGACCACCTCCCACTGATGTAGGTACCACGTTAAGGGTGTTTTCCTCCCTACCACGACCGTGATTGATCCACTCCACCCTAATTGCTTAATTGCCGAACCTGAGCATGGGATTAATTACCAATCCTTGAGGAGTTGTTGAGTGAAGCTTGAATAAAAAACCGGTCAAGGTATGTCGTTTTTGTTGAATTGACATCCGTTTTTTTTATATTAAAATTGCACGTTTAATGAACGTTTTGAGTGAACTATGGGGTTTATTGTCGATTATTTTTCAAGTCTTAATTGGGGTAAATATCAATCATGATCAAACTAATTACTTTTCGTGACTCGAGCAAAATATAGTTATTTATTTAATTTATTTGTTCTGAATTCGACTCAAGTCGGGTCGAACTGGGTTCAGGTTGGGCTGAAATTTAACTGATAAATAAGTCAGTTAATCGTCAATTGTGGAAAATAGACATATTATGGGTTATTGATAATAAGCTGTGAATTTATTCAACTCTGGGGATTATTTTATTGGGTTTTATTGTATTTGGGTGAAAAGTGCAGTTCAACTATGACTATGCAATGCTAAAACAGGTTTTCCATATAGATCGTTCATCTGCTTGGGGAACTGGTACAGTACAGCCTACACGGACTGTTTTGGGGTTTTTCCTTGGTTTTGTTGGACTTGAGAACCTAGCAAGCTGTCGCGGTGAGCCGTATCGTTATATTGTTTTATTTTCTTTCTTCGTTTGAAGTTATTATTGAAATTGGAAATATTCGGGATTTACGTATTTATAGATACTTTTGTGAAGCGTTGTGACGTCACATAGCGGCAACTCAGTTTGTGAGTGATCTTTCTATAAGTTAATCGGTTCAACTGCTCGCTTGTTGGATTATAAAAATTTGACAGAATAACGTTATTAAGGTTATAGCGTTTTTAATTATTAATGATCGGATTTGTACTGAACCTTTTTCTTGATGCCGATTCATTACATAAATTGCACATATAGTTGAACTGAGTTTTGGAAAATACAAGTTTATTATTTACCGATTTCTTGTACATACGATACGGACGTATGTTTTGAGTACTTTGCAAGTAGGCACGGTACCTATTTCTGTAAAAGATAATATTGGATTTTTGGATTTTAATATAAGTGTCTTGGGAATTAATTAACTAGTTTGATTTAAGAGTTGGTAGTCCTGATCCTGGTTTTGTCGGCGGTAAGTAAGGCAGCTACGTACTTTCTTTCGTTAATTGTTAAATAAACTCAATTGGAATCGAGAAGACCTCGAAGGTTGGGATTCACCTGCACGAATCTCTGGCGCCCATTTTAAATAAACCCCCCCAAAAGCTCCAGAACTCTGAGTTCCGGGTAAGCTTAGCCAACGTGGCTTCCAATTGAGAGGTTTGATAGTTGCAGGACTGAGAGTGCTTGAGCTAAGCTTGCGCTTAAAATTTTTGCGTGATAAATTTTGGCGCCCAACGTGGTTATAATATTTAAAAGGAATAATAAGTTAAATTTTGAAGCCTAACGAAATAGTTTTTTTTACTGGGACCTTTATTCTTTTCTTGGGATTTTTAGATTTTGACGCGATTTAGTTAGCCTCTTCGAAAGTTTTTTTTTCTCTAGGGAGAGGGGGAATTTTGTAAGGCCATCAGCTAGTTTCAGGTACTAGGGTGCTGCTTGCCGACGACTTTGACCGTTTGATCGGATCTGCCGCTCTTAAATCACACTTGTGTGCGGACTGTGTTTGTGATTGATAGATATAACCTATTTTGCGGCTGGAAATATTTGATATTTTTTTTTATATTTGTTGACCTCGTTATACATTTGTGACCTTGAATTTCTCTTCTTGCCTTGTAAAATGGATTTCAAAATGAACATCCACTGTCTGCGGAGAGATATGCTTCTTCATGAGCTTGTGGTTCGTGGTGTTACCGTTGATGACGGTATGACTGTTGAGAAAATGAGAACAGCTTTGCGCCCACTCATCAAATTGGAAAAAGCTTCACTGTTCCAATTCCCACCCTATACCCTGAAGTTCTCGGAAGAATCGGAAAAGATCACATCCCTGCTCTCTGAAATCAATGATTCGATCTCTTGTCTATCGAGTGAGAACGTTCAGAGTAAAGACAGTAAGTTCTTGTCTATTCAGTCGCGACTGGTCCACCTTTTGAGGCGCATCAATAGAATTCCCCCGAGCGGTTTGTCTGCGGAGGAGCTGGACGAGAAGTCTGGTCTTCTTGTGGAGGTTTTGTCTTCTCTTGATTCTTTGGAAGTAACTTCTAGGCGCGACCCAGAGTTGAGTCAGCGTTTTCAAGATGACGAAGACGATGAACTCAGCCATGATCCTCCTTTAAATTCCACTCGTCATCCGAACCTTCTCAGTCCCTCTGCACGTACGGGTCAGCCCTCCACCCCTTCCACTCCCAAGTCTCAAAATATCGAGAAGTGGAACCTCAAATTCACTGGGGATTCGAAGGGTATTTCGGTCCACAATTTTCTGGAAAGGGTGGCGGAACTTCAAGTTGCTCGTAATGTTACTAGGAGACAATTGTTTGAGTCTGCTATTGATCTGTTTTCAGGCAAGGCCTTGGATTGGTATCGTGCCAATAAATCTCGATTTGGAGATTGGTCTGAGTTGGCAGACTTGTTGCGCAAGCATGAACCCCCAGACTATCGTTCAAGGTTATTTAGGGAAATTCTAGACAGAACTCAGGATACTTCCGAGTCTATCGTTGCATATCTTTCATGCATGCAGGCCTTGTTCAGGCGTTATGAGGGACTGTCTGAGGAAGCTCAGTTAGATATTTTATGTCGTAATGTATCACCATTTTACGCTACTCAATTGCCAGTTGTCCACAGTATTGAGGAACTTGAAACGGAGTGCCTCAAGTTGGAAACTCGTAAGTATCGAGTGGAGAATTACGTACCCCCTTCTCGTCGACGTCGTAATTTTGTCGAGCCTGATTTCGCTTTTATTTCCGCGGACCAGCCCTCCTCTTCCCAATCTCCAAGGCAGGAAGAAATTAATGAGGTGAATTTCCATCAAAACCCTCCGTCTAATCCTCGTGTCATTAAGTGTTGGAACTGTCAAAGGCCTGGACATATGAATCGGGAGTGTCCAAACCCGAAGAAGAATTTTTGTTACCGTTGTAAAGCACCGGATGTGACTATTCGCACTTGTCCGAGGTGCTCGGGAAACGATTCCCGGGTGAGTCGGTAGGCCGTGTCGATTTCACCTCTTCCTCTGTCTCGGCAAATAATCTTGTTAATTTTCAGAATAAGGTTCTTTTGGATTTCATCATTTCACATGCTCACGGGGATCAGCGTCCATATCTACATATTGACATTCTTGGGTATCCGATGCTCGGATTATTGGATTCAGGTGCTAGCGTGACTTTGGTGGGTTTGCCTGGTTATGAAGTTTTATTGAGTCTTGGGCTTAAGTTAGTTAAGAGTCAACGTCCTTGTACAGTCGACAATGGTCAACGATGTAATAGCATTGGTTTTATTCAGGCTCCTATTACGTTAATGGGCAAAACCAAGATTAAAGACGTGTTAGTACTCCCTGAGCTTTCACATCAAATTATCCTCGGTATAGATTTTTGGAGGGTTATGGAGATTATTCCTGATTTGGGGCAGAGTGTTTGGCGGTTCGCCAACTCTACCGAACTTTCACAGATTTGTAGTGTGCAACCTTTGGATAATTTGACTCCCTCGCAACGTCAAGCTCTTGACGAAATGGTGACTGAAAAAATAAGTCAAATGGGAACTGGCTTGGGTTGTTGTAAAGTAGCTGAGCATGAAATTATTGTTAACCCCGGAACAAGACCGATTAAACAACGCTACTATCCGGTTTCCCCTTTTAAGCAAAAGTTCATCGACGACGAGATAGAGGAGATGTTGAGGTTGGGTGTTGTTGAGAGGTCAAGTAGTCCCTGGTCTAGCCCTGTTTGTCTGGCGCATAAAAAAGATGGTAATTTCAGATTCTGCATTGATTTTCGTAAAGTCAACGAAGTCACGAAAAAGGATGCTTATCCCATCCCTTATATTTCTACCATACTTGACCGACTCAAGAGCACTCAGTTCATAAGTTCTATCGACATAAAATCTGCCTTTTGGCAAGTACCCCTTTCAGACTCTTCGAAGGAGCTTACAGCTTTTACCGTTCCCGGACGAGGTCTTTTCCAGTTTCGGCGTATGCCATTTGGCCTTTCCAATGCTCCTGCCACTTGGCAGAGAATTGTTGACACTATTTTGGGTCCCGAACTCGAACCTAATGTCATGGTCTATTTGGACGACATTGTAATCATTACCAATTCATTTGATGAACACCTCGAGCTTATCAAGGTCGTATTCGAGCGTTTGAAAGCAGCTGGTTTGGTGGTTTCAGCGGAAAAGTGTCATTTTTGCAAGCCTGAGCTGCGTTATTTGGGCTACGTCGTTGACAGTAAAGGACTTCGTCCTGACCCTGAGAAGGTAGAGGCGATCGTTAATCTTCCACCCCCTTGTAGTATCAATGAGGTTCGACGTTTTGTGGGTACTGCGTCGTGGTATCGTAGGTTTGTACCGAATTTTTCATCACTTTTGGCCCCTGTTTTAAACTTGACGAAGAAGGGTGTGAAATGGAGTTGGACCCCGGAATGTCAAAAGGCTTTTACTGATCTTAAGGAGTGTCTCGTTACGGCGCCCATACTTACTTCCCCTGATTTTGACAAAACCTTCTATCTGCAAGCGGATGCGTCATCTTACGGCCTTGGAGCAGTTTTGACACAAAAGTTTGAAAATGATGAGAAAGTCATCTGTTACCTCTCTAGATCATTGACTAGAGCGGAAATGAAACTAACCGTCACTGAAAAAGAGTGTCTTGCTGTAATTTGGAGTGTGGAAAAACTGCGCCACTATCTTGATCATGTGCATTTCAAGGTCATAACAGATCACGCTTCCTTGTTGTGGTTGCATCGTTTGAAGGATCCTCAAGGCCGTTTGGGACGTTGGCAATTGCGCCTTCAGCAGTTCGATTTTGAACTCATTCATCGGAAGGGTAAGGATCACGTTGTCCCCGATTTTCTTTCAAGGTCTGTACCCGTTTCCATTGATTCTGTCTCTCCGGTAACTTCCCCTGAATTCACTTCTTGTAGGGCGCATGACAGGTGGTATTTGTTCATGATTGGAAAAGTTAGGAAGTCCCCTGAAAAGTTTTCGCTGTGGAAGGAAGAAAATGGCATTCTTTTCAAACATTTGAAACCCTCCTTTGTCGAGTTATCGTCTCCATATGATGAATGGAAGATAGTTGTCCCTAAGGGTGATAGAAAGGCTCTGTTTGAGCGTTATCATGATTTGCCAACTTCCGGTCATGTGGGAGTTTTCAAGACATATGGCAGGATTCGGCAGACATATTATTGGCCCAAAATGAGGGCGGATGTCCTTCGTTACATCAAGACTTGTGTAAGTTGTGCACAGAACAAGGTGGAACAAAAGCGTCCAGCTGGTTTCATGGGTGAGCGTCCCGAAATTACTCAACCGTTCCAAGCGATTAGTCTTGATTATGTTGGTCCCTTGCCTCGTTCGAGAAAGGGTAATTGTTATATTTTGGTGATATCTGACTACTTCAGTAAATCAGTTTTTCTATTTCCTTGTCGTGCGGCGAAGGCTAAATCCCTGGTAGAAATAGTGGAAAATTTCTTTTTGCTCTATGGTACTCCGATGTTTCTAACCTGTGACAATGGTGTCCAGATGAAATCCAAGGAATTTCAAGCCTTGTGTAAAAGGTATCACTCCCGAATTTTCTTCAATGCCAACTATAACCCTAGGGCTAATCCAACAGAACGTCACAATCGTATCATCAAGACCATGATGCGTATGTACGTCGATAAGGACAATCACAAGACTTGGGACGAGCACCTGCATGAAATTGGTTGTGCTATTCGTACTTCGCCTAGCGAAACCACTGGTTTCACCCCATACTTCATTCTGTTTGGGCGTGAGCATAAACTCTATGGCTATGACTATGAACAGCGTCATGGATTACCCCGACCGGAGGTTGATATGGATACTTATGTCCGTGAACGGCAGCGCGGGTTCGCTAAACTGTATGAACAGGTCACCGCGAAAATCAAGGTCACTCGGGAACAAAATTCGCATAGGTATAACTTACGTCGACGACCCTTGAGCTTCAACCCTGGTGATAAAGTTTGGCGTAAAAACAAGGCTATTTCTGATGCTTTAAACTACTACAGCGCTAAATTAGCTCCTGCATATGTTGGTCCATTCGTGATTAAACGTCGGTGTGGTTCTTGGTCCTATGAACTGGAGGACGAATTGGGAAGTTCCAAGGGTGTTTGGCACGTCCAGGAATTAAAACCGTTTGTGGTGGACCCTGACTTCGACTTGGGACAATCTGATTGATTCACGATATTTTTTTTTGAGGAGCCTTACGGTGCCAGGCGGAGGAATAGGCTCGTGGCGGAAAACTGCCGGAGGTACAAGTCCTCCAAGTGTTCACTCTTTGTTGTGAGTACCATTTTATCACGGTACGCTCATTTGGTTGAGGAGCCTTACGGTGCCAGGCGGAGGAATAGGCCCGTGGCGGAAAACTGCCGGAGGTACAAGTCCTCCAAGTGTTCACTCTTCAGGTGGCCGTCCGTCAAAATATATCCTGGACACCCAGATTCACTTCTGATTCCTATTGCCAATCAGCTTTTTACGAATATGAGTGTCTTCCGTGACTTAACCCACTTCAGTTATTCCAACTTCTTCTACTTCTACTTCTGACTGAAACTGAATCAGAATAACTGAATAACACACAGCAATTTCCTGAAGGACCGACACAGGTGTCTCGTACAATTTCATGTTGAAATATGTCAGAACCCTGCCATCCATTTTCTGGGTTGTCGAATTCCATTTTTCCTGATTTTTAGTTGGTCTAGTTAAGTGTTAAAAGTTCTCAATCCATTACTGTACAATGTCATGTTGAGAAAATGTCAGAACCCTGCCATCCATTTTCAGGGCTAGTGCCTCTTTTGTACATTGGATGTTTTCCAAGTGTTCACTCTTTGTTGTGAGTACCTTTTTTTATCCCGGTACGCTCATTTGTGGTATACACCCTTTTGTTTTTTTTTCCTTCTCGCCCGGACCATATCGTGAACTAGTACTGTGTTTACTTGCTGGTCTTGGTTGGACACTGAAGTATACACCCCGTCTGTACTTGCGGTGGTTTCCTCACCTGCAATCGGGAGTAAATTAGCAAATGGACAGCATACATACCTTGCCAACTCCATCACGGTATATTATGATGCGTTCCGGCAGGGCGGTATTGTGCGCCTGATAGTTTGTCATAATCGTCCCGTTTTAACAAAAACTTCGTGAACATCAGTGGATTCGGCACCCTATGAATCTTGTGGTACTCCCTTGAATCTGGATTTCACCTCCTGTTCCTCCGGACTATTTATATCAAGTCAAACCACTCTGAACTTGATAATACACTTCAAGTAGTTTGTCCTAATCATCCCTTTTCAGCAGGAATTTCGTGTGCGTATATGGATTCCGCACCTTATGGTGGATGCGCATGTGAGGTTGCGGTAACGTTTTTTTTTACATGAATTTTATGGACCCTTATTCTATAAAGTTTTTTTTTGGCTTGCTTGGCTACGGTTGTCATTTGTTCAGTCTTGGGAAGTTTATAGCCTGAGTAATGTGTATTTTCTCTTAGGAGGTTTTTCAGTTTATATTTACTTCATTTGAGAGTTCAGTGGTTCCGTGCTTGCTTTTGGTAGTTTGGTACTGGATTCTTGCCATTTTTGTATGGATTTTAAAACTGAGACTGTTGTCAGGTGATGACTCATGGCCAGGTATAGCCACACATCGTCAATTGGTTTGGATTCGGTGACATTGCCGATGGTATTGGTTTTGGGAGGTCTGCGATCGTTTTGCCGATGTGCGTTTTTCCTTTTTGAAGGATTTTGGATTGTAGCACCTCGTTGAGTTTCAGCATTGTTTTGGATTGTGTTGATTGGTTTGATGAATGCTGAAATCTCGCTTTTTATTGGGATTTTAACTGAAACCTTGCTGTTGTTTGGTGATTGCCGATTTTAGACTTTCAGTCTGTCTAATGCATGTCTATACTTTGTTCGCTATATTCACGTCATCAGGTTGTTGCGTAACTAAGCCTGTTTTTGAGTCCTGTTGGTTATGGTGCACATCACTAATTTTGACATTCCCTGATTATGACTTTCGTAAACTTTTGTGGTTATTTGAGTTTACATTTACTGATTTTGGCGTTAACCTATGCGGTTATATTTTTCCCGATTGTGACTTTTTGGTTTATGACGGTTATTCCGTCGTGTTTTCTTGCACTTTTTGGTGATATCAAGAGTTTCTTTTGCTTATCAGATGCGGGAGGATGGGCGTTGGGAGGCTATTGCTGGGGTGGTACTCCTAGTGGTGTGGGTTAGGGGTATTGAACCGTTTGAAGCTCCTTCACGACATGGACTCCACGAGGCATAGCTACTGCGTTTCATCTCAGCCCCGTATCCGGTTATTTTTCTTCGTTATTCCGTTTTTGTCTTCCCTCTTTTACGAGGCTATGGACCCTGTTTGGGGGGTTGTGCAGAATACCCTTACTCCGGGTTCTGGATGAGGTAGAAGCCCTCTAAGTGCTGGATTCCAGAGGCCGTCAGCGCTGGTTTTCTTGCGGTGGTTCTCTTTGCTTAAATTGATTTTGTTTAATCCATGTGGAGCTTTTATAACCCGTCATTTTTGAGGCCACCTGGTGTTTCCGTAGAGAGCACTCATCAGCGTAGTACGCTATAGTACAACCCGCGTAATGAGTTCGGTCAAACTCATTCCCTGTAGTTTGGTGGGTCTAAGGGGTTAAAGAGGTGAGAGTTGGTATAGTCTTCTGTCCTATACTAGACTCCCTCAGTCTACTCACTCCATGCTGGTTTGGATTGGTCGGACTTTGGTGAATGCGCGTGGTCAACTCTTGTAAGACCGGTACACGAGGCATCCTCAGTCCCATTGAGGTTACGCAATGCCGGTTAGGAATTCCACAAAACATCTACGGAATTTCAAACTGCAAGAGCTGATTCATGTGATTTTCCGAATCTGATGAGTCTGGATCAGTAGGGTTTGTTGTCGTGTTGTCCTCCGACAGTAGGGGCGTCTTTTCACTTTGACCAGTGGTCATCATTATTTCCTTTCTGAGTTTTTTTCTTTGGTTATTGTTTTCTGTTTTGCTTGAGTCCGAATTGGTCATCTTTAAGGTTTTCTTGTCTCGTTTTAATCTTGTCTCGGCCTATCGTCGAAAATCTATCCTAGTTTTTCTCCTGTCTAAGGAGAGGGGGAGTTATCACGGGCCAAAAGCGTTATCACTGCTTGTCCCATTACTATTAATCAACATTAATGTGGTATGTTACTTTTTCGATCTCCCCTGTAGTCGTTTGATTTACTGGCAACAGCGCACTGGTTAAAAGTCTTGTACGTCGCTGATGTCTGATGTCAGTTTTTCATTAAACGTATCTTTCTTTTCGAACTCGACCTTGGTAGCGAACGGTTGGAAGACATTCGCATCTCCATGTGTTAGATCCAGGGGGTAGAAAATAAGTAACCCCAAGATAGTCCATTCAGGTAACTCGTTTTCCTTTCATTGGGTTGAGCATTTTTTCTTCAACGTTTGTACGCATTCAGGCCTAGGACCACCTCCCACTGATGTAGGTACCACGTTAAGGGTGTTTTCCCCCCTACCACGACCGTGATTGATCCACTCCACCCTAATTGCTTAATTGCCGAACCTGAGCATGGGATTAATTACCAATCCTTGAGGAGTTGTTGAGTGAAGCTTGAATAAAAAACCGGTCAAGGTATGTCGTTTTTGTTGAATTGACATCCGTTTTTTTTATATTAAAATTGCACGTTTAATGAACGTTTTGAGTGAACTATGGGGTTTATTGTCGATTATTTTTCAAGTCTTAATTGGGGTAAATATCAATCATGATCAAACTAATTACTTTTCGTGACTCGAGCAAAATATAGTTATTTATTTAATTTATTTGTTCTGAATTCGACTCAAGTCGGGTCGAACTGGGTTCAGGTTGGGCTGAAATTTAACTGATAAATAAGTCAGTTAATCGTCAATTGTGGAAAATAGACATATTATGGGTTAGTTTGGGTTAGTTTGGGTTAGTAGCTGTGAATTTATTCAACTCTGGGGATTATTTTATTGGGTTTTATTGTATTTGGGTGAAAAGTGCAGTTCAACTATGACTATGCAATGCTAAAACAGGTTTTCCATATAGATCGTTCATCTGCTTGGGGAACTGGTACAGTACAGCCTACACGGACTGTTTTGGGGTTTTTCCTTGGTTTTGTTGGACTTGAGAACCTAGCAAGCTGTCGCGGTGAGCCGTATCGTTATATTGTTTTATTTTCTTTCTTCGTTTGAAGTTATTATTGAAATTGGAAATATTCGGGATTTACGTATTTATAGATACTTTTGTGAAGCGTTGTGACGTCACATAGCGGCAACTCAGTTTGTGAGTGATCTTTCTATAAGTTAATCGGTTCAACTGCTCGCTTGTTGGATTATAAAAATTTGACAGAATAACGTTATTAAGGTTATAGCGTTTTTAATTATTAATGATCGGATTTGTACTGAACCTTTTTCTTGATGCCGATTCATTACATAAATTGCACATATAGTTGAACTGAGTTTTGGAAAATACAAGTTTATTATTTACCGATTTCTTGTACATACGATACGGACGTATGTTTTGAGTACTTTGCAAGTAGGCACGGTACCTATTTCTGTAAAAGATAATATTGGATTTTTGGATTTTAATATAAGTGTCTTGGGAATTAATTAACTAGTTTGATTTGAGAGTTGGTAGTCCTGATCCTGGTTTTGTCGGCGGTAAGTAAGGCAGCTACGTACTTTCTTTCGTTAATTGTTAAATAAACTCAATTGGAATCGAGAAGACCTCGAAGGTTGGGATTCACCTGCACGAATCTCTGGCGCCCATTTTAAATAAACCCCCCCAAAAGCTCCAGAACTCTGAGTTCCGGGTAAGCTTAGCCAACGTGGCTTCCAATTGAGAGGTTTGATAGTTGCAGGACTGAGAGTGCTTGAGCTAAGCTTGCGCTTAAAATTTTTGCGTGACAGACAGACAGAAGAGGAAAATCTGTTCCATCTAATAAAATAGATGCTCTGCCTATAATAAGTCACATTGAGCCATACAATCCCCAAATTTCTCACTATAAATTAGAACACGCTCCCAATAGACGATATTTACCTCAAGATTTATCCATCACCGATGTGTGGACAAACTACTGTGAGAATAATGATGCGCAAAAAATATCTTATGAGCGATATAGAAGTGAATTCAATTCTCTAAATATTGGATTTGAACAGCCGAACCAGGACGAATGTGATACCTGTGGGAAGCAGAAGCAGCATACAAAAGTTTGTAGTGAGCCGGAAAAGTGCGACGAATGGGAATAACATGGAAATACGTCTAATCCCAATATTTTAAGCGTTTGTTTGTTTTTTGATTTTGGAAAACCTTTTTTATTTTGCTAAATAGCGCAATTCATCATTTAAAAGAACTTGCTGATGAACTTCTCCAATTTCTTCAAAATAACAAAATTGGCGGAAGGTTATGAAATTCTGCATTCTCATTCAGTTTTGTTTTCTGAATAACTTTCTTTAATAACATTTTGTCGTATCTCCTTGAAAAAGGCACTTCATTAGTGAGGAAAATGGCTTCTAGGTAAATTTCCAAGACATTGATTTTACAGAAAAAAAATTATGTCACATGTTAGTCTCTGTCCAAGCAGCGCTGAACCCCAGAAGATGAAATTTCAATTCAATATTTTTTTGGTCTTTTTCAACTATTCATGCGTCGATCCGGGGACTCACTGTAGATAAATAAATAAGGCGCAATTGGACCACTTGATCAGGATCCTGTCAAACTGTATCGTTAATTTTTTGTATGTATCAAAATCAAAATGCAATATTCTATGATGTAATTGAAGGCATGTGGAGGCCGCCAGCAGTTACCCGTATGCTGTGGCAGAAAGTCTTATGAGAAAGGCTAGAGCAGCTAATCTTCCAGCTATACCAGCAGGACTTGCCGATTTGGGACATTTTATAGCACAAAGTCCTAGATTTGAAGGGTGCCACGGCAACATTTGTCTCCAAACCATCAATGAGGATTGTGGAGAGGCAGTCCTCCTTGGCTGCATGTCACTCAATGATATGGTCGCAGCATCATTAACGGAATTGCATATGGATGGAACTTTCAAAGTGGTTTCACCAAGGCCACAAATTAATCAGCTATTCACCATCCACGGTATAATTCAAAATGTGGTAAGAACTAACCACTCCAACATTTTTTTTGTCTGAGATAAATAATTGTTATGTGGTATTTTCCAGTCTGTTCCATTACTGTATCAAAGATTAAAAATAATAAGATGCGCCAGTAAGACAAGGCGAATAAAATCGAAGAGAGACAAAACTACTGCCCTATTAAAGGGACAATCGGAAATAGTCGGGCGAAAATATTTCCGAAGACCGGAATTTGTACCGCCCACAGTGGACTGACTGGTTTTGGTCATTCGGGACCGTATTTAAAAGATTTTGTGGTTTATAGTTATATTGGTGATCTGGTGTCACTTGTGTGATTATTAATACCATTTTTACCTTTCCATCAGATTAAAAAGAGAATGAGTGGTATCAATTGTATTTACATAAACAGTAAGAACAATTATTATAATACTTCTACAGGAGAGCTGCATTTTTTTCGAGTTTAGTTTAGCCAAAGCTTTTAATTCACAATATGTGTTGACCCCAATTTTCATGACGAAATTTTAGATTATTTTGATACTATTAAGCGTTGGCCAAATTCGCATTTTATAACATTAATTGTAAAGTAAACTTCGCTTCTTGCTTCATACTGTAAAATTTCCTTTTAGAGTAAATGAACTCACACAGAATAGGAAAGTGGATGGTTCATTTAAACAACAACAGACCTTAAAACATCAAACGTAAGCTTTTTTACAATGATTATTGTCCTGATTCTAAAGAGTTTTATTTTTAGTGAACTTTTATCTCATAAGGAAAAATCTACCGAACAAAAGGAGAATTATTGCACAAAATATCCTCATGAGCAGCATCAGAGATTTTCTTACGACAAAGAAAATTGGTTTGAAATGGAACCACTCCAACCAATAATAAGCGAAATGAATGAAGTAGAAGTGGAGGAAGTAGGTGCAAAGTTTTATGCCGAACTAAAACCATCACCTGTATCTTCAACTATTGAAAAAAATACTCCACGAGAACTGTTGAAGTCACCATTTGTAAATATGGTAAATAGTAGTACAGCACTAGAGACTGAAAACAAAAGGTATTAATGATTATCCAATTTTTTCTAAATAGGTTCTGAAAATACTTCTCTTTTTTAGTCTACATAAAATGAATTTTCCTTCAGAATGTTCTAGAGGAGAAAATATAACAAATAATAATGTCAGCACAGAAATATTCCAACATTATTAAGGTTGGTGTGATTAGTCTCCTTACAATTTTCGCAAACCAATTGAGAACGGTTTTTCAGATGATGCGTTACCTGAAGACTTGCCTGAAGATGAGTCAGCTGATTCAGATTCCGATCCCAGTTATGACCCACAAGAACCTGAGGGAATAAGTACTGAGGAAATAAAAAAAAGAAGGCTTGTAAAGTATTTCCGGACAGGTGAGATATGTAATATTTATTTAAAAACCTTAAATTGCTAATTTTATGACAGGACAAAATCTTACATTCCTCAGTTATGAGTGTTAATTTCTTGATCACGGTCAAAACCATTGAAAATAATGTCCACATTATATGCAAAAGTGTAGTTTTTGTTCCAAGTTACAATTATAAATTATATACCTATTTAAAACTGTAAAAAGTTAAAAGTCTGAATATTATTGGAACCATTTGTGAAAATTAATTTCATCTTTTATTACGTTTAGTTGCAAAATATTTGTTAGAGATCTAATTTGCGGTAATGAAGCAGAACAACAAGAACATGAAACGAATAACAATGATTTATTGAACAGCGAAACTGAAGATGACGTTCACCAAAATATTGGGAGAAAAGGTAAGCAACGTAATACTATATATTGTTATAGAATTATTGACTTTTGTATTTTTATTTTACAGAAATTCAGACAGGCATTCAAAAAGGAAAAAATGAGAGAACAAAGAAGAAAAGAGCTAGAACAAAAGAAGAGCAAGTAGAAAGACATTTAGAAAAACACAAACTGCTACAATCATGTAATTGTAAAAAAAGATGCGGAGAACATTTCACCGAAGAGAGAAGGCAAAATATATGCCACTCCTTTTGGAAAATGAACTTTGGAGAGGAGGCAATACTTAAACGCATCAATTAAAATTGGGAACGTAAAAAGACGAAAAGTAGACAGTGACAACAGACGACAATGCGCTCTAACCTACGAATTAGTTAATGACGATGGTCTTGAAGAGAAAGTCTGCAAACGAATGTTTTTGAATACACATGGTATGAAAACCGATGGAATTATAACCGAATTTAAAAAGAGATATGATGCATCTAAAGGGTTAGAACTAGTGACAGACAGAAGAGGAAAATCTGTTCCATCTAATAAAATAGATGCTCTGCCTATAATAAGTCACATTGAGTCATACAATCCCCAAATTTCTCAATATAAATTAGAACACGCTCCCAATAGACGATATTTACTTCAAGATTTATCCATCACCGATATGTGGACAAACTACTGTGAGAATAATGATGCGCAAAAAATATCTTATGAGCGATATAGAAGTGAATTCAATTCTCTAAATATTGGATTTGAACAGCCGAACCAGGACGAATGTGATACCTGTGGGAAGCAGAAGCAGCATACAAAAGTTTGTAGTGAGCCGGAAAAGTGCGACGAATGTATTTCTTTTAATATCCACCATGAAGCATATAATAATGCCCGAAAAGCATATGACCATGACTCAAACAATCGGGAGTATCCCAACTCTGTTCGAATTTTTAGTGCAGATATGCAGAAGGTTTTGTTACTTCCTAAACTATCACTAAAATCATCGGACTTTGTAAGCAAGCTTGTTGTTTTTAACGAAACATTTGCGTCATTAACCAAGGAGGAAGAAAATATTTGTGTCTTGTGGCATGAGGGCATAAGCGGTCGTTCGGCAGAAGACGTGTCATCAGCATATTGTGCTATTATTCAAAGAGCTTCCGTAGAAGTTGAAGAATATGAATTTTGGTGCGATAATTGCAGCGCACAAAATAAAAATTGGAAGTTGTTTTCTTCCTTTATAATAATTGTTAATTCCAATTGGGGTCCCAAAAGTATTACACTTAAATATTTTGAACCTGGACACTCCTTTATGAAGGCCGACAGTGTTCATGGAAACATAGGCAAATCATGGAAAAAGAAAACCAATATTTATGACATGAATGAACTAAATGAACTAATTCTAAAAAGTTCTAGAAAAAATAAAACGCTTTTAATGAGAAACGAAGATTTTTATAATTTCAAAGATGGAGCAAAACAAAGGAAAAAAAACGACGACACTTTTCCAAAACACTTCAAGTCGTACAATTCAAGAAGGGGTCGAAACAAATGTTTTACAAGAAAAGTCATAGTGACACAGAATTTTTGTCTTCAGATTTTTTGAAAAAAAAAATTGATCTTCAGATGCCTGAAAGCAAAAATCAAGACCGAGGCGTTAATTCCAAAAACATTGATAAGATTATTACGGATCTTGTCCCATCAATGCCCAGTCAAAAAAGATTGTTTTGGGAAAAATTGGCAACTTCTGAAAAATCAAGTGACTTGCTTAATAATAGAGATTAACGAATTACCTTTTATTTTGTTTTTATATTTTTATATTTTTAGATTTTGATGTTCTTAATGTTTTGATAATAAATAAATACATGTCAGAAGAAATAATATGCAGCTACTTTTTATTTTCTTAAATATAAAACTCTGTTTTGCTTGGTAATGCTTATAGGTTTATTAAGCAAACCAAACAATAAAAACCAGCAATTACCTATACTAACTTTCTCCTCAGTAAAAATGCTATCTTTTGATTAAGTAAGTGATTATACTAGTTTTTTCCTCAGCAAAACCAATAATTTTTATATGTTCAAATATAGTAAGCCACATAAAACTAAAAAGGTACAAGTTCTGCTTCAAAAATCATCATGATAATAAAGATTAACCGTTAAGAGCTGCTCCACCAGAAAACAAAAAACAAATATATAAGATTTACAAAACGGCAAACATTTATCTTTATTTTCTTGATTCCTGAAAAATCGCTAAAATTCAGTTACTAGGTTTTTCCATTTCACGGGAGAGTGTGTCCCAGGTAGTGCTGGGACATCGACAGCAAACATCGATGCCTTGAAAACATCGGTTGTGAAACATCGATGTTTGCTAAGCATCGATGTTGAGATTTTCAATATATTGATAGTTTAAACAACAATATATAGTTTGAAGTTATGGAATAAGAAAACATCAAAATATTCAAGAGAAACATTTTGTTTAAAAACTTTAATACATACATTCCGTGATAAAAAATGAAAATATTCACTTTAATTATGATTAAGGTAAATAAATAAATACATTATATACCAAACAAAAAATAAAAACAAAGAAAAAAGTATTCTGAAATAAATGATTCATGAATAAATAAAACATTTTACCTCGCATTTTACATAAACAAATCAGTCTGTGACAAAAAATTAAAGATTAATTCAGATCCCAGAATATTTTCGGAGAAGATTGCAAGAAAAGATCGCTGAGTATGTATCTGTAACCCCCCGAAATTCAATTACCAAATGCCGATATGCATTACGCATGGTGTCGCCAGCAGGACGATGTGCGGTGTTGCAAGTTGCAATTCATACACATGAAAAAAAGTTAAAATATACGAAAAGCTATTACTTAATTTCTTGAGCTTGAAAAAATAAGTTTGACTTAAAACCTTTATTTTAAATAATAAACATCGAAAGGTGAACATCAATGTTAGTGGCCTCTAACATCGATGTCAAAAACATCGCACAGCACTAGTCCCAGGATCGACGCACGAATAGGGGAAAAAGACAAAACAATTTTGAATAGCGATTTCATCTTTTGGGATTCAGACCTGCTTGGATAGAAATTAGGTAATATGTGTCATAATTTTGGTTTGAAAAATTAAGTATGTCTTGCAAATTAACCTAGACCTAGAAACTATTTTACTTACTAGTAAAGGGCTTCTTCCATAGAGATACGACAAAATGTTATTGAAGAAAGTTGTTCAGAAAGAAAAACTGCAAAATTCCAAAACCGCCTACATCGATATTTTGTATTTTTCCATTCTTTTGGGAATAACATGGAAATACGTCTAATCCCAATATTTTAGGCGTTTGTTTGTTTTTTGATTTTGGAAAACCTTTTTTATTTTGCTAAATAGCGTAATTCATCATTTAAAAGAACTTGCTGATGAACTTCTCCAATTTCTTCAAAATAACAAAGTTGGCGGAAGGTTATGAAATTTTGCATTCTCATTCAGTTTTGTTTTCTGAATAACTTTCTTCAATAACATTTTGTCGTATCTCCTTTAAAAAGGCACTTCATTAGTGAGGAAAATGGCTTCTAGGTAAATTTCCAAGACATTGATTTTTCAAAAAAAAAAATTATGTCACAAGTTAGTCTCTGTCCAAGCAGCGCTGAACCCCAGAAGATGAAATTTCAATTCAATATTTGTTTGGTCTTTTGCACCTATTCATGCGTCGATCCGGGGACTCACTGTAGATAAATAAATAAGGCGCAATTGGACCACTTGATCAGGATCCTGTCAAACTGTATCGTTAATTTTTTGTATGTATCAAAATCAAAATGCAATATTCTATGATGTAATTGAAGGCATGTGGAGGCCGCCAGCAGTTACCCGTATGCTGTGGCAGAAAGTCTTATGAGAAAGGCTAGATCAGCTAATCTTCCAGCTATACCAGCAGGACTTGCCGATTTGGGACATTTTATAGCACAAAGTCCTAGATTTGAAGGGTGCCACGGCAACATTTGTCTCCAAACCATTAATGAGGATTGTGGAGAGGCAGTCCTCCTTGGCTGCATGTCACTCAATGATATGGTCGCAGCATCATTAACGGAATTGCATATGGATGGAACTTTCAAAGTGGTTCCACCAAGGCCACAAATTAATCAGCTATTCACCATCCACGGTTTAATTCAAAATGTGGTAAGAACTAACCACTCCAACATTTTTTTTGTCTGAAATAAATAATTGTTATGTGGTATTTTTCAGTCTGTTCCATTACTGTATCAAAGATTAAAAATAATAAGATGCTCCAGTAAGACAAGGCGAATAAAATCGAAGAGAGACAAAACTACTGCCCTATTAAAGGGACAATCGGAAATAGTCGGGCGAAAATATTTCCGAAGACCGGAATTTGTACCGCCCACAGTGGACTGACTGGTTTTGGTCATTCGGGACCGTATTTAAAAGATTTTGTGGTTTATAGTTATATTGGTGATCTGGTGTCACTTGTGTGATTATTAATACCATTTTTACCTTTCCATCAGATTAAAAAGAGAATGAGTGGTATCAATTGTATTTACATAAACAGTAAGAACAATTATTATAATACTTCTACAGGAAAGCTGCATTTTTTTCGAGTAACTATTGATGAAGTTAGGTAAGTTATATTAAAAGTACTCACCTTTTATTCCGTGCAACTTTATTCTATCTGATACAAGTTTTTTTTAATTCCATAATCTGGATCTCACAAACATTTAAAAACCAAATTGAAAGTCAATCCATCCAAGTTTCAATAAATAGAAAAATGTGCTACGAAAGTATTCGTGATGATGTCAAATATTGTTTGCCTCGTTTCTTGCTATGATAATAACAAGAGTATTATGTCAAAGAGCAGAAATTAGTTTGTGAACACTTCAAAAAATTAGTATTTTTCATATGTTAACCAGGCGACAACGTGTAGAACTCGGTAAGAATAATGAGTGGTTTATAACCATGACAACCTTTATTAAACGTCCTTTATTTGCGCATTCTATTGTACTCATTCCTAAAATATTGCCACCTATTGGCCACTTTATAGACATTCAAGAGATTATCCAAAAAATTAAATACAAAAATAGTTTGCTTTTGTTCAAATTTTTTTAATTCGGTGTCACAAGAAAAATCAATATTTATTCCTCAACATCTTCAGAAATACATACATATACCTACCGCAAAGCCGGGTAACTTTGTCACTTACGTTTTTTTATTTTTTTTTATTTTTGAAGGTTTTTTAAATTTTGTCTCTCCGTTTATAACAAAGGAAATCTCCTGAAATTTGGATGATTTCTTTAAAAATGGGTAATTTTTTCCTGTTCAAAATTTTATAGCTAGCAGACTATCTTTTGTTCAATCAATATGAAACTTTCAGAAAGTACATGCTTTTTGCTTTTTTTTCTCGAATGATGCTAGACGTTTTTATCAAAAATTATAAATTACAATGAAAAAACCTCATTCTTCACCCTTTTTTTTAACGTGGCAAAGGGACACTGAGCACGTTTTTCAAAAAAAAACCAGGACCCGTATTCCGTGAACTGTAGAATTCCATAGCAACACGTCGCTTTCCCATCATTTTACACAGAAAGTGACGTGTTGCTATGGAATTCCACAGTACACGGAATACGGTCCCAGGTCACGAAAACTGACAAATGGATTGAAGTTTAAGAATGCACAACTACTCCTTTGATTACTGATGCAGGATGAAAGCCTAATCAAATTTGTAGGGTCCTGTCATTATTATGACCACTAATCGAGGGTCATAACGCAGGACCTCGTAACTAACATTTTTGGCCAAATGCGTTTTATTTCATTTTTAAGCTTAAAATACGCGTCTCCATCTACCGGAGAAGTTTAAAGGCAATATAATATTCCATCTGGGAGAAAATACAGAAAACGATACCTCGTAACTACAGCAACGCCTATTTTAAAAGCAGGACCTCGTATCTTTTTGAAATGTGTCAACGGTTATATGGCGTCGTGACAGTTAAATGAGTTTACCCGCTGGTAAGTAGAAAAAAATAGTTCTAGAATACAATTTTAAACATTTTGGTATCTAATAAATTCCGTTAAAGGTCGTAATATTGCTTAGTTACTAGCTTTTGCGCAGTAGGATTTGTCTTTATTGTACAAAATATGATTTTATTTCTAGGTTAACAGTTACGAGGTCCTGCTTTCCGAAAAGTTTCGTGGACGCATGTGAATACGAGGTTGTGTGCAACAATAAAGAAACGAAAATGTCTAGTCGTGGTAGAAAATTGGTAATGCTTGCTCAAAAACAACCGATTATTGACACTATAGAGGATGAAAATGAACTTAACGCTTCCAACATCAGCGAGATCGATAAGTGCCTTTTGGATACGAGTATGAGTGAGCTTCCAAGCCCTGAAGATGTGGCAGAAATTATTCAAAGTGCAGACGTTATTTTCGAAGACGGCTACTCATCTTCTGATGCTGACGCAATGAAGATGGATTCCTGTGAAAAATACTTAGCTGCTATTAAAACGAATTTAGAACTTCGTGATTCCGGTGCCGATACCTCACAGGCAAATCAATATGACGTCTTTGATCTTCCTAATAACTTAGAACCTGAAAATTCAAGTGACTCCGACAGAGACGACGACGACTATGTACCCGAAGATTAATCTGAAGAAAGCAATGCAGAGGAGACTAAATCAAGTGGAAACTGAAGAAAACAAGCGAAAAAGAAGACAAAATGGGACTAATAAAAGGGAAATTAACAAAAAATTAAGAATGGAGGGAAAAGAGTATAGAGGGTTTAGGAAACCAAGATACCAGAAAAATACGTTTCATGATACAATGCGAAAAGAAAGAAGAATTAAGGAAAGATGTAACTGCAAAGGAAAAGCAAAAAAGCATACAAAAAAATGTTACCTAATCACAAATGAAAATAGAGGAAAACTTTTTGAAAAATTCTGGTCAGATATGACTTGGGAGCAGAGGAAGGTGTTTGTAGGCAATACTGTAAAGATTAAAGAAAAAAAAAGACCTAATAAAAATCTAGAAGACTCCAGACGTGCCATGACCTCAGAATATTCGCTGTTAGTCGGCGGCCAGTCTATTCCTGTATGCAAGAAAATGTATTTAAATACTCTAAGTCTTGGTGAATGGTCAGTAAGGTCATGGGTCATAAAGTCTGATAATGGTATGAGTACAAATGACGCAAAAGAAGTTAGCCTGCGAGAAAAACGCACAGACCTTTTTCAAAAAGACAGAGAGTACCTTAAAGAATTTCTCGAAAGTTTGAATAAACTCCCATCGCACTACTGCAGAAAAGATTCGGAGAGACTATATTTGGAGCAAACTTTCCAATCATGGTCAGCTTTGTACGAGACTTATAAACGAAGATGTGCTGACCAGAATCAAATTGGCATATTGTCCTATTCAACTATGACAAAGCTTGCAGAAGACATGAAAATTTCATTATTCCGACCACGCAAGGATCAGTGTGATACTTGCTTTAGATACAGAAATGGAAATTTAGAGGAAGAGGAGTATAATGTTCATATCCAGAGAAAAGATTTGGCCAGGAAGGAAAAAGAAGACGATAAGAGCAAGGGAATCAATGGTGAGTGTCACGTTATCACAGTTGATGTGCAGGCTGTCAAATTGTGTCCGCACATACCAGCCAGCAGTTTATATTATAAGCAAAAATTATGCTGTCATAATTTCACGGTATATAACTTAGTTAACAACCAAGCTACTTGCTACTTGTTTGATGAAACTGTAGCTGATGGGCAAGCTGCAACCTATGCTTCGTTTATTGTTAACTATTTGGAAGAACATTTTCTACGACAAGAAATAACAAAGCCTATAATTATTTATTCAGACGGTTGCACAGCGCAAAATAGAAATTGCATACTTGCTAACGCTTTACTGTACGTTTCAGAAAAATACAGCGTTACTATTTTTCAAAAGTTTTTGGAAAAGGGTCACACCCAAATGGAGTGTGACTCGGTGCACAGAACCATTGAACGAGCTTTAAAACACAAAGAGATCTATTTACCTAGTGACTATTTCAAGGTTACCAAAGAAGCACGGTCCAAAAATCCGTATATCGTTAAAAATATGGATTTTGATTTTTTTTTTAAATTTTGGACATAAAGACGTAATGAAGTACACTCGATAAAACCATCAAAATCAAGTAACGATGCCGTTGTAACCAATATTCGGGCATTAAAACATTTTGATGGTCAAATTTTCTTCAAGTTGTCCTTCTCTGACGAAGAATTCCAAGTAGTTCCTACACGACCAAAGAAGTTAGATTTAAGTAATGTAGTTTTTCCACCTTTGTTCAAATCACGTGTTCCAATTACGAAAAAAAAATATGAACATTTACAAAGTATTAAAACTACGATACCAAAGGATTGTTGGGGTTTTTACGACCAGTTACCGGTCAAATAATAGGTCCTTATTCAGTCATTGTGATTTTTTGTTAGGTACCTACTGAAGTTTTATAGAATAAATAATTATTTTTATGTATTTTTTACTGTTTCTACCAAAAGTTTCTTGTTCAAAAATGTCGATGACAAAGAAAATTGGACCTCTCAGGTTTCCAAAATAGTTTTTAGAGTGGTTATGCTTAGTTATTAAGTCGAGCGTGCTAATGTTTTTATTTTCATAAAATTATTTTTGTTTTATTAGGTATTATACCAGTAAAGGATTTTATTTTATTGGCTAAAATGCCATCTATGTTCCTTCTAGTTTTTAGAAAATAAAGTTTTTTTTCGCGTAGGTTTGTTTCATATTAAAACCTGCAATTACTCGTATTTTCATATGAAGTAAATACAATACCTCGTAAATAACACAATTTTTGTAAAAAAATACAATATGGCAATTTTTGACATTCCTTCCTTTATTTAGTTGTTTTGAAAAAAATATTTTCTAAAAACATTTTTGAAATCAGTTTTGAAACCTTAGATAAACAGTTTTAAAACTGTTTTAAGTCTACTGTAAAATTTCATATTTGTTAGTTACGAGGTCCTGCGTTATGACCCTCGTAATGTATATTCCTGTGATACTAATATTTAGATAGACTACAGTGAATCAGTGTTAAGTTTGAGTTTAATGATTTGTGATTTGATGATTTTTTGTAAATTTGTCCTAGAATAGATTGAAATATTCTATGGTGCATTATACACAATAATAAATGTATACAACACCAATTTTCCATTTCGTTTTATTTTCTTCTTTCACTTTGTTTATTTCATTTTTGATCTATCGGATCATTTTGATAAGTGATTTATCTTCTAAATGTCTTCATCTTTAGTCATCACATATGGACTGGACATCCATAATGTTCAAATACTACCCTAGCCTCATCTATTATTGTCATTGCTTATACAACAATAATCATTAACGAAGATCTTAATGCTTATTCGCCTTCGAAATCAAGCTGTTGGATTTTTACTAGTGCGGCAAGGCACCAATTTCCAATATTCAAAACACTTTCCGAAACAATAATTATCATTAAAAATGATCAAATTGAATGAATGCATAAAATATAATTCACTCGATAAATTAACAATCATTTCTACGTTGAAATCTTATCTAGGTCTACGCCGGACCTGTGCGCCAACATAGGTAAGTAGTGAAAAAATGGCAATGTCGTTAGCGGCGAAATAAACTTTCGAGCGGCAACACCGTTTTACTTCCCGGTTAAATGTCCAAGGTCAATGAAGCGGGTCCCGAAAGATCAAAGGAATTCCGCCGGGTGTCCTCTCTTATTATTTCTACTCTTTGACTGTATGTTCTAATGACTAATAGAACATACAGTTTATATCGCGAAGTGTTAAACCGGGTCAAACTCCTTCTGCCAACCATCGTGCCCAATATGATAATTACAGACTTTGAGCGGACTCTCCAAAGAGGCCTGCTTGAAGTCTTTCCAACAGCCCAAAAAAAGGCTTCCACTATTCACAGGTAAAATGATTCATATGAAGGGTCAAATGAGAAAAAAACGATGACCCATTTTTAAAAATGGAGAAAACGTATTTTTATATGAGAATCTCATGTCGTTTTTCCATTGGGCCCTTCATATCTTGAGAATATTATAGATCTCTTGGGGTTCATCCGGTCATCCTCCAAACAAAAATCCAAATACCGATCTTTCAAGAGATTTATCGGTTTTCGCTTTATTTTCTTCATACCAAAAAAAAAATGATTTGCAATATAAAAGGAGGCGGACTTTTTTCGTCATACAAAACGTCGTCGAGTCAGTTCGACAAGGACCGCGCGTTCCTTTTGTGTGTTCATTGAATTTTTCAGTCATATAAACTTGGGTCTAAAAAAAAAAAATAAAAAAAAAAAACTGAAAATAAAATAAGTCCAACACCCTTTATCTTGAAAACAAAGCATTTTAAGACCCAAGTTTATATGACCTTTTCGCGGAACTCCCCCTTAAAATTATAACATACCACTTAGTAACACCCTGTATAATTATGTATTTTTGAATTACGACTATCTTACATTTACAGGCCGTTTGGAAGAAGAGCAGAGGACCAGGCCATCTAGATCTAATACAGGAGAATCAACTGGCTCGGAAAGCTGTTAAAATGACGATGGCGCTACCTTTGTTGCCAGCTGATCTAGTCCGCGATTAACTAGATTCTATTAGGAATTTTGTGGCGACCAACAATTTGCATCCCCTGCAAAATCTATAAGATTATATTGAAAGGTAAGAGGTTGAGCCACTGCCACTTGATTGAGATCTCAGTGAATAGAATGGCTGTTTCATTTTTGCTCTTATGTGCAGATTTTGGCTTGGTCTCATAGGCCCTGAAAGGATTTCTGTATTTGGTTGGCCGAGACGAACAAACAATAACCTGGAATCTTTCTACAATTTACTGAAGACTCGGATAGGCCAATTACATCCAAATATATGGTTCTTTTTGGGTAAAATTAACGATTATTGAATATTTGTACCTACAGTGTGACCCATTTGTTTTGGGAACACCCTGATAAAAAGTTTATTTCTTAACCGATTTGGTTCGTTTTTTTTTGGATTGTAGAGCTCGAAAAATTGTATATTCTTGGCAAAAAGTGACCTTCGCCATTTTGACTTCAAGGCCTACTATGTTAGTTTTTAAGAGCAAAATTTCAGGAAACCATATTAGCGATTTTTTTAGAAAAAATCTGTGTGCGCCACTGGATTCAGCATTCTTTAAAACGGGTCTATACAAATTTTCAACCGAAAATATCAAGTTGAAAAAAGTTAAAAATTCGCACTTTAACAATCTTTGATTCTATCAAAAGAAATGATAAATGCATTGAAATTGATGGTGGTTTGGTAGAAGTTACAAATTTTTAGTTTTATGTCATTTTTATTTGTTTTGATAGAATCAAAGATTGTTAAAGTGCGAATTTTTAGTTTTTTTCAACTTGATATTTTCGGTTGAAAATTTGTATAGACCCGTTTTAAAGTTTTATAAGTCAGTTGGTTTTTCGATACTTTTTTCTAATTCGCTTAAACAAACTATGAGTCCTTTTTCAACTTTGATCTCCCCTCCCATTCCTTTATTATAAGTTTTAGACCCAACAAATCTCATATCAAAATGATCGTACGATATAGGAAAAATGATCAGAATTCTTACAAAAATACAAGTTTAGTTTGCCACAACTTTTTGGGACACCCTGTACTAGGCTTTATTTTTAAAACATTGCCTTTTTGAATAACTATGATATACAAAAGAAAAATATCCAAATTCCTCATCATTTTCCCACAATCGTTCACCCCATCTTGGTTGCACCACCATGTATAAAGAGTATTGCGAGTTAACCTATGAATCGTTGTTTTTTGTATGATAGTACTTGTCGGTATTAAAATTATTTCACTTTATTTTGATCAAGTTTTCATTGGAATTTCAAGACACTGTTGAAAATGTGTAAAATCTTCTACATTTTAGAAATTGCCTGTTCTATTTTGGATAAGTTTAGACATGATTCATGGTTCTATATTAAAGATAAAATCTCGATTAAACAAACGGAAAAAAAATTTGGTGCACGGAAATGTCAAGCCTCTTTAAAAAAGCAATTAATAATTGAAAAATATTTATTAATTTTTTTTTTATTCTCAATAATTGGCAAGTTGCATTAAAAATTAAATCGTTTTTTTTTATTAACTGTAGAAAATCGATAAATATTCAATACGTATTTTTTAATTTCGTTTAAATATGATTTTTTTTAAAGTAATTCAAGTTTTATGTTCTGTATATATATAGAGCATGTTGTGACGTCATAGTTCATATGAAAACGTCATAGTGCAGCACATTTCAAAGCGCTATATACCTATCCGTGAATTTTTGACTTACATAAAAAAGAAAAAACACGTATCTCCTTATTTTTCATGGACTTTCGAGTCCGGCAAAAAAAGAAATCATGTAACTTCCAAGTTTTTTTTCCAAAAATTTGACAAAAAACACATTGCTGTGGAGTTTCAAGAAACCTTGTTGAAAGTGAGATGAAATAGTTTTAATGCCGATAGGCGCACCATCATACAAAAAAACATAGTTTCTTAGGTTTTGGTTCTACAATACAGTGCGTTTTTTTTAAACATAGGGATTCTCATGTTAGCAGTAGTTCTGTTAAAAACTAGGTACATAGCTGAATCGGGCCGTGAATAAGCTTTGGTGCTTAGAGATTATACCTAGGCTTTTTTTCTTGTTAACGTTCTTGTTATTGAACCGTATTCAAGCGCTGACGTCATTGTTTTAACACTCAAGAAAAAAGGACCGTTCCAAACCAGAATATCATTAAGCAGATTAAAGATTCATGTGTCAATCATAACTTGAGTGAATTTTGTTTTTATCTATGAATGAACAGGAAATGGAAATCGCTACTTTTGTTTTTGGCCTCCAAATCAATAGTTAAAATGAAATTATTCAATCTCACCTTTACGAGATTTTCTTGGAGATTTTCCTTCTTCCCAACAAAGATTGAAGAAGAAACCTGGATTATCAGTATCAGTCTCCATTTATCACTTGAATTCTTGTATTTGGTTCGGAGTTGAATAGCGAAATATTTCCACCTTCACCACAAAAAATACATACTTATATACATTCACCGTAAACAAAGCAAACACCAACTGTTGATAAGAGCGAGAGCCCTAAGCTGGTGTTTATACTTTGCCTGAGCCTTGAAAGAGATGGAGCTATTTGACAGCTCTATGAACCTCCGTCTTGTTTTTGAATCATTAGCCTAGTTTACACCGATAACTCTTTTAGTTCGGTCCGATAGGACCAAGTGAGTGGGGATAGTACGGTAGGACCAATGCTTGCTTCTCGCCCGTTTACACCGTCTTGCAACGCGAGTAATTCGACAAATGTCAAAAACAAGTCGAAATTATTTATCAAAACAATTCGTAACCTAAAAAAACATACGTAAGTACGCTCAGATCAGAGAAATGGGAGGGGAGTAGACATATACTTATTATTAGAACGTATATGTGAGTAGAACTCGTTTGACAGATGCGCGGACGGTGAGATCAGAGAAATGGGAGGGAAGTAGAACTCGTTTGACAGATGCGCGGACGGTGAGATTTACGAACCCATCATTTTGAAGTATACCTGTAAAAATCATGGCCGCATTCAGGAACTGGGCGGAACACAAGTGTTGATTTGCGTGTTAGTTTGCAGTGTTGATACCATCATAGGTATAATAATGTTAGGTATATGGTTACTTGGATAATAGAATTTAAAGAAATGACTTATGGTGATGAAATTCAGTTTATTTGACAAAAATCAATTGAACCCTTGTTAAATTTATATCACTAAATGCATCCATCAACAAGAACAAAACTCGATATGTTATGACATATGACAATCACGGGTCAAGATATCAAAGCTTTGATCCTCAACAATCGACATTAATGACATTTAAATGACGTAAAATAGACACTAAAGACAGATATACTTACAAGATGTCTGCGCCCTTGCCGTTCCACAAAAATTGGATGCGCAGTGGTCGAAAAGCGTTCTACTCCCCTCCCATTTCTCTGGCTCAGATTGCCTTAGAAACTCCAACCAACAAAATCACAACACAATTCACAATAATCACAATCAACATAACCTCAGAATTTTGATTGAGATCGAACCAAATTTAGTTCGGTACGTCTGCTGGCGAATACCGAACCAAAAGCGGACCAGCTTAGTCCACAACTGTTTACACCATTCGAACCAAATATTTGGTTCTCATATAGTTCGAATCAAGTGCTTGGTCCACGAACCAAGTGGTCGTTGTAAACTAGGCTAATGAATTGAATACGACCTGGAAAGGCCCTGACACGATACAAAAGTGAAGAAAATTAGATTGATGAATACAGCGCGGATTGCATAACTAGAAGAAGTAGAACTCAATATTAACACCACAACTTTTCGTTATTTCGTCAAAAAAGTAGATGGTATCATATGCTTCCCATTTGGCAAGGCGAAATTTGACAGTTCCACTTCGAAATCAAATTGAATGTAAACCTTACAGAACTTTGAAAAATACTCAAACGATGCATTAATTATTCATTGTCAAATTTTTTAACCAAAAAAAGTAATTTTAATTTTAATGACCGTTTGAAATACTGCAGATTTTTCCGGCGACTCCAACCAAACACAGTTGGTTTGAGGTTCATCAAAAAGACTTTTGAAAACAACAAGGCATTATGCAAGTTTTATCGTTTTTTTTCAAGAAAATAAATGACTATGAGTTCACAGGATTTGACTAATGTGTGTGCAAGCACGGATGGGTCGCGAGTCGGGTCCGGGTTGGGAGTCGAGTCCGGGCTCGTAGATGAATGGGGGGCTTAAGGCTGAGAATGTCAAAACAACAGCTTACAGTTTGTTCAATGCTTTTCTGCGGTTTCGTCACAGTATTTGACGTTTGCAAGCATATGAAAAAGATTCAATATGCAAGTATGACGTAGATTGATCGCACAAAACATCCCCCTTGAGTACGGTTCTCACGAGGCAATTTTTGTTCGTCGACAAAAATCGTGTTGAAACGATTATCGGACTGGGAAACTTTGTATACATTATCAAACTTGGAAATTGCTACAAGCAAGGTTGTTCAAACTTGTCGCCCGAAATAAAAAATATCTTGATTCAGGAATTGAGAAGAATGTTGCCAAAATAAACGTCTAGAAAGAAACGCAGATTTTGGTTAAGAGGTTGGATTTTAGGAAGGGACCTATCAGGAACCTTACAGAGGCTTTCAAAACCGTTAGTAATTGAAGATGATTCGAGGCTAGGTACAAAAATCCTCTACATTTGAGAAAGCCCATATTCCTATGGCCTAGGGTCTTGACTAGGGTTGCCAGATGGCCGGGAATGACCGGGATTTTCCCGGAATGCAAAAGTTTTCCCGGATCCTGGAATAATCTTTGTTAGTCCCGGAATCAGTTGGAAGTATACGTTTTCAAAATTTATAATTTATTTCGCTATAAATGAAATTGATTCTTAATCGTTTTGATCGTCCAAATACATTATCGACATAAGTTATAAGTCGATATGGGTAGCTCCTCATTATCGAGCACGAGCGCGAAGCGCGAACGCGTATAAAACAATGCTATGATTCAACTAAGAGCTATACACCGTCGATGTGTCGTCTCTCTCATACTGCCTGGGGGCTTCATATAGCCTGAGAGAGACGAACACATTGTCGGTGTATCATAGTTCGCAATTGAATCGTAGCCTGTCGATCGAAGTTAGTTTCAAAGTTTCAATTGACATCCGGACGTTGCAGATTCCGGTTCCTGATTCAATTATTATTGACGAAAGTATTTACATTTTCTATAGGTAGGTAAGAAGGTGAGGCATTTCGTTATTTTTCACTAAATATATTGTATTAATTTTTGTAGTACCTAATTATCATGAGTTCAGAAACTGACGGTGGTCCGGGACCGTCAAAGAAAAAATATACTTGTTATTCTGAAAAGTGGGAGAAACTTCCAGAATTCTCCACATGGCTGCAGAAGAAGAATGACTTCATAGCGTATTGCAAAATTTGCCACATTGATATATGTGTAAAATATGAAGGTAGCAGGTCTTTAAGGGTGCACCAACAATCTGGGAAACATAAAAAAATGGAAATGGCCAAGAAGATATCAGGTACTGTGCAAAATTTTGTCATTAAGAAGACATCGAATGAGGAAAGTGTGATTACAAAAGCAGAAATAGTAGAAGTGTTTCACAATGTCACTCATGGATTAAGCTATAATAGTTTTGATTGTCATACAAAAGTTGTGTCAAAAATATTTGTAGATAGTAAGATTGCTTCAAAAATATCGTGTGGGCGGACTAAGGCAGCCGCAATCGCACGAAATGTTTTGGGTCCATTTTCACAAGATCTTGTACTTCAGGACCTAAAAGATGTTGGTTATTTTTCAGTTAGTTCGGATGCGTCAAATATTGGAAACACTAAAACTTATCCATTTGCAATTCAATATTTTCATCCTCGTTCTGGAATATGTCGGAAATTGCTTGATTTCTATGAGGATTCAAAAGAAAAATCAATAGACATTTTTCATTGTATCAAGAATATCACGGAATCAAATGGCTTACAAATATCACAAATATCTGCATATAGTGCGGATAATGCGTCCGTTAATTATGGAAAACACAACTCTGTTTTCCAAAAAATTCAGGATTTAAATAAACATATTGTAAAGGCAAACTGTAATTGTCATGTCATCAACAACTGCGTGAAAGACGCAGTTAAAGCTTTTCATTTTGATATTGAATGTTGATGGGGTGTTTTCTCTTCTTTTGGTCACACAAACATTGACAAGGTTTTTTATATTATTTAATTTTCGACAACTGGTCGTACAAAATTGGAGACAATGACAATTTCAAATATCACAATGACATTCGGCATCAGGTACAACTGGTACCAGGGATTGACGTGAACATGCCGCCCCCTTTGAAGGCATATGCCCTTCAATATAAACATATGTAAACGAACACACGAAAATAAAACTATCAATCAATGTCCAATGCAACGAAATAAAGCCCATTAATGGTGCAAATTGCTGAAAATGTCTTTTTGAATTGTATTAAATGTCCGTTCCATTGCTTGGTTACGTTTCAAAGTCAATCGGTAGAACGCACACACGTCCAGCTGCTCGCTTGAATACTCCAGAAGATGTTTTGACACTGACTACTCGTACCACTCCGTCGGCTCCAGGGTGCACATCGACTATACGGCCCATTGGCCAATTCAACGCAGATGTGTTTTCCTGGCATAACACCACTAACATGCCAATCTTCAGCTGCCTTGACGGAACACGCCACTTGGTTCTTTGCTGCAGTGTTGACAGATATTCACTGGTCCATCTTCTCCAAAAATGTTGAACCATTTGTTGTAACTGTAAATACTTCGACAGTCGACCAGCTTTTATGTCCTTGACATCCTCTTGTGGTACAGCAGTGAGAGCATCGCCAATTAAAAAGTGTCCAGGAATTAAAGGGAAGATATCGGAAGGATCGTCTGACATTGACGATAAAGGACGAGAATTCATGACGCTTTCCACCTGCGTAAGCACTGTGTACATGTCCTCGTATGTCAAACTAGAATTACCTAATATTCGAACAAGGTGATACTTCGCACTTTTGACGGCCGATTCCCAAATACCGCCAAAATGCGGTGACCTAGCAGGGGAGAATTTCCACTCAATGCTGCTCTGATTCAAAAAATTGGAAACGATATTTTCATTTTGAATATCATTTACAATTTTCTTGATTTCATTATTGGCCCCAACAAAATTTGTGGCATTGTCTGACCATATGGTTTTACACAACCCTCGTCGGGCTACAAATCTTTTAAGGCCATTTAAAAATGCCTCAGTTGAGAGGTCCCCTACTAACTCGAAATGTACTGCCTTTGACCAAAGGCAAATGAAAATACACAAATAGCATTTCACGAGTCTCCTATTTTTCAACCTACCATCCTTTACCATGAATGGACCAGCAAGATCTAGGCCTGTATTTAAAAATGGTCGACAGGGTATGAGGCGCTCAGAAGGCAAATCTCCCATGAGCGGATCTGAGGTCAATGGTCTATTTTTAAAACAAATAACACACGATCGGGTTATTTTTCTTACATTACTTTTGCCTTTCAATGACCAATACTTTCGTCTTACCGCAGCTAGCGTGGCTGACGGTCCAGCATGCAAATGTCTAATGTGTTCATAAGAAATAATTAGGTTGGTAAACGGATGATCATAGGGCAAAACAATAGGGAATTTTTGATTTAAATTCAAAGTAGATTTATTAATTCTACCTCCGACACGAATTATGTTTTCTTGATCCAAGCAGGGATTCAATGATAAAAGCTTGCTCTTAGCACCAAGAGATTTTTCAGATTTCAGTCGATCTAAATCAGACGAGAATGAAATAACTTGGACTATTTTTATTAAAACATTCAATGAATAATTTAATTCTGAAATGGTAAGATTTGACACATTTCTGAGGACGCTTGTTTTCTGTGAATTTTGTCGAAATCTTATGCAAAATGTGACTACTCGATGCAGTTTAGTTAACGAAGAATATCTTGTGAACAAATTATCACAATCAGGAATCACCAAGTGTGACAATTCTTTGTTAGGTTTCAATTCAGGTATGTCTGTTTGTATATTTATTTTACTAACTGGCCACTTTTCTTCATCCTCGCTTAACCAGGACGGTCCTGACCACCACATGTTACAATTTAACAATTGATCAGGCTCCACACCCCGAGATATCAGATCTGCGGGATTGTCTTGTGACCTAACATGTCTCCAAGACTCTGCCTTAGTTAAACGCTGGATCTCAGCAACCCTGTTTGCCACGAATACCTTTAGTATAGAAGACTCCGAGGCTACCCACCCTAGCACTATGCTAGAGTCACACCAAAAAATTGTTTGCTCAATCAAAATACTTGAGGCCTTCCGAGTTTTAGATGTTAGTTCTGCGAGCAATACCTCTCCGCATAATTCGAGACGAGGTAAAGAAATTACCTTTAGAGGTGCCACTCGTGATTTCGCACAAATTAGCCTACACGAAATATTACCTAAGGTATCAATTCCTCGCAAATACAAACAACAGCCATAAGACGATTGAGATGCGTCACAAAAACCATGACATTGAAAACTTATAGAATTTTGTAGCATGACTTGTCTGTGCACTTTCAATTCAGACAACCTTGAAATTTGATTTCGAAACTTTACGAATTCGGTATAAAGGCCGAGAGGAACACTTTCATCCCATTGAACCCCGATCTGCCATAATTTTTGTAGCATCACTTTTGTCTTTATGACCGCAGGACCTACCAGCCCTAAAGGATCGAAAATTTGCGCAATAGTGGATAAAATAATCCTTTTTGTCACGCGGTTCTCGTCAATATTAAAATTAATCGTAAAACGGAAAACATCTTCATTCGAATTCCAAATTAATCCCAATGTTTTAACACAAACATTGTCCGTTATTACGTATTGTGCCACGTTGTTCGATAAATCGATGTCATTTTCGATTATTTTTTTGTCATTCGAAACCCACTTGCGTAACGTAAAACCTCCCGAACTTAATATTTGTCTTATTTCTGTTTTTAATTTGATAGCATTTTCAATGGTCTCCGCACCCGTTATCAAATCGTCGACATAAAAGTCCTTACTTATTATCCTACTCGCAACTGGATATTTTTCTCTATGATCCAAGGCCAATTGAAATAAAACTCTTATCGCCAAAAACGAGGCAGGAGAAGTTCCATAACTTAGTGTATTCAATCTATAATGCTCCATTTTCTTATTAGGATCACTACGCCATAAAATGCGCTGCAAATCTCGCTGCGTCTCCTCTACCAACACCTGTCGATACATTTTTTCAGCATCGGCGATAATCACATAATTATGCGTTCTAAACCGCAACAAGATATCAAAAAGATCGTCCTGCATGACAGGACCCACGGATAAGATATCGTTCAACGAATATCCCGAACTACTTCTACATGAAGCATCAAATACGACCCTGAGTTTTGTGGTCAAACTAGACTCTTTCAGGACCCCGTGATGCGGTAGATAATAAACACCCTTTTCTTTATTTATCTGCTCGATGCTAGATATTTTACTCATATGACCAAGATCAATATATTCAGAAATGAATTCATTATATTTATGTTTTAAATCATTATTATTTTTGAATCTTTGTTCAAGTGCAAAAAATCTTTTTGTGGCTATTTCACGAGAATTGCCCAATTGCTCCACTGGCTTTTTTAGTGGTAACGAAACTACAAATCTTCCAGCTTTAGTGCGTCGAAAAGTTTCCAAAAAATGTTTTTCACATTCATGCTCTGATGAGCCTATTTTTTTCTCTGTACTTTCACAATGTTCTATTTTCCAGAAATGTTCCAATGCATCAAGTATTTTATTATCGTTATCAATAGCCAAATTGCATACTGTTTTAGATACATTTCGAGTGCAAACAATAGGACCAGAAATAATCCAGCCGAAATGCGATTTTTGGAAAATCGGACCGTGGGAATTTGTTTTTATTTGCCCAACGCATAACAAATCGTAAAATATCCCAGCTCCCAATAACAAGTCAATATTTCCAGGTTTATTAAAATCTGGATCGGCCAACGTTATATCCTTAGGTATATTGATATCAGACAAATTCAATGCCACCAAAGGAATTTTATTGGTGATTTTTTCCATAATCAAAAACGATAAATTTTGATTATAGTTATTGAAACAAGATCTCATTTTAACTGAAACTCTACTTGTTACATTAGTAGCTTGATTATTAATTCCCATGACTGGCAAATTAATTCTTTCAATTGGCAAACCTAATTTTACAGCCACCTGTTTAGTTATAAAATTCGACATACTACCACTATCCAAAAGCGCACGACATTTGACTTGATTACCACGACAATCATACAACATGATCATAGCCGTAGACAGGCAGCAGGATATTTGAGTGAGATTCCGAACGAACGCAGTGAGCAGAAACGGTAGCTTGTCCACTTCCCTCGTTTGCTGGATCGCCATTTATCTTAACTTCTTCGTCTCCAATATGAGAAGGACTTGCATCAAAATGCAGCAAACTGTTATGTTTCTTCTGGCATTTGCGACACGGTTCTGCCTTACAATCCCCACTAGTATGTCCTTGACGAAGGCAATTTAAACAAGCTCTTAACTTTTTAATCTCACTGAATCTAACTTTGGTAGTTAATTTTAAAAATTGTTGACAATAATAGATAGCATGACTTTCACGACAAAAGATACATCTTTGACCTCCACCATTGAAAGTATGCAAGGAATAAGACCGATCGTCGCTTTGCCTACCATATGATTTTTGAAAGTGCCTTCTATTGCTCGAAAATTTATTTTGTGTAGACAAAGTTTTAATTGGATTCAAAGTTTCCAATAATTCACATCGTCTTTTTAAGAAATCGTTAAATTCAGAAATGTTTGGCCTTGTTTTGTTCTTAACGGAGAGTTCCTCCCATTCTTTTTTCGACGCAGCATCCAATTTTGTGCTAATCAAATATATCAAGAGACTGTCCCATTGATCAGTCGGTTCATTCAAATTTGTGAGGGCTCTAATATTTTTGAAATATTCATCAACTAGTTTACGAAAAGATATTTGACACTCCTTGCTGACGATTGGCAACTCAAAAAGTGCTTTTATATGGGTATGAATAATAAGTCGTTCATTTTCAAATCGTTCGGACAACAAATTCCAGGCAGTTGTGTAATTTACGTTATTAACTGGCAATGAGTGCAAAATATCCGCAGCTTGTCCGCGTAGTACAGACTTCAAATAAATAAATTTTTGTACGTTCGACAACGCATGATTGTTATGAACCAATACTTGAAAAGTTTCAGAAAATGTACTCCATTCCTCATACTTACCAGAAAACTCTGGTAAGGTTATCAACCGTAACTCAACTACGCTATCCGCTAACGTCGCTACTGTATTATTTACTACATCCGAATGCGTGGGAGTATTATTATTTCCTTGTTGAGAAGCGTTGCTAGCATTAAAACTGGATAACTTAGCTATCAAATCTTTGGCTTGACACACCGATTGAAAATAAATATTCTCGAAATCTTCTCGATAATCCTTGTGCTCAACAGGTTTTAAAATTTCTAATCGGGATTGAATGTTGTCAAATTCTGACCAAATAGCTTCAACCTTCTCCAATCGAACAGCAATAAATGTGACGCTTTGCGATTCAGCATCAAATTCATTCAACACTTTCAAAAAACGTTTAAGTGTTCCTTTGAGTTGGCCTCTACGAGCAATCAACTCTGCTATATCTGCTGTTATTTTATCTGCCTGTTCCGCCATACCGCACAGCAATACAAAGTTATCAAAATGTTATTACGAATCACGATAATAAATGCCTCCAATATGGAAAAGGATGTGCCCTCTACTGACTACAGCCCACCCAGCAGGTGTTTTTATTATTCAAAAACTCTGTCAAAAAATCAAGACTCAATAAAATGACGTTTGTGTAACCAGTATACCAATAATACCTACCATAAGGTACTCAAATTCAAAATATAGGGACTGTATTCATACCAAACTGTTCTCCAATGCACAAATCTTGCTATCAACCATATGATAACCAACAATAATGATTACTCGATTATATCAAAATACCCCGATAGGTACCAATGCTTATTTAATGATTCAACTCAAATAAACCCAATGTTTATGTTGTTCTATAGGTAACAGGTAATCAAACACCTTAATTTGAATCGGCCGACATAAAATGCGAAGTATCCAATTTATTGCAGTATACCCGAATAGTAATACTACACCTTTAAAATTAATTCGCGTCAAATGTGTACACAATGCTCACGAGGCCAACGCTATCATGAGAGAAATATTAAAGATTAGAAAAGATGGACTCACAGCTTGTCACAATGACATGGCGGCCTTTTACTTTTCCACTGCTTTTGCTTTTCATCCAAGAAGTATCCGGTATCGAGGGACCAAATGATGGGGTGTTTTCTCTTCTTTTGGTCACACAAACATTGACAAGGTTTTTTATATTATTTAATTTTCGACAACTGGTCGTACAAAATTGGAGACAATGACAATTTCAAATATCACAATGACATTCGGCATCAGGTACAACTGGTACCAGGGATTGACGTGAACAAATGTATTGTTATAAAAATATACAACGAGTTTAGTTCATCGGCTAGCAGAACTGACAATTTAAAAGAGTGTTTTGAGTTCACCGAAATCGAATACAAAGATCTACTTCGCCACGTGCCCACTAGATGGCTGTCACTGTTACCGGCAATAGATAGATTAGTCTACTCATGGCCGGCTGTTAAAAGATATATTTTTTTAAAGGGATCCAATAATTGCCCAAAGATCATTTGGGATTTCCTTTCTTGTGGCAAAAATTATAGTGACATTAACTATGATCTTGAATCTGAATGCAAAGCTGAGAGTTTTCCGGAATGTTTTGTGTATTTTTTAAATAATGTAATGCACGAATTTCAGACAGCAATTCTTGAGCTGGAAAGTAACTCTTGTTCGATCCTAGATATTGACAAAGTGATGAAGAGACTAATGACTGCGTTGAAAAACCAAGCGAATGATGGATTTTATGGAAGCAAGGTTCGTACCATTGCAAAAAGGTTAAATGAAACTGAGCGGTCTTTATTTACTTCACAAGCTAATTTATTTCTTGAACGAGCTATCAAATATTTATCTGATCGTTATGATTTCACTGATTATTCGTTGTACTCAAAACTCTCCAAGTTAAGCCTTAAATCAGAAACGTTTGAATTATCATGGGATGATGTTTCTGATTTACCAACGCTTTTAAATATTTCAGATGAAATAGATGACGATAAGTTCTACTCGGATTATGCTTGTCTCAGAGAAATGTTTTTAACTTTACCAAAAAATATTCCGGACGATCAGATATGGGCTTCCGTTTTCAAACATGACAAAGAAAATGATTTGGTAAATTTGAAAAAATGCATTGCATTTGTTTTGTCAATACCGGTAAGCAATGCTCATTGTGAGAGGGTATTTAGTTTGTTATTCCACTTACTTAGTAAAGAGAGAAATAAAATGTCCATGGATCTTATCAAAGCAGAATTGCAAATTCGTCTCAATTTTGATTTGAGCTGTAGCGAATTTGCTACAAATCTAGATAAGAATGAAGCATCGAAATTGCTTTCTGCTGCAAAATCCAATGCCAAGTATAATTGGCAATAATAGGTTAGCAATAAAAATGCCAAACTTTTGTATTTTTGTTCTTATAAAGACCCAATAAAACTTCAAAGCATAATTTGAATTTTGATTTTTGATATCCCGGAATTAATCTCAAAATCCCGGAAAAAAATATGTTTTTCCCGGAAAAGGATGTAGTCAATCTGGCAAGCCTAGTCTTGACCCCGGTGTTCTTTGAAACGTTCTGACCATTTTTTACGTCATTTTAACTCATGTAAGGTAAGAAATTACTATTGGTTATGGTTACAAAGTTCAAAACAAAGTCAATCATCTCATGTTCAAGTAGCCCTGTTTTATCGGTATGTATTCAAATACCTACCTAAACATAAAGTTAGTGTAAAATTTCTATCTATTGTATGTCAAATCGTTATCGTTATTCGTTTTGGTCTCAGACACAGATGACGAGGACATACTGATTGATGGGCCTCATCTTGTCAATTATGGTGAGTAATATTTGAAGACTGCAAGATACAAAGGTATTGTCACTGGCTCATTCCTAACAAAAGTCGAATAGGGAATATTATACTGAAGTGAAGCGGTAAAGTCTCTAATATAACCTGAAAATATACTATGAAACCTTTTATTCTCCGGTTTCTTGTTGTAGGTTGCCGGCACTCTATGAGTCACGGACAATAAATTTGGACTTGGGGTTTACTTCACCTATTTCTTAGCAAAATCGCGTATACCAAATGCGTGAAACATCGGCGCGCTCAAACTCAATATTTGGTAGGTTAAACCAATGTTTGTATAATAATGAACTATTGTTTCTTTCCGTTCTGTGGAGTCTGCTGCACTTTTTTGTAGATTCCAAAGATTAATACATTTATTTTGTATTCTACATTTTTTTTATTCATGTCAGCCTAAGAAGTTCCTACATACATACTTCCCAAGTAAATTCAGAGGCAGGTATAAATGAATAAAGTTTTCGTTCTACATATTTTTCGTGATGCAACAGGATAACTGACTGTCGACCACATTTTTCAAGTACTCCCGAATTCCGCTATGTTTTTTTTCCATTCATTTCACAAAAAAAAAACGCACCAGCTTTGACACGTGTCAAAGGACGCTAGACGGGTTGCAACCTTTCCTCACGAACGCCGACTGGATCACCGATCAATGTCTTTAAATCATGTATCAATGGACTAAATACTGATGTTGGTCTTTGAATATTAAGCATACGCAACACTCCGATCGGAGTACGAGCCGTCCACAAATGATGCTGCCTACACTCCGATCGGAGAAGTCGGCAGTCATCGTGTTAACCAGGAAATACTAGGACTTTATTTCATTCCCGATTTCAACGGATCAAGTTTCTTTCTCATTTCCAATCCCAACAACTTCTAATCATGTGAAATGGGGTCTTGCATCGCCGAAATAATGGAAATGGATTGCCAATACAGGGTGATTTTTAAGTTGATACTTTCCTTCTAACACTGTATAGAATGCAAGAAAATATACGAAAGCGCTGAAGGGCCACCAAGAATAAAAAATACAACAGGTCTCAACAAGTCAGAATTTCTGACTTACGTCAGAATTTCTGGGATGTAAGTCAGAATTTCTGAGATCTAAGTCAGAATTTCTGACTTAAGTCGGAATTTTCTGAGATGTAAGTCAGAAATTCTGAGATATAAGTCAGAATTTCTGACTTAAGTCAGAATTTCTGAGATAGTTCTTGAGAGAGAACTCTTGCATGCGCAAACGACGGACGACGGTCATTATCATCACTCATACATTGGTCGATGTACGTACCTGGGTATATACTTCCGACACGGAAGCTTCTCGAGCTCAAATTTAGTGTGATGGAAAAAGTTCTCAAGTGCCAATCGCAATAATTATCATAAAATTGTTCCTAAATTGAGAGTTTTTTCGTGGATGTGGTGATTTGTAGTGATAATTGGGCCACTCAATATTGTTGCTTACAGGCATGGAGGTAAGTACCTACATTGAATAAATATATTATTTTCAAACACATTTTTCCAGATTCACTTCGATTATATGTTTTTTTTTGTCCATTTCAAAAAAATACCCTTTAGCTTTCTCAAAACTACCTATAACTACGTCTTAATCACTCAAATGCAAATGAATGTTTATGAGCTAGTCAAAATCATCAAATACCCACTTGAATGTTTCATAAAAATATACTGAAATAACTATCATACAAGGTGTTTCCTAAACTATCACTATCACTGACCTCTAAAACGAACACTGGGCTCGTCGTTGGATGACCGTTATTTATGCAACAATTGGAAAAATTCATAAAATATCTTCTTTTCCAAAAAAATACATATTATCAATTTGATGCACGTAGATTTGAACTCGATAAAGGAGAATTTTAAGGAAAGCCCCTTTTCCAAACACTCAAAATTCGAATTTTTCAAATCTTGCATCTAACTTTCTCGTTTAGTGACGTCAGAATTCAACAATTTCTAGAATTCAAATCAAAATAAAAAATATCTCATCAAAACATTTTTTATTGGAGTCACGTCACTAAACGAGATAGAGTGGAACGGACTTCACAATGAACAAGTATTTTTTTCTCCTCTACAAGATGGCGTACTCAGATTTTTGATTCGACGTTTCTTTCCTTACCAACCATCATCAATTCACATTGATGATGGTTTTTTTAGCTCGAAACGTCGTGTGAATGTCAAGTGTGATATGTCGATGAATCAAGAATTAAAATTCGAGTTTATTAGGCGTAGAAAGATTTTTTCCTACTATTTAAAAAAACAAAGTTGATGATGGTTGCTCAAAGACAAAACGTCGGATCATAAATTTGATGACGCCATTTTGTAGACAAAAAAAAGTGGCAATGAAGATGTGACATTTATTTTGAAATATCTCCTCAAATACACTAGGAAAACATAAAAACGATTTCACAAAATTTCGGTTTTTTTTCCGGATATCTCCGAAAGTATTTGGAATTTCTTGAATTTCAAAACGGCATTTTATTGAGCACCAAAATGCGCAACTTTGCCCCTATTTAAACTTCGCTGTATCTCCTAAGTACCGTTTTCAAGACACCAATGGTGAGCATCGAATTTGTAACACCCTGTACATCAGTGATGGGCTAAAATATGGAACAAATTAGTCTAAAAATCAGGAAACACTCGGACAAGTCGATTATAATTTTTTCTTCCGGGTTTTTGCCTCAAAAAGAAATTATACAGGGTGTGTCAAAAAGTAGATACAGCAACAATTTTTTTCATTGAAAATGGAACCGTATTTTTTCAGTCAAATTTTTAATTCTACGTCAAATCCTGTGCAGAATTCATGTAGCATAATATGTCCTATCTTTATCTCTAACGATTTTAGAGAAAAATTACATCATAAAACGAAAACTATTTGATCAAGAAGTGTTGAAAATGCCAACCATTAACTTCTTGACAATATGCCAATCTACTTAAAAAACCCTTCTTTGACACGTACCCTACTGCATTTTACTGTCGTCTCGCACATTCATATCCTAGCTTTCTGTCCAAGCGTTCTTTGCACGCGGGGATATGCACGCGACCATCTTTCTTTTGTGTCTGTACCCCGTTGCTCCGCCTTCTCCGCCATCCATCACACTGCACTTCTCTGATAGACAAGTCTAGACTTCTATTTTTGGAAATAACCGGAATTTGGCTCTTTTTCTCTTCAAAGTTCAATGTCGCCCGAGCAACCGATAACCTTGATAGGACACGCTTGTCAAATTTTTACTATTTTCCATGTATTTTTCATATTATCCATAGCAACCATAGTCGGTCGGGCGAGGCCGACGGGGTCGCCTGACCAGATCTGCCATGATTCTATCTCGATGGCCATACCATATCCGCCCATGATACTTAGGCCCGGTTGCATAAAAACTTTGAACTCTAGTTCATTGTTGATCTGCAGTTCAACGTCAAAAAGTCATGTAATTTTTGACGTTGAACTGCAGATGAACAGTGAACTACAGTTCATTGTTTTATGCAACGGGCCCTAAAACACTCAAGATAAGCTCACTATCTGGATAAAATTGAAACCGATTCGCGCATGGTGACCATTTGGGTCACCATGCATAGGAAAGATATGGGAAAATAGGTTATGAAAACATAACCTAGCATTTGTCACCGAAAGCCCTATGCATTTTAAATGGAGGGTCACCGGGAAAGATGCACGTGAGCTTATCTTGTTTGTTGTAGTATCTTGAATGCCCGATGCCGCCGACTTGATCTGTGAGCGATCTGATTTGTCGTGTCCACACACGAACATACTTGGTCCGCGATTTATGAAACGGTCTGTTCTTGCACGGGCATACTCCCTCAAAAAACTCCCTCAAAAGCCCCACATAAAGAAAAATTGAATCACGATCAAACGACGAGCGTTACGACTGGGTCTTTACATTAGTTATTAATGAAAATGAAAATTTGGCTGTAGCAACAAGGTTTTTCACCGACGACGTATTCCACCAACCGGCACCGTCGTTCGCACTAACAGGCGTTCTAAGTATGCAAAATTAGACAGACTCTGTCTGGTACATACCAAGTCGCTCAAAATATCGCTGCGTGTGTGATGGGATCCTAATGGACAGGGGCGAGTTCAGAAACGTCACACTCGGTGTGAGTGTGATCAAAGTGTCATACACTAACCGTTCAGATATGGCAAGTTGTTTGACATTTTATTCATCTGTGCTTATAAAGTGTCATAAAAATAGTTTTTATGATACTTTATGAGCAGGGTTGTTGATTGAAAAGTAAAACGGCTTGCCATGTCTGAACGGTTAGTTTTTGACACTTGGATCACACTCACACCGGGTGTGACGTTTCTGAACTCGCCCCTGATGATTGCTGAAGTTTGAAGTTGACGTTTTGACGGGATTGTAGTAGGTGCATGAGTTCTTGTGGTTTGACCTGTGCAACGTTGCGCTATGACGTTGCGTTAATTTACTTGTTACGGCTTTGTGCTATGATTATTAAATTTGACAAAATCCTTGAACCGTTTTTATAAAGATATAATTGAACTATCAAAATATTATCAAAAATAATATTTCCAAGCCTATAATACTGGGCTAACAAGTTAAAAATATATATTAACGTATTGAGAATGAGAAAGAAACCGAATATTTTATAATAATAATAATCCGTTTATTTGTCACAAAAAAGTTGTTATACAGGGTGTTTCCTAAAGATTGGTAAAAAATTCATTGTGTGATTCCTGGGGTATTTTCATGAAAAAAAGTTCCTATAAACATTTGCCGAAAAATGCTTCCTAAGGGAGCTACGCCCCTTTAAATAGGGCACCCCGAAGACGGTTTTTCCTCAATATTTCCGAAACCTTACATACAAAAATCATCAAATTTGGTACATCATACAAACTTTTAATGCTGAATGAGAATTTGAGCTCAGAATTTCAAAATTTTAATCAGGGGCGTACCATACTGGCGGGGTTAAAAAATTGGATTCTTTTAACCTTTAACCCCGCCAGTATGGTACCTACGCCCCTGATTAAAATTTTGAAATTCTGAGCTCAAATTCTCATTCAGCATTAAAAGTTTGTATGATGTACCAAATTTCATGATTTTTGTATGTAAGGTTTCGGAAATATTGAGGAAAAACCGTCTTCGGGGTGCCCTATTTAAAGGGGCGTAGCTCCCTTAGGAAGCATTTTTCGGCAAATGTTTATAGGAACTTTTTTTCATGAAAATACCCCAGGAATCACACAACGAATTTTTTACCAATCTTTAGAAAACACCCTGTATACACTGCTCAAAAGAATTAACGGAACACTCTAACCTCACCAAAACTTTGATCCTGCATCAGTTATCAAAGAATTGATTGAGCATTTAAAAATTTGAATTCATTTGTCAGTTTACGTGTCCTGGCGATTTTTTCAAAAAACGGTCTAGTGCCCCTTTTTCACGTAAAAAAAGGTTTCGTTTAAGTTGGCTTTTCTGCGCGATTTTTGATAAAAATGGCTAACACTATTCGAAAGTGGGGCACAAATAATGTATTTCCTGAATATTTCACAATAATTGAACATAGGATGGTCTAGATATAAAATCTTAAACTTGGCAAATTTTCATGGTGAGGTTAGAGGTGTTCCGTTAATTATTTTGAGCAGTGTATTATATATTTTTCAAAGGATTTTGTTCAAATTAGCTATGTAAGTTAAATTTGGGATTTGATAAAAAAAAAATTAAAAAAATGATTAGTGAGGTTTTGTCTGTTGGGGCTTCACTTCTGCCACGTGTACGATGCTGAACATGATTTTTTCTCAGTACATACCTTGTATTCTTGTATCACAATTTTTTCAAACGTTCATTAAAGGTGATCATTATGAACAACCAATCCACACCGGATCGAATGATAAATGCGTTTTTGTAGGAGAAATTGAAATTTGGTTTAGCGTCTGCAAATTACATTTTAGATATAAACTCTTGAATAAGTCAAAACGCTTAAACTTGGGTACCTATAGGACATTATACACCAAAATTCAAAAATGTAATAATATACGAACATCCAGATTTTAAATGCCGCAATGCAAATAAGAACATATTATGTAGGTAGGTGCTGTTCCTGTTTTGATTTTTTTTCCATTTCATAGGAAGACTGGGAAGTTAGCACTATGAGTTTCGAGGATTTTTTGAGAGATCGTGGTGTGTCTCTGGAGCATCTTATCAAGATGAATACAGAAATAGTTATTTTCCTAACAAGTTCGCAAAGTGATGCTTTCCCGCACGCAAAAGCGGTTAGACGAACGACGCGAAGCGGAGTTCGGATATGCTTTAAGGGCGGGAAAGACACGTTCACAGATCAGACACGAAAAACTTTAGATAATATATTATTTGAACGCACTTAAAAACATAGAACTTGAGAATAATGATTATTTATGCTTAACAATATATTTATATTGAAAGAACAGTTTGTGGCGGCAGCTGGAAATTGGATAATATGGGTATAATCAAAATCATAATTGATTTATTTTATATTTGAAATGCAAGGGCATGTCCGATCACTGCTCATAAAATTTCCTCTTTTGTCGCCTTATTCCCTGCTATTGGCAACACTGTTTTGATTTGACATGACACTCTAGACAGCTGCGTTAGTCAGTCTTCGTTTAATCGTTTATACTTTTATAAATTTGATTGTCCGTTTTGTATACATGATCAGGTTTTTTTGATGCCAGTATTCAGCTCAAATCTTTCGAAGATTTCCGATAAACACAGTAGTTTGCATCGAAATCAAGCAAGAACAACTCACAAATGCCGATTGAAAGTCGTCGTCATCAATGTTTGTTTACGTTACTGGCGAAGGCGTTTTTAACGCAAAAAAAGAATTGTGTGTTTCATTTTCATTTTGACTGAAAAGGGAAAAGTAACAAGAACATTATTTTGTGCATTACAAAGTGCATTATCTACAGTTTGGTTGGTATGGAAACGAAGTTTAAAGCAACAAATTGGTAGGTAGTTATTTCAGTTGACATTTGAGTGCGGGAAAAATTTTTCCCGCACTAGTGCGGGAAAAGGTAACTTTGCACACGCAAATGAGTGTGCGAAGTGGCTACTTTGCGCACGCTCGTAGAAAAAAGTAAGTTATTCCCTCAATTCAAAGTCAATAAAATACGAAAGCGTGAAAGGATCACTAGGTATGTACCATCGTGCCCAAAAAAAACTAGTACAGCAAAATTCTCATTGTCAAGTAGCTTCGGGTCGATCAATATTATACAAAATATATCAAGGTTAGATTATGATTGTTGTCAGTTGTCATGGAAATGAAAAGACCAATTCAATGCTTTTTGCCTAGTTGTTGAAGCTAACGTTTAAAAAAAATATTTGTTTTGACACGTCTGTCACTCATGAAAGTAAGTCAAACAAAAAAACCTAATAGTCCGGGAGATCAAACTATATTTTGCAGTCCTTTTTTTGGGCACGATGGTACATAAAATAAATAATTTAGATTCCGATTATTTCACAGAATTTGCGACTAACGACGAATAATGTCTGAATTTCGATATTCTGACTTATTTCAGAGAATTCTGTGAAATAAGTCGGAATTTTGAGATAATAGGAAATTTTTGATCTCTCAAACGCCATTAGGCTAATATAAGTCTCTAGCAGAGAACTGGATAACGACGAGAAGCGACAAAAATTTTCCCGCCAAAAAATTTAGGTAGGGGATCCGATACTTTCTGTCAAAAGATTTGTAAGCTGTTTATTAGTCCGAGTGTTTATCACCATTAAGAATCAGAATAATTTGGAAGGTCTCCTTTTTTAAATGGAATGCCCCATATTTTATCACGTATTCAAGATCTCCTCATTTTCCTCTTTTCAAAAACATATAGTCTGCCTATACAGGGTTAGGACAAAGTTCCAGAACGGTCGATTATCCCAAAATGTACAGGGGCTAGCAAAAAGTGTCTTATACAAAAGTTGTAGGGCTTTCAAAAGTCTACATACCAGTGATAAATTGGAATATACAGGGTCGGGCATTAAGTTGTGGTAGACCAAAGTTGCATTTTTTTAAATGGAACCCCCTGTATATTGATAGATATTTCAATTCTCCTTTTATTTTGAGCAAAATTTGTAAAAAACATAATGTTCCTAAATTCAGCCGTTTTCGAGTTATCGCGTTTTATAAATGACATTTTTACATCTTTGACATGCTTTAAAACTCAAACGGTATAAGATAGAGAAAAATGGTCTACACTTTCTCGTCTCAACTTTTCAAGAGCTATTCTGTCATTTTAATAGAAGGTACTGTCAACTGTCATTTTTTTCCGACACATTTTCACATTTTTTGACAAGAATTTATTTAATGTCCTTGGATAGCTCTTGAAAAGTTAAGACTAGAAAGTGCACACCGTTTTTCCATAACTTAAACTGTTTCGGTTTTATAGCATGTCAAAGATGTAAAAATGTCATTTATAAAACGCGATAACTCGAAAACGGCTGAATTTAGGAACATTATGTTTATTACAAATTTTGCTCAAAAATAAAAGGAGAATTGAAATATCTTTCAATATACAGGAGGTTCCATTTGAAAAAAATGCAATTTTGGTCTACCACAACTTTATGCCCGACCCTGTATATTCCAATTTATTACTGATATGTAGACTTTTAAAAGCTCTACAACTTTTGTATAAGACACTTTTAGCTAGCCCCTGTACATTTTGAGATAATCGACCGTTCTGGTACTTTGTCCTAACCCTGTATGTTTGGACTAGCCGTTTTTGAGTTATTCCTTTTTCAATAACTTGCAAAGTGCGGAATAGGTAATAAGATCTTTTATCGCAAATGCCATGGATCACCAAGGGAACTAACTATTAAATAAGCGAGGTGATGACGTATGTGAGTTCATAGTAAAATGATAGGTAAAAAAGTCAAATCTCACAATTCCATAAATTTGTTTAATACGGGACTACTAGTTTCAGGGTCTAAACTTTACACCCCATCTTCAGGTCCAGTAAAAAGGGCTACATAGAAGAAAAAACATGTTCAAAACCTAACCTCAAATCCACACTAAAAATCTACTTACAATACAATCACAAGGCCAAGACGTAATTCGATCGATCAAAATTAACAAACAAGTAAACATGAATACATAAAAACATTTTTAAAACATATGAAAGGGGGTACAAAAGACATGACAAAAGTGAACCTCCATGTGTGAGGTGCCCACCCCAAATGTCACACTAAGTTGGTGGAATATAAATGAAAAATGAATGAATAGCATATGACAAGACAAACCGACATAACCAAAGTTTTGGTCCTAGTAACCTAACCTAAATTAGTAATACAGCTCAACAATTGAAATCAGTCATGAACTTCCATGAACCTGCCAAGAAAACCTCTAAGTAGAGGCCGAGTGCTATGATGTAGTAAGGGGGTAAATTGTTAATTAAATAATGGAAGTAAAAATTGGTGAATAATCAAGATTTATTTGGTGATTAAGAGTTAATGTCGTTGTATTTTTGAAAGATTTATGTATTTCCAGTAGTTCCAAATTGTTAAGAATCAAACCTTTATTGGCACGATGTAAAATCTTAAAATCTTCAAAGTCAAAGTTATGGCCATTCTCCAACAAATGGGATGCGAAGTGAGAAAAACCTGTAGAATTAGCATTTAAACATCTCAAATGTTCTTTCAATCGTACGCCAAAACTTCTATAAGTTCTACCAATGTACTCTGCTTCACAATCCTTACATTTGAGTTGATAAACACCACTGATATCCATAAGGTTTACTTTATCTTTATTATTCAAGAAAAAATTGCCAAGAGAATTGGAGGCTTTGAACGAGATATTTGTAATAGGTTTAAAGATATTTGAAATTTTATTTGTTAAATTATTAATGTAAGTTAACGATCTATAAGGTTTCTGAGAATTATCATCTAAAAAATCCTGTGTATAAGTTTGATTCTGTAAAATAAGATTTGGTTTTTTGTTTAGAAGTTTCGAAACAAGACTGTGAGTGTATCCATTAAGTTCTGCAATCTGATGGATTATGTCAAGTTCTTTGCGAAATTCACTATCGTTCAAGGGTACTTTAAGAAGTCTGTCTATATAACTATGAAACGCAGCTAACTTATGTTGAATGGGGTGGTCTGAGTCATTATTAATAACAATACCTGTGTGGGTTGGTTTTCTAAAAATACCAAACTCCACCTTGTCGTTGACAATAGACAATGTTAAATCAAGAAAATTAAGTTGTTTATTTTCATTCTGTATTTCCAAAGTAAACTTAATTGAAGGGTGCAGTTCATTGAAGAAAGAAATTGTTCCAAATTGTTGTCCTTGTTATTCCAAACAATAAGTATATCATCCACATATCTAGCATAAAATTTGATAAAGTTAGAGAAGATATTATTATTCAACAATTTAGTGGATTCAAAATTAAACATGAAAAGGTCTGCTAAGATAGGAGACAATGGAGAACCCATAGCTAAGCCCTCCTTTTGACAATAAAGGTTATTTTCGAAAACAAAAAAATTCTGATCCAAACAAATTTTAAGTAAGTTAACTAAATCCAGACTTTCAGAACTAGAAAGATCAGATCCAACCAATAGATCTCTTTCTATAAGACTAAAAACTTCACCTTCAGGAATATTCGTGAATAAGTTGGAGACATCTAGGGATATCAAAATGTCCTCAGCTGCTAATTGTACTCCTTTCAGCTTATCAATAAGGGCCAGGTTATTTTTTATACAATAAGAAAATTTATTATTATACAACTGTTTCAACTGAGCATTGATCCATTTAGATAATTCATATGTAGGAGAACCACAATATGAAAGCAGATGGATTATAACTAAGACCTTTGGGTCTTAGGATTATAACTAAGACCTTTGGGTCTTGGTTACAATCCTCGATTTTGAAGGTTTAGTGGATAGTTTCTAGGTAAATTTTGGATTCGATATAAAAAGATATTTTTCGCAATTTTCCAAAATCAGATATAATTACTTGTCAAGTCCGACCACGTACTCGACATTTATTCTTCGCTCTTTTATTACCAATCGGTAACAGGCGTACTTTGAAAACATGTGTACATTTTCGCTTGCTCATTTGAATGACCAATCAATTAAATATAAGGGTTGTATTTAACGCTCGATCTTTTAATTTGGTTTGCAAATTAAAAAATACTAAATGCTCGATAAAAACTGAGGCATGTCAACACTCAAATATCTCAAACTAAAAAAAAAAACAATTCCAAATTGACCAAAACTCACCAAAACTAACCCAAATCAACCAAAACTAACCCAGACTAACCATCATCATATGACTCAGACATGAAGCACTGAGAAAAAAATATCGAATATTCAAGTTTATTTATCGAGAATGTATCATTAATACCCAGCGATTATGATAATTTTATCAAGCATTCATGAAAATTTTATCAAGCATTTATGATAATTTGAACGGGTATTTATTATAATTAAACGATCAAATGAACTTACCTGTGAAATTCGATCGTAATTATATGAAGCGTCCAATCCGAAGATATCACTTTACCAGGTAGTACATCGTATTGTGTTATTTCGCGCACAAGTTTAAAGAAAGTCTCTCCTTACCCCCGCGCCATCCATCATCTGTCATCCAACCGGTATATTCTTCATTGAGTTCAAAGAGTTTTCCTTAATTACAATCGATTGGGTAAATGTTTTAACTTTGGGTTGGGTGGGAGTGATATCTTCGGATTGGACGCTTCATATAATTACGATCGAATTTCACAGGTAAGTTCATTTGATCGTTTAATTATATTTCAGCGTCCAATCCTCTATATCACTTTACCAGGTAGATGTTTAAAGTAATCCCGATTGTAATTACTGAGTAATAACAGTAATTGTTTTAGCTGATTGGATAATAGATAGGGTAATAGGTTCAACTAAGTTTCTGAATAGATAGTATATTTAGATGTATAGATATAGATAATGACAAAACAATAAATGAAAGGTTATATTTCTAATGTAAGAATTCGTTCAGCGAAAGTGGTTTTCTTGACTATTTGCTTATTGTAAAATTTTGTGAAAGTGTTTTCTCTCGTCCAACCAGCAGCTTGCATTATGGATTCCATAGGGGTACCGCTTCTCTGAGCCGCTGATGTAGATGCATGTCGGACCGTATGAGGTTTAAATATGTCTATATCAATACCTGCCAGCTTTAACGTATTTCTAATCCATCTGCTTATTGTTTGTTTTGTCGCTGGATTATGCGGACTCTTATATGTGATAAACAGATAGTCATGAGATGAAGATCTTTTTTCCTTCGTTAGATCCAAATAGTTTTTTATGGCTGTAGCGGGACAAATCAACGGATTTTCTAGAAAATAAGGTATTTGGAGACATGGCTGAAGCTTATTAAGGTTAGATGTTTTAATTTGGTCGGTTATTAAAATTTGTATTCCCGAAGAACTTCTTATGAAGTTCGACGTTCTGATTAAAGAGATGGTTTGAATTCTTTGACCAGTAATTAGTGCAAGTAAAGTTGCCACTTTATAAGATGGGTGCTGAAGGCTGATTTGGAGATTCTCCCATTTTCCCAAGAAGGTTATCACTTGTTGGGGATCCCAAGTGCAGTCGTATTTTGGTCTAGATGGCCTCAATTTTGAAATGCCTTTCATAAATCTGGTTATACGAGGATCTCTTTGTATATGTTCTCCTAATATTAGAGAGATCTGTGTGAGTTGAAGGTACCAAATTGATAATTTTTTGTATCCAAGAGACCTTGGAGGAAGGAGATCACATGATTTACCTCCGCTTTATATATATCTGTGTCTGTGGCTTGACAATGCTGCCACCAAATTCTGTAGGTTCCCTCGAACTGTTTTATTGTTGATGGTGAGATTGAGGCCAAGGTTGTGGTAATAGAACACTCTGGGTATCCTTTTATGATGAGGGCTTGCCTGATAACCTGGCAGCCACCAGGGAAAGCTTGCTTGCTAGAGGGTGGTGTTTCCTAAAAGGCGAAGAGAGTAAATCAATGTCAGGTGGGAAAATTATTTCATTGATTTTCATTTTTGTAAATTCCGGAAACCAAGGCTGTGAAGGCCACAGTGGCAGTACTAAAATTCCCTCATCTTTGTCTGTGATTATTTTTTGAATAGTGCGGGTTATCATTGCAAATGGAGGAAAAGCGTAAAAGTAAAAATCTTCCCACGAGATTGTAAATGCATCAATCGCTAAAGCGTCCGGGTCTCTTTTCCAAGAAATATACATTTTGCATTTTGTGTTTGCTTTTGTAGCGAATAAATCGATATCTGGCATTCCGAATTTTTTATGAATTTTCCTGAAAGCCAGTTCAGAAAGACACCATTCGGTTTTAGGAGCTATTAATCTAGATTGGTGGTCTGCTATTTGGTTATTTTTTGAAGTAATGTAGGGAGCGCAAAGCCATATATATATCCTTGCTAATTTCCGCGAGATATTTATGTTGAACTTTACCCATTCTGTTTATGCAGGATGCAGCTGTCGTATTATCAGTTCTTATTAACAGATTACAGTTGGTAAATTGTTTAGCTAAACATTCTAAAGCATAGAATATTGCTTTCAACTCCAGAATGTTAATGTGAAATTTATCTTCCTCCGACCACCAGCCGTTAGCCGTGTTCCCTTCCGAATACGCTCCCCATCCCGTAAGACTAGCGTCACTAAACATTTCTAAAGAGAAAGAATCTTGTTTAATGTCATTGTATGCCTCTAAAATATTATTCTCCCACCATACTAGATCTGTTTTTGACAAAAAAGATAATTGCATTGATGCATCATAACATCCGTTATTTTCATTCAGAGCTAAACACTTATCTTTTTCCAGCGATTTGGTGTAAACAGTTTAGCTACGTCCCTGATTTTACTATTATTTTTATTTTTAAAAGCACGCACTGTATTTAACATGTTTTGTTTTTTATCTATCGTGATCTCGATAGTCATTTTTGTAGATTTAAAGATACAGCCCAGAAATGTTTGGCTTTGTGAGGGGGTAATGTTACTTTTATCGTAATTAACCCTAAACCCCAAGGACTCAAGGAGTGAGAGCGTAAAGTCTCCGTTTTCCCTGCATTCCTTCTCCGTTTTTCCCAAAATAAAAAAGTCATCTAAATAGTTGACGCAGCGGATGCCATTTTTCCGCATATGTTCTACCACGGGCCTCATTATTTTGGTGAAGCAGTATGGTGCAGTTGACAAGCCAAATGGTAAACATGTAAATTCGTATAATGTGTGGTTGTGATAAAATCTTAAATATTTCTTATGGGTTTTCTCTACAGGAACTGCAAAATATGCGTCTTTTATGTCTATAGTTGTCAAGTACATGTTTCTCTGGATGAGTCTTAAAGCCGTTCGATAATCCTCCATTTTGAAGTGAGGAGTATTGATGAAGGAGTTTAACTGTTTCAAGTTAATAATTAACCGTTTTTTACCATTTCGTTTGTGAAAGAAATATTTTTGAGACAAATTGACCCTCGCAATGCTGACAAACCTGTATGGCATTCATAGATAGTAGTTCACCTACTGCCATTGATATTGATTTGTCTTCTTCGGAGGAAAATGTTTGATAATAGGTTTTATTTTGGAAAGGTGTTTTATCAAACGGTATTCTATAGCCAGAAATATAGGTTAGAACTTGTTCGTTTGAAGTTAATTGCCTCCATTTTTCAACAAAAAGTTTAAGTCTTCCAGCTAATTGACTTACCTCATTTATTTTCTCCTCCTCTGATGGTATTCTTTTTTGGGAAAGTGGCCCCTTTGTGGTTTCGCCTCCCCTCGGCGAACCGGCCATTTCTTGTTTAAAGGATTTTGTAGCATTTTCCAGTTCTGTCTGTTCCCCTCCGTATTGTATGGTCGCCTACTAGAAGAGCTATTAGACGGCTGGACTGTCCTATGTTCGGGTTTCAAATCCTTTTTGACTCTTTCAATGCTTTTGGCCTCTTTAATCTTTTCTCCTAAATTGCTGCCGAAGAGAAACTGCACCGGAATAGTGTTTGATACAAGATCTTTCACTGTTTTGTTTAGGCTGGGCGTTATGAGGTTTCTTCTCATTACTAAAATGTCAAATGACAAATCGGAAAGAATCCTGCCCGCATCCACCAAAGAATTCAAAAGTTGTCCTTTGATTTCTTTGGGAATATATTCCTTGTCATTCAAAATAATATTCATACCCTTCCCAAGAGCAGCTATGCCAGTATTTAGTTGTCTTTGGATGATTAAATGAGCCTCATCTCTTTTAATATGGGGGTTTGTTAAAACTCCTGTGACCTCGGGATTCACTAAGGGGGCAGTCATTTCCGTGCAATTACTTGGTAAAGGATGTTCATCCAAAAGTTTAAGCTTTTGAACTTTTTCTATGCCATGGGTCATTATGTAACGTCATTCGTTCCGATTATCCGCTACCCCAGACTCAACTGTATCGATTAATGTCTCCGTTTCGCGCGGAGAACGGTCGTCACGATCTGAGACGAATTTCGGCCCGCTCGGGTACCGATCAACGCTTCTTTGTCGTGAGTGAGAGCGAGATAAACGAGACACCGTGTCGCTCCGACTACGGTTGTCTCTTGACAGGCTACGATCACGTGTCGGTCTGGAACAGGGTCGGGGTGATTCAAGGGGTGATCTAGATCGTGAACGAGAGTAGGTACGCCCAGTACGCCGCCTATGATGGTGTTTGCGAACTTTTTTCTTCAGTTGAGAAATCATTTTTAATAAATCCTTTTTGGAAATCTCACTCTCCGAATCGGAGTCACTACTCTCGTTGCTACTTCTCATAGCTACTGAATATTCTGAAATGTTAATGATTTTCTTGTATTAACGAGAACCTTACCGTTTTCCAAGAATTTGGATAATCACTTGCACTGTCGTATCGGGAGCCACATGCACGCGAGACGCACAAACGACGAATGAAGAATATACCGGTTGGATGACAGATGATGGATGGCGCGGGGGTAAGGAGAGACTTTCTTTAAACTTGTGCGCGAAATAACACAATACGATGTACTACCTGGTAAAGTGATATAGAGGATTGGACGCTGAAATATAATCCTAAATATAATACTGTTTCAGTAACATGAATGCTTTTATTTTCAGGAAGTGGTCGCTGATAAACATTCCTCTATAACTGATGAGAAAACTCATCTGGTCCTGAGAAGAGGATTCATTTTTGAAGATCTTCTGTTGGCTTTCAAAACTCATAACAATATTTAGAATATTGATGTCGAGATTATTCTCTCAAACGGGCAAAAAGAAGTTGCTGAGGATATAGGGGGAGTACTTCGAGACGCTTTGTCCGAATTTTGGACAACTTTTTACGAAAAATGTACTGTTGGCACATCAATCAAAGTTCCATCTTTAAGGGATGATTTCAGTGTCTCAGAATGGGAAGCTGTATCGAAAATAATCAGCAAAGGTTGGGAAGAACAAAAATATTTTCCAATTAAACTATCCAAAGTTTTTATCAAAAACTGTTTGGGATATATTGTCACGGAAGAAGAGTTGAATACTGATTTCTTTAGATATGTATCAGAGGCAGATAGAGATACAATACAGAAAGCTTTAACGGAATTTGAATCTTTCGAAATAGATGAAATCCTAGAAATATTTGGAAACCTCGGTTGCAAGAGACAAATCACCTCAGAAAACATCAACTTGGTTCTCAGAGGTGTAGCCGAAAAAGTGCTGATACAAGAAGCCCAATTCGTATCCAAGTGCTTTGCACGAACAAAAGAATTAGAAAAAATAGATGAGCTCGATAACATTTATTCTGCATATGAGCCAAGTTCCAAGAATATTCTTGAAAAAATAAACACTACCGCTACATTTTCTAATGAGAATCAGGAAAAAGTCTTTTCATTTTTGAAAAAATATATACGAGAAGCGGATTCTTCTAAGAGAGAAGCACTTTTGAGGTTTTGCACGGGGTCGGATGTTCTAAGCAACAACATCTCAGTTTCATTCAATAGCGCCAATAGAATGCAGAGAATGCCAATTGGACACACTTGTGGATGCATTCTGGAGCTACCTGATACCTATCCCGATTCCGTCACTTTCAGAAGTGAAATGAACAACATCCTATCATCCAATATATGGGTAATGGATATGATTCAGGTTCATTAAGTATCATTTCCACCGTGTTTTTGGTCAGGGTTTATATGCATTTTTTTTTTCAATTTCAGTAGAATTTTATTTTTGTTATTTTGTACCCTATTTCGTACACTAAGTATATGACTGTTAGCAATAGTTATGTTATGGAACTCCAGAAAAGGGTTCTGTAATTCATCAAGTTTCAGGTTGTTCTTTTGTGTCTAACATCAATTAATTTATTTATTAACATTAGCTTTGTATTACCTACATTGTGATATGGAGAAGAATTTTATTTTTTGTGATTTTGTACCTGATGTCGTATATATGACGAACTGAAGACCTGCTAGCATTGGTTATCTTTTTAGTTTTATTTTGTACCTAACAAGTATTATTGTGATACAGGGTTATTCATTATATTTTGACACCCATCTACAACGCTTAATACGAGTGAAATAAAAAAACTTCAAATACAAAAGTATAAGGTTTTTTCACGTAATATCTTTTGGTGATAGCGGAAATAAAAAATTGACTTTACAAAATTGAAAGAATTGATAGTCATATTTTTTAAAATGAAAAACCCTGTATATGATCACTTGAAATGAAAGATCTCTTTGTTTTGATTTCAAATATGTTTAATTTGTTGACGTTTGGTTCAGCCACTATTGAAGATCATCAGTCATGACAGTTTTTGTTGCTCTAAAAATCATCAAGTTGCCTCGGAAACATCGACGTTTGCAATAAACGTAGGCACAGCAACAAAACAATGTGTTTCAAAAATAAATTTTGACACATTTCATTTACCTATATAATTGTATTTCATTCAAGCAGTACGGTTTGATTTTCAAAAATGATAAATTAATTTTCAAATGACATTGTTTCGTTGCCTTGACTACGATTACTGCAAACGTCGACATTTACGAGACAACTTGATTATTTTTAGAGCAACAAAAACTGTCATGACTGATGATCTTCAATAGTGGACCAACCAAATGTCAACAAATTATATGTATTTGAAGTCAGAACAAAGAGATCTTTCATTTGAAGTGATAATATACAGGGTGTTTCATTAAGAAAAATATGACTCAATCAATTTCTTTGATGTTGTAATTTCCGCTATCACCAAAAGATATTACCTGCGAAAACCTCAAACTTTTGTATTTAAAGTTTTTTTCTATTACTCGTGATAAGAGCTGTAGGTGGGTATCAAAATATAATGAATAGCCCTAAACATGTGATGTGAGGCAGAATTTTATTTTTGTGATTTTGTACCTGATTACATATTTACTATTACACATCAGTGCTTTTTTTTTAACGCCCCCATCTTCGATTTTTTTTTGAATAGAAAGACCCCTCTGTGGCACATCATTTTGAAGCTTCTGGTGAGGAGTACTTTATAAACCTATAATACAAAGTCGATATCTTCGACCACTACAAAATGGCTGAGCATTTAATTCCTTCAAAAACGTATTGATTTCCAATAAGGGAAATTTGAAAAACTTGTTCAGTTCAATTCAGAAGTTGCTGGAAGTTGTTTTCATGTGAAGAAGTTCAAGACAACCATTTCCATCGCGTTCTGAATTGAATTTGGCGAATTTCCAAATCGACGACTTTATTGGTCGAGTGAAGAAGACGTTCCTGAAATACTTCAAAACAGCATGCATCGGAACAGATTCGGAACCATACTGAAATAAATGCATTTCAATGATAATTCTAAATTGCCCAATGAGGGCAGTTTATATAAATCGAGACCCCTAGTGAACATCCTAAATAAGCATTTCAGAAAGCATGGTGGATTTGACGAGCATCTTAGCATGGTATTCCTTATTATGGAAACACTAAGCACAACAATTAATTTATTTGAGGCAAACCTATCAGCTCTGGCTACAAAAACTGGGTTATATGCTCAAGTAGTGGCTGAACGTGTACTGTTTTCAGATCTATACTGGAAAAACTTCAAATAATGTCAGTCGTTTTGACTTAGGTGGAGACGTAGTGCTAGCTCTGTAAGATAAGTTCAAATACCACCAATAAAGGATACAAAATTTACAGGGATAATTATTTCACTGGTCTGCCCATTTTCGCTTATCTGACAAAGAAAAATTATTGCGTCATCGAAACAATAAGAGAGAATCGTTTAGAACATTGTCCAGTACGAAGTAAGAAGAAATAAAATAAACAGCCCAGATGAAGTTTTAAATTTTACAAAAACGACAAAACTACATTTCTCAGTGAAAAGATAAAAAAGTTGAATCGGTTGCAACCAACTACGAAAGAACTATGGATTCACCAATGTTCTTTGTTCGGATAGAATTAGCCGGTTGAGGAAAGACTTGACATAAGTTAGATGGTCTCGTTGTCAACGGCTGGATTCTCTTGCGAAAGATGCAATCGAACCACTCAGACTCAGAATCATTGCTGTTATTTCGAAGAAAATTTTCTTATAAATATAATGTTTTTTGACGAGCTATGGTGTTAAACCTATGCAGGGTGGGTGATAATAATAATAATAATAATAAGTCATCAAATATTGGATACAGTCCAACAAAAGATTACAAAATATCACACCTGTCCTACATGGACGATCTAAAGTTATATTCTCCGGACGAAAATCAACTAACCTCGCTATTAGAAACCACTGCCACGTTCTCTAAAGACATACGAATGAACTTCGGACTAGATAAATGCGCATCAATTATAGCGAAAAAAGGCAAAACAACAAAAACGAACAACATAGAGATCCTAATTAACAACATATCATTCCCTACACTACCTAACAACGAAACATACAAATACTTAGGAGTAAATGAAACACTCAAACATAAAACCAAAGAAATGAAAGAGACGATAGAAAACAAATACAAGAACAGATTAAGAAAAGTCATGCATACACAACTTAATGCAAAAAATAAAATCAAAGTCATAAATACCTGGGCAATACCGATATTAACGTACTCATTCGGGGTCATACCGTGGACCATAACAGACGTACAAGCACTAGACAGACTGACAAGAAAAATCCTCGCGGATAATAGAGCCCTACATCCAAATTCGGCTGTTGAGAGATTATACCTACCTAGGAAACAAGGAGGAAGAGGCCTAATCAATATAGAATTAACAGACAACATTCAAATACACAGCTTACAAAGATACTTCAACTTGAAGGCAACTCAGTCATCATTACACGCGTCGATCAAACAAGCAGACAAAAGATACACACCACTCAGCACACACACACAACTTCAACAGATAGACAAGAAAACATTCTTCACAAACATCACACAGACATGGAACAGCAAAAAACTACATGGCAGATTCAAGAACGACCTCGATAAACAACATCAGCTGTCAACCAAATGGATCGAACTCGGACACCTGTATGGTGAAACCGAAGGGTTCATGTACTCCATGCAGGACCAGGTTGTACCGACAAGAAATTACCAAAAATATATCGCGAAAACTAACATACAAAATGATAACTGTAGAATGTGTAGACAAATGCCCGAAACGATACAACACATAACATCAGGATGTCCTAGCTTAGCACAGACAGAATACCTAAACAGGCACAATTTGACAGCTAAGATCCTCCATAAATACCTACTCCACAAACATAACATAAAAACAAAAGAAGAGCCGTACAACAAATACACACCAGACCAAGTCAACGAGAACCAAAATTATAAAATATACTGGGACCGAGGAATTATAACTGATAAAACAACTATAAACAATAGACCAGACAAAATCAACAAAATCACAACGTTAATAGATATTGCACACCCTCTGGATCACAACATACAGAAGACAATAACAGAGAAAATACGAAAATACACGGACCTAGCTGAGGAAATAAAATCAATGTGGAAAATGGAAGAAGTCCTCATTCTCCCCGTAGTCATCTCAGTCACTGGCCTCATACCACCGGAGTTACCCGCAGGATTCAAGAAACACAATATACCACTACAACTAGAACGGACATGCAAAAATCAGTGATCCTAGAAACATGTCTAGTAAGGAAAATCGTGAAATAGTCACGAAGGTGTGAGTTTTGCGAAAGCCCTCATTACCTTTTACCACATAGAGTAAATGTGAGACTAAACAATGAAAGCAATGATAGTAATAATAATAATAATAATAATGCACTTTATTTCGATCAGACTTATTACATAAGTATCGGAAGAGAGTCAAGAATGAATAATTATTACTGCCTTATGTACGTACATTTCTAAGTCTAAACATAATATGTCTACCTCAAGTACAAAAATCCTATAAGGCCTGAAATCTATCTGATCTAAGAGTGGCATTCAAGTATTCAGAAACACTGTAAAAACTGTGCCTGACTAAAAGAGATTTCACTTTCATCCTAAATAAGCAGAGATAGGAGATATTCTTTATTTTCGTGGTATCCGTGCGACTTGCAAATTTCCTTTTATTTTTGTACAAATATGAGACACAATTCAGTATGTATATGCATGAGACGGTCAACACGGATGATCTATAAAACCATTCACGACAAGACTCTCTCCTAGATAGTCCAAATATCGTTCTTAAGATTCTTGTTTGGACCCTGAAAAGCACTGACGTCTTTTTTGTGAATTTCCCCAACAAATCACACAATAACTCAAGGATGAGTGCACGTATGCATAGTAGTAGGTCAAGAGGATAGGTAGACTCACATAATTCCGCAGCTTCCATATAACGAAACAATGAGTTGCGAGCTTGTTGGACAGGCGCTCAATATGATCCTGCCACGTTAAACCTGAGTCAATCAATAATCCCAGGAACCTGACGACACTACTCTGCTCCTATTCATGATGTACGTTTGATAATGTTGGACATTTTGTGACTTACAACAAAACCGATCGACGATGTGCTCACAGCTCAGTGTGGAAAAAAAAGCCAGTTCCAACGTTGCACTGAATCCTAAATTTTGTTTCAAGCCTTACTATTCATATTGTGACGAAACATGTGTTTAGCACATGTTGGGCGCATTCGCCAGTCTGTCAGGATTGCCTTCTTCTGGTACATTCTAGCGAGACTAGATGGCGTCGAACCAATCGACGATGTGCTCACAGCTCAGTGTGGAAAAAAAAGCCATTTGCAACGTTGCACTAAATCCTCAACTTCGTTTCAAGCCTTACTATTCATATTGTGACGAAACATGTGTTTAGCACATGTTGGGCGCATTCGCCAGTCTGTCAGGATTGCCTTCTTCTGGTACATTCTAGCGAGACTAGATGGCGTCGAACATTCTTCGCTTTTCTACAAACCACTGGAATGTTCTTTCAATCTTGGCGAGGGTATATAATGAGATCCGTCATTTTGGCTAGTTAGTTAGTTATCGATTAGCCGCGAAATATAAATCGTTAAACATAAATACGCTGCGATTGCAATATAAATTGTTTGTAAATAGTGAGTGCTGTACATAGTGACCTAAAATAAATAAATTGAAACTGAACAGTGTTTTCTATAGCGAAACTTGCTACAGATATCAGCCAAGTCAAAATCATCTTTCGTCCGTAGTGCGAACAGTGCTTTTTGTACAACCAGTTTTTGGAATCCCTGAAAAAAAAAATAATTATAAAAATCAATAATCGATAAACTGCACTCATATACCTATAAAACTTTATACCGATCACATGGAATATTGCCATAAGTCGACTGTAAGAACGAGAATATCATTCCTTATCACATTTCAATCGGGACGAATCTTTCTGCGCAGGCTCACCAAAGCAGTTTCCGGTACGAATCCCTGGGAAACGAAGCGTTTTCGGATATACCTAATTCAATTTGAAAAATTTTCTTATTTTCTTGCATTCTTTGCAGTATTAAAAGGAAAGTACCAACTTAAAAATCACCCCCCTATATGTTATTTGAATCATCTGAAGGACCAATAATTAGTTGAAGGACCAATAATTAGTTTCTCGGAATTGGTTGGTACATTTCAAAAACGACAGTCTACAAGAAGGAAAGGGCGTAACAGATCTCGAATGTTAGTATGATGTTGATGAATAGAACTCCGTTGTGCCTATATGTATTTGCTTGCACGAAATTTATCTTACGTCACTATACTGTATAGGCATTGATTTCCATAACAATCAACAGTTTTTTATTTCGATTTCCAACTATGTACTTTATGTATATTATTCCTCAGATGAAGAAGATCCTCTCAGAATTATAGAAGCACCGCCGGCGCTGGGGGAGGGAGAGCTGGTACCGCCGGAGGAAGGCGAGCAAGCACCGTCGGGGGAGGGGGAGCAACCACCGCCTGAACCGAACTTCGAAGTACCGGAGGAGCAATTCGAAGACGCTGCGCAGATAGCTTTTTTTGGTAGGTTTGACAGAAGAAGATAGCCGATACGGATTTGATTTAGTGTGTGCATGGTAAAGTTGAATTTTGTTCAGAGCAGTTATTTTATTGAATTATTATTTAGCGCAAAAAGACAGCAGATATACTTACAATATCGTCCACTTCTTATAAACCTCCAGTGGCGGCTCGTGTCTTAACACACATATAGGTGGGGCCACCACGCACGTGCCCCGAAAGAAATGCGGACATTTTTGGTACCACCGCACCTTAAAAATATATTCCGTCATTATTCATTTTACAAAATAAAAATCTACATAAAATGTTCTGCATCACAATATTCACAATACAAATCAATAATCTGGAATCAAATTTTTAGTGATAGTGATAGGTTGATACTGCGAGGCTTGTGCACCTAATACAATGACTTTCGAAAGCAGTTCATGGCTACCATGTGGTCCGATTTCATTCTCTAAACAAATTTCAAAACTATATAGGGTGTTCTAATTAAAAAATGTCAATATTTGACATTTACTTAAATTTTTCGACTTTTCAATGAGGCCTTCAGTGCAAAAACGGACTAACCCACATAATTGACAATTCTCAACTAATGACATCAATAGCAAGAATACCTAATAAACTTTGACGCAAAAATGGTCTAGCCCACCTTTATTCTATATTCACTAGATGGAACCACTTGTACCGTTTTTGCATCTCAAGATTTGACATGTTTTGAAGAGCAACAATGGACTAAGGCGGGTTAGTTCATTTTTGCACTTGTGACATGTTATTTTTGGGGTTATGTTTATTAATGGTTACTGCAAGGTTTACTGCCAAAGCGTATTATTAATTTCTGCCTAATTAAGTGATTCAGAACTATTGATAAGTTTGATAAGTCCGTCGAAGAGGAGCTGCAACGTGATTATAAAGGTAAATTTTTGTTTCGTACATGGTATATGGAATATTTCCAAATTATTAGGTTTGCTCGAGCGTGACCAAGAACCTCCTGAATTTGCTGATTCTTGTTCTGAATACATTCCTTCTGGAATAAGCGACTCATCAAGCGAAATGAGTTCGGGTTCGGACACAGAGCCTCCAATGCAAGCCGCCCAAGAAGCAGGTGAAGGTGAAGCTGATAAGCCAAAAGGGAAAAAACGCCTGAAAAAAGAGGAAACATGGAAGAGGAATGTTAGAATTGCATGCACTTGAAAGGTAATGAATATCGTGATGCCAAAGGAAATGTTATACCTCAAAAACGACCAAAAATAGGACCCTGTTCCTGTAATAACAAATGTCACACAAAAATATCACAGGAAAGGCAACTACAAATTTTTAATGAAATCTGCAACCTCGAAACTTACAATATGCAAACATCATATCTGTTTACTATCGTAAAAGTGTGTGATAGACAACGAACTTACACTGCAAATCTAAATGAATCTAGAAGACAGAAAACGCGTGTTTATTGTTTGATAGATGATAATGGAGTTGAGGTCAAGGTGTGCAAGATGTTTTTTCAAAATACATTAAAAGTATCAGCTGGTAGAGTCGATAGAGTTCTTAAACACAAAGGACAGCAGTCTACCCCTCCTTGTAACCGCAGAGGAAAGGCTCCATCAGCAAATAAGACATCGCCGAATAAAATTGCTGAGCTTAAGGCTTTTATCGAAAAATTTCCAAAATATGAAAGCCATTATGCTCTTCACAAATCGAAAAATCGTAAATATCTGGCTCCTGATTTGAACATCACCAAACTCTACTCACTCTATACACAAGAGGTTTCAATAAATCCTGTGTCAAATTGTGTGTTCAGAAAAATTTTCAACGAAGAATTTAATTTGTCTTTCCATCCACCTGTAACAGATTCTTGCAGAAAATGTGATGCATATGAAATTAAAATAAAAGCTGCGGAAATTGAAGCTGATGAGCAAAATCTAAAACAAGAACTTGAATTGCACCAAAGGAAGGCAGCCAGTGCACGTAGTGGTCTTCAAAATGATACTGAATTGGCAAAACGCAACCCTGAAGTAACAGTGATAACCTTCGATCTTATGAAAACCACTACCGACTCCCTTGCTGTCAACAGGCGTTTGTTACTATAAACGACAACTGTGGACATACTGCTTCGGAATCCACAATATGACCAACGACGATGTTTATATGTTTCTTTGGAATGAGTCAATAGCTTCCAGAGGACCCCAAGAAATAGGATCTTGTATCTTGAATTTTATAAAAAAAATTGTAACACCAGAACACCTAATTATGTATTCCGATCAGTGTGGTGGTCAAAACCGAAACATCAAGCTTTCTCTTTTGTGTCTGTTTATTGTTTCTAGTCCTGACTATACAGTTAAAAAAACAGATCATAAATTTTTAGTCAGTGGTCATTCCTATTTGCCATGCGACCAGGATTTTCGGTCTTGTGGAAAAAAAAAGAAACTGTTTTCAAACATTTTCATTCCAGAGCACTGGAATAACGTTATTTTGGCTGCACGCAATAAGAACCCATTCAAAATAAGTTGTATGGATAATAATAATTTTTTTTCAACAAAAAAACTGGAAAATAATATCACAAATAGAAAAATTGACGTGGATAAGTCCAAAGTTCAGTGGCTAAAACTTCAGTGGTTAAGATTTTCTTCTGAAACGCCATTTAAAATCTATTATAAATACTCGAACAATGAAATCAGTAACTTCAGCGAACTTAGCGTAGAAAAACGAAACACCACATTGATCGATAATTTAGATTTACTTTTTCCCAATGGAAACTGTATCAATGTCCTGAAAAAGAAAGACCTGTTGAATTTGTTAGATTATGTACCACCCATTCATCATCCATTTTATCATAACCTCAAGACCAATGCTCAAAACGATGTTGATGAAGTACCTTTAGTAGATTTCTCTAGCGATGAAGATGTTGAATAAATTACTAAACCAAAAATGTTTGCTTTTTAATTTAAAAAATGTGATTCTTACAGGGCCAATCACACAAAACAACAAAATCGTCGATTTAAAAATGGACTAACCCACATCAAAATCAAAAATCGCCATAATTTCGGAAACAAAACAATTCACTATACCCAAAATAATTTGCTTAAAATAGAATTTGTTTCATTTTTGGTTTTTGTAAAATCTTCTCCATAAAAAGTGCCATTTTTTATTTTATCTCAATGTTATCAATTTGGGCTTAGTCCATTTTTGCGCTGAAGGCCTCAAATTTAGTCGGAAAATTCTCAAATTTACAAAAATCATGAGTATTTTCTATTTATCTGATTTTAATATCTTTTCAAATAGACTCTCTTGGTGGGGTACACAAATATACCGGAAAGTTCTGTACGTGTAAAAATTCAAATGCATATTGCGGACATCAAAGAAATCAAACATGTTCTTATAAACATAATATGTTGGTTGAAATACATGGTCGCAAGCTTTATATATGGTGTCACAAGTAGAATAATTCTCATTTTTCTTCTTTGTGGATAACTGTTAATTTTTTCTTGTTATAGATCGTTTCCAAGTACGTCACGAATCTCAGCTGATTCCCCAAAGTGACACATTAAAATCAGTGTGACATATTTGAGAATTTAAGGTTAAAGTTATGCCTGAGTTTGGCTCAATTTAATTTCGAAGTGGAACTGTCAAATTTCCGATTGGCAAATCGAATTTGGCGTGAGCGTGACTTTGACAACCTTGGCCTTCCCACTCTATTACTTATAATGTGTTGGAGAGAGAAAGGAATAAAGTAACAGGACCTTGGAGAATAATTGGGAGTTGGCTTCATTTTTGTATCGTGTCAGGGCCATTCCAGGTCGAATTCATTTCAATGGATATAAACTGATGAACAAATGCACGTACGTAAGTGCGCATGCGTTGTCGGGCTTTGAATGGAAGGTAGAGGTTTTTGCCCAGACGTTTATTCTATATTCTATTCTGACTCAGATCATAATATTATTTCTAAGTCTCAATCTAAGTGTTCTGTGCTTGAGAATGGGGACTTCACTGGTCATTGTCATAACAACGGCAAAAAGGGCAATAGTAAAACCGTAATTTTAATAAATTGTAGTTGATAAAAACATGAGAAAATGAAAATAACATACGGGGTGTGTGTGATTCGGTTTAACGTTCGTGGATTTCTGATTCCCTAGTTACAAAGAGAAAGACAAAGACAAAATATTTATTCGTGTTCTTACAAAAAAGTGTACACAAGTCCAGCAGCATGAGTTTCTAATAAATTACAATATCACTAAAATTATTATCAATATAAGGTAAGGTGGGGTAACCGGACCCAGGGGGTAAGTGGGCCATGGTTTCACTACTTTTCAAGATTGCCTCGTATTACTTTTGAGTGCCCCGGCAACATTGCATGAAACTGTCATCTATCCGCAACAACGAGTTTGATTTAACCTCATTTTTCTCTCATGGCGTAGTGGGAGAGCGTCCAGAAATTTAGTCTGTTTATTTGCTTTTACAACGTGGAATATTACCAAGAGTTTGGACAGTTTATTTGATCACGGTGAGTATTAATGTGTTTATTATGATTTGTACTTAAAAATTAAAAGTTGGATTCTCGATTTTTGGCTATTGGATGCCGCGTGGATTTTTGTGTTTTGTTTTGAGCCGGGTGGCCCAGTTGCCTCCAATATTTTCTACTATTGGGGCAATTGGGCCATCTGTCGGGGGCAACTGGACCTCTAGTGATCCAGCTACCCCAAAGAGCGTCCAGTTACCCCAAGTTATACATTCTACATTATCTATTTTTTGCAGGTGGTTTGGGTAATAATGGTACGAACCTATGTTCGTAAAACCCAAAAAGGTGTGGGTCCTAAATATACATTCGAAGATCTCCAGCGTGCCGTTGACGATGTAAAAAATGGAAATAAGTCAACAAGAGGTGCGGCGATATATTATAGTATACCCAGAAGTACATTAAAACATTATGTACTGGAAACTAGAGAAAAGGGATCAACATCAAAAGATGGCAGAGGGGGCGGCGGTGTAACATCATATTTATCTACAACGGAAGAAGAGGAAATTGCGAATTGTATAAGAGTGATGGAAAGGAATGGATTTGGGTTATCACGTGAAGATGTTATGGACTTAGTAGAAACCTATATCAGACAGAATAACCTACAAACCAGATTTAAAAACCAGCGACCCGGAAAAGACTGGTTCATTTCATTCAAAAAAAAGAAACGATTTTCCATCAAAAAACCCCAAAGTATAGAGTATGTTAGGCGTGATCAAGTGAACCCTTGGGTTATATACGACTTTTTCGACAAATTGGAAGAGATTATAAGAGAGTTAAAGTTAGAAAATAAACCTATGCAGAACTACAACTGCGATGAAACATCATTCTGTCACGACCCGTCAAAAACAAGAATTGTTGGAGCAATTGGAGCACCATGTCAACGACAAACTAGCTCGAGTGGACGAGAGAATACATCAGTATTACTCTGTTGTTCAGCCAATGGAAAAATCTTGCCACTGCTATGCGTATTTAAGGGTAAATACGTCATGGACAACTGGATCAATCAGGAAGAGTCCACACAAACGGGCGTTTCAGTAACTGAGCGAGGTTGGATGGAAACAATATTGTTCTACAACTGGTTCAAAAATGTGTTTTTGGAAAATATTGGAAATGAAAGACCTGTCTTGTTGATATATGATGGTCATGTCACACATATTTCTACCAAATTGATTGAACTAGCCCAGGAAAATCAAGACACCATTATGAAATTGCCACCATACACTACACATGTGTTACAACCATTAGATGTTGCTGTTTTCAAAGGATTAAAGTCTAAATGGGACAAGGAGCTGTGCCGATGGCAGCGTCGAAATCCCAGAAAGAAAATTCCCAAAGCTGAGTTTACATCCATATTGACAAGAATTGTGGGTGAAATACCAGAAGAAAGCGTCGTAAATGGATTTAAGGCAACAGGCATTTATGACTCAGAAAAACAAGGACCAAATAGGGAGGCTATACCTGTTTCAATTTTCAAACCAGAAGATTTGAAACGGTATAGAAATAAAGCAGCTTCGCTAGAAAATATAGATAACGGTGAAAACGAATTACATACATCCAGGGTCACTGTCTCCGATAATATGAAGAACACCGATGAGCTTCCGAGTGAAGATGACAACGAGATAGATGCATCCAGGACCAATATCTTAATTAACATCTACAACACAAATGAGCATTCGGGTAAAGATGACAATGAATTACATACATCCAGGACCAATGACTTAGACAACATGAACAACAAAGATGAGCAGACGAGTAAAAATGAAACCGAATTACATACCTCCAAGGCCAATATCTTGGATAACAGGAACGAAATAGATGAGCAAGAGCAACCGAGTACGTCTAAATCAGTCTTCGATGCTCCAAAAAAAACTTTTGGGGAAGTATTATTAGAAATGTTTAAGAAAGACACAAAAATAAACCCAAATCGTAAACGGAAAAGGGGGGTAACTAATTGCGAAATTATAACTACAGCAAACTATTTAGAAAACAGAAAACGAGAAGAAGAAGAAAAACAACAGAAGTTATTAAAGAAGAAACAAAAGCAGCAAGAAAAACAGGAAAAAATCAAGAAAAAGACAGAAAAGATAGAGGAAACCAATAATTCATCTACTGATGATGATAGTGATTATTCTCTTCATGTAAGTGAAGACAGTGTTAATTTACAATTCTCGGACAAGGAAGAAGAAATAGACGACAGTGTGTTGCATGCTGGAGATTATGGAGTGATCAAAGTTTTCGGGAAGGATAACACTTCTTTCAGACTCTACATTGCAAAAATTCTTAAAGCTGATGATGACGGCTACGAGGTCAATTTCTTAAAGAGGCACGGCCATACTATGAAATTCATCTATACAGATGAAGAATCATACATACGAAAGTCTGACCTAGTTCGTAAACTATCTCAACCTCTAAAAAGTAAGTCAGCACGTTATGCTGACATGGTTTATTTTGCTAGTGATTTAACGGATTTATCAAATCTTATCAATTAATAGGCTTAAGTACATACTCAAGTTATTTTTCTGATGCAGAGACTCTTGTTTATATTTACTTACCTATCTGCTGTACCTATATAACAGAAATTCAGTTCCCTATTTACTTTAAAACGTATATTTTTGAGTTTCGTTTTGGTTTTTTCTCAATAAGTTAGGTAGTGAAACTTTTGTAATCATTTGTAATCAATAAAGAGGTTTTTCCAGAGTATTTTTATCATGGCTATCTCATACAATAGCCCTTAACCTAGTTTGGATGAAATTTCTGCTAGGGATTTATTTTTTTTTTTTAAATGGTAACGTTTTAAAAGAGACCCAGATGCCCCACACAGAACTACACGTATTTGTATTGTGAATAAACACATGTGGTCCAGTTACCCCAATTCGGAGAGGTAACTGGGCCCACTGACATAAAAAAAAATAAATCAAAATTTTAGTAATTTTATTTTCCAAGTCATTGTTTTTACTGGTTGAATACTTTGAGTATATCTTGATTAAGGTCCTTGTATAGTTGGCGGTTCCTCTAAATAAATTACGTTTGTGTATACAAAGTTTAAACCTCTGATCCAAAAGTCGCGTTGTAAAACTATGGCCCATTAACCCCACCTTACCTTATTCACCAACACTAAAAACACTTTTTATCATGAGATATCTCTTTACAGTGTTTCGAAAAACTTTGAGAGGTAGTAATTTAATTTGGAGTGGCAGTTAATTGTAGAACAGAGGTCCATAAAATGAAACCCCCGATTTCATGCGATGGATTCGATGAAAATCAGTATGAATATTATTGATGTTTCTTGTGAAATGAGAGTGTACATCTTCAAAAGTCTTGTAGTTATCAATGTTGGCCCTTACGTGCAATAGACATTGAAATACGTAAAATGAAGGAACAGTCAAGATATTAAGAGCTGAAAAATGCTTCCTGCAGTCGGCCCTATAGTCCAGACCTCGCAGGATCCGTATGGCCTTCCTCTGCAGAGAGAAAACCCGACTTGAATCAGTCGCGTGTCCCCAAATTAAAATACCATATGTAATTCGGGATTGGACACACGCGAAGTAAGCTGATAATGCAACTTTGGGAGACACACTTTGAACCAAGCTTCGAAGTGCGAAGACCCCAGACGCAATCTTAGGACACAGATAATCAATATGTGCATCCCATAAAAGTTTTGAGTCGATTTTTATTCCTAGGAAGGTAACTGGTTTATTTTCAAACTTAGGCAAGTCGACGTTTCGAGTGGATATGTAAAGTTTTTGATTTTTATCAGCATTCATGTGGAGTTGGTTTGAGTGAAACCAATCTGCAATCCTTGCCTGTGTCTTCTGTAAACTTTTCTGTAAATCTTCAATTTCATAGGCTTTTTTTATAAATGTTGTGTCGTCTGCGAAAAGAATGAGATCAGCTCCGGGGTCACTGTTGCCAAGGTCTTTGATATAGATCAAAAATAGCAGTGGTCCCAGCACAGATCCTTGGGGCACCCCGTACTTCAATTGAGCAAAGTCGGACTGTGAGCCCTTGGAGCTTACTACTTGAGATCTGCCCGTCAGATAAGATTCTATCAATTTTATGCTTGCCTTTGAGAATTTATAATAGTTTAGTTTCATGGCAAGTACTCCAAAGGAGACACAATCAAAAGCTTTGCTTAAATCGCAAAATGTGGCCCCAGTGAATTCTCCCTTTTTGAGACCATCATTTACTATTTCTATGAGCTGATTAATTGCCATTGTAGTTGATTTTGCTTTCCTGAAACCAAACTGCTTAGCACTGAAGAGGCCATTTGATTCAAAATAGTTAGTAATTCTAGATTTTAAAGCCTTTTCAAATATTTTCGAGAATATGGGAACTAGTGATATGGGTCGATAGTTCGTTAAATCATTGGAAGGGCCTTTTTTATACACAGGTACCACTCTAGAAACTTTAAGCACGCCAGGATACACTGCGTCCTTCAAACACATGTTAAGAAGCTTAACCAATGGGTAGATAATGATATTCACTATACACTTGATGAGCTGTACATTCATACCATAGTAGTCTCGACTATTTTTGTTTTTCAACGATTTAATTATATCACGGATCTCGATGATTGATATTTCATCAAACCCAAATTCAATTGATGGAAAATCTATACGAGATGTGTATTGAGTGATATACTCCTCTGCTGTTCCCTGGGAGGGTGGTAAACCGTTTATAATTCTAGATGGTATTTCAGAAAAAAATGTATTGAAGTCATCAAGTGAAAAATCATTGACAGACCATTCCTTTCCCTTTAAAATGTTGGAGTTTGCACGGACCACACCCCAAATAGCTTTTGGGTTGTAGTTATGGTTTTTAAGATGAGTATCATAGGCATCTGCCTTAGCTTTCCTCAAATTATCACGGTAAGAAACCCGTAGTTTCTTTTTTAGGCTTTTGAGGAAAGCACAATCTCGTTGTTTGGCTAATTCTGACACAAAATTCAACAGCTCTCTTTCATTTCTCAGATAATCAGTATACCAATTAAGGTTGAACCCTTTTTTTTTTCTTTTTAGTCGGTTCAAAGGTGGGAAAGGCTATATTGATGTTATTTTGAATAAAGATAACAAAAAGTTGTACCTTTTCCTCTGTAGACATTTCATTAGAGTTTATAAAATCTCAGTTGATCTTCTCTACAAGATTGTGAAAATCACACATTCCCTTCCGAGTATATGGTTGTATTTTCTCCTCCACTGAACCCTCCTTCAACAGTGTACTACAAGGAAATTCTGCAACTACGGCTAGATGATCTGAAATATTTAAGTCAAATGTATAGGTTTCAGGAAAAGGTATATTTGTAAAAATGTTGTCGATGCACGAGTTGCCGTGGGTTGGAGAAAAAATTGTCTGGGAAAGGTCATAAGTTTTAACCAGATCTAGGAAGCAACGAGTTTTATTGTTATGGAGCAAAAAATTAATATTGAAATCTCCATTGACAATAGTGTTATATTTGAGATTGCCTAAGATCTGAAGTATATTTTCAAGTATTGTAATGAATTGGTTGAAGTCACCAGTTGGTGGCCTATAAACAGTTAAAACAACAAGTTTCAATTTATCAGATTGTACAGCGCTCATTTCACAGTGCATTTCTACGGATCGATTACAAATATCTTGTCGGGGGTTGAATTTATTCAACGTTTTATCATTTACTAAGATTGCCACACCTCCATGAATGTGAGTACATCTACAAAAGTGTGAAAGACAAGTATAATTTTGCAGTTTGAGAGAACTTATTCCATGTTTTTTTAACCAGGTTTCAGTGATACATATCAAATTAGATTCAAAGTTTAGAGAGTCTATTTCCAAGAGCTTATTTCTAATACATTGGACGTTTAAATGCATCACTGTAAGAATATCTGTCTTTTTTGCACTACAAGGGTAGTTGCCACTAAAATATTTGTTAGAAACCTGTTCAACATGCCCTATGCTAAAAAATCACCAGCTCCAGAGTTTAGAAATGCCTTATGTTTGGTGAAGTCAAATCTTTTTACTCCAACAAATTGCGGCCAGGAGTTGGGATCGTACATTTCATCCTTTTTTTCCAGTGGTGCAGTGACAACAAAACATTTTAGTTTTTAGGGATCACTAGGCAACTCCCTAACTTGGATGGAAAGTTGCTCGTATCCTGGTTTTTTCTTTAGGTAATCAATAATAATACTTCCAGTGCATTCTCTTTTCACTCTGTACACATAAAGCCATACCTTGCGATCACCCCCCGTAAACAGATTATCCGTTGGAGTCTGGGCATTGCCGAGCCTTTTCCTAAATTTACGCCTGGGTTGAACAAAACCATCATCCAATTCTTCTCCAGATTTGGAAACATCCGTTTTACGCACAAATACATTGTTTTTCTTTACACTTTCTCGCCTATTTTGATTGTCATGACCAGCTGACGCTGACGGAGTGAGGTGAGACGCGGTTGTCAAATCGCTGGGTGGACGTGGACGTGGAGATTGCTGCCGTACACGAGCACTCTGCTTACCATTACCGTAGCCACTGACATGAACTTCGGGTATGATTGGGGCCCCCTTTGTTGCTTCGGAATAACCATTTGCCGGATTTAATATCGTCTCAGATCCAGATGGGTTGTAATTACAGCCAGAAAAACCATTTGATCTTGTTCGATTATCAGATTCCGGTACACGTTGACGACCTTCATGTTGACCTTTGCCTTTATTTATATTGCTGTTGTATATGTTATTTTCCATAAGTGTGATTTTATCACACAATAACATATTATTTTGTTTTAGTATATTGTTCTTATCACTTACTTCTTCTAATAATCTTTTCAGATATTCGATTTCGGTTTGCATTTTGGAGTTATCTTGATCCCGTGCTGTGAGCCTGTTGTTTTTTGCATCGCAGCATTCGATCCTTGTATCGTCGATCTTCTTTTTTATTCTGCCTAATTTCGCACATTTGTTGTGATAGATGGAGAAACAGTTAATGCATACACACACACCACAATTTTTGTTAACACAACACTTGAAACCGGATTTTTTCCCGTCAGTTAAGGATTCGTCATCCGACGATGCCGCCATGTTGTACGGCGCAACCTCTACATATCAATTCACCTTGACACGTACCTACCCTCTATAACGAAACGTATATTTTTTTAGAAAACTTGGAAGGTGCAATCATTGGACCGGACGAGGGTAGGAAATCAGTTCTCGAGTCGACTGATGAAATAATCGTTGTTATTGTTACTTCTCAGATATTGACAACAAGAATGATACTGACATGTGCCTCATCTGCGTAACAAGGAAGTTGCGCTTTATAATGCGGCCATGTGGGCATAGAACCTGCGGCTATTGCGCCGTCAGGTCCTACAATCCGGCAAGCGTGGAAAGCAGATGCCCAGATTGTCGAACGAGGGTGTTTGATCCTCCGATGAGGTACTTTTAAGGTGAGATATCGCTACTTGACTTCCATCGACATCACCTCTTCAATGTCTTCCAGGTTGTCAAACAATTTGGGCCCGTCCACCTCCACCACCGCCAATTATAGACCTCATCACCGGACATAAAACAATATAGAAGGATCACTTCGCTAAGCGTGTGAAAGTCACCAAATATCCGCCGACGTTCTTAACACATGCCCCGCGTCCGCTCTGCTGCATACAGCGGTATCGGAAATATTCAACGACCTACGTACAAGTTTGCGATCTCAGCGACAAGGATGTTTAATCATACTCTGTCACTCTTGTAAGTCTCGTATCAAACACATTTTCGCGAATTTCGCTACAAAAACGATTAGCAATCGGCCGATTTTCATTTAATGACCCTAGTTCAATGTGCCGTGCCGTAGTGATCCTTCTATATTCTTTTATGTTCGGTAACCACGGTGTCCTCCAGGACAAACACCAGGTCCGTACCAATAAACATTTGTGTCTATACAGTGAAGACGCGTGCGTAGGGTGGAACAAATTCATTCAAAATTCAGGGGGTTGTTTTGTGAAAAAAGGCTCGGACACGTCGATGATTATTTTTGACTGCGGTTTTTTCGATGAATATTTTATGTATACAGGGTGGACCAAAAATAAGTTACGACCATCAACTTCATTTTTTTCAAATAGAAACCCCCATTTTTAATTTCAGTAATAAAAATTAACGCATGAATGAAATACACTTTTCCGCCTTCGCAAAATGTATAATAGGTTGAAAAACGATATAATATACAACTTGGCAAGGATGCGCACAGATGACGCTACGTATCGATTATTCTTGTCCGAAGCCACTTTTACGTCGTTTGTCGTTTATGTTTGTCAACATCATCAGCTGATGATCATTAGATTTCAGTGTTCGTTTTGAAAAATAGTTATTATATCATGATATTTTCAGTTATTGTTGACCAGTTGTTCTGCTTGGCAAATAGTCGTTTGTGTTTCTGATTGTAAATGGCCCGTGAAGGATTTGTCAGGCTGTGATTATTGTTACATGAATATTAAAATATGAAATTTTCATCAATAGTAAAAGTGTTTTTAAGAGCTGTCAAAGCCAGGGAAATTTCCACTTATTAATCTTTCAGTCACGTGATTATGGATAGGGTGATTTCCGATAAAATTAGGTCGTTGCTATAGCAACATGTTAAAATGCAAGCGTATGATTGACTAGAACTGACTGGTATGAAATTTTCATCAAAATAACGAACACGAAAATGAAAATCGACGTGTTCAAGCGTTGTTCCACAAAACAAACTCCTGAATTTTAAATGAATTTGTTGGTACTTACGCGTCCTCAATAACACTGATCAACACACAATTCGAGCCAATTTTTAGTAATTTTGTTGTGATGATCACGAATATGAAGTCCGTTTTGGTGGATTGGCTCTAGTTTTGGAGATAACTGGGTAACTATCATGAAACAAGTGAAAAAAACCATTAGAACAATGGTTCTGATAAACATGTTCACTATAGTAAAGGCAATGTAATCTCAACGTATAAAACTTGACGCTTAGCACTTGTATAGCCGGTGTACTGAACTAACTTTCAAGACAAGTAGACAAATCTGAATAGCCAACACAGTCACGTGAAAAAAAAAGTGAACAGCACAAGAATAGTCGAAAAATATAGAGTTTTGGCACTTATATTTTTTCAAAATTCCAAAAAAATTGATGGTATAGATTAACTCACAAACTAGAGCCAATATTTGAGAAACCCACTTTTATTTATGAATTTGGTAGACCTCAAAATCACCGGAATTAGATTAAAAATACGTAGCAACAAAAATATTGCAAAATTTTGTTGACTTGTGTAATGTAGTATATTGACTGTTACTACTACTAACCGTTATAACACCTATATTATAGAACCTCTAGTCATATAATATTTAGTAACGGAAATAGTTACTTATCGTAAGATATTCAAATCTCTCAATCTTTCATCCGACCATCCTAAAAAAGACAAGTGTTCAATCTGCATGTCGTACAGAAAAGGCGATGCAGAAAAGAAAAAGAAGCTTGAGAATGCTTTTTCTAAACATTCAGCTGAAAAGAATGCAGTAAGGAAGATGGAGGCAAAATGCAAAGAAGTGTCAAAAACGTATCCTGATATTCTAGCTAGCGCAGTTTTTGATCTTCAACAGGTGATTCAACTTCCCATTAGCAACGAAAGTGCGGTTTTCTAACGGCGTCGTTTATCAGCATTTAATTTCACCATTTAAAATATCGGGGATAAAGACTGTATGTGCTTTCTATGGGATGAAACTATCAGTAAACGCGGTGCAAATGGAATTTCGACCTGTCTAGCCAGATATCTTCGTAAATTAGATGACCGTGGACTTAGCGAGGTACACCTTTTTTCAGATGGTTGCGGCGGCCAAAACCGCAACACCATTGTTTTCACTATGCTGTTACATACAGTTTCAAATGCAAAAAATATTAGTAAAATGCATTTAGGTATATTTTTTCGAAACTAACCACGGCCAAAACGAGGGTGATTCGGCCCATAGCTCCATATCAACAGCCATGTCTTTGGCCGGCGACGTCTTTGTATCTTCTCAGCTGCCACCGGTCCTAAAACTAGCTTGACGTCATTTACCATACACCGTAATACAAATGGATGCAAGTGATTTTTATGACTTCAAATCCCTCTCCGAAAAAAATCTTATAAAGTCTGTTAGAAAATTCAAAACAGGCGAGGATGTGGACTGGACGGAAGTGAAGGAGGTTATGGTAGACAAGGACAATATTGCACAAGTTCAAGTAAAGAAGAGCCACCTTGCCGGTAACTATGTAGTACTGCCACTTAAAAGAAATACGCTTGAAGTTGTAAAAGATCCAATTTTTCAAAATTATTTCAAAAATCTTCCACATGAATGAAAGCTTATTTTGTTTATTTGAAATAAACTGACTAACAGGCGAACCTCTATTTGGTACTATTATAGCGGCGATAATTCGTAAGTATTCAAATTCTATTAACGTATTTAGTAAGCATGTGTCCTACGAAACACCATATATAGTAAAATAATTAATAAACTATTTATAAAATTATCATGTTCCAAATAGGACCTATTTTCTTTAAAACGCTCTCCTGTGAAATTAACATAATGGCGCTTTCGCCCCTTTGTTTTGTCAGCGACGATATTATTGAATATTCCAATTCCTTCTTCAATTTTGAGCAAAAATTGTGATACACATAATGTTTCTAAATTTAGCCGTTTTCGAATTATTTGAAATAACTGATTTTCAGTGTAGCTAGTTAGGCCCAATATACTTGGTCAAAAAGGTCGAACACACATGATTTTGTGTTTTCGTCGTAGACACGAAAAGCTAAACACAGTTGGCTAAATAGTGCGGCGTATAAAGACACCAGTGTTTGTGTGTTTGTGAGTGTGACTCATCAACGATGAAATATGAACGATACCGAGCGTTGGACGAAAACTTCGGCTTCTTTGACTTGCAGGAATATTCAGATAGATGTAGATCATGCGATTATACACATGTTTTTGGATTATGAGGTATGTGTAAATATTTTTGGTTGTTAGATCTTCATGTGTTTCACACTATATGTTGGTTTTATAGTGCAGTGATGGATCTCGATGATAGTGGGTCGCTGGAGGATTTGGTAGCTGCTGTCTGCGGGTATCGATATAGAACGCGCAAAGGACTCCGAGGTGCTAATGCTACATACTCTCAACGAACTGAAGAAGTACCGCGTAGACGTCGTGTCCGATAGCAGTGACGTCCCGACGGCCCGGTCCCGGAGAATATGTCGTTAACGCAGTAAGTTGCAAGTCTCAATTGTGGAGCTGATCATGATAAAACGTCCCGGGAGTAGCCTATCGCTTCACCCATCGAACGCGAGTGCAATTATGGATATTGGGAACGGCAAGTACCACCCGCTGCTGTGATATTTTTTTTACAGTACATGGTCGACGATCAAACGCCGATGGAGTTCACAAGTACCGCCATAGGATCACAATTATTTATATGCGTGTTCTCCTAAGGAAAAGCGTTGAAAACGACGACGGACAAAAAAAAACCATTACAGAGATATCTCTATGACGAGTGTGTAGTTTTTGACGATTTGCTACGCGGCAAATTTAATTTTAACATAAAATACCGGACGACCGAGATGTCCTTTAACAGCTTCATTGTACTGCAAATTGGCGTTGCACGGTTCGATTTTCAACAGGCACCGTCCCTTGACGACATTTATACATTCCATAAAGCGACATTCCGTTATAATGTCGTTTTCAGCATACTTGCAGTAGAGTGCGCGTACAAGGAAACTCCGAATGTGCACCGCAGGTGACATCCGCAGGATAAATTCGGCAGGGCAGAGACGGGTTCGTTAGCCATGTGGCAAAACGGCAATAAGATATGTCTGTGGATATGGCTTTTCGGTCCAGTGTAGACCCACGCGCTAATTACGAAATGTGTGTAATGCTTAGTCGCGAAGTTGTTTTTTTGTATTTGATTCAATCGTCAATGCGTCGAATATTCGGGATATTCCCCCGCACTGCTACGTCGAGCCAATACATTCGGCGACATCAGATGAAGTAGACACGGTCGAAGTATTTTTTCTTCACGTGAACGCAACAGTCCAATCGTTTTATATGAATTGTGAGAAGCGTCTGGTGAATACTGTAGCATCAATGCTAATTCTATATGATCTACATTTTTCTTTGGGTGAACACGTTGCCACGCTCTTTGTTACTCTTAAGAGTAATGAAAAAAAAGAATGAGGTAACAAAGGATAGAGAAAGTTACTTGATTTCTGGAATGAGAGGGTGGTTTACTGCGTGAGCAAATTAGGCCCTAGCTCAATGCCGGAGAGGATAGTAGGTTAAGCGCCACCGACTCAAGACTAAATAAGTCGGAATTCTCTCGATGTTCCGGGCACCTTCCCATTCACAAAAATTATCAAAAGAAAAAAAAAAGTTTTAAAACAATGAGGGTACATATAACCAAATCAAAATACTAGAAGTTCAATGGATAAAAATCTATTTCTTTATCCCTAAAGTAAAGTCCCTGAGTGATCACTCTTTTAAACAAAAATAGATTAAAATAAAAATCTTAGATCTAACAACGATACCAATAAGTCAATCACGGTCACACAGCCTTCCTTCAGTGGAAAGTGGCTGAACAACGATGTCGTAGCAGTCTCAGCTCTTGTCGGGCTGCTAATCAGACCAACAAGCTATCCGCGTGAGTTCTGCAGGGTTTCTGGGTTTGGAGACACGGTGGTGTTTTCCCTGTGTTTCGCTCTGGTGGTCCTGTTCAAACTGCGTGGTAATGTATTAGAACTGGTAGGTTGCAGTCCACCCTTGCGTTTCCAACAGAATCAGCAATTTCTTGAATAAAATAGGCCGCAGGTCACCTTTGCCTTTCCAACGGTCGTGAAACCAAAATATCCGTATAAAACGGTTATTGCATCGCCAACAAGGTAGGTAGGTACACAAAGCACACAAAACTCAACACGATGCAATATATCAAAGTGGATTAATTTCCCAAAAATCCTTAGATAGGTTTATAATGCTCAGGAAACATCCAAGCTTCACAAAGACTCGTTGGAAAGTAAACCGAAAATCATGGTCAAATTCTCATGACAGAAAGAGGTTAGGACCAGTACCAGAAAAGCAGAAAAGGTAAAAAAGCAACAAGAACACCGGCAACATCGTAAAGGGCTGGAGGTAGATTGCACAAACAATCCTCCACTAATCAAGAAAACACGGACAGAACCAAGGAAAGTGACTTCATTCTCACTAACAGTCCTCAATCGAAAAAAAGAACGACATACGTGCCATAGATTCGGAGATCGACAGTGAAAATACACCCATCACGTAATCTAAAATTACGTTTGGCAACGGTGTCACATCGCAGAACAAAACTCCATAACCTCAAATCAACAGCTGACCTCCAGGGACTTGGTTTAAAAACATAAACAAACGTAATTTCTCTTAAAAAGAACTGTTTTCCCCACAAAACAACATAAGAACAGTGACTGAAATGGCACCCGAGTTATTTAGAACCGTTGGCATGTCCTGAAAGTGTGTGTGTAAATACAGGGCCATTTCTTGCCAGTCAAACTCATAACAGGGATAGATGATGTTTCAAGAAAAGTTATTAGGAGGAGAGTTACTATTACGATGTGTGGCGACCAAGTAAGTAGCAGTCACTCTTCATACTGCCTGAGTTTATAAAAAGTGCAACAACCTGATAGGTACGGTGGAACTAAAATCACCCAATCTCAAACATAATGGAACAGAAATACGTAGAGTCAAAAACGGCCCGTGACAACACCCCCTCTCCTAAGAAAGGAGATATTCTTCACAGAGGAAATCGACAAGAATCAAAACTAAGTCAGCACTAAAGATGAGATTAAGGGAATGAAATGAAGAAATTGATATGACGAATAAGACAAAAGCAATACGACTAAAACTATTGAACCACCAAAAGTTAATGAAAATGAAGGTTAAGAAAAGTTTAAAGATAGTAGATGATGAAGACTAAGAAACCCCCCTACTGTCCAAGGACAACACCAAAAAAAAAACAACGAGCCTCACTAATTCAGACTCACCAGACCCGAAGAACCACATGATCCAACTTTTGCAGAGTGAAATTCCGTAGGTGTTTTGTGGAATTCCTAACCGGCATTGCGTAACCTCAATGAGACTGGGGAGACCTCGTATACCAGCCCAAGCGCATCCACTAAAGTCTGACCAATCCAAACCAGCAAAGAGTGAGTAGACTGAGGGTATGTAGTATAGGACAGAAGACTATACCAACTCTTCCCCTTTCACCCCTTAAACTCACCAAACTACAGGGAATGAGCTTAACCGAACTCATTAACCGGGTTGTACTATAGCGTACTACGCTTATAAGTGTTCCAAGTAGAAAACACCAGGTGGCCTCAAGAAAATGACGGGTTGTAAATTCCACATGGAATAAACAAAATGAATTCAAACAAAGAGAACCACCGCAAGAAAACCAGCGCTGACGGCCTCTGGGATTCAGCACTTAGAGGGCTCCTACCTCATCCAGCACCCGGAGTATGGGTATTCTGCACATCCCCCCAAACAGGGTCCATAGCCTTGCCGAAGTAGAGGGAAGAGAAACACAAGAATAACCAAGAAAATTACCAGATACGGGGCTGAGATGAAACGCAGTAGCTATGCCTCGTGGAGTCCATGTCGTGGAGGAGCTTCAAACGGTTCAATACCCCTAACCCACACCACTAGGAGTACCACCCCAGCGATAGCCTCCCAACGCCCATCCTCCCGCATCTGATAAGCAAAAGACACTCTTGATACCACCAAAAAGTGCAAGAAAACACGTCGGAATAACCGTCATAAACCAAAAAGTCATAATCGGGAAAATAACCGCGTTGGTTAAAAGTCAAAATCGGTAAAATAATAGATATAGGAATATATCCAACTGATGTGAGAAAAATATGAAATAATGTGATTTCAGACAGTCAGACAATCCAAAGTAAAAGACGCAAAATCAAGGTAAGGTAAGATACAAGGTAAACCAAGGTACAAGGTAAGCCAATAAAACTATTTAACTGTCTGAAAATCACAAAAGGGAAGAAGAAAGTTACTGGAAATTGGAGAAAAAGTTACTGAAAATGAGAAGTTACTGGAAATTTTTAAAAAATGTTATTGAAAATTTTAAAGAAAAGTTACTGAAAACGAGAAAAATGTGACTGAAGGTCCAACAACGAAGAAGAACTGAAGGTTTCGACCTCGTTACCCACTTTGTGGACTTTTACCACAGCCAGGTGTCTGCACAGAACTATTCTTATCCAGCAAGTACCCATTTAACTAGCCAGTTTCGCGCCAAGCCAGAAAAATAGACACTTTACTAGTTGCCCGCTCTGTAGAGCGTAAAAAAAAAGAAAAGAAAATCAACGTATAGTTGGATCTCCAATATCAACCCCAGGATCAAAAGACGAATGATCACAGTGAGGTTTCAGCTCCTGAACATGCCAGATACCCTTCGACTTGCCAGAATCATCCTCAAGCTCATATGACCAATTTCCACACTTCCGCCTGATGATGAATGGACCAAGATAGGTTGGTGCCAGCTTGGCAGTGTAGTGGTTAGCGGCATCAGACAGAACTTTGTTTTTACGCCAGACTTTGTCACCTGGTTTGATAACAAGGGGTCGACGACGTAGATTGTAACGTTGGTCGTTCTGAGTTCTCGTGGATTTTATTCTTGCCTGGACCTTCTGATACAACTTCACAAACCCAACTTGACGGTTCTTCACGTACTGGTCTATATCAACTGGTTGAGAGGGAAGTTTGGCTCGATGATCGCTGCCATAAAGTTTATGTTCCCTGCCATACAGGATAAAATATGGACTATGTTTAGTTGTCTCGCTAGATGACGTTCTGATGGCACATCCAATCTGACTGAGATTTTCATCCCACGTTCGATGATTGTCCTGGCTAACATATGTCCGTAACATGGTCTTGATTATACGGTTGTGGCGCTCGGTTGGATTGGCTGGAGGGTTGTAATTTGATGTGTAGAAAATTCTGGAATTATGGCGTCGGCACAAAAGTTGAAATTCCTCAGAATTCATCTGAACTCCATTATCACAAGTGAGGTACATGGGTGTACCATATAGCAGGAAAAAGTTCTCGACAACTTCAACAAGAGACTTGGCTTTAGCTGATCTACACGGGAACATGAATGCGGCTTCACTGAAGTAATCCGATATAACTAAAATGTAACAATAGCCCTTCTAAGAACAAGGTAGTGGTCCAATATAATCCAAACTGATGGCTTGAAATGGTGCTGTGATGTCCGGTCTATCACCCATCAAACCAGCTGGGGCTTTCTGCTCGACTTTGTTCTGAGCACAGGATTTGCAAGCTTTCACGTATCTCACAACATCAGCTTTCATCTTTGGCCAGTAGTAACTTTGCATGAGTTTTCCGAAAGTTTTGTAAATTCCCACATGTCCTGAAGTTGGAATGTCATGACAACGTTGCAGAATACTTTTTCGTTGGTCCTTGGGAACTACAAGTTTCCAGTCATCAGATGGAGTTGACAGTTCTGGGATTGATGGCTTGATGAACTTATACAGGTTGCCATTATTTGCACGCCAAAGAGGGAATTTCAAAGGGTTTTTCTCAATCTTCGGGACCATTTTTAGAAACCATTTGTCAGAAGTTCTAGGAAAAACTGATGGTGGATCCAAATTGCAAACAGAGTCAATAGCCACTGGTACGGCTCGAGACAGGAAATCAGGAACTATATGGTCTTTGCCTTTTCGATGTATAAGCTCAACGTTGAATTGTTGAAGACGTAGTTGCCAGCGTGCCGGTCGTCCTTGGAGGTCCTTCAATCGGTGAAGCCATAATAACGAAGCGTGATCAGTAATAACAGTAAAGTGAACATGATCTAGGTAATGACGTAACTTCTCGACAGACCAAATAACGGCTAGGCACTCCTTCTCTGTGACTGTGAGCTTCATTTCATGTCTGGGTAATGATCTAGACAAATAACAGCTTACTTTTTCGCCCTCCTCGTACTGCTGAGTTAGAACAGCTCCTAATCCATAATGGTAGGCATCAGTTTGCAAGCAAAACGGCTTTTCAAAGTCAGGGGCAGTTAGAATTGGTGCAGTGACTAGACATTCCTTTAATAGTGTAAAAGACTGCTGACATTCAGGTGTCCAAATAAATTTGACGTTCTTTTTTGTCAGGTTAAGAATTTGTGCTAGGACAGAAGAAAAGTCTGGGACAAAACGGCGATACCAGGAGGCAGTACCTACAAATCTACGAATTTCCTGGATGTTTTTCGGAGGTGGTATGTTTACTATAGCCTCGACCTTTTCGGGATCGGGACGTAGACCTTTTTTGTCGACCAGGTAGCCTAGGTACTTCAGTTCCGGCTTGCAGAAATGACACTTCTCTATAGAGACTATTAAACCAGCCTGACGTAAACGATCAACAACAATTTCCACGAGAAGAAAATGTTCGTCGAACGTCTCACTTATCAGTATAACATCGTCCAGATAGCACATAACATAGAGCTCCAATTCAGGTCCAAGGATTGTGTCAACGATTCGCTGCCAAGTTCCAGGTGCATTGGATAAACCAAAGGGCATGCGGCAAAAACGAAAGAGGCCTCTACCAGGGACGGTGAATGCGGTGTATTTCCTGGATGCTTTGATCAAAGGCACCTGCCAGAACGCGGACTTGATGTCGATGCAACTGATATATCGAGTGTTTCTCAGCTGATCCAAAATATTAGAGATGTATGGAATGGGATATGCACCTTTCTTAGTGTGCTTATTGAGTTGTCTAAAATCGATACAAAATCTGAACGATTTGTCCTTCTTACGAGCGAGGTAAACTGGACTCGACCATGGACTGGAAGATCGCTCGATCACTCCTAATTTCAACATATTCTCCACCTCATCATCAATAAATTTCTGCTTAAATGGGGAGACAGGGTAGTATCTTTGTTTGATGGGTCTTGTTTCAGGTTCTAAGACGATTTCATGTTCTGCTACCTTGCAGCAACCAAGTCCGGTACCCATCTCTGTAGTTTTAAGTTCAACCAATGCACCCAAAGCTTCTCTCTCTGAGGGAGTCAAGTTGTCAAAGTCCTGTATAGAAGATATTTCCAATTCTTCACCAGCCTGTTCCGAAAAATGCCAGACGTCCTGCCTAAGGTCGGAGATGATTTTCATGGTCTTCCAAAAGTCTATTCCCAGTATGATCTTGTGTGAAAGTTCAGGGAGCACTACAACATCAATGATGTGGGTCTTGTCCATCAAGGTTATGGGTGTCTGAATATACCCTATACTGGTACAAGTTTGATCATTAGCTACAGTACAATTATTTTGTTGTTTTATCAGTTTCAATCCCAAACTTTTAAGAATCTCAAAGCCAGGTAATCCAACAAGAGTACGGCTAGCACCAGAGTCCAACAAGCCTAACATAGGCTAGCCTAGTATTTTTATGTCGAGATATGGTCGTTGGTCACCATGTGCATGTGAAACTATGTAGTCTAGGAGGTATTGGTTCTTCACATCTTCAGAGTTGTTGCTGTTGTTGGTCGTCAAGATACTTGAGGTGGTAGTCGCACGACCTATCGATTCTCACGGGGAGCATTTCCCGAACTGTTACACTTTGGACAGCTTCTAACGGTGACATTGGGGTTTCCACATCGATAGCAATGGGTTTTTCTTGGATTGGAACACTCTCGATTCAGATGTCCAGTATTTTTACAGTTCCAACAAACCAAACTGGATTGTTGTGATCTCTGAGGTCCATTTCCAGATGTTGAAGGGGATGAATAGTTCACTCTATCCAAATCAAAGTCTTGATGTTGGTTGACACCCACAAAAGCAAAATCTGGCTCCACAAACTGCTGACGTTTTCGAGAAGGTGGCACATAATGCTCAGCTCTATACTTTTTCGTTTCCAGTTTCAGGCACTCCTGCTCCAATTCTTCGATGGATTCCACTACGGGAAGTTGGGTAGTGTAAAATGGAGATAGGTTCCGGGTCAAAATGTCCAATTGAGTGTCTGCAGATAATTCGCCATAACGCCTAAACAGTGCTTGCATACAGGAGAGATAGTCAACGATGCTCTCTGATGTGTCTTGCGTTCTTTCCAAAATTTCTTTAAATAGCCTGGATCGATAATCTGGTGGTTCAAAATGTCTACGAAGTAAGTCACACAAAGTCTGCCAATTATGAAATCTGTCATAATCTGCCCTGTACCGATTTAACGCTTTTCCGGAAAACAAGTCGATAGCACACTCAAAAAGTTGGTGTTTACGAACTCTACGAGACCTACTCAATTTGGTCACTCGTTCTAGAAAATTATGAACTGACAACTTCGAATCTCCGGAAAATTTGAGGTTCCATTTGTCCAAATTAGGTGGTTTCGAGTCATGATGGACGATAGTTCGTGGTGTGTCTCTGTTGGATGAGGTAGATGCTTTGAGATCATCAGGTTCCAGGAAACGGCTGATTTCAGGATCACCCTTCGCGGCTGTCTCCAATGAATCCAATGCGGCCAAAACATCGACCAGTAACTCAGTCCACTCCGTTCGTTCGTCAGGGGACATTATCTCATCAGGGATTCGCCTAACACGGTCGAGCAAGTGAACCAACCTGGATTGGGTATTTAGGTATTTATTTTGATAGCCTGATATGGTAGGGATTGTGTCGATATCCTTATCCAGAAATGTCCTGATCTGCAACTTTTCATCCGCAAACTTGAATGGATATGGAGGTGGTACGTGTGATTTGTACTTTTCGAGTCTGAGGAGGGGAAGAAGATTTTTTCTCATTTGGTCGACGGTCTTTTTGTCACCAACCTGAACACCCCGAAGAACAATCTCATAAGACAACATTTCCTTTTTGAGATACAAAATATCCATTTTGTAATCCATCGTGACGACAAACTAGAAACAGAAACAACAAAGGAAGAGAAGAAAAATTGGCAAGTCAAGAAAACAGAGAAAGAAGATAATTTACCAGGGTTGAATTTCTAAGAAAATTAAAGTGATAATAAACTAGTCAATTGTGGGCAAGTCAGTGATCAAGAGTAATAATGGCAGGGTAAAAATCAATAATTCGATAAAGTTAGAGCAATAATCAATAAATCAATGAGGTAGCGCAAATATACAATAAATAAATCGAGCAATAAATAAGTTCAGAAAAAAAATATATCGCCCTGAAAGAGAAGTTATAAATTTGGCTCTATGTACCGCAAAGCTTTTCAGAAAATGACAGTGAAATTTTCGCCTGCTAGTTTTTGAAAGCAGGACCCACATTGGGCGCCAAAAATTTGCCAAACTCTTTGTTACTCTTAAGAGTAAAGAAAAAAAAAGAATGAGGTAACAAAGGATAGAGAAAGTTACTTGACTTCTGGAATGAGAGGGTGGTTTACTGCGTGAGCAAATTAGGCCCTAGCTCAATGCCGGAGAGGCTGTTAGGTAAAGCACCACCGACTCAATACTGAATAAGTCGGAATTCTCCCGATGTTCCGGGCACCTTCCCATTCACAGAAATTATCAAAAGGAAAAAAAAAAGAAGTTTTAAAACAACAATGAGGGTACATATAACCAAATCAAAATACTAGAAGATAAAAATCTATTTCTTTATCCCTAATCCCTAAAGTAAAGTCCCTAAGATATCACTCTTTTAAACAAAAATAGATAATAAAATCTTGAATCTAATAACGATACCAATAAGTCAATCACGGTCACACAGCCTTCCTTCAGTGGAAAGTGGCTGAACAATGATGTCGTAGCAGTCTCAGCTCTTGTCGGGCTGCTAATCAGACCAACAAGCTATCCGCCTGAGTTCTGCAGGGTTTCTGGGTTTCAAGACACGGTGGTGTTTTCCCTGTGTTTCGCTCTGTGTTTAGAACTGGTAGGTTGCAGTCCACCCTTGCGTTTCCAACAGAATCAGAAATTTCTTGAATAAAATAGGCCGCAGGTCATCTTTGCCTTTCCAACGGTCGTGAAACCAAAATATCCGTATAAAACGGTTATTGCATCGCCAACAAGGTAGGTAGGTACACAAAGCACACAAAACTCAACACGATGCAATATATCAAAGTGGATCAATTTCCCAAAAATCCCTAGATATGTTTATAATGCTTAGGAAACATCCAAGCATCACAAAGACTCGTTGGAAAGTAAACCGAAAATCATGGTCAAATTCTCATGACAGAAAGAGGTTAGGACCAGTACCAGAAAAGCAGAAAAGGTAAAATAGCAACAAGAACACCGGCAACATCGTGAAGGGCTGGAGGTAGATTGCACAAACAATCCTCCACTAATCAAGAAAACACGGACAGAACCAAGGAAAGTGACTTCATTATCACTAACAGTCCTCAGTCGAAAAAAAGAACGACATACGTGCCATAGATTCAACGGAGATCGACAGTGAAAATACACCCATCACGTAATCTAAAAACACGTTTGGGAACGGTGTCACATCGCAGAACAAAACTCCATAACCTCAAATCAACAGCTGACCTCCAGGGACTTGGTTTAAAAACATAAACAAACGTAATTTCTCTTAAAAAGAACTGTTTTCCCCATAAAACAACATAAGAACAGTGACTAAGATGGCACCCGAGTTATTTAGAACCGTTGGCATGTCCTGAAAGTGTGTGTGTGAATACAGGGCCATTTCTTGCCAGTCAAACTCATAACAGGGATAGATGAAGTTTCAAGAAAAGTTATTAGGAGGAGAGTTACTATTACGATGTGTGGCGACCAAGTAAGTAGCAGTCACTCTTCATACTGCCTGAGTTTATAAAAAGTGAAACAACCTGATAGGTACGGTAGAACTAAAATTACCCAATCTCAACCATAATGGAACAGAAATACGTAGAGTCAAAAACGGCCCGTGACAACGTGCCATACGTCAACTATAGACTACCATTGTTGCATTTTTCAGTAACGATCTCGCTTATGTGAAAACTGATATACAGGGTGTTTATTAATTGAATGTCGATACTTGAGGTTAATAATCCTTGGATGATTTCAGGACAAAAAGTTCATATGGACATGAGTCCGCAAGAGCCTGGATTTTAAGATACAAGGTGTTGAAATTTAAAAAAAATCTTGTTTTTTATCATTACTTTGATGCTATTCCAGATATCTTTTTGAAATTTGGTATACGTCTTCTATGCATCAATATGCATGGGAATGTTAAAGGGGTGCCACTGATTTTAAAATATTGAAAGACACAGCAGGTAGTCAATGCAATTAATTAGAAAAAAAACACGAGAACAAATTGGCTCAGAAATTAATAGAGACTTCAAAAATAACTTTTATTTTGAAAGAAAGCAGTGGCATTTTTTCTTCAAAAATATTGAGTGCAAAGACCGTACGGACGCCACAGGTAAAAATGATAATTGTCCTTCTGTCAGCCGATACCATGGTGATAACAATCTATTGTTTTAATAATTCATTCACGCATACTATCAAGTTTGAGTTGTAACTGTAAGAAGAAAATAGATCCAGATTTTATAAAACGTACACGTTTTTACAGGGCCAATTAATCAAATATACAGTCCATTCCAAACATAAATTTGGTCTTTTGATACGGATACAATAAGCGATTTCAACGAAGCCTGGACAGCAACAATATTCCAACGTCGCTAAAAACTGATAAGGAGGCAGAAGACGACACAGAAGGGCACTAGGGGCGGTCAGTACCTACCAAGTCCAAGTAGTCGCCTGCTGGATTCAAGAATTCGAGACAACATCAATCGACATAACGTGGGTAAGGTCTTTTTATCTTTTTCTGTCCTTTACATCCACTCTTCACTTGCTGTTTCGATTTGTGCAGGCTTACGGCCGTGATTTTGATTTTTATACGTATGCGAATTAGGTAAATAGTTTGATGTTACCCAAGTTATACCGGGGGGTGTTTGGTTGATGCGTTGAATTTCCACATAATAATTTGTGTGCATAATCCTCTGAATGGTCTGAATCATGGCCGAAGAACAAAATATTAAAAACCTACTACGAAAACGAGGCTCTGTAAAAGCCAAATTGACTCATTTTGCGAATTATGTTGATACTATGCAAGAAAAATATTCGAACCTTGAAGCAATTGATATTTTAGAGATAGATATCTTCAGTTTGGATACGAGAATAAACCAAATATTTGATTTAATTGAAGAATTCGATCTCTCACAATCAGAGTTAAAATCGAATGCGGATAATAACACAATTGATTCTCTTTATAACGAATGCGAAGAATTTTCTCAAAAGTTTTATAACGAAAAGGCTATAAGTAAATCACTCTTGTCATAGTTGAATTCATCACAAGAAAAAAGTAGCTCGAGTAGAAACTAACCACGGCCAAAACGAGGCCGATTAAGCCCATAGCTTCATATCAACAGCCATGTCTTTTGCCGGCGACATCTTTGTACCTGCTCAGATGCCACCGGTCCTAAAACTAGCTAAACGTCATTTACCATACACTGTAATCAAAATGGGTGCAAGTGATTTTTATGACTTCAAATCCCTCTCCAAAAAAATTCGTATAAAGTCTGTTAGAAAATTCGAAACAGACGAGGATGTGGATTGTACAAAAGTGATGGAGGTTATGGTAGACAAGGACAATATTGCACAACTTTTAGTAAAGAAGAGCCACCTTGCCGGTAACTATTTAGTACGTTCCCTTAAAAGAAATACGCTTGAAGTTATGACTCAACCTGTCCCACTTTTAAATAGAGACTTAAAAAAACTTTCTCGTGATAAGTATAATGATCTTGTGAGTTTATGCTCTGTTCTTACGCCGGTTGTAAAAGATCCAATTTTTCAAAATTATTTCAAAAATCTTCCACATGAATGAAAGCTTATTTTGTTTATTTGAACTAAACGTATTGAAAATCTTCAGAATCATAATTAATTTTTCATTTACCTACTATTTTGTTGCCATTTTTTAGTAGCCACTTTTGAAATAATATTTATGCTTGTACACGTTCAATATTTGTTTTTGAGTTTTAGGAATTGAATATTTTGTTTTTGAGTTTCAAGAAGTGTTGTTCTTTAGTTCTTTAGCTTTACTCAAACTAGCTGTTGAGGTTACAGAAATCGACTTAAAATTTAATATTGTTATTGTTCACGTCAATCCCTGGTACCAGTTGTACCTGATGCCGAATGTCATTATGATATTTGAAATTGTCATTGTCTTCAATTTTGTACGACCAGTTGTCGAAAATTAAATAATATAAAAAACCTTGTCAATGTTTGTGTGACCAAAAGAAGAAAAAACACCCCACATTTGGTCCCTCGATACCGGATACTTCTTGGATGAAAAGCAAAAGCAGTGGAAAAGTAAAAGGCCGCCATGTCATTGTGACAAGCTGTGAGTCCATCTTTTCTAATCTTTAATATTTCTCTCATGATAGCGTTGACCTCGTGAGCATTGTGTACACATTTGACGCGAATTAATTTTAAAGGTGTAGTATTACTATTCGGGTATACTGCAATAAATTGGATACTTCGCATTTTATGTCGGCCGATTCAAATTAAGGTGTTTGATTACCTGTTACCTATAGAACAACATAAACATTGGGTTTATTTGAGTTGAATCATTAAATAAGCATTGGTACCTATCGGGGTATTTTGATATAATCGAATAATCATTATTGTTGGTTATCATATGGTTGATAGCAAGATTTGTGCATTGGAGAACAGTTTGGTATAAATACAGTCCCTATATTTTGAAGTTGAATACCTTATGGTAGGTATTATTGGTATACTGGCTACACAAACGTCATTTTATTGAGTCTTGATTTTTTGACAGAGTTTTTGAATAATAAAAACACCTGCTGGGTGGGCTGTAATCAGTAGAGGGCACATCCTTTTCCATATTGGAGGCATTTATTATCGTGATTCGTAATACATTTTGATAACTTGTATTGCTGTGCGGTATGGCGGAACAGGCAGATAAAATAACAGCAGATATAGCAGAGTTGGTTGCTCGTAGAGGCCAACTCAAAGGAACACTCAAACGATTTTTGAAAGTGTTGAATGAATTTGATGCTGAATCGCAAAGCGTCACATTTATTGCTGTTCGATTGGAGAAGGTTGAAGCTATTTGGTCAGAATTTGACAACATTCAATCCCGATTAGAAATTTTAAAACCTGTTGAGCACAAGGATTATCGAGAAGATTTCGAGAATATTTATTTTCAATCGGTGTGTCAAGCCAAAGATTTGATAGCTAAGTTGTCCAGTTTTAATGCTAGCAACGCTTCGACAAATTCTCAACAAGGGAATAATAGTACTCCCACGCATTCGGATGTGGTAAATAATACAGTAGCGACGTTAGCGGATAGCGTAGTTAAGTTACCGTTGATAACCTTACCAGAGTTACCTTTCTGGTAAGTATGAGGAATGGAGTATATTTTCTGAAACTTTTCTAGTATTGGTTCATAACAATCATGCGTTGTCGAACGTACAAAAATTTATTTATTTGAAGTCTGTACTACGCGGACAAGCTGCGGATATTTTGCACTCATTGCCAGTTAATAACGTAAATTACACAACTGCCTGGAATTTGTTGTCCGAACGATTTGAAAATGAACGACTTATCATTCATACCCATATAAAAGCACTTTTTGAGTTGCCAATCGTCAGCAAGGAGTGTCAAATATCTTTTCGTAAGTTAGTTGATGAATATTTCAAAAATATTAGAGCCCTCACAAATTTGAATGAACCGACTGATCAATGGGACAGTCTCTTGATATATTTGATTAGCACTAAATTGGATGCTGCGTCTAAAAAAGAATGGGAGGAGCTCTCCGTTAAAAAGAAAACAAGGCCAAACATTTCTGAATTTAACGATTTCTTGAAAAGACGATTGGAAACTTTGAATCCAATTAAACTTTGTCTACACAAGATACATTTTCGAGCAATAGAAGGCACTTTCAAAAATCATATGGTAGGCAAAGCGACGATCGGTCTTATGCCTTGCATACTTCCAATGGTGGAGGTCAAAGATGTATCTTTTGTCGTGAAAGTCATGCTATCTATTATTGTCAACAATTTTTAAAATTGACTACCAAAGCTAGATTCAGTGAGATTAAAAAGTTAAGAGCTTGTTTAAATTGCCTTCGTCAAGGACATACTAGTGGAGATTCTAAGGCAGAACCGTGTCGCAAATGTCAGAAGAAACATAACAGTTTGTTGCATTTTGATGGAAGTCCTTCTCATACTGGAGACGAAGAAGCTAAGAGAAATGGTGATCCAGCAAACGAGGGAAGTGGACAAGCTACCGTTTCTGCTCACTGCGTTCGTTCGGAATCTCACTCAAATATCCTGCTGTCTACGGCTATGATCATGTTGTATGATTGTCGTGGTAATCAAGTCAAATGTCGTGCGCTTTTGGATAGTGGTAGTATGTCGAATTTTATAACTAAACAGGTGGCTGTAAAATTAGGTTTGCCAATTGAAAGAATTAATTTGCCAGTCATGGGAATTAATAATCAAGCTACTAATGTAACAAGTAGAGTTTCAGTTAAAATGAGATCTTGTTTCAATAACTATAATCAAAATTTATCGTTTTTGATTATGGAAAAAATCACCAATAAAATTCCTTTGGTGGCATTGAATTTGATATTAATATACCTAAGGATATAACGTTGGCCGATCCAGATTTTAATAAACCTGGAAATATTGACTTGTTATTGGGAGCTGGGATATTTTACGATTTGTTATGCGTTGGGCAAATAAAAACAAATTCCCACGGTCCGATTTTCCAAAAATCGCATTTCGGCTGGATTATTTCTGGTCCTATTGTTTGCACTCGAAATGTATCTAAAACAGTATGTAATTTGGCTATTAATAACGATAATAAAATACTTGATGCATTGGAACATTTTTGGAAAATAGAACATTGTGAAAGTACAGAGAAAAAAATAGGCTCATCGGAGCATGAATGTGAAAAACATTTTTTGGAAACTTTTCGACGCACTAAAGCTGGAAGATTTGTAGTTTCGTTACCACTAAAAAAGCCAGTGGAGCAATTGGACAATTCTCGTGAAATAGCCACAAAAAGATTTTTCGCACTTGAACAAAGATTCAAAAATAATAATGATTTAAAACATAAATATGGAATTCATTTCTGAATATATTGATCTTGGTCATATGAGTAAAATATCTAGCATCGAGCAGATAAATAAAGAAAAGGGTGTTTATTATCTACCGCATCACGGGGTCCTGAAAGAGTCTAGTTTGACCACAAAACTCAAGGTCGTATTTGATGCTTCATGTAGAAGTAGTTCGGGATATTCGTTGAACGATATCTTATCCGTGGGTCCTGTCATACAGGACGATCTTTTTGATATCTTGTTGCGATTTAGAACGCATAATTATGTGATTATCGCCGATGCTGAAAAAATGTATCGACAAGTGTTGGTAGAGGAGACGCAGCGAGATTTGCAGCGCATTTTATGGCGTAGTGATCCTAATAAGGAAATGGAGCATTATAGATTGAATACACTAAGTTATGGAACTTCTCCTGCCTCGTTTTTGGCGATAAGAGTTTTATTTCAATTGGCCTTGGATCATAGAGAAAAATATCCAGTTGCGAGTAGGATAATAAGTAAGGACTTTTATGTCGACGATTTGATAACGGGTGCGGAGACCATTGAAAATGCTATCAAATTAAAAACAGAAATAAGACAAATATTAAGTTCGGGAGGTTTTACGTTACGCAAGTGGGTTTCGAATGACAAAAAAATAATCGAAAATGACATCGATTTATCGAACAACGTGGCACAATACGTAATAACGGACAATGTTTGTGTTAAAACATTGGGATTAATTTTGAATTCGAATGAAGATGTTTTCCGTTTTACGATTAATTTTAATATTGACGAGAACCGCGTGACAAAAAGGATTATTTTATCCACTATTGCGCAAATTTCCGATCCTTTAGGGCTGGTAGGTCCTGCGGTCATAAAGACAAAAGTGATGCTACAAAAATTATGGCAGATCGGGGTTCAATGGGATGAAAGTGTTCCTCTCGGCCTATATACCGAATTCGTAAAGTTTCGAAATCAAATTTCAAGGTTGTCTGAATTGAAAGTGCACAGACAAGTCATGCTAAAAAATTCTATAAGTTTTCAATGTCATGGTTTTTGTGACGCATCTCAATCGTCTTATGGCTGTTGTTTGTATTTGCGAGGAATTGATACCTTAGGTAATATTTCGTGTATACTAATTTGTGCGAAATCACGAGTGGCACCTCCAAAGGTAATTTCTTTACCTCGTCTCGAATTATGCGGAGCGGTATTGCTCGCAGAACTAACATCTAAAACTCGGAAGGCCTTAAGTATTTTGATTGAGCAAACAATTTTTTGGTGTGACTCTAGCATAGTGCTAGGGTGGGTAGCCTCGGAGTCTTCTATACTAAAGGTATTCGTGGCAAACAGGGTTGCTGAGATCCAGCGTTTAACTAAGGCAGAGTCTTGGAGACATGTTAGGTCACAAGACAATCCCGCAGATCTGATATCTCGGGGTGTAGAGCCTGATCAATTGTTAAATTGTAACATGTGGTGGTCAGGACCGTCCTGGTTAAGCGAGGATGAAGAAAAGTGGCCAGTTAGTAAAATAAATATACAAACAGATATACCTGAATTGAAACTCAACAAAGAATTGTCACACTTGGTGATTCCTGATTGTGATAATTTGTTCACAAGATATTCTTCGTTAACTAAACTGCATCGAGTAGTCACATTTTGCATAAGATTTCGACAAAATTCACAGAAAACAAGCGTCCTCAGAAATGTGTCAAATCTTACCATTTCAGAATTAAATTATTCATTGAATGTTTTAATAAAAATAGTCCAAGTTATTTCATTCTCGTCTGATTTAGATCGACTGAAATCTAAAAAATCTCTTGGTGCTAAGAGCAAACTTTTATCATTGAATCCTTTCTTGGATCAAGAAAACATAATTCGTGTCGGAGGTAAAATTAATAAATCTACTTTGAATTTAAATCAAAAATTCCCTATTGTTTTGCCCTATGATCATCCGTTTACCAACCTAATTATTTCTTATGAACACATTAGACATTTGCATGCTGGTCCGTCAGCCACGCTAGCTGCGGTAAGACGAAAGTATTGGCCATTGAAAGGCAAAAGTAATGTAAGAAAAATAACCCGATCGTGTGTTATTTGTTTTAAAAATAGACCATTGACCTCAGATCCGCTCATGGGAGATTTGCCTCCTGAGCGCCTCATACCCTGTCGACCATTTTTAAATACAGGCCTAGATCTTGCTGGTCCATTCATGGTAAAGGATGGTAGGTTGAAAAATAGGAGACTCGTAAAATGCTATTTGTGTATTTTCATTTGCCTCTGGTCAAAGGCATTACATTTCGAGTTAGTAGGGGATCTCTCAACTGAGGCATTTTTAAATAGCCTTAAAAGATTTGTAGCCCGACGAGGGTTGTGTAAAACCATATGGTCAGACAATGCCACAAATTTTGTTGGGGCCAATAATGAAATCAAGAAAATTGTGAATGATATTCAAAATGAAAATATCGTTTCCAATTTTTTGAATCAGAGCAGCATTGAGTGGAAATTCTCCCCTGCTAGGTCACCGCATTTTGGCGGTATTTGGGAATCGGCCGTCAAAAGTGCGAAGTATCACCTTGTTCGAATATTAGGTAATTCTAGTTTGACATACGAGGACATGTACACAGTGCTTACGCAGGTGGAAAGCGTCATGAATTCTCGTCCTTTATCGTCAATGTCAGACGATCCTTCCGATATCTTCCCTTTAACTCCTGGACACTTTTTAATTGGCGATGCTCTCACTGCTGTACCACAAGAGGATGTCAAGGATATAAAGGCTGGTCGACTGTCGAAGTATTTACAATTACAACAAATGGTTCAACATTTTTGGAGAAGATGGACCAGTGAATATCTGTCAACACTGCAGCAAAGAACCAAGTGGCGTGTTCCATCAAGGCAGCTGAACATTGGCATGTTAGTGGTGTTATGCCAGGAAAACACATCTGCGTTGAATTGGCCAATGGGCCGTATAATCGATGTGCACCCTGGAGCCGACGGAGTGGTACGAGTAGTCAGTGTCAAAACATCTTCTGGAGTATTCAAGCGAGCAGCTGGACGTGTGTGCGTTCTACCGATTGACTTTGAAACGTAACCAAGCAATGGAACGGACATTTAATACAATTCAAAAAGACATTTTCAGCAATTTGCACTATTAATGGACTTTATTTTGTTGCATTGGACATTGATTGACTGTTTTATTTTCGTGTGTTCGTTTTGATATGTTTATATTGAAGGGCATATGCCTTCAAAGGGGGCGGCATGTTCACGTCAATCCCTGGTACCAGTTGTACCTGATGCCGAATGTCATTATGATATTTGCAATTGTCATTGTCTCCAATTTTGTACGACCAGTTGTCGAAAATTAAATAATATAAAAAACCTTGTCAATGTTTGTGTGACCAAGAGAAAAGAAAACACCCCATCAGTTATAATAATTTAGTATTACTGATTTATTTTCTTTTTTAAGTTAATCTTAAAAAAAGTTCCAATAGTGTTTATATGGTATTTTTTTATAAATCTACCTTTTATTACGAATAAAATATCGAAAAGGACACATTCATCTTATTTAATTCGAATGTTACTATAAAAGGACTGGCGAACATCCAAAATATCATTCAGTCTGACGTTCAGAAAGAACTGACTAACAGGCGAACCTCCATTTGGTACTATTTTAACGGCGATAATTCGTAGGTATTCAAATTCAATATATGTATTTAGTGAGCATGTGTCCTACGAAACACCATATATAGTAAGATAATTAATAAACTACTTATAAAATTATCATGTTCCAAATAGGACCTATTTTCTTTAAAACGCTCTCCTGTGAAATTAACATAATGGCGCTTTCGCCCCTTTGTTTTGTCAGCAGGAATATTCAGATAGATGTAGATCATGCGATTATACACATGTTTTTGGATTATGAGGTATGTGTAAATATTTTCGGTTGTTAGAGCTTCATGTGTTTCACACAATATGTTGGTTTTATAGTGCAGTGATGGACCTCGATGATAGTGGGTCGCTGGAGGATTTGGTAGCTGCTGTCTGCGGATATCGATATAGAACGCGCAAAGGACTCCAAGGTGCTAATGCTACATACTCACAACGATCTGAAGAAGTATCGCGTAGACGTCGTGTCCGATAGCAGTGACGTCCCGGCAGCCCCGGTCCCGGAGAATATGTCGTTAACGCAGTTAGTTGCAAGTCTCAATTGTGAAGCTGATCATGATAAAACGTCCCGAGAGTAGCCTATCGCTTCACCCATCGAACGCGAGTGCAATTATGGATATTGGGAACGGCAAGCACCACCCGCTGCTGTGATATTTTTTTTACAGTACATGGTCGACGATCAAACGCCGATGGAGTTCACAAGTACCGTCATAGGACCGCAATTATTTAAGCGCGTGTTCTCCTAAGAAAAAGCGTTGAAAACGACGACGGACAAAAAAAAACCATTACAGAGATATCTCTATGACGAGTGTGTAGTTTTCGACGATTTGCTACGGGGCAAATTTGATTTTAACATAAAATACCGGAAGACCGAGATGTCCTTTAACAGCTTCATTGTACTGCAAATTGGCGTTGCACGGTTCGATTTTCAACAGGCACCGTCCCTGGACGACATTTATACATTCCATAAAGCGACATTCCGTTATGATGTCGTTTTCAGCCTACTTGCAGTAGAGTGCGTGTAGAAAGAAACACCGAATTTTGCACCGCAGGTGACATCCGCAGGAGAAATTCGGCAGGGCAGAGAGGGGTTCGTTAGCCATGTGGCAAAACGGCAATAAGATATGTCTGTGGATGTGGCGTTTCGGTCCAGTGTAGACCCACGCGCTAATTACAAAATGTGTGTGATGCTTAGTCGCGAAGTTGTTTTTTTGTATTTGATTCAATCTTCAATGCGTCGGATATTCGGTATATTCCCCCGCACTGCTACGTCGAGCCAATACATTCGGCGACATCAGATGAAGTAGACACGGCCGAAGTATTTTTTCTTCTCGTGAACGCAACAGTCCAATCGTTTTATATGGATTGTAAGAAGCGTGTGTAGTTAGTTTTCAGGAGTTCTGGCTTAAAAAGAGATCATTGAGATCCCCCCACTCCCATCCCCACTATTAGTGATCCGGGAATTCTGGCTTAAAAAGAGATCATTGAGATCCCCCCACTCCTACCCCACTCTTAGTGATTCGGGCATTCTGGCTTAAAAAGAGATCATTGAGACCCCCCCAATACCAACCCCACAATTTTCCAAAACTGTATATATATGATCCCTCACATACTCAGTGTTCGAGTTGATCAAAAGATTTAACGTTGAAGTGAAAGTGAACAGTGAAAGTACAACATGAATACATCAGTACAAGTTGACAGTTCCAAAAGGGATGCTGTTCTAATTAGTGAGACCAGATACTTTTTAACAAAGTCTAAATGAAAATGGATCAGTCTTGGTTTCTCTTTACAAAAAAATTATGAGACTGTAATTAAACTGGGACAAGCAAGAAGTAATCAACATATAATTATGAATGAAAATCAATGGGTGTCTTCTCTAAAAAGTCAAGGCATTATGTTGAGTAATCTGTATTCAAACAAGACTGGTTGGCAGCCGTTTCAAGGTGATGGCTACAAGATTAACTTCGAAGCCATCAATGGTGTGAGGCTCATCAAGATATCTTGATTTGAGTGAATCCTTCATTCCACAAAATACCAAGATGATTCTTCATTATTCAATTTGCTTGTTTATATAGTTCAGGACATAAATATTTGATAGGAAAGGGAGGTTTAAATATGTAATGACATATTTTAGTTCCATCATAGGCTGCCATTTCTTTTGGTATAAATTTGCTGTTTTCAATCATAAACCCTTGCACATCCAAAACTAGTAAATTCATATTTTTAGTTTTGAAAATTTATTCATCATTTGTTTTTTATCACTATAAAGTTGAATAAGTCTTTTTAATTCTTCCAATCTTTTCAAATAATTTGACAAACGAAGCTCCAATTCTGAGGACATACTGATTCACTTTTTCAGATAGAGATAGTTTTTATATTGTTTCAGAAAGCATGCGCATTATAACTGCTTCACTATTTTTGTTAATGGATTATAGCTAACTACTTTATCATGTAAAATAAGACAGTATACTGATGTATCTTTCTTTGTGTTGGAATTTGTTTCGAATTCTACTCTCATAACAACAGTTCCAGTTTGAAGTGTTTCTTTCTGATGGGAGCAATCAATGTGTGTGATTGGACATTTGTTTTTAAATTCTACGGGGCTGAAAATTGGTTCATTTTGTAAATCATAGTAGGATTTTTTAAAGTTTGCAAACATTTCATGAAGTGCCGAAAATTTGTTCTCTTTGAAATTTAAATATAGATCATGATATGGATATCTTTCAGAATTTAAAAATACTCTGATAATTGTTTAATCAATGTTGTCAAATTGACTCATATCTTTTGTAACCATTCCTTTTCTATTCTCTTGAAAACCAATAATTATATGACGAGGTGCTTCAAGTTTGCTACTGGTTTTTACAGGCCATGTATGACGAAATGCTTCAGGCAATGAAGAATATTCCACAATTTCCCAACTACGAAATCCAATCAATAAATCTTTATTTGTTTCAAGAATTTTTGTTAAACTTAGTTGTTGCGATATATCGACTTGAATATGTGGTATTTTCCAATAAATTTTATCCAAGTTGATCTTCGGATTTTCCACTTTAGTTATTGGACGTTGAACATCATCAATAAATATTACAGCATCCAAGTCATTACTTGCTCTAATCAAAACTAATTCTTGCTTCATATTCAAAATAATTTTCTTATAGTCTTCGAAAAAACCCATTAACATTTTTAAAGGTATAGATACATTAAATTTTCCTGAATCATCCACTAATATTTTTTCTTTATCTTCTCTGTTTGGAAACCAACCAGCATTTTGTAGCTTTAAACTTTCATTAGTGTTATATGAGAGATATCCTTTCAACGTTGAAGCCAATCCGACATTTCTCACGAAATCAATAGTAACTCCATTGAGTTCATAACGGATTTCTCTGAACAGATATGCAATCCCATTGTTGATAAATCGCAATCTTTTTGTGTAGGCTTCCTCATTATTTGCTAATCGACCTTCAATATAAAGATGACTTTCTGAAGGTAAAGTGTAGATATCCAATTCTTGAACAGGTATTCGAATTTCATCGTTGTATTCAAATTTTGAAGAGACGAATGGTTGGTATGAATGCAATTCAGAGCTTATGATTGAATTGTCTATATACAATTTTTCATTAACATTCAGTATATTCATTATTTCAATAGTTTAAATCCTAGAGAGAGTAGAAATCTTCGATTTTCCAATGTTAACTTGGTAAAGTTTTGTTTTGAACTAGTTTGATTTGATGAATTATTCTCTTTTATATAAGGTATTGAACGAGGATGATGATTATATTTAATAACCATGCTTATATGTTTTTAATATTTCAAATGTAATCGGATAGTGATGGTTTCGTTTCGGAAATTGATCAAATCCCCGTCTTGATTTTAACGGTAATGTTGTTGATTGCTTTGACGCTGATGGGAAAATAAAGGATTGGTAATGGTGACTCTACTATTTTATACCCAGATGGAACGATGGGAAAAAACTGATGAATAATATGTACAGGTTGACCATTGTTGTATGATCCAACACAAATGTTACAATCGATACAAATCGCATTTACTTTACAAATATTCACAACTTCATCCGACACACTTAGCGTTTTGGAAGATATCTTTTGATTTTTGAAACCCAATAATTTGGCTATGGAATCCTTGTGAGTAAAATCAATGTCTTTTGTACAATAAAGATGACACTTTAATGTATTGGTATTTGCTTTCAACTTAAATTCATCTTTTTCTTAAAAAATATCACCAATCACATTTTTTATATATTTTTCAATATCAGCCAATTCATAGGATCCTTCAGGGATTGTTATGACTTTATCTTCAATATAAATTTTATCAAGACCTGGTTGTATGTAAGGAATACTCATAAATGTTTCAAAGTCTGCAAGCCCCAAAAAGTATTCTTTATTATCATCTAAAAATATTGGAGGATTAAAATCCGCCGATAAAACAGAATTATTTCCTGTTATTGTAATCGTTGTAGTCATGACACAGGCAATTCTTATACTATCATATTTTTAATTAGATCATATTATTATATAGGAAGGATATCGCCAATTGTCCACAATTGTTTGTATTATATTTTTGTATAGCTTCATAAGAATACCAAATGTGTACTTTTCCGCACGTATTCAAATATGTCACAAGTTCAGTAGGAGGTTTCAGGTTTCCATAACTATCAAAGTATAAAACTTTATTTTCTTTTTTGATATATGCAGTCCAATGTGTTCCTCGATTTTTCATACTGTCTAGATTTAATATACCACACTCATTTATTCAACATTTTTTAGGAAGATTATCTCGCATAAAAACTCCTCTGAAATGCGGAATTTTTAACACTTTAACAAATTTTATTATGTCTATATTAGAAAGAGCTCTTTGTGGCAGTTTTATTTCGACTTTTTTTTATATTTTTTCTCTTTATTTTACCACCTTTATATGGTTTTATAAATAATCCAGATCCCTTGGTAAGCTTTTCCATCTCTTTATTGTGTCTATGTAATTCTTTAAGCTGTTCCTTGGATACTTTAATGTCATCAACAGCTTTAGCTATACCAGCTGCACCACCACCAACGCTCCTAGTGCACCCAAAATTGGGAGCAATAAATCCACCAATCTTTTCAGATGTTTTGATTATTCGTTTCTTCTTCTTTCTATCAGTTTGCTCAATTCCCATCCCAAGCTTACGTTTTCCTTTCATTAACCCTGTTACTGTTATTGCAGCAATTTTTTCACCTATGGATGAATCCTTTGCTTTTACTCTTTGCCAAACTTTATTTTCCAAAATACTATCAGCTACGTGTCGTTGAGGTAAATCGCTAGTTTTAGAATATGCTATGTCGTGTTCTTCACAAGCTGCATCTAATGGATTGATGCCGAGATCACCTCTATTTAACCTTTCTTTCAAATTTGTACCTGGGCCACAAAACTGATAGCCTGGTAAATGGAGTTCAACTGGAAGTCTATCAATAAGACGATTGATCAATCCCTGACCTTTCTTCTTGCAATATCTAGATGTAATACACTTTGGTGAAGAATGAACAAGCATTTTATACTCATGAAGGATCAGCTTTGATTAATAAATTTTGTGATTATACTTACTATTCATTCAGTTTTATATCAAAGAAAAGTGGAACCAATATTTCAAATTTTATTACAAGTATTATTCAAAAATCAATCTCACTAAACTACTTTGTTTAGTTTTTAACAAATACTCTTTTAATACAATCTCCTTTCTTTCCTCTAACAAATTTAACAATTTTTGACAGTCACGAACCCCCTCTTCATGCTTCTTCAATTTTGATTTTACTCGGGAGGATAATTGATCAATTTCTTCAATACACATTTCTTTGTCCATGGCTGCATTCACTGCTTCTTCTGGTATTTCATCCTCCAATGATGATTCTGAAGGTTGGTTGAACGGAATCAGAAATGTTTAAGCAGGTTGAAACTCCGATTCGGATGATGAAGGTGATGGGAACACACACAATGGACTCATTGTATCCATGATAGTATCTGCTTCTTTTTGGAAATGTAGAAAATCGTTTAATACATCTTTTATACCTTGAACATCAGCACTGGGATTTTCACTGACACATGTTTTACTGTAAAATTTGTTCTACAATGATTATAAACCCACTCTTATATTCCAATATATACGCTAACCAATCTGAAAACTAGTTATATTAAAAAAAAAAGCAGTTGTGAGATCTCTTCGCTCTCTTCAGCATCATTATAGACCTATTATCTCAGTATTCTATGATCAGTAACATTGTTGATTAGCACGAAGCAGGTCGTATCAATCAATTCTTAAGCTTTGTGAAAATGTTTAAATGTAGTAGCTGCGATAAAACGTTTAATCACAAAACAAATATGTATCGTCACAAAAAATCTTCAATTAGTTGTCAACAATCGAATTCAGACTGCATGGCAACGAAGAGAAAAAGTGAAAGATCAGTGATGTATACTTCTCCTTTAAAAAAGTGCAAAAGTGATAACACCTCCAAAATTAATAAGCTGTTTCTAAAACGGTGTAATGATTGTGATATGTGGTTCCAAGAAAAGAAATTAAGTGGACATTTACGTTCAAAAATACATAAAGATGTGGTAATGAAAAAAAATTTCAAAGATGTGAAAGTTGTGTATTCTGCATTTGAAAACAGAATTAAAACATATATGCTGTCTCCAACCAAGAATTTTGTAATATTAGATGAATTTTTTGATGATGTAAAGCCGAAATTGATCAATTTGGTTAATCTAGACTTAACTAGTAATAATTCTCTTAAAATAAATTTAGAATTATTCGCTAAATTCCTACTTCAATCCAAGGAAATGGAAAAAATCAAATCATTCAATACACAAAATATAGTAATTTGCTTATCAAGTAATTTAAATAAAATTTTTGAGCAGTTTTGTGAAATAATAAAAGAAAAGGTTTCAATATTTGCTGAAAATGGATCAGGTTGGGTGTAGTTAAAAATCATGCATTTGGAAGTAAACGTTAATAAGTATAATGTTACCAGAGCTTCTTCTCACATTCCACTTCCCAAGGCAATAACTAACAAAAAAGCAATTATTAATGTTCGAAATAGTGATGGATATTGTTTTGTATGGAGTGTGATTAGTGCAATCTTTCCAGCTGTCAATAATGTTGAGAAAACATCATCATATGATAAATTTTTTAATAAATTCAATTTCGATGGTATAGAATTTCCTGTGAAGTTAAAAGATATTTCAAAGTTTGAAAGTCAAAATGATATCTCAATCAATGTTTATGGATTGGAAACTTTGTACAACAATGGTAAATCAAAATATGAAGTAGTCGGACCGCTCCATTATACTAACCACAAAAAATCAAAACATGTAAATCTACTTTTGATAACTAATGGAAAAAATTGTCATTATTGTTGGATAAAAAATATGTCACGATTATTATTCTCTCAAATTAACAAATCAAATTTTTCAAAATATTTTTGTGATGGATGTTTAATATGTTTTACCTCACAAACAAAACTTGATTTACATGAAAAAAATGGATGTGATCATAAAGTAACAAAACTTCCTAGCAAAATGTTAAAAACTAATAAGTTTGGTAAAAATATTCCTGAAAATGTTGTTCAGTTTGAAAACTATCAAAAGCAGTTGAAAATTCCAATTGTAATCTATGCAGACTTTGAATGTTTCTTAAAACCTTTGGATTATAATCAGCCTGAAAATAATCTACAGTCATATACTATAGATACTTTTAAGCATGAACCATACGCTTTCGCATACTTTATCAAATGTTCTTATGATGATTCTTTATCCATAATAGATTCGTATTTTGGTATTGATGCAGCTGCAGAATTTTGTAAACGTATAGAAAATCATGTTCATAGAATTTACAATGATTACTTAAAAAATATTATACCAATGAATTTATCTATAGAAGAAGAGCTTGCTTTCGAAAATAGTGTGATTTGTCACATCTGTAAAGAATTTTTTAAACCTGAGGAAGTAAAAGCTAGAGATCATTGTCATTTGACGGGAAAGTTTAGAGGTGCTGCACATGCAAATACATGTAATTTGAATTATCAAATCCCAAACTTTATTCCAATATTTTTTCATAACTTGAATTATGATCTTCACATGTATATTAAAATGCTTTGTGATGAAAATAGTGCAATTGAATGTATCGCTCAAACCAAAGAAAAGTATATTTCCTTTTCCAAATCAATTTTAGTTGATAGAAAAATTGTAAATAAGAAAGAAAAAAATATTTATATGAAACTAAGATTTCTAGATTCATTTGGCTTTGCAAATTCTTCGTTGGAAAAGTTGGGGGAAAGTTTGGAACCATCTCAATGCATTGAAATTAAAAAATATTTTAATGATACAACACAATTTAATGAAATTCGAAAAAAGGGTGTTTACCCTTATTCTTATGTGAATTCGATGGAAAAATTATTCGAAACCAAACTTCCCAACACCCTCAGGAATGAACCTATCAGTGTTGAAGATTATGCAAGAGCAGAGAATATTTGGAAATTATTCAATTGTAAAAATATGATGGATTATACTAAAGTGTACTTATTATCAGATGTTCTCATACTAACTGATTTTTTTGAAGCATTTCGAAATTTTTCTCTAGATATCTACAATTTGGATCCAACTCAATATTATACTGCTCCAGGTTTAAGTTGGGATGCAATGCTACGCAAAACAGATGTAAAATTGGAGCTATTAACCGATATTGATATGATTTATTTTTTCAAAAACAGTATAAGGGGTGGTATTTGTCATTGCAGTGTTAGGAAAGCTGAGGCTAATAATCCTTTTCTTCAAAATTTTGATTCATCATTACCGGAATCATATATAATGTATTTAGATGCAACAAACTTGTATGGTCATAGTATGAGTCAATACCTTCCTGTCGGTGAATTTTCTTGGTTGACAAGAGATGAAATTGATGCACTTGACTATAAAAATATTCCACACAATTCAGAATATGGGTATGTTTTTGAAGTAGATATAAAATACAGTGAAAATTTACATTATAAACATAATGAACTTCCATTTTTACCTGAGAATGTGTGTGCACCTGGTTCAAAACAAAAAAAAATTGATTTGCAATTTAAATGACAAGGAAAAATATATCATTCATTATCAGAATCTTCAAAGAGCATTAAAAAATGGACTTCAATTACAAAAAATTCATAGAGTAGTGAAATTTAAACAATCCCCTTTTCTTAAACCTTATATTGACTTAAACACCACAATGAGAAATCAGTCTGAAAACAAACTTGAAAAAGATTGTTACAAACTATATAATAATGCAATATATGGAAAAAGCATGGAAAATATTGAAAAACGAACAGATGTGAAATTAATAACACATTGGAAAAATATTGGAAAAAAACAAGGTGCAGAAACGTTGATTTCAAAACCAAATTTTAAAAACTGTCGAATTTTTTCTGATAATTTTGTTGCTATTCAAATCGAGCGAGTACAAATTACATACAATAAACTAATATATGTTGGTTTTTCTGTTTTGGAATTATCAAAAACGGTTATTTATGATTTTTACTATGATTCCATAAAATCCAAATATGGTGACAATGCAATTTTGTTATACACAGATACAGATAGTTTAATTTTATATATAAAAAATAATAATTTTTATAAGGATATGCAAGAAAATTTAGATAGATTTGATACTTCAAATTATAATGAAAACAATATACATAATATTTCAAAAAATGTATCTATTGTTGGAAAAATGAAAGATGAGTTTGCTGGGAAACCAATTACGAGTTTTTATGGGACTGGTGCAAAAGCTTATTGTGTGAATTTTGAAGATAAGTCTGAAAAAAAGGCAAAAGGTGTGAAAAAATGTGTAATTCAAAATTCTATCACCAAAGAAGATTATAGGGATGTGGTTATAAATTCAACAATCAAATTTAGAAATATGAATGTTTTTACATCAAAAATGCATGATGTATTTACACAATTGAAAAACAAAGTTGCATTGTCTTACAAAGATGATAAACGTTATATAATTCCAGATCATTTTCGAACTTTAGCTTGGGGAAATAAAGATATAAAGATATTGGATAAAAAGTTGGATAATGAAGATGATGAAATAAATTCTGTATCTGAAATGTTGCGAGAATTCTAATTTGCTAATTCATATAAATTGTAAAGAATTATGGTACATAATATATGCAAAAGTGGATGGTTGGTATATAAAAGTTTTTGATAGATTCAATAACTGATCAGTTTAAAAAGTATGATGGTAACAGCAGGTCTTCCAGCAGGAGTATTGTTCCTGAGTGCTTTTTTAAACAATACATATTTTATACAAGTTGATTTAAATATAAAAGAGACATTCATTTGTGTTTCATCCAATCATAACGACTCTTGGCCATCAAATTGGAAAAGATTAACATGCAATAATAGCCTGTATAGTTATAACTTTAGTGAATTAGTTAAAGATGTATCATTTTCGGAATATAAATTAAGACTTTACTTTGTATATAGAAATTTTGTATCAACAGATTGGAATGTTCTTTATGATTTACATAATTGTAAAAACTATGTGGAATTAGTTATAATATCTACTCTACTTGTATTGATGATTTTAGTTGTATGCATCTTTATTATTTATAGAAATAAACAAATTACTTATTAATTTTCAAGTGTTTTATTCAATTACAATACATTATTTTTCATAACCCATGAATTATGTGAATTATTCATGCCCAACCATTTAACATAAACTTTATTTCCTTTTCTTCGTAATATTTTTTCTACTAAATAAACATCTGGATGTTTGACTTTTTGCAATTCATCATTATAAAATCCACCTTGTATTTCCACACCCTTATAATCTTTCAAGATATATGTAGTGGGATTTGAAATTTTGACTTTTTTAATTATAAATATTTCATTTGACCAATTAGGTGTATACCCCTTCGAAAAGACTTCTCGAAATTTGCTGATACTCACAAAATCCCCTTCTTTGAATTTTGAAACACTAACTGTCTTTATATGACGATAAACTTTTGATAAAAGCTGCTTTTCATGTTTTTTTGTTACTTGTATAGGTTTCATTCCAATAACAGAATGTTTGGTATTATTATAATCTTTCACTATGTCTGGTAATATTTTTAACCATTTATAATTTCCTTGAAGAGAGAATTCTTTCCAAATTCTGTTTTTTAATGTTCTATTCATCCTTTCTACAACACTCGCCTTCATATTGGAAAATGTACTGTAATGATTGATTTTAAATTTTTTCATCAAATTTTGAAAGTCTGCATTGTAAAATTCTTTTCCTTGATCTGTTTGTAAATTTTTAGGAGGTACATCCACATTAATCAAAATGTTTTTCATAGCTGCAGTCACATCTTTTGCTGTCTTTGATTTTATAGGAATTGCCCACACAAATTTCGAAAACACATTTATCAATACTAAAATATATTTATATCCCGAATTCACTTTTGAATAAGGTAGCATTTCTTCTGAATCTGCCTGATATAGATCATTGATTCCTTTTACAATAACAGATCTTCTTAAAAAATGTTTTCTAGCTGGTTTATGTAATTCTTTCACCACATCTTTCTTGATAACACTCATATCGAAATGATTTTTCAATCACTACGGGGCATTTTATTTGCAATTCACCATAAAATTCTGTTAATTTACTATCCGTTTCAAGTCTAAACGCTATCAAATCACTTTTCTTAATAGATCTATTTTCCAGCTTTCCTGCTTTTCCATTAACCAACATGGAAACGTCTTTTTTAGGATATTCACCGAATAAAATGATTCCTTTTTCAAATGGGAAACGGTATGAAGTTCTTCCATCTTGCATCAACACGAAATTTTTTTCTGTTGGTATATAGCGACCAATAAAAGGTAAAATCATTATATATGATAACGTAACCTCTGCTATATCAACTATTTTTATATTGTTGGTTTCATCTTTGCTAAATAAATGAGAACCAAACTTGTTGATTGTCATTTTTAGAATGTACAATTTAAGTAATTGTAAAAGTATTTATACAATTACTCTAGCTTCGCGTAGTTCTTCTATTATAGAGATCATTTCATTGTTGTGTCCAGTATTACCAGCCAACATGGATGCTATAATCAGTCGTAACCTATCAACCAACTCGTTGATATTATCCCAATATATGTAATCCATATCTTTTTTATTTAATTTCCACATTCCACTTCCCAATTTTTTTCTTGTTATTGGAGGTTTCGGTTTATTTAAACGTAAATCACTTGGAGGTTTCGGTTTATTGAAACGAGAATATAATGGCTTGATGTGTCATATTTTTGTTATACCATGTTTTTGTAGGTATGGACCTATTATGGTTATATATTTTGAAGATCCATTTCCTTGCACTCGTTCCTTTGGATCAAAATTTCTTCGATAGGCATTGGTTCTAGCCAAAATATCCATATAATTATCCAAATCCTCATCTTCATTGTCTTTAGGATATTTTTTAAATAGTAATTCGTACAATCCTTTTGTACCATCATAAATTTTTCCTCCGACTTTCACATTTTTTCCAATAATTTCTACAAAATTGAGTGTGGTTCCCAAATAGAATTTATCAGTTTCTAGATCATGTACTATTCCATAATGATGATCAAATTTATGATTAACATCCCTCACACTAGCATCGATATAATCTTTTGGCAGTGGATCAAAACTTTGTAACCAAATTTCATATGGTTGAGTGTCGATTAAATCTTGAACCGATTGCCTTGACTGTTCCAATATATCTGAAACATTCAAATTATCGGAGGTTTCGGCGGGGTTGGTTTGAGCTATAACACTAGTTTCTAGTATAGTTGGTAGCTGACTACGTTCTTGTATAATGGTAGGTAACTGACTAGGTTCTTGTATAGATGGTAATTGACTAATAGATGCAAGGCTTGTATCAAAAAATGAATGTTTTTCCATCGGTAGAATGGGTGTTTTACCAGTTTTCGTAGTAGTAGGTCTTGTAGGTGTTGATGTCTCATTAAATAATCTTGAAGTTAAACTTGGTCTAGGTTTTTTAAATGGTGTTGCGTAATACATAGAAGTTTCGGGTTCTTCTTTTACTTCTTCAAATTCTTCCTTTATGTTGAAAGGTTCATTCATTTTTGAAATAAGTTGCTGTAGTGGTTGAGTTATTGGTTTGTAAGCTTGCTCCAATTGTGATTGTGTTGTAATTGTAGCTAGTTTCAGACTATTGTATTTATCCTTGACAGCTTTTCTTGACTTTATCGACTCTCTAGCCAATTGCTTATCCATTTTTAGTCTTTATTTATAGATGAATGAAAGTATCAAAACTTTGTCTATATCTACCAGCATTCAAAGGGGAATCTTTATCTATTACTAAAAAACTATACGGTTCTTCCCAGCAGTGTTTGCAAACTTGCTTAAACTGATCAAATGACATGTCTAGCATACAGTGATCGTTATATATATGTTTCAAGTTCATTGAATCTTGTTTGAATAAAATGAGCAAATTGGTGTTTTCTCGTATTAATCTCTTTAAAATGGATGAATAGCCTTGAAAAATAAAGAAACAGTCTGTGTTTTTATGCCTCGAATGCGTGAAATAGTCTCTTATTATAGTTTGGTTTTCACATGGAATATCATCAAAAATTATTACAGAATTTGGTTTAATTTGATGAGGTGGAATGATGTTTTCATCACTATCATACTCAAAGTATCCTATTTCTTTTATCGGTTCCAACAATTGTTTTAAATATTTATATTTTGGTTGCTGCAAGGATTTGGAATACAAGTAAACATTTTCAAACCTTATCCCATTCGGGTGTTCTAGAAGGGTTAGCATTACATTGGTTTTTCCTGACGCTGATGGTCCAACAATGAGACATCTTTTTGAGTCTCCACTGAATAAATAACCATGTTTTTGAATAGATTTTGTAGAATTTTTATCATCATGATTGGTAATAGGTAGAGAAAAAGCTTGTTTCTCAATCCACATCATGTACAGAAATGAAAATAGTTTTATTTGACAAGTTTATATAAGTAATATCCCCAGACGCCTGCTAAAAGCCCTTTGTCGACACATTTATCGCCACTTAAGCTAGAACCCCGAATATTGTATAAACATTCCCACCATTAGATAGTTTAGGAGGAAAGTACCTGTGAGCGCAGAAAGGCATTCTATAGCTAGTACTTCTAGAGTTAAGACCACAAAATTGTTAGTTCTTAGAAGCGGGAAGTAAATAAACAGTTTTTTAAAAGACACAACTTCGTTCCTGTTATTTAACTGGCGCTGCGAACAGGATAGTGCAAGTCAACTCTTTATCGGCCTTTCGTTGAGTTGTACGTGATTTTCAAATCTTTGCGCACTATTCCGAATTATTAAAACAAGAAGTTCACAATTCCAAACGAACTTTCTTGGACCAGAGTATTCTACCAACATTTGAATACTCTACCTACTGGACGAAGAAACCCATTGGTGAAGCTGCAAGTACCTTGTCAGAGGACTCTTTGTCAGAAGAGAATTGCGGCCAATCATCCTGCTCCCTCAACCGAAGGAAGACCAGCAGGACAATTCAGCCTTCTACAAGCCCACCAGCGAGTACGAAGAAGCGAGCAGTACAAGCTTTATAGGAGATGCCTTTGATTGCACTGTGAGTTTTTACCTGAATTGCCATATATGAGTAGTCAACCTATAGAACGTTTTAAAAATTTACTTTCTCGTAACAAGGATAAGTTAGGATTAAAAAATTCAAACGAATCATCCAACGAATTAGAATACGATATTTCTGAATTATTTAACGCCCTTACTGTAAGTGGAAATTTTGATACTACTGTAGAAGATATAATTCCCAGTGACGAAATGGAAAACGCAAAAGCATTCGCGAATATTCTTCCTACGTTTTCTGGCAAAAGGAGTCATTTAGAAAGTTTTTTAATAGCCATAGACGAATACTATCAATTATTTTATAATACCTCAGATCTTCAAAAGAAATACGTTTTAGGTATAATCAAAAGTAAGCTCTCGGATGAAGCAAAATCCGCTCAACTTTCTCGCCCAGATTTAAAAACTTGGGATGAAATTAGAAATTTGCTAAGCCAAAAATTCGGCGATCCAATAAGCTATAGTACCTTATTGCAACAGTTGCAATATGTTAAAATTGAAAGAAACGAGACCATTTTACAGTTCTTGGAAAGACTCAAGAATTTCACTCATAGAATTATTTCGAAAATCCATGTTGAAATCCCTGATGAAAATTCAGTTGTTCCCCTCATTAACCAAGTAGAACTAACGTCTGTTCTAGTACTAACCTCAAACTCACCCCTGGAATTAAGAACTATGCTAATGTTTACAAAACCTCGAACATTGAACGATGCATACAAACTTGTTGCTGAATTTGACCTTACCCAATCACAAGTCAATTTTCTCAACCTAAATTTCAATAATTCTAATCCTATAAAACCTCATCAAATTCCCCCACGACCAAACCACCCTAAACCAAACTTCATACCACCGAACAGACCAAATCATCAAACAAATAATTTTACAAATAGACCATTCCAAAACCGAAATCAACAACAACAACAACGCCCCTTCAACCATAATTTTCAAAATAACAGACCATTCGTAAAACCTCAAAATGTCTTTGCTCCACGCAATAACCCTCACCAAAAACTAGACCCACCGACACCAATGTCAATTTCCACAGGTGGTCCTTCAAGAGTTAACCAAAACTATAATCAAAATTATCATCGACCCCAAAATTTCTTTAGCCCTTCCGGTCCTCGAAATTTCGTATCAAGAGAATTGACCAATGTCGAAACATACCCAATTAGTGATCAATTCCCGCAAGAGCAGAAAAACCCCTCACCCGATTTCGTCTATGAAGATTATTATCCCCATCAAGAAACTCATGAGATCCCGGATCAAAGTCCCAATGATACCGATGATTCCCCTGAATGCAACGATGACGCAAATTTTCCGACATCAGCCTCGTACCTTCAATCAACCTAAACAATGTCGCCAAACAAATTGAACTCCCCTATTTTTACCTTCCCAACCTTCAAATCACAGTGTTAATTAATAATTTCCCCCAGAATTGCACACAAATTTCCCAACCTACTATTTCATGAACCCTTTGAAGTAACTGCTTGTAAAAAGGTCTACAGAGAAACGGAAAACTTGTCTTTTCCACTCCTACTTAATAAGAAATTTCATCTTCGCGTAATGAATTGGCATAATTCATTTGACGCACTTATCGGCTCTATCGATCTTCTGAACCTAAATGCAGTTCTCAACTACGAGAATAAAACCTTGACTTTGGGAAACCTGAAAATCCCATTTCTTCTGGCCTACAACAAACCCCTCAAAAAACCTGTCGTGAATTTTAATTCAGAATTTCTCAATATTTCCGTCACCTGTAAGAAAGGTGATGCAATACTTCCTTCTTTCAACATTGGTGACTACACCATCCCCGACAGTTTGATTTCCATAGAAAATGGTTTTGCCCGAATTCCTAATCCCACACCGGAAATTCACGTCAATTTTCACTCACGAGTGAACGTCATTCCACAAGAGCATTTTGACATACAAGACCCTGATGTCCAGAATTCAAATTACAAATTTGATGGAAATCTTCGACTTGACCATCTTACACTTTTGGAAAAAAACAAAATTATTCCTCTTTGTCAAGAGTTTCGAAATGAAAATTGCGATTTGACTTTCACTAGTCAAACTAAGCACTTCATTCGTACAAAAGAGGAAAGACCAGTTTATTCAAAATCTTTTCGACACCCACCTGCTATGAATAAAGAAATTCAGTCTCAAATCCAAAAACTACTTGATAACAAAATTATCCGTCCGTCTATTTCGCCCTATTCGGCGCCTGTCTGGATTGTCCCAAAGAAAGCAGATGCCTCCGGAAAACGCAAGTTTCGAATGGTAATTGATTACCGCAAACTTAACGACGAAACCATTGAAGAAAAATACCCACTTCCTAGGATTGAAGAGATCCTAGACAACTTAGGCAAGTGCACTTATTTCACGACACTTGATTTGGCTCAAGGGTTCCACCAAATTGAAATGGATCCCAGATCAATTGAGAAGACGGCATTTACAGTCAATCAGGGACATTTCGAGTACACCCGGATGCCATTTGGTTTGAAAAACGCCCCTGCCACATTTCAACGGATGATGGACGAAGTCCTTAGAGATTATCTCTATAAATTCTGTTTCGTCTATATGGACGATGTTGTCATCTTTTCGAAATCCCTTTCCGAGCATATTGACCATATTCGCATAATATTCAAGCGATTAAGAGAAGTCAACTTGAAAGTCCAACCTGACAAGTCCGAGTTCTTATCAAAAGAAGTAGCCTTCCTAGGACACGTCATTACCCCAGAAGGAATAAAACCTAACCCTTCAAAAATTGAAGCTGTTCAAAAATATCCAATACCCAAAACTCCAAAAGAAATAAAATCATTCCTTGGATTAATTGGTTATTATCGACGATTCATAAAAAACTTCTCAAAAGTGACCTTTCCAATGACCAAGTGCCTACGAAAAGGAAGCATAGTTAATCCCGAAAACCCTGAGTACAAACTTGCATTCCAGAAATGTAAAGAATTGATTACCAATTCCCCAATTCTAATATACCCAGACTTCACAAAACCCTTTAAGTTGACCACGGACGCCTCAAATGTCGCCCTTGGTAGCGTTTTATCTCAAAATGAACATCCCATCGCTTTCTACTCACGCACTCTCAACACCGCTGAGAGAAACTACTCAACAATAGAAAAGGAATTATTATCAATCGTCGACTCCACCAAACACTTCCGCCCTTACCTTTATGGTCAAAAATTCATCATCGAAACTGACCACAACCCGTTGGTTTGGCTATCCAAAATAAAAGATGCCAATTCACGGTTAATCCGTTGGAAACTCAAACTTGGCGAATTTCAGTTCGAGATCCGATACAAAAAAGGCAAGGAAAATGTCGTTGCTGATGCCCTTTCTCGTGTAGAACTCAACATCCATGAGACTAATGAAAACTCCTCGGTCGTACCAAATTTGGACGATTCTATCGCCGCCCTTTCTGATTTTGATGTTCCCACTACTGACAATAAATTCGATTTAAAAGACTTTGTCATCAACCAAAAATACGTAGAATCCCAACCGACTGAACAAATTACAAAAAAAGACTTTGATGATGAAAAAATACCAAACGATAACGATTCTTTTATTACTGTTCATTCAAATAACGACAATGATGGAAAAGGACTCCCGATTTCGGAATTACCTGTTAATTATGCATCTAATCGAATTATAATTGATTATGGTATCACCTATATCTGTTCTTATTCCACTCCATTCAAAAAGAACCACTACTTTATAAAAATTCACAAACCAGATCGTACACAACAGATCATTCGAATACTAAAAGAAGTCATAAGACCCAATAATGCTTATACCATTTTCATTAAAGACGAAGAACTCCGACTAGAATTCCAAAGGATTATCAAGGCAAATCTAAATTCATCCGCTAAACTCATGTTTTCCAACATTTACCTCATGGACATCACTAATTTAGAACAACAGACTGAAATCATTTCCAATTACCATTCCCAAAATCACAATGGAATTATAGAAACTTACAATCATTTGAAACAAAAATACTACAGGCCTAATCTTCGCAACTCTATCCAAGACTTCATAAACAAATGCGAAATATGTCTTCAAAATAAATATGGGAGAAACCCTTATAAAATAGCCTATAAAGGCCCACTTTTAGCAGAAAAACCATTTAAGACCTTGAATATTGATCTCTTTTTGTTCTCCCAATGTCAATTTCTCACCATCATTGACTCATTCTCCAAATATGCCCAAGCTTATTTTGTTCAAGACAAAAATGCTGTCACCATTGTCAATAAATTGAGACATTACTTTTCTCATCATCACACTCCTAAGAAGATTGTAGCAGATCAAGGAAAAGAATTCGACAATAAACTTTTCAAAGAATTCTGTCAACTCTTCAAGATTGAGACTCATTTCACCACTACAGGAAATTCCACTTCAAACAGCCCTGTAGAGCGTCTGCACTCGACTCTCATTGAAAAATTACGCATATTGAAAATGACGAACCCCGAAGAAAATATTCCAAGCCTTATGACATCAGCTATTCTAATCTATAATCAGAGTATCCACTCCACAACCAAACAATCCCCATTCTCTATACTATACGGCCCTTACATGAACGAAACACAACTAGATAATGACCTAACTATTTACGAACAATATAATGAAAAAAGAAAAAACGAACTTATACCCTTTTACGAAAAAATATACCAAACGGCATACCAAAAACAAAAACAGAGTACTGACAAGAAAAATAAAAACTTGGACATTACACCTGACATTCAAAACGACGACATAGTCTATAGAAAAAACCCATTAAGAAACAAAAATCTCCCAGCTTTTATCCCTATAAAAGTTACAGTCGTAGATAAAAACAGAGTAGAAGGGAAGCAGAAAAAGAAAATTGTAAATACTCATATGAGGAAAATCAAAAGACTCAGAAAACGACCTCATTTTCAGACTTCTGATCCTGACTCTGACTCATCAGAACCGAAGCCTAGCACTTCGACTGCATGACCTTCCTGATGTAGGTTACTACTCAGAAACAATTTCTCCCGCATTAGTTTTAAGCCATTATCATACAACCTATATCCCTTTCAATATCAGTAGAATATCATCATCATTATCTAAAATGTATAGTAACCTTTTAATTATAAGTTCTTTAGCACGTAAATCTAACGATTCCCTTATATCAAACCAATTATCCGAGTTATCAAAAAGCCTTAATAACACATTTGACACATTTGAAAAATTGAAATTTCATCAAGAGGATTCGAATCGTGGAAAACGTGGATTGATTAATTTCTTGGGCTCGGCCATAAAATTTGTAACTGGTAATCTCGACAACAATGACCTTGAAACAATCACTCATAGTATTCAAAGTCTCAAAAATAACCAAATCAACACCATTCAAAAAATAAATGAATTCCGTTCATTTGCCAGAAACATCATGGATCAATTTGATAAAAGCATCAACAGCATAAATCAGAACTCTAAACAGATTGAAGACCAAATTGTAGAACTAAATAAAAAATTCAACTTATTAATCTCCATGCAACATCAAAGTATCCAAATAACTAACCTGAATCTGATGCTAGAAAAGTTACTGCGGATAATCTTTGCAAGAGTAGAAACTTTAGATTTAGAAATTCTACAATTAAGTCAAATTAAAGAAATGTGGACATACTTGAAAACGAATTATCCTAAGAAAACCTTATGGAATATGAATCACTTTTCCGAATTATCACTTATTTGTAGGACAGGCTTCTTAATGATAGACGACGTAGCAATACTTGTTGTGAAAATACCTATTTTCGAAGAAAACAAATGTAATTTAAAACAAATTTACCCAATTCCTACCAAAAATTCGAGCATACTGATAAGCCCTTCAAAGTACTATTGTAAAGATTCCTGGTACGAAGAATGTAAAGAGATAAATTCAAAATGGATTTGCTTTCAGGAATCCTATTCATATTGCAAATTAAATGAGAATTGTCCTTATGCAAAGGTAATTCACGAATACTTTGTTCATCAACAGACTCACAACAATGCCTTAATTTACTGTAGCAAAAATGAAGAAACTATCTATGAAAACTGTCAAAAGTTCGAAATCAGAAAACTCAGAGGTTGCTATCTAATTCAGAGCCAATGCGATGTCATTGTTAACAGAGAGAAATATTCTTTACAAGCCAACAATGTTTCCACAAGTTATGTCGATAACGTACAACTACAACAAACTAATTTATCTCTAAGTTTGAAAATTGAACATCTCAAAAATCCTGTAAAGTTAGGAGAAAGTTTGTTCGACCCCCTACAGTTTCAGGATTTTGATATACCACATGTATCTACAAATTATTATGTATTGTATTCATTTATTACTTGTATCTTAGTATTAGTAATTATTATAGTCATTATTCTGTACTTTTACAAGAAAAAAGGAAAAGTTATACCAATAAAGTTTTTGCAAAAATTAATCAATGAGGACATTGATAACACTAAGGGAGGAGGAGTAATATCCCCAGACGCCTGCTAAAAGCCCTTTGTCGACACATTTATCGCCACTTAAGCTAGAACCCCGAATATTGTATAAACATTCCCACCATTAGATAGTTTAGGAGGAAAGTACCTGTAAGCGCAGAAAGGCATTCTATAGCTAGTACTTCTAGAGTTAAGACCACAAAATTGTTAGTTCTTAGAAGCGGGAAGTAAATAAACAGTTTTTTAAAAGACACAAGTTCGTTCCTGTTATTTAACTTATATATCATTACATACTAAATTATATTATTAAAATATACTAGATTTTATATTATTATATACTAGATTATAAGGGTAGTAAAAAAAAAATGGTTACGTCAAGTTCAATCATATAGGTAGAGCCTAAGTTTATGGTTTGGATCAAACGCGGACATTCATAGTAAGGAATGTTCTATGTAATAATAATATTGTAAAAATATTGTAGTTTAAAAATTAATATCTGTTTCTTGAGCATGGTATCCTTATTTATACACCAATGGAACATCGTTTAAAGTCTTGGTTTATTGAACTGATACAATATTTTACTTTTTTATTCTGACGATAAATTACACATCTGTATGTACTTAATAACATATAATCATATTCGCTGAAAATGCATTCGTGCAATTATGGTCGGAGAAATTGTTAGATATTTTTGTAAAACGTAACGAATCCAAGAAGTACTTAATAACACAATTATATTAGCTAAAAAATGTGATAAATTCTTCTCACATAATTGCACGCATTTTTTCGCTTGGTAATTGGAAGATTCTTGCAATTGACATTTTATGTTGTACAGTGGGAATTCATTTGATATTTCTGTAAAAATATCAAATCAAATCAAATGCCATTTAAACACTTGATTTATTGGAGTGATATTTATATAACTTTTTTATTATGACGATAAATTACACATCAGTATGTACTCACAGAATTATATTCGCTGAGAAATGTGATACTCTGTTGCAAATTTTTCTCCCATAATTACACGCATTTTTAAGCTTGGTAATTGGAAGATTCTTGCAATTAACTTTTTATATTGTACAGTGGGAATTCATTTGATATTTCTGTCTAACACACATATTTACTCTTAACTGGTAATGAAATTTACGAAACCTTGTGGTATTTTCGAATGTTTTAATCCCAATAACTCTGTAAGAATCTCTATTTTCTATTGATTCGTGCTTCAGGTGAATCAACTGTCTTATACAACACACACACTACCCCTACAAAAGTGAAATTTTTTTTTGAGAAGTTGGAGGTCCGTCAAAATGACTTTTAGAATTGGGTGGATTGTAGTGAATGAAACATGGCAATCTTATCTGCAAATGAAAGCTTTTTTGGTAATCAAGTGGTAGTTTTCCCCAAATTGAAAGTAATTCAAGTGGATCATCGCTAGAATTGATTAGATATTCTAATGGTAACTGTCTTCATTCTTCTTGAGTAAAATCGGAAAGTTTTTTGTCGGTAAACATATGCTCCAAAATTTTGTTAACCGATGGACAACAATTATTCATGTTAACACCTCTCAACTGCTAAGCTCAAACATTGGTAGGGAACTGAGTATGTGAGGGGGTATATGATCACTTTTGGAAAATTGTGGGGTTGGTATTGGAGGGGTCTCAATGATCTCTTTTGAAGCCAGAATGCCCGAATCACTAAGAGTGGGGTAGGAGTTGGGGGATCTCAATGATCTCTTTTTAAGCCAGAATTCCCGGATCACTAATAGTGGGGATGGGAGTGGGGGGATCTCAATGATCTCTTTTTAAGCCAGAACTCCTGAAAACTAACTACTGTCTGGTGAATACTGTAGCATCAATGCTAATTCTATATAATCTTCATTTTTCTTTGGGTGAACACGTGCCATACGTCAACTATAGACTACCACTGTTGCATTTTTCAGTAACGATCTCACTTATGTGAAAACTGATATACAGGGTGCTTATTGATTGAATGTCGATACTTAAGGTTGATAATCCTTGGATGATCTCAGGACAAAAAGTTCAAATGGACATAGGTCCGCAAGAACCTGGATTTTAAGATACAGGGTGTTGAAATTTAAAAAAAATCTTGTTTTTTATCATCACTTTGATGCTATTCCAGATATCTTTTTGAAATTTGGTATACGTCTTCTATGCTTCAATATGCATGGGAATGTTGAAGGGGCGCCACTGATTTTAAAATACTGAAAGACACAGCAGGTGCAATTAATTAAAAAAAAAACACGAGAACAATTTGGCTCAGAAATAAATAGAGATTTCAACAATAATTTTTATTTTGAAAGAAAGCAGTGGCATTTTTTCTCCAAGAATATTGAACGATACCAAGCGTTGGACGAAAACTTTGACTTCTTTGACTTGCAGGAATATTCAGATAGATGTAGATCGTGCGATTATACACATGTTTTTGGATTATGAGGTATGTGTAAATATTTTCACACTATATTTTGGTTTTATAGTGCAGTGATGGACCTCGATGATAGTGGGTCGCTGTAGGATTTGGTAGCTGCTGTCTGCGAATATCGATATAGAACGCGCAAAGGACTCCGAGGTGCTAATGCTACATACTCACAACGAACTGAAGAAGTACCGCGTAGGCGTCGTGTCCGATAGCAGTGACGTCCCGGCAGCCCCGGTCCCGGAGAATATGTCGATAACGAGAGTAGCCTATCGCTTCACCCATCGAACGCGGGTGCAATTATGGATATTGGGAACGGCAAGTACCACCCGCTGCTGTGATATTTTTTTTACAGTACATGGGCGACGATCAAACGCCGATGGAGTTCACAAGTACCGCCATAGGATCGCAATTATTTAAGCGCGTGTTCTCCTAAGAAAAAGCGTTGAAAACGACGACGGACAAAAAAAACCCATTACAGAGATATCTCTATGACGAGTGTGTAGTTTTCGACGATTTGCTACGGGGCAAATTTGATTTTAACATAAATAACAGCTTCATTGTACTGCAAATTGGCGTTGCACGGTTCGATTTTCAACAGGCACCGTCCCTGGACGACATTTATACATTCCATAAAGCGACATTCCGTTATGATGTTGTTTTCAGCCTACTTGCAGTAGAGTGCGCGTAGAAGGAAACACCGCATGTTCTCCGCAGGTGACATCCGCAGGAGAAATTCGGCAGGGCAGAGACGGGTTCGTTAGCCATGTGGCAAAACGGCAATAAGATATGTCTGTGGATATGGCGTTTCGGTCCAGTGTAGACCCACGCGCTCATTACAAAATGTGTGTAATGCTTAGTCGCGAAGTTGTTTTTTTGTATTTGATTCAATCGTCAATGCGTCGGATATTCGGGATATTCCCCCGCATTGCTACGTCCAGCCAATACATTCGGCGACATCGGATGAAGTAGACACGGCCAAAGTATTTTTTCTTCACGTGAACGCAACAGTCCAATCGTTTTATATGGATTGTAAGAAGCGACTGGTGAATACTGTACCATCAATGCTAATTCTATATGATCTTCATTTTTCTTTGTGTAAACACGTGCCATACGTCAACTATAGACTACCACTGTTGCATTTTTCAGTAACGTTCTCGCTTATGTGAAAACTGATATACAGGGTGTTTATCATTTGAATGTCGATACTCAAGGTTGATAATCCTTGGATGATTTCAGGACAAAAAAGATCATATGGACATAGGTCCGCAAGAGCCTGGATTTTAAGATAGCGGGTGTTGAAATTTAAAAGAAATCTTGTTTTTTATCATTACTTTGATGCTATTCCAGGTTTCTTTTTGAAATTTGGTATACGTCTTCTGTGCATCAATATGCATGAGAATGTTAAAGGGGCGCAACTGATTTTAAAATATTGAAAGACACAGCAGGTAGTCAATGCAATAAATTGAAAAAAAAAACACAAGAACAAATTGGCTCAGAAATAGAAATAAATGGAGATTTCAAAAATAATTTTTATTTTGAAAGAAAGCAGTGGCTTTTTTTTCCAAAAATATTGAGTGCAAAGTCCGTACGGACGCCACTGGTAAAAATGATAATTGTTCTTCTGTCAGCCGATACCATAGTGATACCATAGTGATAACAATCTATTGTTTTAATAATTCATTCACGCATACTATTAAGTTTGAGTTGTAACTGTTAGAAGAAAATAGATCCAGATTTTATAAAACGTACACGTTATTATACGACCAATTAATCAAATATACAGTCCATTCCAAACATAAATTTGGTCCTTTGATACGGATACAATGAGCGATTTCAACGAAGCCTGGACAGCAACAATATTCCAACGTCGCTGAAAACGGATAAGGAGACAGAAGACGACACAGAAGGGCACTAGGGGCGGTCAGTACCTACCAAGTCCAAGTAGTCGCCTGCTGGATTCAAGAATTCGAAACAACATCAATCGACATAACGTGGGTAAAGTCTTTCTATCTTTTTCTGTCCTTTACATCCACTCTTCACTGGCTGTTTCGATTTGTGAAGGCTTACGGTCGTGATTTTGATTTTTATACGTATGCGAATTGGCTAAAGAGTTTGGTGTTACCCAAGTTATACCGGGGGGTGTTTGGTTGATGCGTTGAATTTCCACATGATAATTTGTGTGCATAATCCTCTGAATAGTCTGAATCATGGCCGAAGAACAAAATATCTAAAACCTACTACGAAAACAAGGCTCTGTTGAAGCCAAATTGACTCATTTTGCGAATCATATTGATAGTATGCAAAAAAAATATTTGAACCTTGAAACAATTGATCTTTTAGAGATGGATATCTTCAATTTGGATACGAGAATAAACCAAATATTTGATTTGATTGAAGAATTCGATCTCTTACAATAAGAGTTAGAATTGAATGCGGATAATAACACAATTGATTCTCTTTATAACGAACGCGAAGAATTTTCTCAAAAGTTTTATAACGAAGTGGCTATGAGTAAATCACTCTTTTCAAAGTTGAATTCATCACAAGAAAAAAGTAGCTCGAGTAGTCATCATTCAGTTGTGAATCGGGATATCAAGCTAAGCGGATACAAACTTCCACCAATTGAAGTGGCTAAGTTCAGTGGTAATTATGAAAATTGGTTGGAGTTTCGGGAAACTTTTAAATCTTTGGTTCATGACAATGATACACTTTTTAAAGTCCAGAAATTTCACTATCTTAAATCCTCACTTCAGGGTAATGCGTCCCAAGTCATATCATCAATCGAATTTGATGAACAAGATTATTCAGTGGCGTGGGAGTTACTTGGTGAGAGATACGATAATACGAGACTTCTTGTGCATAACCACGTAAAAGCTTTATTTAGCTTGAAATTCAAAGACCCAGATTCTTCAAAAGCGATAAGGTTTGTTATTGATTCTATGTCTAAGCATTTGAAGGCTCTGGAACAATTGAACCAACCTCCAGAATATTGGGATACATCAATTATTTTTATTATGACTTCCAAGCTCGATAATGTTACTGTGAAAGAGTGGGAAACATACAGGTCGGATAAAGCAAAAAATATTAGAAAAATGCATTTATATTTTTTCGAAACTAACCTTGGCCAAAACAAGGGCGATTCGGCCCATAGCTCCATATCAACAGCTATGTCTTTGGCCGGCGACATCTTTGTACCTGCGCAGCTGCCACCGGTCCTGAAACTAGCTAGACGTCATTTACCATACACTGTAATCAAAATGGATGCAAGTGATTTTTATGGCTTCAAATCCCTCTCCGAAAAAAATCGTGTAAGGTCTGTTAGAAAATTCGAAACAGGCGAGGATGTGGATAGGACGAAAGTGATGGAGGTTATGGTCGACAAGGACAATATTGCACAACTTTTAGTAAAGAAGAGCCACCTTGCCGGTAACTATTAAGTACTGTCCCTTAAAAGAAATACGCTTGAAGTTATGACTCAACCTGTCCCACTTTTAAATAGAGACTTAAAAAAACTTTCTCGTGATAAGTATAATGATCTTGTGAGTTTATGCTCTGGTCTTACGCCGGTTGTAGAAGATCCAATTTTTCAAAATTATTTCAAAAATCTTCCACATGAATGAAAGCTTATTTTGTTTATTCGAACTAAACGTATTGAAAATCTTCAGAATCATAATTGATTTTTCATTTACCTACTATTTTGTTGCCATTTTTCAAAAGCCACTTTTGAAATAATATATATGCTTGTACACGTTCAATATTTGTTTCTGAGTTTTAGGAATTGAATATTTTGTTTTTGAGTTTCAAGAAGTGATGTTCTTTAGTTCTTTAGCTTTACTCAAACTAGCTGTTAAGGTTACAGAAATCGACTTAAAATTTAATATTGTTATGAAAATTTAGTATTACTGATCTATTTCCTTTTTTAAGTTAATCTAAAAACAAGTTCCAATAGTGTTTATATGGATTTTTTTATAAATCTACCTTTTATTACGAATAAAATATCAAACAGGTCACATTCATATTATTTAATTCGAATGTTAATATAAAAGGAACGAACATCCAAAATATCATTCAACATGACGTTCAGAAAAAACTGACTAACAGGCGAACCTACATTTGGTACTATTTTAGCGGCGATAATTCGTAAGTATCCAAATTCTATATATTCTATATATTTAGTAAGCATGTGTCCTACGAAACACCATATATGGTAAGATAATTAATAAACTATTTATAAAATTATCATGTTCCAAATAGGACCTATTTTCTTTAAAACGCTCTCCTGTGAAATAAACATAATTGCGCTTTCGCCCCTTTGTTTTGTCAGCGTAGACGTTATTGAATATTTCAATTCCTTCTTCAATTCTGAGCATAAATTGTGATACACATAATGTTCCTAAATTTAGCCGTTTTCGAATTATTTGAAATAACTGGTTTTCAGTGTAGCTAGTTAGGAACATTATACTTAGTCAAAAAGGTCGAACACACATGAATTTGTGTTTACGTCGTTGACACGAAAAGCTAAACACAGTTGGCTAAATAGTGCGGCGTATAAGGACACCAGTGTTTGTGTGTGTGTGAAAGATCAACGATGAAATATGAACGATACCGAGCGTTGGACGAAAACTTCGGCTTCTTTGACTTGCAAGAATATTCAGATAGTTGTAGATCATGCGATTATACACATGTTTTTGGATAATGACGTATGTGTAAATATTTTGGGTTGTTAGAGCTTCATGTGTTTCACACTATATGTTGGTTTTATAGTGCAGTAATGGACCTCGATGATAGTGGGTCGCTGGAGGATTTGGTAGCTGCTGTCTGCGGATATCGATATAGAACGCGCATAGGACTCCGAGGTGCTAATGCTACATACAACGAACTGAAGAAGTACCGCGTAGGCGTCGTGTCCGATAGCAGTGACGTCCCGGCAGCCCCGGTCCCGGAGAATATGTCGTTAACGCAGTTAGTTGCAAGTCTCAATTGTGGAGCTGATCATGATAAAACGTCCCGGGAGTAGCCTATCGCTTCACCCATCAAACGCGAGTGCAATTATGGATATTGGGAACGGCAAGTACCACCCGCTGCTGTGATATTTTTTTTACAGTACATGGTCGACGATCAAACGCCGATGGAGTTCACAAGTACCGTCATAGGACCGCAATTATTTAAGCGCGTGTTCTCCTAAGAAAAAGCGTTGAAAACGACGACGGACAAAAAAAAACCATTACAGAGGTATCTCGTCGGATATTCGGGATATTCCCCCGCACTGCTACGTCGAGCCAATACATTCGGCGACATCAGATGAAGTAGACACGGCCGAAGTATTTTTTGTTCTCGTGAACGCAACAGTCCAAACGTTTTATATGGATTGTAAGAAGCGTCTGGTGAATACTGTAGCATCAATGCGGTGTGACGTCATCCGTTGGTGGGGGGTGGGGGGTGGGGGTCTTGAATGGGGGTCTTTAGTGGGGGGGGGTCTTGAGTGGGGGTCTTCGGTGGGGAGTGGGGAATGACATTACATTTTATGAACAAAAAAGTTCATGATTCAAGCCTTGAAGAAATTGAATATTGTGGGTAAGTGTTATCATCGTTGTGGTTTTCACGTCACACTCCTCTTATCAACAGTTCTAAATTTAGCTCGAATGCGCGGTTTTCCTATCAGTAACAACGAGTCTCAGCCCGCGGTTTTCTTATCACCATTAGACAGGATGTGGTTTTCCAACCAACCACAACAGTTCTAAATTTAGCTCAAATGCGGTTTTCTTATCAGTAACAACGAGTCTCAGCCTGCGGTTTTCTTATCAACAGTAAACAGGATGTGGTTTTCACGTCACACTCTTATCAGCAGTTCTAAATTTAGCTCGAATGTGGTTTTCTTATCGATAACAAGTCTCAGCCTGTGGTTTTCTTATCACCAATAGACAGGATGTGGTTTTCACGTCACACACTCTTATAAATAGCAAGTCTCAGAAACTATAGTTTGATATTTATCCATGTAAAATTATCTCATTTCAATTTTATTTATTTTTTTCAGAACCAATCCATCAGTACGAAAATTCAATGCAAATAATTGTGGACAATTGTCAATCGAATTTCTATATAATAATATGACATGATCGAGAACCATCAGTAACGTTGAGAGTGTCATCATGACTAGAACTATAACAATAACGGGAAATACTTCTGTGTTGAAAGCAGAATTCAATCCACCTATATTTTTGGATGAAAATAAAGAATATTTTTTGGGGTTGGCTGATTTTGAATCGTTTATGAGTATACCTAACATACAACCGGGTAGAAATAAAATATATGTAGCGGATAAAGTTATCACAATTCCAGAAGGAACTTACGATTTAAAAGATATTGAAACATATATTAATTCTGTAATTGATGACATTATTGGAGAAAAAGTTGGGTTTAAGATGAAAGCAAACCCCAATACATTAAAATGTCAGCTTTATTGCACAAAGGAAATAGATTTCACACCAAGTGACTCCATAGCGAAAATATTGGGTTTTAAGAAACGAAAAATTGCATCAAATGAATTTTCTGAATCGGATGAAGTTGTTAATATATTTAAAGTTAATGCAATTTGTGTTGATTGCGACATTTGCATTGGATCATATAGTAATGGTCTACCCGTTCATATAATTCATCAGTTTTTTCCTTCTGTTCCTCCAGGGTATAAAATAGTGGAATCACCATTACCAATACTTTATTTCCCCATCAGCGTCAAGACAATCAACAACATCACTGTTAAAATAGTAGATCAAGACGGTGATTTGATTAATTTCCGAAACGAGACCATAACAGTTCGATTACATCTTAAACATTAGAAAATATTATGGTTATTAAATACAACTATCGCTATTTCAAACAATCGCCATATAAAAGGGAGAAGCTGTCTATGGAAACCAGTCCAAGACGAAACTCCAACCAGTTAACATCACAAGAAACCAGCCCAAGACGAGACTCCAACAAGTTAACATCACAAAATCACCAATTTCTTATATCTCTGGGGTTAAAAGTATTGAAATAATGGATATATTAAACGTTGATGAAAAATTATATGTAGATAATTCAATAATAAGCTCTGAGCTTCATTCATATCAACCGTTTGTCTCTTCAAAATTTGAATACAATGATGAAATTCGCATACCTGTTCAAGAACTTGATATATACTCACTACCTTCAGGGAGTCATCTTTACATTGAAGGTACATTGACCAACAATAAGGGTGCCTATTCTAAAAAATTACAATTTGTCAACAATGGTATAGCTTATTTGTTTCGAGAAATTCGCTATGAACTTAATGGAGTTACTATAGATTCCGTAAGAAATGTTGGTTTAGCTTCAACCTTGAAGGGTTATCTTTCATATAATACAAATGAAAGTCTAAAGCTGCAAAATGCTGGATGGTTTCCAAATAGAGATGAAAAGGAAAACATTTTAGTTGATGATAAAGGAAAATTCAATGTATCTATACCTGAAAATGTTGATGGGATTTTTTGAAGACTATAAAAAAATAATCTTGAATATGAAACAAGAACTGGTTTTGATCCGAGCCAGCGATGATGTTGATGCAGTTTTATATGTTGAAGATATGCAAAATCCATCACCCGAAGCGGAAAATCCAAAAGTTACATTTGACAAGATCTATTGGAAAGTACCTCATATTCAAGTTGATATACCACAACAACTAGCTTTAACACAAATTCTTGAAACAAATAAAGATCTGTTACTTGGATTTCGTAGTTGGGAAATTGTTGAATATTCCTCGCTACCTGAAGCGACCCGTCATACTTGACCTGTTAAAACAAGTAGTAAACTTGAAGCACCTCGTCATATAATAATTGGTTTTCAAGAAAATAGAAAAGGACACATCATGAAAGATGCTAGTCAATTCGATAATATAAATCTCTCAAATATTAGAGTATTTTTGAATTCTGAAAGATATCCATATCATGATTTGTATTTGAATTTCAATGATAACAAGTTTTCAGCTCTCTATGAAATGTTTGCAAACTTAAAAAATTCCTACTATGATATACCAAACGAACCAATTTTCAACCCTCAAAACTTTAAAAATAAGTGTCCAATCGCACATATTGATTGTTCCCACCAGAAAGAAACACTTCAAACAGGTACTGTTGTTTTGAGAGTTGAATTCGAGACAAATAATAATACAAAAAAGGATACATCAGTATATTGTCTGATTTTACATGATAAATTATTTAGCTACAATCCTTTAACAAAAATAGTCAAGCAATTGTAATACGCATGTTCTCAAATAATTATATAAACCATTTTATTTCTCTAAATGATGTTCAGTATGTCTCGAGAATTGAAGCTCTGCTTATCTTACCATTTAAAGAGATCGAAAGAATTGAAAAACAAATTCAAGATTATAGTGGTGAAAAGCAGATGATGGTGAAATTCTCACAATTGAAAATATGAAACTACTCGTTTTGGATGTACAAGGATTTATAATTGAAAACAAAAAAATTATTCCTAAAGAACTGGCTGCCTATGATGGAGAAAAAATATGTCATTATATATTTAGATGTCCTTTTTCTATGGAACACTTGCCTCCAGAACTGCGTAAACAAGCAAACTGGTTGATGAAAAATCATCATTGTATTTCATGGAATGAAGGATTTACGCAATCACATAAGTTTTCCGACATTGTGAAAAACATAACAAGAAACGTGGATCATGTGTACGTGAAAGGAAAAGAAAAGGCGCAATACATTGGGAAATATTCATCGAAGCCCGTTATCGAACTTGATGACAAACCACCTTTATCGTTGGAAAAACCACATTGTCTATACCATTTATCATCACCCGCAATGTGTGCACTTACTAATGTTTTTGATTTGTATAAAACATGTTTAATGATTGAATAAATCACATTTTTGATTACATTTTTTATTTTATTTCAAACACCTTTTTATAAATATTTACAGGTAGGTATTCACAAATTTTCAACCCTCAAAAATAAGTGTCGAATCACACACAGTGATTGTTCTCATCACAAAGAAACACTTCAAGCAGGATATACTGTTTTGTTTTGAGAGTTGAATTCGAAACAAATAATAATACAAGAAGGATTCATCAGTATATTGTCTGATTTTTACATGATAAATTATTAAGCTATAATCCTTTGACAAAAATAGTCAAGCATTTGTAATTCGCATGTTCTCAAATAATTATATAAACCATCTATTTCTCTAAATGATGTTCAGTATGTCTCCAGAATTGAAGCTTTGCTTATTTAACCATTTAGTATGAGAATTTTATGGTGACTTACAAATAAAAGGTTCTGTATTGATTGAAAATAAAACAGTTCAATAATGAATACTATCAAAGAAGATGTGGTGAGTGAGCTACACAAACCAGCCAGAAGATTTTTTAAAAGAAGAGCAGTAATTGTAAAGGGGATCAATGATCTTTTTCAAGCAGATTTAGTTGAAATGCAACCATATTCAAAAATAAACAAAGGATATAGATATATTCTGGTTATAATTAATGTGTTTTCAAAATTTGTTTGGGCAATTCCTGTCAAAACAAAGACTGCTAAAGATGTAACCACAGCCATGAAATTAATTTTAAACAGTGTAAAAACACCCCCTAAAAATCTGCAGACTGATCAGGGAAAGGAATTCTATAATACAGAGTTCCAAGATTTTATGAAAAAATTCAACATCAATCACTACTCAACATTTTCCAATATGAAAGCTAGCATCGTAGAGAGGGTGAACAGAACATTGAAAAACAGAATGTGGAAAAAATTCAGTTTGCAGGGAAACTATAAATGGTTGAAAACATTACCTGAGATAGTATCAGAATACAATAATACCAAACATTCTGTTATTGGAATGAAACCTATACAAGTATCTAAGGAACATGAGAAGCACCTACTATCAAAAGTTTATGGTCGCATAAAAACAGTGAATCCTTCCAAATATGAAAAGGGAGACTATGTGCGAATAAGTAAGTTTCGTGAGATGTTTTCAAAAGGGTATACACCTAACTGGTCAAATGAAATCTTTGTGATTAAAAAAATAAAAATCACAAATCCAACAACCTACATATTGGAGGATCATAGAGGTGAAGAGATACAGGGTGCATTTTATAAGGAAGAGTTGCAAAAAGTTAAACATCCTGACGTGTATTTGGTAGAAAAGATTCTAAGACGGAAGGGAAATAAAGTTTATGTTAAATGGTTGGGCATGAATAATTCACATAATTCATGGGTTATGAAAAATAATGTATTGTAATATCTTGTAATTCAATAAAAAACACTTGCTAGTAGATAATTCTTTTATTTCTATACAAATATACTCCTAGAATGGGTAGCATGATACAAAAAATGAATGCAAAGATTGATATAATAGCGAATTCTATATGATTTTTACATTCAAACGAATCAATAAGTACATTCCAGTTTGTTGGTTTAAAATTTTCATCTACAAAATAAAGTCTTAACTTAAAAGCTAAATATGACAAATTTTTAATCGACTCATCAATTTTTAGCCAATCAATCCATTATTAACAATTAATTTTTCTCAGTTTGATGGTCAAGAGTCATTATGATTGGTTGATATGCAAATAAACGTTTCTTGTATATTTGAATCCACTTGTATATACAAGGTATTGTTAAAAAGGCGCTCAGAAACAATACTTTTGCTGGAAGTCCTGTTGTCATTGCTAATTTTTATACTAATGGATATATCGTGGCAATATTTATGTGTTCTAGTGTTCTTGTTTTCTTGTTGTCTTGTTTTCTTGTGTTCTAGTGTTCTTGTTTTCTTGTTTTCTTGTTTTCTTGTGTTCTTGTTTTCTTGTTTTCATGTTTTCTTGTGTTCTTGTTTTCTTGTTTTCTTGTTTTCTTGTGTTCTAGTGTTCTTGTTTTCTTGTTTTCTTGTGTTCTAGTGTTCTTGTTTTCATGTTTTCTTGTGTTCTTGTTTTCTTGTTTTCTTGTGTTCTTGTGTTCTTGTTTTCTTGTTTTCTTGTGTTCTTGTTTTCTTGTTTTCATGTTTTCTTGTGTTCTTGTTTTCTTGTTTTCTTGTTTTCTTGTGTTCTAGTGTTCTTGTTTTCTTGTTTTCTTGTTGTCTTGTTTTCTTGTTTTCTTGTGTTCTTGTTTTCTTGTTTTCTTGTGTTCTTGTTTTCTTGTGTTCTTGTTTTCTTGTTTTCTTGTTTTCTTGTTTTCTTGTTTTCTTGTTTTCTTGTTTTCTTGTTTTCTTGTGTTCTAGTGTTCTTGTTTTCTTGTTTTCTTGTTGTCTTGTTTTCTTGTTTTCTTGTGTTCTTGTGTTCTTGTTGTCTTGTTTTCTTGTTTTCTTGTTTTCTTGTGTTCTTGTGTTCTTGTGTTTTTGTTTTCTTGTTTTCTTGTTTTCTTGTTGTCTTGTTTTCTTGTTTTCTTGTTTTCTTGTGTTCTAGTGTTCTTGTTTTCTTGTTTTCTTGTTTTCTTGTGTTCTTGTGTTCTTGTTTTCTTGTTTTCTTGTGTTCTTGTTTTCTTGTTTTCATGTTTTCTTGTGTTCTTGTTTTCTTGTTTTCTTGTTTTCTTGTTGTGTCCAATCACACACACAGTGATTGTTCTCATCACAAAGAAACACTTCAAGCAGGATATACTGCTTTGTTTTGAGAGTTGAATTCGAAACAAATAATAATACAAGAAGGATTCATCAGTATATTGTCTGATTTTTACATGATAAATTATTAAGCTATAATCCTTTGACAAAATAGTCAAGCAGTTGTAATACACATGTTCTCAGAAAAGAAAATGACTAGATTGAAGGCTATTTGTGATTGACAGCTCCTTGATTTTGAAATTTTGTGCCAAATTGAAGCCCTGCATATCTATTGCAATGATTGTTTCATACGAATACCAGGATTCATGGACTTTGTAATGAGTTCTCAAATAATTAACGAGTTTGATAGGTGGTCTCAAATTTCCATAACCATCAAAATAAAACGCCTAATTTTCATTTATTATGTATGCAGTACAATGAGTTCCATGATTTTGTTAACTTTCTAGATTCAAAATACCACATTCCTTCACTTTAAATTTTTTTTGGGGAGGTTGTCACACATAAATACACCTCTTTAATGTGAGATATTCAATATTTTCACATATTTTAGTATATCGTTATTTGAAAGGGATCTCTGCGAAAATATTATTTGATTTTTTTATGGTTTTTTTCTTGATAGTGCCTCCTTTGTAGGGTTTAATGTATAATCCACCACCCTGCTTGGAAAGTTTTTCCATTTCTTTATTGTGTCGATGTAATTCTTCGAGTTGCTCCTTTGATACTTTAATATCATTAACGGCCTTAGCTATTCCAGCTGCACCACCGCCTAAAGCTCCTAGTGCACCCAAAATTGGAAGTAATAATGGAAGAAATCCACCAATTTTTTTGGGGGGTTTGATAACTCGTGTTTTCTTTTTTCTTTCGGTTCTCTTGATCCCCATTCCAAGTTTCCGTTTACCTTTCATAATTCCACAAGCTTTATCTGCTAGAGCTTTATCCGCTCGATGTCGTTGAGGTAAATCAGTTGTTTGTGAGTATGCGATATCGTGTTCTCGACACGCAGCATCCAATGGATTGATACCAGACTCTCCCCTATTCAATCTTTCTTCTAAATTTGTACCAGGACCACAAAATTGATAGCCAGGAATATGAAGCTCAACAGGTAGTCTATTAATCAGAGTGTTTATTAAACCTCGACCTTCCCTCTTGGAGTGTTTGGAGGAAGTGTACTTTCGTGAAGCGTGTACAATCATTTTATACCTATAGAGGTTTGTGTGTATCATTTAAATACTATTTTCAGTTTAAAAATTTGCAACACGATTGTCTATCGATTTCATGCTATCTGATCAATATGTCCATCTGATTAATGTATAAATACTTTTGCAAAAAACAATTCTGTTTATTGATATCTAGAATGCGGATAGAAAAACAATCGTTTTCCTTACCCATCACAAACCATGATGTGAAGGATTTTACGAAACCAATTCAAAAACATGGCGACTTATTTGGTGGGGAATCGAAAAGATGTCTCATTTTTGGACCATCTGGTTCAGGTAAAACCAACGTGATGTTGGCTTTACTTGAGCATCCAAATGGAATAAGATTTGCAAACGTGTACCTTTATTCCAAATCATTACAACAGCCAAAGTATGAATATTTAAGACAACTATTGGCCCCCATGGAAGAGATTGGATATTTCGAGTATGAGAGCGATGAAAATATCATTCCTCCTCATGAAATAGCACCAGAATCGGTCATCATATTTGATGATATACCATGTGGAACACAAACTATAATAAGGGACTATTTCACACATTCGAGACATAAAAATACAGACTGCTTTTTTATTTTTCAAGGTTATTCATCAATTCAGAAAAGACTTATACGTGAGAACGCTAATTTGCTAATTTTATTCAAGCAGGATTCTATGAATTTGAATCATATATATAATGATCATTGTATGCTGGATATGTCATTTGAGCAATTGAAGCAACTCTGCGCACACTGTTGGAAAGAACCTTATAATTTTCTGGTTATTGATAAAGATTGTGAACTGAATTGCGGAAGATATAGGAAAAATTTTGATTCATTCATATATCTATAAAATGGATAAGCGGTTGGCTGAGGAATTGATGAAGTCAAGAAAAGCTGTCAAGGATAAATATAATAGTCTAAAATTAGCTATGACCACTACACAATCACAACTAGAGCAAGCTTACAAACCAATAACTCAACCGCTACAACAACTCATTTCCAAAATAAATGAACCTTTCAACATAAAGGAAGAATTCAAAGAAGAAGAAGAAGAACCTGAAACTTCTATGTTTCACACAACACCATTAAAACCTAAACCAAGTTTTTCAAGATTATTTTATGAGACATCAACACCTACAAGACCTACAAGAACTGGTAGAACTCCTATTCTACCGATGGAAATACCATCATTTTTTGATACAAGCCTTGCATCTGTTAGCCAGTTACCATCTATACAAGAACCTAGTCAGTTACCTAATACTATACAAGAACGTAGTCAGTTACCAACTATACTAGAAACTAGTGTTATAGCTCAAACCAACCCCTTCGAAAGTTCGGAAAATCAAAATCTTTCAGATATATTGGAACAGTCAAGGCAATCGGTTCAAAATTTAATCGACACGCAACCATATGAAATATGGTTAAAAAGTTTTGATCTACTACCAAGAGATTATATTGATGCTAGTGTAAAGGATACTGAACATAATTTTGATCATCATTATGGAATAGTACATGACATAGATACTGATAAATTCTATTTGGGAACCACACTTAAATTTGTAGAAATTATTGGAAAAAATGTGAAAGTAGATGGAAAAATTTATGATGGTACAAAAGGATTGTACGAATTACTATTTAAAAAATATCCTAAAGACTATGAAGATGAGGATTTGGATAATTATATGGATATTTTAGCTAAAACCAATGCATATCGAAGAAATTATGATCCAAATGAACGTGTGCAGGGAAATGGATCATCAAAATATATAACTATAATAGGACCATACCTACAAAAACATGGCATAACAAAAACACGACACATCAAACCATTATATTCTCGTTTTTTAAAGAAACTAAAACCTCCAATAACTAGAATGCGAACGGGAAAGGGGTTGTGGAATATCAATAAAAACGATATAGATTAGTTTATTGGGATAATATCAACGAACTTGTTGATAGATTGAGACTAATAACAGCTTCCATGAGAGCTGGTCATACTGGTCATAATAATGAAATACTATCAATAATCGAAGAGTTACGTGAAGCTAAAGTAATTGCATAAATACATCCTCAAATACGTAAAACGAATCAATCCGAAAATGTCACTCAACAAGTTCGGTTCTCATTAATTCAAGAGAGATGAAACACAAAACAATATCAAGTTATTTAATTTTTCTGAGGTTAATTTATCTTATGTAATGGTTTTACCATTTATTGGTCGCTATACACCAACAGAAAAAAATTTCGTGTTGATGCAAGATGGAAGAACTTCATACCGTTTCCCATTTGAAAAAGGAATCATTTTATTCGGTGAATATCCTAAAAAAGACGATTCCATGTTGGTTAATGGAAAAGCAGGAAAGCTGGAAAATAGATCTATTAAGAAAGGGTTGTAATAAAATGAACAGTATTTAATTCATTATGTACAGTATAATATCACAAGCAGTCAGTATAATATTGTAGAACACTCAGTATTTCTGTTAAAAATGGTAAGTAAAAATGGAATTTTTGAGCAGTAAAAGTACTATTTGGCCTGTATTTCTATGTTCACTATTGTGATTCTAATGGTTAGTAAAAATTTATGAAATGTCAGTATGACTTAGCTGGTAATAATTCCACAAATGTACAGTAAGAAATAATAAATGGCAAGTATGCAATAGTCAGTAATAATTTTAACTAACTCAAACTAACCCAGACTTGATACACATAATACCAATACAGAACACGTCAATTATGATATATAATAATAATTGTAATGTTAACCTGGTGCTAACCAACGAGCCACTGCATATTTTCATCAATTTCTATTACCAACACAAACTAACCCTAACTAACCCAAACTAAATCCGCCTCTCAAAGGAACCTATCTGACTACTTCATCATGACATTAAGGCAGAGTGTTTTCTCTTTACTAAGTTGTGTTTCGTTCCGTTGTAAAAATGTTTGTATTTATACGAAATAAAATATATGACCAACCATTCATTATTTTACTGTCGCTTTATTAATTTTATGGACTGTCCATTATTTTCACCAGGCATTTACTAATTTATTTGATCGTTTTTTTATGATACTGACTCTTGATTATTTATATCTACCATTTATTATTTTTACTGACCACTTCTTTATGTTACTGACCCTTCATTATTTTTACTGGCCATTTCTTTATATAACTTACCGTTAATTATTTCAACCGACCATTTATTATTATACTGACCATTTATTATTTTTACTGACCACTTCTTTATGTTACTGACCCTTCATTATTTCAACCGACCATTTATTATCATACTGACCAAGGAAAATAAAATAATGGCAAGGAGTACTGTCCATAAAATTGAAATACTGACCATTTAATTTGTTGCCATTAAGAAAGGTGATTTGATAGCGTTTAGACGTGAAACGGATAGTAAAATAACAGAATTTTATGGCGAATTACAAATAAAATGCCCCGTAGTGATTGAAAATAAAACAGTTCAATAATGAGTACTATCAATGAAGATGTGGTGGATGAGCTACCTACACAAACCAACAAACAGATTTAGATGAAATGTAGCCATATTCAACAATAAAAAAGGATATTATACCTAGATATATTTTAGTTATGAAAAAACCACATTTTCTATACCATTTATCATCACCTGCAATGTGTGCACTTACTAATGTTTATAATTTGTATAAAACATGTTTATTGATTGAATAAATCACATTTTTGATTACATTTTTTATTTTATTTCAAACACCTTTTTATAAATATTTACAGGTACGTATTCACAAATTTTCAACCCTCAAAAATAGGTGTCCAATCACAGTGATTGTTCTCATCACAAAGAAACACTTCAAGCAGGATATACTGTTTTGTTTTGAGAGTTGAATTCGAAACAAATAATAATACAAGAAGGATTCATCAGTATATTGTCTGATTTTTACATGATAAATTATTAAGCTATAATCCTTTGACAAAAATAGTCAAGCAGTTGTAATACAACCAACAACAACTCAACCGTAAATGATGGGGCACCTAGAAACCGCAAGACTATTCATACAATCAACGCGACGTCGGTCGGCTCACCACATTCAATTATTGGCATCTGTCTGCGGTTTTCTCATCAGTTCACCGACTTCGGTTAGATCCACTATAAAGAAGGTTCGACATTCCGCATTTAGCACTCAAAGATGTGGTTAGCTTACACCGGTATCGGGACTAGACGATTACATAATCTGGTTTCCGCTGTAGAAAGCTTGTCACAACGATTCCGAAATTTGCAATTTGATGCTGAACACGAGGCTATCTATGGTTTTGAGAGATTCCATAGCGAGGAGGAATGTAGGAGGATTGCTGAAAAATACGAAGAAGCTGCTGACGCCTGCGATCTGTTCCTGGATACATCAGACCTGCATAGTTTCCTGCACACCATGAAGCGTCTAGATTTCGAGGGCTATTTAGAAGATGTTGAAAAATTTGTTCCTATTTTGAAATAAATACAGTTGAACAAGAGTGTGTGTTTTACTCAGTTACTGTTAAGAAAACCGCGCATTCGAGCTAAATTTAGAACTGTTGATAAGAGGAGTGTGACGTGAAAACCACAACGATGATAACACTTACCCACAATATTCAATTTCTTCAAGGCTTGAATCATGAACTTTTTTGTTCATAAAATGTAATGTCATTCCCCACTCCCCACCGAAGACCCCCACTCAAGACCCTCCCCCCCCACTAAAGACCCCCATTCAAGACCCCCGCTGTAGGATTTGGTAGCTGCTGTCTGCGAATATCGATATTCAACAGGCACCGTCCCTGGACGACATTTATACATTCCATAAAGCGACATTCCGTTATGATGTCGTTTTCAGCCTACTTGCAGTAGAGTGCGCGTAGAAGAAAACACCGAATGTGCACCGCAGGTGACATCCGCAGGAGAAATTCGGCAGGGCAGAGAGGGGTTCGTTAGCCATGTGGCAAAACGGCAATAAGATATGTCTGTGGATGTGGCGTTTCGGTCCAGTGTAGACCCACGCGCTGATTACAAAATGTGTGTAATGCTTAGTCGCGAAGTTGTTTTTTTGTATTTGATTCAATCGCCAATGCGTCAGATATTCCCCCGCACTGCTACGTCCAGCCAATACATTCGGCGACATCGGATGAAGTAGACACGGCCAAAGTATTTTTTCTTAACGTGAACGCGACAGTCCAATCGTTTTATATGGATTGTAAGAAGCGACTGGTAAATACTGTAGCATCAATGCTAATTCTATAAATATGATCTTCATTTTTCTTTGTGTAAACACGTGCCATACGTCAACTATAGACTACCACTGTTGCATTTTTCAGTAACGATCTCGCTTATGTGAAAACTGATATACAGGGTGTTTATTATTTGAATGTCGATACTTAAGGTTGATAGTCCTTGGATGATTTCAGGACAAAAAAGTTCATATGGACATAGGTCCGCAAGAGCCTGGATTTTAAGAAAGCGGGTGTTGAAATTAAAAAAAAATCTTGTTTTTTATCATTACTTTGATGCTATTCCAGATATCTTTTTGAAATTTGGTATACGTCTTCTATGCATCAATTTGAATGAGAATGTTAAAGGGGCGCCACTAATTTTGAAATATTGAAAGACACAACAGGTAGTCAATGCAATTAATTGAAAAAAAACACGAGAACAAATTGGCTCAGAAATAAATGGAGATTTCAATAATAATTTTTATTTTGAAAGAAAGCAGTGGCTTTTTTACACAAAAATACTGAGTGCAAAGACCGTACGGATGCCACTGGTAAAAATGATAATTGTTCTTCTGTCAGCCGATACCATAGTGATACCATAGTTATAACAATCTATTTTTTTAATAATTCATTCACGCATACTATTGAGTTTGAGTTGTAACTGTTAGAAGAAAATAGATCCAGATTTTATAAAACGTACACGTTTTACTACGACCAATTAATCAAATATACAGTCCATTCCAAACATAAATTTGGTCCTTTGATACGGATACAATAAGCGATTTCGACAAAGCCTGGACAGCAACAATATCCCAACGTCGCTGAAAACGAATAAGGAGGCAGAAGACGACACAGAAGGGCACTAGGGGCGGTCAGTACCTACCAAGTCCAAGTAGTCGCCTGCTGGATTCAAGAATTCGAGACAACATCAATCGACATAACGTGGGTAAGATCTTTTTATCTTTTTCTGTCCTTAACATCCACTCTTCACTTGCTGTTTCGATTTGTGCAGGCTTGCGACCGTGATTTTGATTTTTATACGTATGCGAATTAGCTAAATAGTTTGGTGTTACCTAAGTTATACCGGGGGGTGTTTGGTTGATGCGTTGAATTTCCACATAATAATGTGTGTGCATAATCCTCTGAATAGTCTGAATCATGGCCGAAGAACAAAATATTTAAAACCTACTACGAAAACAAGGCTCTGTTGAAGCCAAATTGACTCATTTTGCGAATTATGTTGATACTATGCAAGAAAAATATTCGAACCTTGAAGCAATTGAAGTTTCAGAGATGGATATTTTCAATTTGGATACAAGAATAAACAAAATATTTGGTTTAGTTGAAGAATTCGATATCCTACAATCAGAGATAGAATCAAATGCGGATAATAACACAATTGATTCTCTTTATAACAAACGCGAAGAATGTTCTCAAAAGTTTAATAACGAAGTGGCTATAAGTAAATCACTCTTGTCAAAGTTGAATTCATCACAAGAAAAAAGTAGCTCGAGTAGTCATCATTCAGTTGTGAATCGGGATATCAAGCTAAGCGGATACAAACTTCCACCAATTGAAGTGGCAAAGTTCAGTGTTAATTATGAAAATTGGTTTCGGAAAACTATTAAATCTTTGGTTCATGACAATGATACACTTTTTAAAGTATAGAAATTCCACTATCTTAAATCCTCACTTCAAGGTAATGCGTCCCAAGTCATATCATCAATCGAATTTGATGAACAGAATTATTCAGTGGCGTGGGAGTTACTTGGTGAGAGATACGATAATACGAGACTTCTTGTGCATAACCACGTAAAAGCTTTATTAAGCTTGGAATTCAAAGACCCAGACCAATTGAAGTGCCAAAGTTCAGTGGTAATTATGAAAATTGGTTGGAGTTTCGGGAAACTTTTAAATCTTTGGTTCATGACAATGATACACTTTTTTAAGTCCAGAAATTTCACTATCTTAAATCCTCACTTCAAGGTAATGCGTCATATCATCAATCGAATTTGATGAACAAAATTATTCAGTGGCGTGGGAGTTACTTGGTGAGGGATACGATAATACGAGACTTCTTGTGCATAACCACGTAAAAGCTTTATTTAGCTTGGAATTCAAAGACCCATATTCTTCAAAAGCGATAAGGTTTGTTATTGATTCTATGTCCAAGAATTTGAAGGCTTTGGAACAATTGAACCAACCTACAGAATATTGGGATACATCAATTATTTTTAGTATGACTTCCAAGCTCGATAATGTTACTGTGAAAGAGTGGGAAACATACAGGTCGGATACAGCAAAAAATATTAGAAAAATGCATTTATATTTTTTTGAAACTAACCACGGCCAAAACGAGGGCGATTCGGCCCATAGCTCCATATCAACAGCCATGTCTTTGGCCGGCGACATCTTTGAACCTGCTCAGCTGCCACCGGTCCTGAAACTAGCTAGACGTCATTTACCATACACTGTTATCAAAATGGATGCAAGTGATTTTTATGACTTCAACTCCCTCTTCGAAAAAATTCGTATAAAGTCTGTTAGAAAATTCGAAACAGGCGAGGATGTGGAATGGACGAAAGTGAAGGAGGTTATGGTAGACAAGGACAATATTGCACAACTTTTAGTAAAGAGGAGCCACCTTGCCGGTAACTATTTAGTACTGTCCCTTAAAAGAAATACGCTTGAAGTTATGACTCAACCTGTCCCACTTTTAAATAGAGACTTGAAAAAACTTTCTCGTGATAAGTATGATGATCTTGTGAGTTTATGCTCTGGTCTTACGCCGGTTGTAAAAGATCCAATTTTTCAAAATTATTTCAAAAATCTTCCACATGAATGAAAGCTTATTTTGTTTATTCGAAATAAACGTATTGAAAATCTTCAGAATCATAATTAATTTTTCATTTACCTACGATTTGTTGCCATTTTTAAGTAGCCACTTTTGAAATAATATGTATGCTTGTACACGTTCAATATTTGTTTCTGAGTTTTAGGAATTGAATATTTTGTTTTTGAGTTTCAAGAAGTGTTGTTCTTTGGTTCTTTAGCTTTACTCAAACTAGCTGTTAAGGTTACGGAAATCGACTTAAAATTTAATATTGTTATAATAATTTAGTATAACTGATTTTTTTTTTTTTTTAAGTTAATCTAAAAAAAAGTTCCAATAGTGTTTATATAGTATTTTTTAGAAATCTAACTTTTATTACGAATAAAGTATCAAAAAGGACACATTCATCTTATTTAATTCGAATGTTAATATAAGAGGACTGGCGAACATCCAAAATATCATTCAACATGACGTTCAGAAAAAACTGACCAACAGGCGAACCTCCATTTGGTACTATTTAAGCGGCGATAATTCGTAAGTATTCAAATTCTACAGGGTGTCCCAGCAAGGGTGGCCACCGGCCATATCTCAGAAACTACTGGACCTAAATGTTCAGGAAAAAAAAAATTATCACTAAAGTGGCCACGAGAAAATGCTGGGAAATATTTATAACTTCGAAATTTTTCCGCTAGGGGGCGCAATCAAAGCCTTAATATTAAAATTCGAAATTTCTCCGGAAATTCTCAGATTGAGGTATATCTTTATCAACATGGTTAGAAAACCTAGACAATTTCACGTCTTTTTGGTACAGGGCTCATTGGCGTGCCGATCTTCGTGTGAGTAGGGGAAGGTAGTGAAAGTGTAATTGTTCAAGTAGCTGTAGCCTATTAACGACTTGTCCGATTTTGTTGCGTATAGGCTTGTTTGGATGATAAATGTGAGTACTTTCGAACATCGTATCCAGTAGTGCGTGATTGTCTCCAGCAAAATTGCTAGAAGGGGTAACTTGAATTAAAAACAGTGTTTTTCATTTTACCGCAAAAATTTAAATGGTATGGTATAATTCTGATAAGAGCTTCGAAAGGTACATTTAATTTACAAGAAAAAACCTTTGAAACGCAGGTGGATATCTTTTTTCGTTTTCGAGTTATTGCCGAGAAAAGAGTTTTTGACACTCGAAAAGTTGTTTGTTGTGTAGTTCTATTGCAACCTGCTTTTTTTTTTGGCTTCAATAATAATAACTAGTCCAAATTATGTAAAATTTAATGTTTTTATTTGTTATTTCAATAGAACAAAACTCATAATAAATGAAAAATATTTTGATGAGCATAGATCCCTATCTAATTATGTATTAAATATTGCAATGATGGGTTGAAAAAAAATCTAGGTAGCTGTGGAAAAACATCGGCGGGTTTTCATGGAGATAATTGAAACAGATATTGCAATCATAACAATCTCTTAATTATCATTTTAACATTCTCTGTTAAAATGTCTTACACCAATGCCAAGGCTTTTGATATGCTCGCCGTATATTTTCAATGTTTTGGAAATGCTCCGATTGCGGCACGTGAATACGCTGCAAGGTATCCTGAACGAAGGCACTACAGCAGAAAGGTATTTCGGCGAATGGAAGTGTACAGCTCAATCCAGTTCCAATCAGAAGACGTCCGGTAAGAAACCATGAAGACAATATTATAAACGTTCTCGCTTACGTGGAAGCTTCACCGCATTTGAGCACAAGAGAAATTTCCCACCATCTAGGATTAAGTCGTTCTTCAGTGCTCCGAATTTTAAGAGACTTCAAACTTCGTCCATACCATCTTTCCTTACACCAAGCTCTATCAGAAGATGATTTCAACAGGCGACTAGACCATTGCTATTGGCTTTGAGAAATGTGCAACGAACATCCTCAATTCCTCTCCCAAATTTTATGGACCGATGAAGCCCGTTTCTCTAGTTCTGGAAATGTAAATTTGCATAACATGCACTTTTGGTCGCGGGAAAACCCACCCTAGATGCGGGAAGTGGATCATCAAAACAGGTGGAGTGTAAACGTCTGGTGCGGAGTGTTAGGAAACAAAATTATTGGGCCGTATATTATTGATGGCCATTTAAATGGTGAATCATATTTGAACTTTTTAGAAAATGACTTGCAAATACTTTTAGAAGATGTTCCCATTGGTCTAAGGATGTCCATGTGGTACCAACATGACGGTTGCCCAGCTCATTATGCACGGAGAGTTCGTGATTTTTTAAACAACCGTTATCCAGATCGCTGGATTGGAAGGGGCAGTTTGTTCCCATGGCCACCGAGATCCCCCGATTTAACTGTGTTGGACTATTACATGTGGGGACGAATCAAGGACATCGTTTACAAAACTCGTCCCACCACAAGAGAAAATATGATTGAGCGGATTGAGAATGCTATACATTCCATTGCACCAATTGAAATAGAAACAGCTGTTTCTATTTGTAGGCACAGAATTGAGAAATGTATTTTACAATATGGAGGACAGTTCGAACATTTATAAAGTTAAATAAAACTACACAACAAACAACTTTTCGAGTGTCAAAAATTATTTTCTCGGCCATAACTCGAAAACGAGAAAAGATATCAACCTGCGCTTTGGAGGTTTTTTCTTGTAAATTTAATCTTCATTTCGATTCTGTTATCAGAATTATACCGTACCATTTAAATTTTTGAGGTGAAATGAAAATAACAGTTTTTAATTCAAATTACGCCTTCTAGTAACTTTTCTGGAGACAATCACGCATCACTGGATACGATATACGAAAGTACTCACATTTATCTTCCAAACATGCCTATACGCAACAAAATCGGAAAAGTCGTTTATAAGTTACAGCCACTTGAACAATTACACTTTCACTACCTTCCCCTACTCACACGAAGATCGGTACGCCAATGAGCCCTGTACCAAAAAGACGTGAAATTGTCTAGGTTTTCTAACCATGTTGATAAAGATCTACGTCAATCTGAGAATTTCCGGAGAAATTTCGAATTTCAATATTCAAGCTTTGATTGCGCCCCCTAGCGGAAAAATTTCGAAGTTATTAATATTTCCCAGCATTTTCTCTTGGCCACTTTAGTGATAATTTTTTTTTTCCTGAACTTTTTGGTCCAGTAGTTTCTGAGATATGGCCGGTGGCCACCCTTGCAGGGACATTCTGTATATTGTATTTAGTAAGCATGTGTCCTACGAAACACCATATATAGTAAGATAATTAATAATCTATTTATAGAATTATCATGTTCCAAATAGGACCTATTTTCTTTAAAACGCTCTCCTGTGAAATTAACATAATGGCGCTTTCGCCCCTTTGTTTTGTCAGCGACGATCTTATTGAATATTTCAGTTCCTCCTTCAATTTTGAGCAAAAATTGTGATACACATAATGTTCCTGAATTTAGCCGTTTTCGAATTATTTGAAATAACTGGTTTTCAGTGTAGCTAGTTAGGCCCAATATACTTAGTCAAAAAGGTCGAACACACATGATTTTGTGTTTTCGTCGTTGACACGAAAAGCTTAACACAGTTGGCTAAATAGTGCGGCGTATAAAGACACCAGTGTTTGTGTGTGTGTAACAAATCAACGCTGAAATATGAACGATACCAAGCGTTGGACGAAAACTTTGGCTTCTTTGACTTGCAGGAATATTCAGATAGATGTTGATCATGCGATTATACACATGTTTTTGGATTATGAGGTATGTGTAAATATTTTCGGTTGTTAGAGCTTCATGTGTTTCAGACTATATGTTAGTTTTATAGTGCAGTGATGGACCTCGATGATAGTGGGTCGCTGGAGGAGTTGGTGGCTGCTGTCTGCGGATATCGATATAGAACGCGCAAAGGACTCCGAGGTGCTAATGCTACATCCTCACAACGAACTAAAAAAGTACCGCGTAGGCGTCGTGTCCGATAGCAGTGACGTCCCGGCAGCCCCGGTCCCGGAGAATATGTCGTTAACGCAGTTAGTTGCAAGTCTCAATTGTGGAGCTGATCATGATAAAACGACCCGAGAGTAGCCTATCGCTTCACCCATCGAACGCGAGTGCAATCATGGATATTGGGAACGGCAAGTACCACCCGCTGCTGTGATATTTTTTTTACAGTACATGGTCGACAATCAAACGCCGATGGAGTTCACAAGTACCGCCATAGGACCGCAATTATTTAAGCGCGTGTTCTCCTAAGAAAAAGCGTTGAAAACGACGACGGACAAAAAAAAACATTACAGAGGTATCTCTATGACGAGTGTGTAGTTTTCGACGATTTGCTACGGGGCAAATTTGATTTTAACATAAAATACCGGAAGACCGAGATGTCCTTTAACAGCTTCATTGTACTGCAAATTGGCGTTGCACGGTTCGATTTTCAACAGGCACCTTCCCTGGACGTCATTTATACATTCCATAAAGCGACATTCCGTTATGATGTCGTTTTCAGCCTACTTGCAGTAGAGTGCGCGTAGAAGAAAACACCGAATGTGCACCGCAGGTGACATCCTCAGGAGAAATTCCGCAGGGCAGAGAGGGGTTCGTTAGCCATGTGGCAAAACGGCAATAAGATATGTCTGTGGATATGGCGTTTCGGTCCAGTGTAGACCCACGCGCTAATTACAAAATGTGTGTGATGCTTAGTCGCGAAGTTGTTTTTTTGTATTTGATTCAATCGTCAATGCGTCGGATATTCGGGATATTTCCCCGCACTGCTACGTCGAGCCAATACATTCGGCAACATCAGATGAAGTAGACACGGCCGTCTTTTTTAGTATTTTTTCTTCTCGTGAACGCAACAGTCCAATCGTTTTATATGGATTGTAAGAAGCGTCTGGTGAATACTGTAGCATCAATGCTAATTCTATATGATCTTCATTTGTCTTTGGGTGAACACGTGCCATACGTCAACTATAGACTACCACTGTTGCATTTTTCAGTAACGATCTCGCTTATTTGAAAACTGATATACAGGGTGTTTATTAATTGAAAGTCGATACTTAAGGTTGATAATCCTTGGATGATCTCAGGACAAAAAGTTCATATGGACATAGGTCCGCAAGAGTCTGGATTTTGAGATACAGGGTGTTGAAATTTAAAAAAAATCTTGTTTTTTATCATTACTTTGATGCTATTCCAGATATCGTTTTGAAATTTGGTATACGTCTTCTATGCATCAATATGCATGGGAATGTTAAAGGAGCGCCACTGATTTTAAAATATTGAAAGACACAGCAGGTAGTCAATGCAATTAATTAAAAAAAAACACGAGAACAAATTGGCTCAGAAATAGAGATTTCAAAAATAATTTTTATTTTGAAAGAAAGCAGTGGCATTTTTTCTCCAAAAATATTGAGTGCAAAGACCATACGGACGTCACTGGTAAAAATGATAATTTTTCTTCTGTCAGCCGATACCATGGTGATACCATAGTGATAACAGTCTATTGTTTTGATAATTCATTCACGCATACTATAAAGTTTGAGCTGTAACTGTAAGAAGAAAATAGATCCAGATTTTATAAAACGTACACGTTTTCATACGACCAATTAATCAAATATACAGTCCATTCCAAACATGAATTTGGTCCTTTGATACGGATACAATGAGCGATTTCAACGAAGCCTGGACAGCAACAATATTCCAACGTCGCTGAAAACGGATAAGGAGACAGAAGACGACACAAAAGGGCACTAGGGGCGGTCATTACCTACCAAGTCCAAGTAGTCGCCTGCTGGATTCAAGAATTCGAGACAACATCAATCGACATGACGTGGGTAAGGTCTTTCTATCTTTTTCTGTCCTTTACATCCACTCTTCACTGGCTGTTTCGATTTGTGAAGGCTTACGGTCGTGATTTTGATTTTCATACGTATGCGAACTGGCTAAAGAGTTTGGTGTTACCCAAGTTATACCGGAGGGTGTTTGGTTGATGCGTTGAATTTCCACATAATAATTTGTGTGCATAATCCTCTGAATAGTCTAAATCATGGCCGAAGAACAAAATATTTAAAACCTACTACGAAAACAAGGCTCTGTTGAAGCCAAATTGACTCATTTTGCGAATTATGTTGATACTATGCAAGAAAAATATTCGAACCTTGAAGCAATTGATGTTTCAGAGATGGATATCTTCAATTTGGATACGAGAATAAACAAAATATTTGGTTTAATTGAAGAATTCGATATCTTACAATCAGAGTTAGAATCAAATGCGGATAATAACACAATTGATTCTCTTTATAACGAACGCGAAGAATTTTCTCAAAAGTTTAATAACGAAGTGGCTATAAGTAAATCACTCTTGTCAAAGTTGAATTCATCACAAGAAAAAAGTAGCTCGAGTAGTCATCATTTAGTTGTGAATCGGGATATCAAGCCAATCGGATACAAACTTCCACCAATTGAAGTGCCAAAGTTCAGTGGTAATTATGAAAATTGGTTGGAGTTTCGGGAAACTTTTAAATCTTTGGTTCATGACAATGATACACGTTTGAAAGTCCAGAAATTTCACTATCTTAAATCCTCTCTTCAAGGTAATGCGTCCCAAGTCATATCATCAATCGAATTTGATGAACAAAATTATTCAGTGGCGTGGAAGTTACTTGGTGAGAGATACGATAATACGAGACTTCTTGTGCATAACCACGTAAAAGCTTTATTTAGCTTGGAATTCAGAGACCTAGATTTTTCAAAAGCGATAAGGTTGGTTATTGATTCTTTGTCTAAACATTTGAAGGCTTTGAAACAATTTAACCAACCTACAGACTATTGGGATACATTAATTATTTTAACTATGACTTCCAAGCTCGATAATGTTACTGTGAAAGAAAAATATTAGAAAAAGCATTTATACTTTTTCGAAACTAACCACGGCCAAAACGAGGCCGATTCGGCCCATAGCTCCATATCAACAGCCACGTCTTTGGCCGGCGACATCTTTGTACCTGCTCAGATGCCACCGGTCCTAAAACTAGCTAAACGTCATTTACCATACACTGTAATCAAAATGGGTGCAAGTTATTTTTATGACTTCAAATCCCTCTCCGAAAAAATTCGTATAAAGTCTGTTAGAAAATTCGAAACAGACGAGGATGCGGATTGGACGAAAGTGATGGAGGTTATGGTAGACAAGGATAATATTGCACAGCTTTTAGTAAAGAAGAGCCACCTTGCCGGTAACTATTTAGTAGTGTCCCTTAAAAGAAATACGCTTGAAGTTATGACTCAACCTGTCCCACTTTTAAATAGAGACTTAAAAAAACTTTATCGTGATAAGTATAATGATCTTGTGAGTTTATGCTCTGTTCTTACGCCGGTCGTAAAAGATCCAATTTTTCAAAATTATTTCAAAAATCTTCCACATGAATGAAAGCTTATTTTGTTTATTTGAACTAAACGTATTGAAAATCATCAGAATCATAATTCATTTTTCATTTACCTACTATTTTGTTGCCATTTTTTAGTAGCAACTTTTAAAATAATATTTATGCTTGTACACGTTCAATATTTGTTTTCGAGTTTTAGGAATTGAATATTTTGTTTTTGAGTTTCAAGAAGTGTTGTTCTTTAGTTCTTTAGCTTTACTCAAACTAGCTGTTGAGGTTACAGAAATCGACTTATAATTTAATATTGTTATAATAATTTAGTATTACTGATTTATTTTCTTTTTTAAGTTAATCTAAAAAAAAGTTCCAATAGTGTTTATATGGTATTTTTTTATAAATCTACCTTTTATCACGAATAAAATATCAAAAAGGACACATTCATCTCATTTAATTCGAATGTTACTATAAAAGGACTGGCGAACATCCAAAATATCATTCAATCTTAGTGTAGTGAAGTTGTCGGAATTTTGTCCAAATTTCTGAAAAAATTATATACAAATGTTTTTCAGCGGGAAAGTACTTAAAATATGGTCCTCAATGACATACTAAAAGTCCCGTAGAATCTGGTGATGGCAAGTTGCAGAAAAATGGTCGCCATTTTGTTTTTTTTAAGTTAATGCCCGTATCTCGAAAACTATCAAGTTTTCGGATTAATTTCAAGAGATAGTATTTTTTGTAAATAAAACAATACATCGATTTACATAGTTTTGACACCCCTCTTCCAACTATATTCAAATGCACCAAAAATATTTTCAACAGTTATTAATATAAAAACATTTCTGAGTCTAGTATTAGGCAAATAATACTGCCATAGCCACGAATAAAACGCTTGATATTTTAATCTGACATTTAGGTTCCCACACTAGCACTGGCAACGCCGCGTCAGCTGTCTGGACGTTATTTACGCCTTGCGACACCATCTTGATTTATTGTCGTTTTTTCACGCGCACGATACGTTTGTTTTCGGTAGTGAAAATAAAATTATTCTGTTTCTGTTTGGGACTTGCGACGGTAAAAATACAGTAGACTATTTTACAAGTATGGCTGATGAACTAATTTGTGTGATTTGCGATAAAAGTGGAAGCCAAGATGTAGTGAAAGTTAGCAAGAAAGGAATTGAAACAATAATTAATGCTAGTAAGGAACGTAACGATAGTAAGTGGCAAAATTTAACAAATGTGTGCAGCGTTTTTGTACACAAAGAATGTAGAAATAAATACACGCATCCTAAAAATTTGTTAAAACTGAAAAGTAACGCCCCAAGTACATCTAAGGTATTGAGATCGACCAGTAAACCCTGTGATTTTAAGAAGCATTGTGTTTTATGCGATAAATACATTGACATACAAGCCATCAAGAAATATAAGAAAAATATTGAGTTTCGCCAGGTCTGCACTTTGGAATTTAAAAACAAGATAATTAACCGCTGCAATGAATGAAATGACAAGTTGGGACTAGAAGTATTTAATAAAATGAATAATGAAATAGATCTGGTTGCAGCAGAAGCGATTTATCATGTAAATTGCTTTAGTAAATTTATGCAAGATAAATCTCAGGATCATGTAGGCCGACCGGTAAATCCCCCTTTAGAAGAGGCTTTCGAAAAAATTTGTTATTTTATTGAAAACGATTCCGAGAATTGTCAGTTTGCAATTAAAGAATTAATTGAAATGATGGTTACCCTTTTACCAGAAAGCGTTCAGCCATGATCTGAAATTTTTTTTTAAATGAGATTGAAGAAAAAGTATGAAGATTGTATAATAATATCTTCTCTATCAGGAACACAAAGTATCGTCAGTTTTAGGAGAAACTGTGAAAAGCTTTTAAACGAAGGTGGTCAAAGGATAAAACCCTTGATCGTGCTAAAATTGTAACTGCCGCAGCTAAAATTTCAAGAGAGGATTTCAGAAGTATGACATGCAATTTGCAGGAATATCCAAACTTAGATGATATTAAAACTGGAGGTACAGAGGAATTTCCTGATTCTCTTAAGTCTTTTTTTTACGAGTTGGTTCTCAAAGATAAGAAAAACTTAGACGCATACACAACAAAGGTAGCTGCGTTGGAAAATTTTATCGTTTCGTTAGTTAGAGTAAGATCCTCCATATCACTCACAATGTTTGGTCTCGGAACACTTCTACATAGAAAATATGGCTCAAAAAATCTGATAGACATCTTGTCGACTCTCGGAGTTTCCATTTCATATTCAGAGTGTCTTCATTTTGAAAGTTTGGCAATTCAAAATGTTCAGGAAAATATCCCAGCGGACAGTTTCTTGCAGTTCGTTTTTGATAACGCCGACGTCAATACCAGAACAATTGATGAACACGGCACATTTCACTCCATGGGCGGTATTATATGCATTACTCCTGAACCAGCAACAGAAAATTTCCAGGTTTCAAGATCAAAACAAAAAATACAAGCAAGCGAAATTGAACACTTTGGAAGTTTACCAATACAGGTTAGTTTTTAATTTAATAAATTGGTGTTTCCTTTTCAACTTCTTGTATCTCTTTCAGTTTTACAATAAACCCGCAAAGTCTGGTCTCAAGACAGTCACAATGCCAGAAATACAATTTCTAAAACCTAAAGTTGAAAAAATTGCAGCAAGATTAGATGCACATTGGTTATTTAGTACCAAATATCTTCATAAAAAGTTATCATGGAATGGATACATGTCTTCTGTCTCATATGATACAGAATTTACGACTAGCAGTATAACACCTCTGCCCTTCATAAACTTGGACCCTTCGAACTTAAGTACTATACACACGGCACTTTTGTTTGCAGCTGAAAAAGCCCGCTCGTATAATAAGCCTTGTATTGTCACCTTCGACCAACCTCTTTTTTTAAAAGCTGTGGACATTGTGGAAGCATCCAATTCGAGTAGTATCTTGTCCAAACTTATAGTTCGACTCGGTGCTTCCATACTCTTATGTCGTTTATGGAAAGCATTGGCAATATAATGTCCGGTAGTGGAATCGAAGAACTTTGGCAAAGGATATATGCAAAGAATACAGTTCCACACATGATTTCGGGCCATGCATATGCACGGGCTCTAAGATACCACTTTCTCACACAGGAAGCTCTTGGTTTATTGCTACTGTCTGATATAGTTCTCACTGATGAGAATATTGAGGAAATCCGTATTTTATATGAACGGCCTTTATCAAACGAAGTCGAAAACAATCAGTTGTTCGAGAACGTGTTGGAAAAAGTTCATCTAAAAATTAGTGAGCTCTCTCAAAGCAGTCGAACCGCACGGTTATGGTGTAATTATTTTGAATTGGTCAATATTATCAAGCTGTTTGTTAGAGCAGAAAGATCAGGCAACTGGTCTCTTCATACTCACTGTTTAAAACTGATGATCCCAATATTCTACGCAACAGGTCATAACAATTATGCTAAAAGTACCCACATTTATTTACAACAGATTCAGAAACTTCATAATATGAGTCCCGACAATTATGAAAAATTTGTTTCTGAGGGAATATTTACTATGATAAGAACCAACAACTTCTGGTCCGGTACTTGGACCGATATGGTCATCGAGCAGAATTTAATGAGGTCAATCAAAACCACTGGAGGCTTTACCCATGGGCGCGGGTTTACTAATTCTTCTTTGACCAGATGGATAGCAGGTATGTCAGTTTGTATGCCTGTATCAACAGCTATGGAAGATTTTCTGGGATGTAAGTCAGTCTCTTCTGAACAACATGATAGAGTTAAGTCGTTCACGCCAACAACGAGATGAAACTGACTTGCGAAAAATTTTAGATTGGCTAGAGGAATACAACCCTTTTAAATGCAAATGGTTCACATCATTGTTCTCTGGACGCATAGCTAAAACCAATATAAACTGCGATTTAGCGGATGAAATTGGAAGAAAATTACTAATCAAAAATGTAGGCAAATTATTCACAGATATCAAGTGCAAGCGAACAGATCGAATCAAGAATTTTTCACAAATGACTGGAAGCATTAAAATTGATAGCAATTACGTTAACGTGTCTCCTATGCAATTATTCAATAGAATTATTTGCTCTAACAAAACTCCAGAAGAAATAAAAGACTGTTTTAGGTTCGAATTATCTCCATATCCGCTGTCACTATTTAAGGATGGTGTCTTGAGAAAAGGGACGAAAAGCCTTCTCTTAAAAGAATTCGATGCTCTAACTACACCTATTTCGAGCACTGAGCAAAATGCAATATATGTAATTGATGGGGGTTTTCTTTTACATAAAGTTTTATGGCAGAAGCCTGCCACGTTTAACCAAATTTGCGACCAATATGTTAATTACGTTGAACATGTTTATGGTCAGGACTGTGTAATTGTTTTTGATGGATACAATTCAGATCATTTTTCAACAAAGGATGCTTTGCAACAGGTCAGATCACAACATGCTTTGGAGATATCAGTAAAGTTGGGGAATACAATTGTTACGCCACAGGAAGATTTTTTACGAAATAATAATAACAAACAGAAACTGATCGAGCTTTTAAAGTTTAGATTTGAAGAAGCAGTCTTAAAGGTAAAACAAGCTGAAAGTGACGCAGACTATTTAATCGTTAGAGCTGCAGTAGAACTTTCAACTTCTGGTAGGCCAATCGTAGTTGTATCTGAGGACACAGATATTGCCGTTCTGTTGATTCATCATTCAGAACATGATAAAATGTTTTTGCTCCGGCCAGGAAAAGCTGCCAAAGCTGATAAAGTCACGAAAATATCAGAGATCCAAGAAAAACTAGGGCATATTAAACAATACATATTGTTCCTCCATGCTATATCAGGTTGTGACACAACCTCGTTCATATTCAAAAAAAGCAAAAAGCTCTGCTTACAGTTTATGAAGAATGACATTTCTTTATGCGACAGCCTTCAAATATTTTATCAACAAAATTCGGATAAGAACCAGTTAAAAAAAGCAGGTGTACAATTCATTACAAAGCTATATAGGCCCAAGAAGAGCAAAGAAGAAATTGACACGTTGAGGTATACTTTGTATAATCGAATAACATCTCGTCAAGGTCTGTCTGGAAATTTCAATTTGGCGGCGCTTCCTCCAACCAAAGACGCTGCTGTACAACATGTTTTGAGAGTCTATTATCAGGTATATTCTCTAATTATTATCACTTAGCCGAAATAATAAAGTTTTATGATTTTTTTAGGTTCAAGAGTGGATGGGATGCAAGTTGGATCCATTAGACTATGGTTGGCAACGAGATAGAGAGGGTCATCTGGTTCCCACATCCGCAACAAAAGAAATTGCTCCTTCTGACATATTAAAAAAGGTTTTCTGTAACTGCAAGGAAGGGTCATGTGGCAAATCATGCTCCTGCAAAAAACTAGGGTTAAGATGGTCCTCCAAGTGTGGTCAGTGCTTAGGAATTGATTGCCGCAATTCCTGCATCATACCTGAGAAAGACGAGGACGAAAATGATTTTTTAGTATGAATAATTTTGTTGAACTTGAAATACATCTTTTTGATATATCACATCAAGTGTAGTTTTGAATTTTAAATAAAAATTATCTTTTGACTTTACTTCATAAACCCCATAGTTTTTGAGATATTTGCAATTGAATGACAAAAACAAAATGGCGACCGATTTTCATAACTTGCCATGATCCTATTTGACAGGACTTTTACTATGTTGTTTAGGAAGATATTCATCGTACATTTTCATTAAAAAATGCTTGTATATAATTTTTTCAACCTTGACATCTAACTCTATGACACTATTTGACGTTCAGAAAGAACTGACTAACAGGCGAACCTCCATTTGGTACTATTTTAGCGGCGATAATTCGTAGGTATTCAAATTCTATATATGTATTTAGTGAGCATGTGTCCTACGAAACACCATATATAGTAAGATAATTAATAAACTACTTATAAAATTATCATGTTCCAAATAGGACCTATTTTCTTTAAAACGCTCTCCTGTGAAATTAACATAATGGCGCTTTCGCCCCTTTGTTTTGTCAGCAGGAATATTCAGATAGATGTAGATCATGCGATTATACACATGTTTTTGGATTATGAGGTATGTGTAAATATTTTCGGTTGTTAGAGCTTCATGTGTTTCACACTATATGTTAGTTTTATAGTGCAGTGATGGACCTCGAAAAGGGACCCTCAAAGGACTCCGAGGTGCTAATGCTACATACTCACAACGAAGTGAAGAAGTATAGCGTAGGCGTCGTGTCCGATAGCAGTGACGTCCCGGCAGCCCCGGTCCCGGAGAATATGTCGTTAACGCAGTTAGTTGAGAGTCTCAATTGTGGAGCTGATCATGTAAAACGTCCCGAGAGTAGCCTATCGCTTCACCCATCGAACGCGAGTGCAATTATGGATATTGGGAACGGCAAGTACCACCCGCTGCTGTGATATTTTTTTTACAGTACATGGTCGACGATCAAACGCCGATGGAGTTCACAAGTACCGCCATAGGACCGCAATCATTTAAGCGCGTGTTCTCCTAAGAAAAAGCGTTGAAAACGACGACGGACAAAAAAAAACCATTACAGAGGTATCTCTATGACGAGTGTGTAGTTTTCGACGATTTGGTACGGGTCAAATTTGATTTTAACATAAAATACCGGAAGACCGAGATGTCCTTTAACAGCTTCATTGTACTGCAAATTGGCGTTGCACGGTTCGATTTTCAACAGGCACCGTCCCTGGACGACATTTATACATTCCATAAAGCGACATTCCGTTATGATGTCGTTTTCAGCCTACTTGCAGTAGAGTGCGCGTAGAAGAAAACACCGAATGTGCACCGCAGGTGACATCCGCAGGAGAAATTCGGCAGGGCAGAGAGGGGTTCTTTAGCCATGTGGCAAAACGGCAATAAGATATGTCTGTGGATATGGCGTTTCGGTCCAGTGTAGGCCCACGCGCTAATTACAAAATGTGTGTGATGCTTAGTCGCGAAGTTGTTTTTGGCAACAAATTAAATGGTCAGTATTTCAATTTTATGGACAGTACTCTTTGCCATTATTTTATTTCCCTTGGTCAGTATGATAATAAATGGTCGGTTGAAATAATGAAGGGTCAGTAACATAAAGAAGTGGTCAGTAAAAATAATAAATGGTCAGTATAATAATGAATGGTCGGTTGAAATAATTAACGGTAAGTAATATAAAGAAATGGTCAGTAAAAATAATGAAGGGTCAGTAACATAAAGAAATTGATAGTAAAAATAATGAATGGTAGATATAAATAATCAAGTCAGTATCATAAAAAAACGATCAGATAAATTAGTAAATGCCTGCTGAGAATAATGGACAGTCCATAAAATTAATAAAGCGACAGTAAAATAATGAATGGTTGGTCAATTTTTACAATGGAACGAAACACAACTTTGTAAAGAGAAAACACTCTGCCTTAATGTCATGATGAAGTAGTCAGATAGGTTCTTTTGTCGTTTTCAGCCTACTTGCAGTAGAGTGCGCGTAGAAGAAAACACCGAATGTGCACCGCAGGTGACATCCGCAGGAGAAATTCGGCAGGGCAGAGAGGGGTTCTTTAGCCATGTGGCAAAACGGCAATAAGATATGTCTGTGGATATGGCGTTTCGGTCCAGTGTAGGCCCACGCGCTAATTACAAAATGTGTGTGATGCTTAGTCGCGAAGTTGTTTTTGGCAACAAATTAAATGGTCAGTATTTCAATTTTATGGACAGTACTCTTTGCCATTATTTTATTTCCCTTGGTCAGTATGATAATAAATGGTCGGTTGAAATAATGAAGGGTCAGTAACATAAAGAAGTGGTCAGTAAAAATAATAAATGGTCAGTATAATAATGAATGGTCGGTTGAAATAATCAACGGTAAGTAATATAAAGAAATGGTCAGTAAAAATAATGAAGGGTCAGTAACATAAAGAAATTGATAGTAAAAATAATGACTGGTAGATATAAATAATCAAGTCAGTATCATAAAAAAACGATCAGATAAATTAGTAAATGCCTGCTGAGAATAATGGACAGTCCATAAAATTAATAAAGCGACAGTAAAATAATGAATGGTTGGTCAATTTTTACAATGGAACGAAACACAACTTTGTAAAGAGAAAACACTCTGCCTTAATGTCATGATGAAGTAGTCAGATAGGTTCTTTTGAGGGGCGGATTTAGTTTGGATTAGTTAGGGTTAGTCTGTGTTGGTAATAGAAATTGATGAAAAATAAGCAGCGGCTCGTGGGTTAGCACTAGGTTAACATCACAATTATTATTGTATATTTCAATTGACGTGTTGTGTATTGGTTTTATGTGGATCAAGTTTGGGTTAGTTTGTGTTGGTAATAGAAATTGATAAAAAATATGCAGCGTCTCGTTGGTTAGCACTAGGTTAACATTACAATTATTATTATATATCATAATTGACGTGTTCTGTATTGGTATTATGTGTATCAAGTTTGGGTAAGTTGAAATTATCACTGACTATTGCATACTGGCCATTTATTATTTCTAACTGTACATTTCTGGAATTATTACCAGCTAAGTCATACTGACATTTCATGAATTTTTACTGACCATTAGAATCACAATAGTGAACATAGAAATACAGGCCAAATAGTACTTTTACTGCTCAAAAATTCCATTTTTACTTATTATTTTTAACAGAAATACTGAGTCTTTTACAATATTATACTGACTGCTTGTGATATACTGTACATAATGAATTAAATACTGTTCAGTTAAATACAACCCGTTGTTTTTTTGTATTTGATTCAATCGTAAATGAGTCGGATATTCGGGATATTCCCCCGCACTGCTACGTCGAGCCAATACATTCGGCGACATCAGATGAAGTAGACACGGCCGAAGTATTTTTTCTTCACGTGAACCAATCGTTTTATATGGATTGTAAGAAGCGTCTGGTGAATACTGTAGCATCAATGCTTATCCTATATGATCTTCATTTTTCTTTGGGTGAACACGTGCCATACGTCAACTATAGACTACCACTGTTGCATTTTTCAGTAACGATCTCGCTTATGTGAAAACTGATATACAGGGTGTTTATAAATTGAATGTCGATACTTGAGGTTGATAATCCTTGGATGATCTCAGGACAAAAAATTCATATGGACATAGGTCCGCAAGAGCCTGGATTTTAAGATACAGGGTGTTGAAATTTAAAAAAAATCTTGTTTTTTATCCTTACTTTGATGCTATTCCAGATATCTTTTTGGAATTTGGTATACGTCTTCTATGCTTCAATATGCATGGGAATGTTAAAGGGGCGCCACTGATTTTAAAATATTGAAAGACACAGCAGGTGCAATTAATTAAAAAAAAAACACGAGAACAATTTGGCTCAGAAATAAATAGAGATTTCAAAAATAATTTTTATTTTGAAAGAAAGCAGTGGCATTTTTTCTCCAAAAATATTGAGTGCAAAGACCGTACGGACGCCACTGGAAAAAAATGATAACTGTCCTCCTGTCAGCCGATACCATAGTGATAACAATCTATTGTTTTAATAATTCATTCACGCATACTATTAAGTTTGAGTTGTAACTGTTAGAAGAAAATAGATCCAGATTTTATAAAACGTACACGTTTTTATACGACCAATTAATCAAATATACAGTCCATTCCTAACATAAGTTTGGTCCTTTGATACGGATACAATAAGCGATTTCAACGAAGCCTGGACAGCAATAATATTCCAACGTCGCTAAAAACGGATAAGGAGGCAGAAGACGACACAGAAGGGCACTAGGGGCGGTCAGTATCTACCAAGTCCAAGTAGTCGCCTGCTGGATTCAAGAATTCGAGACAACATCAATCGACATAACGTGGGTAAGGTCTTTTTATCTTTTTCTGTCCTTTACATCCAAGATTCACTCGCTGTTTCGATTTGTGCAGGCTTACGGCCGTGATTTTGATTTTTATACGTATGCGAATCAGCTAAATAGTTTGGTGTTACCCAAGTTATACCGGGGGGTGTTTGGTTGATGCGTTGAATTTCCACATAATAATTTGTGTGCATAATCCTCTGAATGGTCTGAATCATGGCCGAAGAACAAAATATTAAAAACCTACTACGAAAACGAGGCTCTGTAAAAGCCAAATTGACTCATTTTGCGAATTATTTTGATACTATGCAAGAAAAATATTCGAACCTTGAAGCAATTGATGTTTTAGAGATAGATATCTTCAATTTGGATACGAGAATAAACCAAATATTTGATTTAATTGAAGAATTCGATCTCTTACAATCAGAGTTAGAATCGAATGCGGATAATAACACAATTGATTCTCTTTATAACGAACGCGAAGAATGTTCTCAAAAGTTTTATAACGAAGTGACTATGAGTAAATCACTCTTGTCAAAGTTGAATTCATCACAAGAAAAAAGTAGCTCGAGTAGTCATCATTCAGTTGTGAATCGGGATATCAAGCTAAGCGGATACAAACTTCCACCAATTGAAGTGGCAAAGTTCAGTGGTGATTATGAAAATTGGTTGGAGTTTCGGGAAACTTTTAAATCTTTGGTTCGTGACAAGTTCAGAAATTTCACTATCTTGAATCCTCACTTCAAGGTAATGCGTCCCAAGTCATATCATCAATCGAATTTGATGAACAAAATTATTCAGTGGCGTGGGAGTTACTTGGTGAGAGATACGATAATACGAGACTTCTTGTGCATAACCACGTAAAAGCTTCATTTAGCTTGGAATTCAAAGACCCAGATTCTTCAAAAGCGATAAGGTTTGTTATTGATTCTATGTCTAAGCATTTGAAGGCTTTGGAACAATTGAACCAACCTACAGAATATTGGGATACATCAATTATTTTTATTATGACTTCCAAGCTCGATAATGTTACTGTGAAAGAGTGGAAAACATAGAGGTCGGATACAGCAAAAAATATTAGAAAAATGCATTTATATTTTTTCGAAACTAACCACGGCCAAAACGAGGGCGATTCGGCCCATAGCTCCATATCAACAGCCATGTCTTTGGCCGGCGACATCTTTGTACCTGCTCAGCTGCCACCGGTCCTGAAACTAGCTAGACGTCATTTACCATACACTGTGATCAAAATGGATGCAAGTGATTTTTATGACTTCAAATCCCTCTTCGAAAAAATTCGTATAAAGTCTGTTAGAAAATTCGCAACAGGCGGGGATGTGGATTGGATGAAAGTGAAGGAGGTTATGGTAGACAAGGACAATATTGCACAACTTTAAGTAAAGAAGAGCCACCTTGCCGGTAACTATTTAGTACTGTCCCTTAAAAGAAATACTCTTGAAGTTATGACTCAACCTGTCCCACTTTTAAATAGAGACTTAAAAAAACTTTCTCGTGATAAGTATAATGATCTTGTGAAATTATGCTCAGGTCATACGCCGGTTGTAAAAGATCCAATTTTTCAAAATTATTTCAAAAATCTTCCACATGAATGAAAGCTTATTTTGTTTATTCGAACTAAACGTATTGAAAATCTTCAGAATCATAATTAGTTTTTCATATACCTACTATTTTGCTGCCATTTTTTAGTAGCCACTTTTGAAATAAAATGTATGCTTGTACACGCTCAATATTTGTTTCTGAGTTTTAGGAATTAAATATTTTGTTTTTGAGTTTCAAGAAGTGTTGTTCTTTGGTTCTTTAGCTTTACTCAAACTAGCTGTTGAGGTTACGGAAATCGACTTAAAATTTAATATTGTTATAATAATTTAGTATAACTGATTTTTTTTTTAAGTAAATCTAAAAAAAAGTTCCAATAGTACAACGTGTTAAATTTAAAAATAGTGTGTCTGATCCAAAGAATGTTAAATTTGGTGTTCCGCAAGGAACTGTATTAGGACCATTGCTCTTCATATTATATATTAACGATATGGTGACTGTGTTACAGAAATGTAAAATTGTACAATTTGCGGATGATACAATGGTATATATTAGTGGATCTGATTTAAAGTCAATGGTAAATGACATCAACAAGGACATTAACAATCTTTTTGATTGGCTATGTTATAACAGACTTAGTCTTAACTGTAATAAAACCAAATTTTGTCTGTTCGGAAAAAAGTCGAAAGTCAACGATGTAGATGTAGAGAACTTAGGCATTTTTGTGCAGAACGAGAGCATGATCAAGCATGAAATGCAAATAAAATACTTAGGAGTCATTTTCGACCAAAATTTAAATTTTCATGCACACTGTGATCATGTAACTAGGAAATTTTCCAAGAAAGTTGGGTTCATAACTAGAATAGGACAACAGTTATCTGCAGGAACCAAGTTACTTTTATACAACACCATAGCAGCTCCACATCTGCAGTATTGTTCAACTCTATTGTACAATGTTCCTAAATATAAGACTGATTTTATACAAAAAACGCAAAACAAAGCCATGAGACTGATTTTAAAATGTGATAAATTTACACCTGTACGAATGATGTTAAGTGTTCTTGAAATGTTGTCTGTTCGACAAAAAATTGTGTACGACGTCTTTATATTTATATTCAAGATCAAAAAGAAATTGTTACCTCTATATTTATGTAATAGAATAAAATATTTTAGTGAAGTACATAGCTATAATACCCGAAATTGCAATGACTTTATATTAAACAACAGATGTTACACTAACCAAATGTTGAATTCGGTTTTGTATAAAGGACTCCTCGATTTTAATAATCTACCTAGTGACCTGAAGAACTGTGATAATCTGTACAGATTCAAATATTTGTTAAAGGAACATCTTATGAACACATGATATTTAATTTATCTATTCTGAAGTGAATATTGTAAGATTTTTGAACTGTTATTTTTGTATGTTCTATTAGTATACCATATTATTTCTTTTTTACTTTGTAGCAATTTGCTAAATAAACGATTTATTATTATTATTATAGTGTTTATATAGTATTTTTTATAAATCTAACTTTTATTACGAATAAAGTATCAAAAAGGACACATTCATCTCATTTAATTCGAATGTTTATATAAAAGGACTGGCGAACATCCAAAATATCATTCAACATGACGTTCAGAAAAAACTGACTAACAGGCGAACCTCCATTTGGTATTATTTTAGCGGCGATAATTCGTAAGTATTCAAATTCTATATATGTATTTAGTAAGCATGTGTCCTAAGAAACACCATATATAGTAAGATAATTAATAAATTATTTATAAAATTATCATGTTCCAAATAGGACCTATTTTCTGTAAAACGCTATCCTGTGAAATTAACATAATGGCGCTTTCGCCCCTTTGTTTTGTCAGCGACGATCTTATTGAATATTTCAGTTCCTCCTTCAATTTTGAGCAAAAATTGTGATACACATAATTTTCCTAAATTTAGCCGTTTTCGAATTATTTGAAATAACTGGTTTTCAGTGTAGCTAGTTAGGCCCAATATACTTGGTCAAAAAGGTCGAACACACATGATTTTGTGTTTTCGTCGTTGACACGAAAAGCTTAACACAGTTGGCTTAATAGTGCGGCGTATAAAGACACCAGTGTTTGTGTGTGTGTAACCGATCAACGCTGAAATATGAACGATACCAAGCGTTGGACGATAACTTCGGCTTCTTTGACTTGCAGGAATATTCAGATAGATGTAGATCATGCGATTATACACATGTTTTTGGATTATGAGGTATGTGTAAATATTTTCGGTTGTTAGAGCTTCATGTGTTTCACACTATATGTTGGTTTTATAGTGCAGTGATGGACCTCGATGATAGTGGGTCGCTGGAGGATTTGGTAGCTGCTGTCTGCGGATATCGATATAGAACGCGCAAAGGACTCCGAGGTGCTAATGCTACATACTCACAACGAACTGAAGAAGTACCGCGTAGGCGTCGTGTCCGATAGCAGTGACGTCCCGGCAGCCCCGGTCCCGGAGATTATGTCGTTAACGCAGTTAGTTGCAAGTCTCAATTGTGGAGCTGATCATGATAAAACGTCCCGAGAGTAGCCTATCGCTTCACCCATCGAACGCGAGTGCAATTATGGATATTGGGAACGGCAAGTACCACCCGCTGCTGTGATATTTTTTTTACAGTACATGGTCGTCGATCAAACGCCGATGGAGTTCACAAGTACCGCCATAGGACCGCAATTATTTAAGCGCGTGTTCTCCTAAGAAAAAGCGTTGAAAACGACGACGGACAAAAAAAACCATTACAGAGATATCTCTATGACGAGTGTGTAGTTTTCGACGATTTGCTACGGGGCAAATTTGATTTTAACATAAAATACCGGAAGACCGAGATGTCCTTTGACAGCTTCATTGTACTGCAAATTGGCGTTGCACGGTTCGATTTTCAACAGGCACCATCCCTGGACGACATTTATACATTCCATAAAGCGACATTCCGTTATGATGTCGTTTTCAGCCTACTTGCAGTAGAGTGCGTGTAGAAGGAAACACCGAATGTGCACCGCAGGTGACATCCGAAGGAGAAATTCGGCAGGGCAGAGAGGGGTTCGTTAGCCATGTGGCAAAACGGCAATAAGATATGTCTGTGGATATGGCGTTTCGGTCCAGTGTAGACCCACGCGCTAATTACAAAATGTGTGTGATGCTAAGACGCGAAGTGGTTTTTTTGTATTTGATTCAATCGTCAATGCGTCGGATATTCGGGATATTCCCCCGCACTGCTACGTCGAGTCAATACATTCGGCGACATCAGATGAAGTAGACACGGCCGAAGTATTTTTTCTTCTCGTGAACGCAACAGTCCAATCGTTTTATATGGATTGTAAGAAGCGTCTGGTGAATACTGTAGCATCAATGCTAATTCTATATAATCTTCATTTTTCTTTGGGTGAACACGTGCCATACGTCAACTATAGACTACCACTGTTGCATTTTTTAGTAACGATCTCGCTTATGTGAAAACTGATATACAGGGTGTTTATCAATTGAATGTCGATACTTAAGGTTGATAATCCTTGGATGATCTCAGGACAAAAAGTTCATATGGACATAGGTCCGCAAGAGCCTGGATTTTAAGATACAGGGTGTTGAAATTAAAAAAAAATCTTGTTTTTTATTATCAATTTGATGCTATTCCAGATATCTTTTTGAAATTTGGTATACGTCTTCTATGCATCAATATGCATGAGAATGTTAAAGGGGCGCCACTGGTTTTAAAATATTGAAAGACACAGCAGGTAGTCAATGCAATTAATTGAAAGAAAACACGAGAACAAATTGTCTCAGAAATAAATGGAGATTTCAAAAATATTTTTATTTTGAAAGAAAGCAGTGGCTTTTTTCCCCAAAAATATTGAGTGCAAAGACCGTACGGACGCCACTGGTTAAAATGATAATTGTTCTTCTGTCAGCCGATACCACAGTGATAACAATCTATTGTTTCAATAATTCATTCACGCATACTATTAAGTTTGAGTCATAGAAAAAATATATATATTCGTAAATAGAAGTCGAACTGATACGGCCCATATCAAATTGTATTTTTGGTTGTGACTCCGCTCACTTAGCACTACAGTCGCGTACTCTGTCACTCCATACCCTAACAACGGATGTCAAGACAGGCTATCTTGTCTTGACAACCGTTGTTAGGGTATGGCCAACCAACATTATTTGTATTTTGCATTTTCAATTTCAAGTTTCGACCATTCCTATCGCCGTTATTTGTGTTTCCTGTGTCTAATAATGTATTACTGTTGTGTACCTTCTTGTACGAATAATAACAAAACAGCTAAAATGCTTCGTTTTCCATTTTTGAATAAACCGGTAAGTGTTTTTTTTTGAACTTTTCTCGTTAATTTTGTAGCATCATTTTCATTTAGCAGTGATTGATCAAATTCATGTATGTTACAGAAAATGCTGGAAACCAGTTTAACTATGTTAACAATCACTGGAGAAAGCGAGGTATCTCTGATTTGGAAATATTCAGCTATTAAAAAAGATTTTTTAATTTTATCATACTTTTACTAGTAAATAATTATTGTTAGCATTGTTAGGATTGTTCTGGTAAAAGCTGTTGGTTCAGGCACTAAAGTCTGAATATTGCCAAATTGATTGTAAATAAATACTTGACAATATTAGCAAAATTAAGTTTAATCGGAGGGGGCAATTTATTACTTTTCAGTGATAATATTATGCCAGTTACCAATTTGATAACTAATCCAAACTATCAGTAAATATTGATTTGATAAATTGGTAATATAGGAGTAAAATTCTTCATTTTTTAAAAGAAAAATGACAGCTCCAAGTGTCAAATGACAGTCGAGCCTCCAAGGGGGTCGAGTAATACCTCATTTTTAAGGTCTTTTTATTCTTAATGCAACCCTTTATGTTGAAAACATTTGATTAAGCGGTTTTCAATTTTTTTTTCAATAATTATTTCCAAATTAATTTTTAAGCCGATATTTTCCAATAGTAAATACTGTCGTTTAGTATCCTAATATCCCCATTCTTCCACATTTTAGTAAAAATGCATGTATTATTAGTTACTTTTTAAACTGGGGACCTTCTAACGCAAATTAGCTATTCAATTTTCTATAATGCTTTATGTAAACTCAATTGACCAGGGTATTATATTTCAGGTATTCAACACCTGGATCTCCAGAATTGGAAATGAAAAACTCAAGGATTTGCATCCAGAACATGTCTACAAATCATATAGAATTTGTCATGACCATTTTGCCCCTGAATGTATTATTGATACAAAGACTAAGGCAATTAAATATAGAAGTTTGCCAACTTTACATCTACCAGGTAATAAGGAAAAATGTACACGTTGTTTCTTATTTCGTATATTTTTTAAATATTATTATAGGTATTATATTTTATTTTATTTTTTTCTTCAGGGTTTGATTTGAGTAATGATCTGGTTGCAGACTCATTTCTATCATGGAGAACAACAGAACAACCTGAAGCCGCTCGTAAGCTATAATTTCTAGTAGAGAAGGCTATAAAACGATATTATTATGTTATGCAAAAGTACAGTACTTTATTGATCGCTTTTTACAGGTACTGATAGAGTGGTAATTTCGGAGAACGCTCAGCCAGGTCTATCTCACATGAGATCACCTTTGTCAGAAAATATGAACTTTGAGTGCACAACTCCTAAATCGCGAAAAGGTATTATTTATGACATTGCTGAACCTACAGTGTGTCCACGGATTGAGGTTCTGATCATCTGATATTGATTTATGTGAGAATCGAGAGTTAGCGGTACCTTTTGATTTCAAACAACTTTTCTCGATATTTTTTAAAACCAACGTACCTTATTCTTAACAATTTTTATTTAATCTAAACCATCCTGTATATTTATTGATTTGGCTCATTTTCTCAACATCTTAGTTTGATACCATATTATTATGTTATGCAGAGAACCAAGAAGTAAAAAAGTTCTATCAACGCTTCTTATTTGATGCTCCGTTGAATTCAACATTTATATTCCGAAAAAGTAATGAACAAAAAATGTCTGTAAACTATTTTGTTTTATCACTTTTTATGGTTCCAGATTTGAAGAGGAGGCTGAATTTTCTACATTCTGTAGATGTTACTCGGGCAAGCCAACTGTCACCGAAGGCTAGAAAATTATACCGAACTGCTAATAATTTAAAAACAATAGCACGTAACTTGGATAAAGAGAGGACCAATGCACGAACCAGATTGGAAAGGGCTTCTGAATTCATACATGATGAAAATTTCATTCGAAGCAACGTCAACCAAACTACTGACAATTTTATCTTGTCACAACTACGGTCTCAAAAGAAGAAAGCTAGAGCAAGGAGATTCACAGATGAAGATAAGGTGTTCGCTTTGACGTTGCTAAGGAACTCCACAAGAAATTATAAGATGTTGCAAAAAATATTCGCATTGCCATCAAAACAAACTCTCAGGAACATGCTGCACAAGGTACCCCTCAAATGTGGCATTAATGACAAGTTAATGACTTCTCTTGGTGCCGCAGTATCTAAAATGGCTGAAAATGATAGATTTCGTACCTTGTTGTTTGACGAAATTTCATTATCACCTGGTCTTTCTTACAACTCAAAATATGATTGCATTGATGGGTTTGAAGATTTGGGAGATGGTCAGAGGAATGCCAAATTTAGTGATCATGCTCTAGTTTTCATGGCTAGGGGTATAAGGCGGAAATGGAAACAGCCCTTGGCCTTTTATTTTGTGGAGAGTGGGATGAGAACACCTGCACTTGTTGTTACAATCAAAAAGATAATCAAAGCGGTACAGGAAACTGGATTACGGATAGTTGCGACAACTTGTGATCAGTTATCTACCAATAAAGCAGCTACAAATGAGCTGTTGCGGCAAACAACAGAGTCTTACATAAAAGATGGCACGGAGAAGAGAAATTTCGGATTCGAAATTGAAAACCAGGAAATCATTCCATTATTCGATCCTCCACATCTTCTAAAGGGAATAAGGAATAATGTTGAAGAAAAATGTTAGATTCCAGTGGAAGAAGTCTACCAGGCAAACTGCTTCTTGGAATGTTTTTGTGAAGGCGTATGAATGGGATTGTCCTGACGATCCAGATTATAGAATTTTTTACGGGTTGAATGATGCCCATATTTACGAAGCAAAAATGAAGAAAATGAAGGTTAGTCCAGCTGCACAAATATTCAGCCAGAGGTTGGCATCGTACATAAACTTCGTTGTTGCGACAGGTGGGTCTTTTTCATTACAGAATGTTTTCTTTACTTTAATATTTGTTTTTGTTTCAGATCCGAATATTTTGCCCCAAGAAGCACCAGCCACTGCAGAATTCGCGTTATTCATGGACAAGCTGTTTGACAGTGTGAATGGCTCCACAGTAATGCCTAAGAAAGGCAAATATTTAAGATGTGCAATTTCGAAAAAGTCGGAACATTTCAAATTCTGGAAAGAGGCATTGAAAGTTTTGGAAACCATCGAATTTATAGATAAGAAAGGACCATCTATTCCTCCATCGGTAGATAGCTGGATTAAAACCATGAAAGGTATGAAATATTTATGGGAATCATTGAGACAGAAGAATTTCCAATTTCTGTGTCCAAGACAGCTAAACCAAGATCCCCTTGAGAATTATTTCTGTTCGCTGTCAGGGAGGCTACAATAAGAATCCAGATTGTACACACTTCCGTAATTCGTTTACCTCTCTAATTATAAATAATTTTATGGGATCACATTCCGTCGAGGCGAACTGCGAAGAAGACGAAAGAACTGGAGCCATTGACAATTTAAAGTCATTTTTATGTGGACAGATGGGACCCGAAGAGCCACCAATAATCCCCGATCTACCGGATTGTCCTACATTGGAGGCAGTTCCTGAAACGGATTCTAGTGTAATCAATTTACACAACTATATTGCTCGATATGTTGCAAAAAAGGTTTTAAAGAAAATTGGCATCTGTTCAACCTGTAGGGAACAATTAATTTGTTCGGACAAAACCAGGGATGAATTTTCACTAATTTGCGAAAGGGCCTACAGTCATAAAGCCTTATTGTGTCCAAATACTGAATTCACAAAACTTTTTGACTAGTATTCGTACAATTTGAGGGTTTATTTGGAGCAATACTGTTTTTGTGAAAATTTATCACTGATTCTCAAACAAGTCTTTTTGGAAATTTATTTCCAAAATTTCACATGTGAACATCATAACGTCAGGGAAATCTTTTCTGCATTTTTAATAAGATTTTATATATTTATATGGGTTAAAAATATCAACATCTTATTAAAAGTAAAAGACGAACAAGTTGTCAACCAACGCAACTATCAAAAAATTCGCTCTTTGGCTTGCCAAAGGTACCAAAAATATAAAAAAAGACAGCAGAAATACCTTGATTTGAAAAAATATATTATGTAATTGTGGAATTGGAAGAGATCAACTCTTATCAAAAGGCCGTCGTATGAACATCTGTTCAATTCCTTTCGGTTTTCAAATTATTGTTATATGATTATAAGACCTAGAACGAAAATATACAGGGTGGTGCAACCATGATGGGGTGGACGATTTTGAAAAAATGGTGAGGAATCTGAATAACTCATCTTTTGTATATTATAGTTAGACAAAAATATATAGCCATACAGGGTGTCTCGAAAAAATTTTAGCAGACTAAACTTGAGTTTTTTTAAATATTTCAATAGTCTATTTGAATCGTTTATTTGTAGAAGGCAACATGTCCAAATAAATATTTCAAATTAGTTTTTGCTTCTTCTGAATAATGACTATTTTGAATGTAACATTTTCCAAATGAACGGTTGATTTGTTTTTATAAAATTCAATGTTTTATTGATTCATGTAAATCGTTCATTATATGATTATGGATCACTTATATAATTTTCTAAAATTAATAATATATTGTAGTAAAGTTTTGCCGTTAAAAATAGTGTATTTTAGAAATAAAAACCGTTCTTCATTCATCCTAGTTTCCTTTTCTTACTATGCCTTCAGTTTTCACACGGTGAAATCTATTGATACAACTAAAAAACGATTAAGTATATTTGGCTTGTTACTGAAGCCACAAAGAAAATTCATCGTAATCGTTTTTTAATCGTATCTTTAGCTTTCACTGTGATGAAATCTATATCTAATCTAGTCAAAGTCAAAACATAAAACAGCTGATTTTCAAATCCCCGCACCGCACCTCCACCATATAGTTTGACGACACCGCTCACATGGCAGCACTGAAACTGTCATAGGCGTTTTCTATTGGAGATAGCCTTCTATTTACGAATATATTATATTTTTTCTATGGTTTGAGTTGTAACTGTTAGAAGAAAATAGATCCAGATTTTATAAAACGTACACGTTTTACTACGACCAATTAATCAAATATACAGTCCATTCCAAACATAAATTTGGTCCTTTGATACGGATACAATAAGCGATTTCAACAAAGCCTGGACAGCAACAATATCCCAACGTCGCTGAAAACGGATAAGGAGGCAGAAGACGACACAGAAGGGCACTAGGGGCGGTCAGTACCTACCAAGTCCAAGTAGTCGCCTGCTGGATTCAAGAATTCGAGTCAACATCAATCGACATAACGTGGGTGAGGTCTTTTTATCTTTTTCTGTCCTTAACATCCACTCTTTACTTGCTGTTTCGATTTGTGCAGGCCTACGACCGTGATTTTGATTTTTATACGTATGCGAATTAGCTAAATACCTAAGTTATACCGGGGGGTGTTTGGTTGATGCGTTGAATTTCCACATAATAATGTATGTGCATAATCCTCTGGATAGTCTGAATCATGGCCGAAGAACAAAATATTTAAAACCTACTACGAAAACAAGGCTCTGTTGAAGCCAAATTGACTTATTTTGCGAATTATGTTGATACTATGCAAGAAAAATATTCGAACCTTGAAGCAATTGATGTTTCAGAGATGGATATCTTCAATTTGGATACGAGAATAAACAAAATATTTGGTTTAGTTGAAGAATTCGATATCTTACAATCAGAGGTAGAATCAAATGCGGATAATAACACAATTGATTCTCTTTATAACGAATGCGAAGAATTTTCTCAAAAGTTTAATAACGAAGTGGCTATAAGCGTTGTTTGAGTAAAGGACTAGTTAGACAGCCTTATGGAAATTTTCATTAACACTGATGGACATCACTGACAGATGGCGCCCTACTTGATGTGTTGGTTTCTGGTTTGCCATTTTTCGTAAGGAAGGTTTCTTTGTGACTTTCTATTGACGCCGTTACAGTAATTGTATCATAGATGGCGGCTCGTCCGGTGGACTCGTGTCAAATTGAATTATTAGACAGTTATGACTATTGACAATTGACAGAGGAAAGTTTCGTTCATTGTTTATTGTTGTGGTTTATTGTTTATTGGTGTTTGTTGTTGGTGTTCGCTGAGTTCGGCATAGCAATTGTGGTGTTATCGACTTTGTTTAGACGAATTGTGACATTTTTTGTGATTGAAAGTTAGAGACAGTCAGGGAGACAGTTTTATCGTTGTTTGAATAAATTCAAACAACGGTTTTATCGACGTTCTCCGTTCGTCTCTCCAAAAACATTTGATATTGTGAATAATAACGTTGTTTGAGTGTCCTTTACTCAAACAACGATAATAATCACTGAAGCAGAGGATAACTATTTTGCTGGTAGGTACCTACATAATTAATTTATGTTTATGAATAGAATTATGATCAGACTAATGATAATTTTTTTGTTTATGTTGGTAGGTTAATGAACATTTCAAGTTATTATTCGTATGGTAGCATCCAATCTTGAGTTCCCAACTTCTTTTAGGTGAACATGATATTTTATCGGCTAATTTTAGTTGTTTAGTGTTCACATTTATTTCTTCATATCAACTTCAAATTTTTAACTCAATGCTAACCATGGTGATAAAGTTTTGATTTCCTATTTTTCAAAAAAAAATCTATGATTATTTGTACATCAAATGCATATCTACATACATAATACAGGGCGGATCATCTTGTTTAATAATAGCACTACAGGTCCTATAAGGGTGCCTAGCTTAATTTTCATCGGTGATTCAAATCAAATGCATTTTTTTTTCACAAATCATCACAATTTTTTTCATTTCTTTATTTCAGAAATGTCAGGAAATGAGTGCTCATATTTCTTGTGTGACAAGAACAAGCGAAACAATCCAGGCCTCCGAATTTTCCATTTTCCAGTGACTGATGCTCAAAGATGTAAAATTTGGGTTGAAAATTCAGGTTAGTAATGTTCTAGCTATTGTTAATGAAGAATATGTTTGATCAGTACCTTTAGGTATTTTCTTTAAAATTATAGTTATTTCAAGTTCTATAATTTTCATGTCACATGGGGTCCTTTGTTTAAACGTAAAAAATCGCCAAGACACGTAAACTGACAAATGGATTGAAATTTCTAGATGCACAATTAGTTCTCTAATAAATGATGCAGGAATTTTCATCAGATTTTAGGCTGTCTATATACTTATTATGTCCATTAATACTGTACACTGTGGGCCAAATTAAGTTAGAACATAATTTTACGCTTGATAACTTTTTGTTTGTTTATGGATTTTGATGATTTTTGGATATGATAAAATGAATTTTGTGAAAACAAGGTTTTCACATATACAGGGTGTTTCAGAACTCCTGGACGTGGTCCAACTTTCTTATTTCAAATTACAACCCTATTTTTTTTGTTTGATTTTTGCATTCTCCGGAAAATCCTAAACATTTTTCATATAGCATACCCCGAGCCGAGGCATACCCTATACACAAATCCAACCAATAAAAAGATATTAACGCCAGATATTTGCTATTTTTTCGAGCATGTTTTAAAATGTATTTTAACATGAAAATAAACAAATTTATTACTGACATAGACCCACCATATCAATGACGGCGTTTTTTCTGCGTTTTTAATTTCTGCGTAAAAAACATAAAATTTTCGAAATACAGTGTGACCCATTTGAAAGCGGGCCACCCTCATAACTTTTTAATTTATTGATCGATTTTGATGATTTTTTTTTTGAAATGTAGAGAGGGAAAAGGTATATTTTGAGGCCATACGTCGCCCAGATTTTTCCAAAAACCAAGGCCTACTGGAGCATATTTAGAGGCTGAAAAATCCAGAAAACATATTAGAGATTTTTTTAGAGAAAATCCGACTACGCCACTGGATTTTTCATCTCCTGAAATGGATTTGTACCAAATTTCATGAAAAAATATTAAAAATTGAAGATTAATTTTATTATGCACCAAGAAGTATTTTACCTCGAAACTCTTGCGATAGCAAGTCTATCAGAAAAAAAATATTAAATATAAACATTTGAAAAATATTCTCATGAAAACAGACAAACGAGACTGACAAAAAAAAATAGAAAAAAAAATTACACACAGAAATAATATTTTCGAATTGAATATTTTTCATATTTCAAAACAAAAATCGTCAAAATCGATCAATAAATTGAAAAGTTATGATGGTGGCCGCTTTCAAATGGGTCACTCTGTATGTATGAAAAAAGAGAATTTATAAAAAAGTTTCAGTTAATTTTTCATACTCACGTGTTATTTGGGACACATTGTCTGACTAAGTAATCAAATTTCTGAACTCATATTTTTTGAACTCAGCATATTCATATTAGGTTATTAGGTAGTGGGGTTCCAAAGTTACAAAACCTTATTTACAACCGTTTCGGATATAATTGGGAAGTTGCATGAATAATTAAATCGATTTTTCTTTATTGCAAACTGTAGAAAATCGCAAAATATTCGATGCGTATTTTTTTATTCCGTTCAAATATGATTTTTCAAAAAGTTATTCAAGTTTTAAGTTCTGCATATATAGATATACTGAGCATGGTGTGACGTCATAGTTCATATTATGAAATCGTCATAGTGCAGCACATTTCAAAGCGCTATATATATCCGTAAATTTTTGACTTACATAAAAACGTATCTTCTTATTTTTTATGGACTTTCGAATCCAGCAATAAAAAAAAAATCATGCAACTTCCCAATTGGAAAATTCCATCCTCAGGTCAGGTGCAGCGTTGCCAGGTCTCATGATTTATCATGAGATCTCATGATTTTGACTAACATCTCATGATATCATGATTTTGTTTAAAAATCTCATGATTTAAAAAAAAAACAAAGATTTATAATCATAACTCAGAATATTAGTCGTAAAAATAAAAATAACCTAATACCACAACTTAATGTACAAATATAAATATCATAAAGCCTTAAATAATAATCGCACAGCCCTATATAAAGGGGAAATACTGACTAGTATGGGGGTTCCCCAAGCCAAGATTCTCGGATATTTCTACGCGCTATTTTTCACGAAGTGTTATGCATTTGCTCGTGTATTCGGTATTGTAACGCATTATTTGTGAGTTGAAAATAATTAAAAAATATGAGTGATAGTGATTCTAGTAGTTCTAGTACTAGTACATCCAAGAGTATATCTCTTCCAGGGCCTAGCAAGAAAAGAAAGGTTTATAAGCAAAATTTTAAAAAGGAATGGAAAAATATACAGGGATTGCAATGGATCGAGAACAGCAGAAAGGGGACAGGCTTTGCCTGGTAGGTATTTATGATACACGATATTTTAAATTAGGGTAATTTCTGTAAAAATAAATGCAATTTGGATTTATTAAGTACAAAATCTAAATTCACTTGGAATAATGTTAAATCGAGAATTAAATGATAATATGAGTTACTGAATCGTAACTGATTAAAATTTGCTATAATGCGGATATCTATAATTTAAAGCGAGCAGAACTTTTTTAATAGAGGTAAACGGTTTTTTTTTTATTTAAGGTGTGATTACTGCAAATGTGATGTTAAGGTATCTGCAGGGAAAACCCAGCTAGTAAAACATTCTGAGACTGAAAAGCATGTTAAAGCTTTGCAGAGAGCATCAATGGGCAAGCAAAGTCAAGTAAAAATAAATCAAATGTTTGCAGAAAGTTCTAAAAAAATAAGCATTGAAGAAAGAGCGAAAGAAGGAATTATAAGAACTGCGGGGTTTCCAGCCGAACATAATCTCCCTGTTCGAATCATCTGACAATATGTTCATATTTATACCGAATTAGTTCCAAAAACTGTTTTTGTTGATGTTTTAAAAATACCCGAAACCGGTTGAGGGCTCTGTTTTCTTGTTGCGACTAGAAAGGTGCAACTTTTTGCTTGGCGACGGGGAACGGGGAACGGAGAGCCAGTACTCTTTTGAATTTTGCCCATTCAACACCACGCTCTCTCGCTCTTATTTTTCCGCCGGAAATTGGCACGTTTAATTCTCTGAACAACTGAAACCCTATCGCCTTATCGAGTTGATTAAGCAAAGGCTGTAGAATTTGTGTGTTTAAGTTATTTACCGGGTTGTTGAGTTGCACTCAGCCCACCTGGTGTACCTGGCCTATTAAGATCACCCACTTTGTGTACCTGATGATGTGGATGGATTAGTGGATCAATATAAAGTGTTAAAAAGCCCTCGTGTTTAATTCCGATCACCGACAAACATTCAACCCCCGAACCAGGCCTCTGGAAATACCTTAGAAGACGTTTTCACGCTTCGCCCCCCTTCTTGTGGACAGCCAAGTGGGCATTCTCCATAAGTGGTCCCTTCGAGCAGGATTGTCAGGTGATCGTGAATTTCTCCACAAAAATTGGCACTCCTCATCGTATCATCGTCATCGTACCCCTACTCAGAATTAACCCCCGTCGACCGACAGGACAGTTACTGAAGGACAGTTTCCTGAAGCACGTAGGATAGTGGTTGGTGTTAAGAGTGCTAAATAGTTCCCAAGACTAGATTTTGAGGTGAGACCGTTTTAATTTGTTTCTATATCGCTACTTTACGGAAGAAGTTCAAGCAGTGCGAAACCCTAGTTTATTGCGTGAGATTTTCGAGGCCCATAATGTATATTTTCAATATTTAAAATAGTCACATAACTTTCGTTTAAAGGCAGACTCCTGTTTTTCCATAAATAATATTGCGACTCTTATTTCTTATTTTCTCGATTAATATATTGTAAGAATGTCTATTGCTAATGTTAATCCTAGCTTAAAAAAGCTCAAATCAAAAAGAACCACCATCAAAGGTAGTATAAGCAGGCTAGCTAAGTGGTTAGATGAACATTTTGATGAGGAAACAACTTTAAATATTTTTAAGACTAGGCAACAAGCCGTTGTAGATTTTTTCAATCAGTATGAGGACGTACAGTCTCAAATTGAGGAATTGGAAGAACAGCAGGAGGCAGATAGGGATTCAGTTGAAAGTAATTATTACAACGTTCTCAGTAAATTTCAAGATCGAATAGACTCTTTCACTCAGCCGAGCGCAGCATGTTGCCCACCGGCACCCGTAGCTAATGTCAAAATTCCCGAATTAAAAATCCCCACCTTTAATGGAGATTTCTCTAAATGGACAAGTTTTTTTGACATTTTTTCAACACTCATCATAAAAAACGCCTCTCTCTCTAACGTTCAACGCTTAATGCACCTCAAGGGCTGCTTAACGGGTGAACCACTAAATCTCATTAGTAACTTGCAGTTGACAAGTGCTAATTTTTCAATCGCTATGCAAACTCTCTCAGATAGATATGACAATAACTTGATCACGATAAATTGTCATATTAAATCGCTCTTAGAACTCCCTCCTCTCGTAAAATTGACTTCTCAGAATCTTAGGGATTTTGTGACCACCATAAAACAAAATATTGAAGCCCTTAGAGGCATGAATGTACCCGTTGATCAATGGGATCTCTTGCTAATTTACATCTATAGCAAAAAACTGGACTACAACACTCGTAGGTCTTTCGAATTGGAGCGAGACAGGTCGGTGTTGCCAACTCTCGATGGTTTTCTGAATTTTTTGGAAAACAGGTGCATTGCTCTGGAATGTTTGAATTTTGAATCACTAAATTTAAATAAAGTAAAGCCCAAAAATTCTCATTCTCAGTCTCATTCTCACTCACATCATCTCACGATAGAATCGTCTAAAAATGAAAAAACAGTAGACAAAAAATGCCTCTATTGTGAAAAATTAAACCACACTCTTTATAGCTGCCACAAATTTAAAGAACTCCCGCATTCGGATCGCAAGAATTTTGTTCAAACAAAAAGGTTATGTTTTAACTGTTTAGGCTCAAAACACTCTGCGGAAAATTGTACTTCACATTACACCTGTATGCTATGTAAGCGCAGGCACCATTCTCTGCTGCATAACGGTGATAATATGCGTCCCCCTCAAAATAACGCTCAGGTCCGCCACTCGCGTAATTATTCGAATAATCATACGCAAAACTCTCCCCAAAATAGGCAAACTAGCGCTGTCGCCGTGCTGGATAGCGCCCCTTTAGAAAATACCCCCTATCGTGCACCCCTAGATCTGTTCAGCGATGCTCATGTCGCGCTTGATCAATCCCCGCAAACGCATGACCCCCAGAATGATCATGCGACCTTTCTCTCGTGTCACAGCGTTAATAATGTTCAGGTTATTTTAGCTACTGCCGTAGTCACCCTTGAAGGCCGAAACGGTGATAAAATTCACGCAAAAGCTCTACTTGACTCTTATAACCTCTAACCTGGCTGAACAAATAAGTCAGCAAACTTACCCCAGCGTTGTTCATATTTCTGGCATTTCAAACAGTAATATTCTCTCTAATAAAATGATTGATATTTCCGTGACCTCCAAATGTAACCCTGGGAAAAGGTTTATGGTATCATGCTCTATACTAGATAAAATTACATGCGCTCTTCCCCAAACAACTATAGACATTACAAAATTGAATCTGCCCGCAAATATTATTCTCGCCGACCCAGAATTTTTCAAACCCTCTGAAATCGACTTGCTGCTTGGAGCCGATATATTTTTTGAACTCATTACAAACGGCGCAATTAGTTTGGGTCAAGGTCTCCCCACGCTCTTTAATACTCACTTGGGATACGTGATAGGTGGGAAGGTATTTCACAATGTGGCGCACTCTCATTTAAGCACAACAACCCCTCTCACTAACCCCACTAAAGTGTCCTGTTTAGCCCAGGTTTCCCCTAATCAAGTCCCCTGTAATTTGGAAGAATTAATTGAAAGTTTTTGGAAGATAGAAGATTGTGAAAGCTCGTCCTCCCTTACACCCTCTGACAGTATGGCGGAGGAAATCTTCAAGACAACCACTAAAATATTGGAAAATGGTCAATTTCAGGTTGATTGGCCCTTGATAGATCCCAATGCATTTTTAAAACTAGGAAATTCTTTCATACAAGCTAGAAATCGCTTCCTCGCCCTCGAAAGCAAGTTCGCTAAAAATAAAAATCTGTTTATAGATTACAAGGAATTTATGGATCAATATCTCGCCAAGGACTACGCTAGAATAGTTCCACTCAAATTAGAAAACATCCATTCTCAAAACAAGTACTTTTTGCCACATCATGGTGTAATAAAACAAGAAAATAAATCTACCAAACTCCGCGTTGTATTGGACGCTAGCATGAAAACCACAACTGGTTATTCCCTAAACGATATTGTTTTGAAGGGTTTTCAAGTTCAACCGGAACTTTTTGATATTTTGTTAAGATTTCGCTCTTTTACTTATGTTATATCAACCGACATTCAAAAGATGTTTTTGCAGATTAAAATTAATCCAAATCAAAGATTTCTGCAAAATATATTGTGGAGAGAAAACCCTTCAGACGAGTTGCAATGTTTAGAACTCTCAACGGTCTTTTTTGGAAATAAAGGTTCCCCTTTCCTAGCAACACGTTGTTTAGTGGAATTGGCGCAGGTAGAAAAAGGGGCATACCCTCTCGCGGCGGACGCACTACTGAATCAATGTTACATGGATGATATTTTAGCTGGAACCCATTCCTCATCCGATTTATTAGAATTAAAGAAGCAACTTTCTTCCTTGCTTCAAAAGGCCGGTTTCTCTTTACATAAGTGGTGTACAAATTTTCCTACATTGACTAAGTCATTGAAGATTGATAACGGCAGCATATCCCAACCCGAGAATTATGAGATAAAGATTGAAAATGTTTCCAGCAAGGTTTTAGGCCTGGAATGGAAGCCTACTCTTGATATTTTTATAATCACCCCTCCTACCCTCGACAATGTCAGCCCATACACGAAAAGAAAGGTTCTCAGTGTAATTGCCTCTATGTTTGACCCCCTTGGTTTTGTAGCTCCTGTAGTTGTCCACGCAAAAATGATAATGCAAAAGATATGGGCTAGCAATATGAAGTGGGATGACGTCTTAAGCGAGAATCTAATGAATGAATGGGTCAAATTTCTTAAATACTTACCTGCTCTCAAGGAATTGGAAATCCCTAGATCACTCAAATTAAATAAAGAAATTCAGAGAATCGAGTTGCACGGGTTCAGTGACGCTAGCGCCAGGACATATGCAGCCTGTCTCTATTTCAGAATTATTTATCAGGATAAATCCGTCTCTTGCACTTTAATTTGTGCAAAAATTCGCGTTTCCCCCATTAAGAAGAAGCTTTCCATAGCGCGGCTAGAGTTGTGCGGGTGTTTGTTACTCGCCAAATTAACCAGAAGACTTTTGGGTATTTTTAAGGACACTCTTGCCATTGATAGCGTTAACCTCTGGTCCGATTCGCAGGTCTGTTTATATTGGATAAAATCGTCCCCCTTGCGTTGGACGGTCTTTGTGTCCAACAGAGTGACAGACATACAAGCATTAGGAACGAATGGTCAGTGGCGTTATGTACCCACAGAAAAAAACCCTGCCGATATTGCGAGTCGCGGATTGCTGGCAAACAAAATTAAAAATTGTTCACTTTGGTGGAATGGCCCGGATTTCCTTTATGACGCTCATGTAAATCTGGATACGTTTAGAACTCGCTTAGATACGGAAAATTTTGAACCCCTAGAAGAAAAAAAGATTAGTTTGACAACTAAAAATAAATTAGAAAATGAGAGATTTTGGGAAAATCTGTTTGGTAAATTTTCCAGTTACTCGCGCCTTCATAGGGTCGTTGCTTATCTGCTTAGATACCTTCATAACACCTCTAGTCGTTAACGGGAGAAAAATTTAGGACCCCTAACGGTCGACGAACTAAAAGAAGCCCAAGTCATTATTCTAAGACAAGTTCAAGCTAGGCACTTTGCAAAAGAAATCTCTGCGTTGAGGTGTCAAAACCCTATACGTGATAAGAACATTCTATGTTTAAAACCGTTCGTCGACGAGATGGGTTTAATTAGAGTTGGTGGCCGCTTATCGCAGGCTAATATTAGTTACGACCAGAAATACCCTATCCTTCTTCCCTCCAAGGATCATGTAGTCAACCTACTCTTACAAAAGGAGCATATCTCCTTATTACACGCAGGCCCCCAGACGGTTCTTTTTAATTTTCGCACAAAATTTTGGCCTTTAGGAGGTCTCCGTGCAATCAAAAAAATCATAAAAAATTGCATCATTTGTTTTCACATCAACGCGGTTTCGGCTCAGCAAATCATGGCTGATTTGCCAAGAGATCGGGTCCATACATCCCGAGTTTTTGCTAAGGTTGGCGTAGACTTTGGAGGACCGCTCTTAATTCGTTCTTCTCGACTTAGAAAGTCAACCTCACAAAAGTGTTATATAGCGGTTTTTGTTTGCATGGCGTCCAAAGCCGTGCATATTGAATTGGTCAGCAATCTCTCAACAGAAGCATTTATTTTGAGCCTGAAGAGATTTTTAGCCCGTCGAGGCTGCCCTGATGTAATTTTTAGCGACAATGGCACCAATTTTGTAGGTGCGAACAATTATTTACGCGATCTTTACACATTTTTTCAAAATAAAAAGCACGTAACCGAGATAGATACCTTTTTGTCCTCTAGGATGATTAGATGGAAGTTTATACCTCCTAAGAGCCCTCATTGGGGTGGATTGTGGGAGGCAGCTATAAAGAGTGCGAAGCACCACATCCGTCGAATAGTTGGCAACTCTAGTTTGACTTTTGAAGAGTTGAGTACGGTTTTATCGCAGATTGAAGCGGTCCTTAATTCAAGACCATTGCTTCCACTGAGCGATGATCCTTCAGATCTCAACTTTTTAACCCCTGGTCATTTTTTGGTAGGTCATAATTTGACATCATTTCCTGAACGTGACCTAGCTGACGTACCTCTTAACAGACTATCCATTTGGCAGCATTGCACCAAGCTGCGACAAGATTTTTGGAGAAAATGGTCGGTAGATTATCTAAACCGGTTACAAAATCGGCCAAAGTGGTTGCATCCGTCCGCTGATTTAAATCTAAACGATCTAGTTCTCTTAAAGGAAGACAACTTGCCCCCTCTCAATTGGCGAAGGGGTAGAGTGACGGAGTTGTACCCGGGAGCGGATGGAAGGGTTCGGGCAGTCAAGCTACAAACGAGAGAAGGAAGTTTTATTAGGAGCATAGCAAAGGTTTGTCCCTTTCCAAAACAGTAACTATCGTTCTTTTCTCTTTTTTTTATTATTTTCTTTTTGGCGGGGGGGAGTATGTTCGAATCATCTCACAATATGTTCATATTTATACCGAATTAGTTCCAAAAACTGTTTTTGTTGATGTTTTAAAAATACCCGAAACCGGTTGAGGGCTCTGTTTTCTTGTTGCGACTAGAAAAGTGCAACTTTTTGCTTGGCGACGGGGAACTGGGAACGGAGAGCCAGTACTCTTTTGAATTTTGCCCATTCAACACCACGCTCTCTCGCTCTTATTTTTCCGCCGGAAATTGGCACGTTTAATTCTCTGAACAACTGAAACCCTATCGCCTTATCGAGTTGATTAAGCAAAGGCTGTAGAATTTGTGTGTTTAAGTTATTTACCGGGTTGTTGAGTTGCACTCAGCCCACCTGGTGTACCTGACCTATTAAGATCACCCACTTTGTGTACCTGATGATGTGGATGGATTAGTGGATCAATATAAAGTGTTAAAAAGCCCTCGTGTTTAATTCCGATCACCGACAAACATTCAACCCCCGAACCAGGCCTCTGGAAATACCTTAGAAGACGTTTTCACGCTTCGCCCCCCTTCTTGTGGACAGCCAAGTGGGCATTCTCCACTCCCTATGAATTTGATGGAGCATTTCATCGATTACCTCAATGCTGTATGCACTGACTCAGATATTGTCAAACAAATGGAATGTAAACGAACAAAGATGTCAAGAGTTTTACAAAAAGTTACAGGCTTGTCTCAAGAATCTTGGCTACTTGGCCTAATGAGGGATAATAAATTTAGCATTATCATAGATGAGTCTACTGATAACTCGTGCACCAAACATTTATGTTTAGTTGTCAGAATGTGCATTAATTTGAACATTGAAGACAACTTTTTGGCGTTAATACCAGTAGTAGAGACCACAGGGGCTGCACTTTATGAAATTTTAATCAACTTCCTTACCGACAATGTCGTTCCATATGAGTCAAACTTTATTGGCTTTGCTACAGATGGAGCGAGCAACATGGTTGGCGTTAATGATTCTGTGGTCAGTCGATTGCGAGAAAATATTCCAGGTATATTCATAATGAAATGCATATGCCATAGCTTTCATTTGTGTGCATCATATGCATGCCACAAGTTGCCAGAGGAAGTGGAACAATTTGCGAGAGAAGTAAGCTATACCCTGATTAAATGAATGTATATTTAATAAAAAAATATAATTTTTTCCAGGTATATAACTATTTTTCAAATAGTCCGAAGAGAGTGGAGAAATATAAGGAATTCCAGGAATTTGCAAATGTGTCAATATCGAAGATTTTACATCCTAGCCAGACACGTTGGTTATCTCTGGAATGCGTGGTTAAAAGGCTTCTTAATCAATATGAAGCTTTGAGGTTGTATTACATAGATCAGGCGTCTCTTAAAATCAGTCAAGCAAATACCATTTTAGAAAAACTAAAAACGCCCGAAAATAAATTATACTTATCATTTTTATCGCATGTACTACCTACTTTTAATAGCTTGAACAAATTAATGCAAAGCGAATCGCCCAAAATTCACGTTATTTATAAAGAGGTTGCTAGAACAGTTAAAATATTTCTAGATTATTTCATTAAGGACGAATATCTAAATGCCAACATTGAAAATATAGATTTTAAAAACCCTAGACTTTTTTTAAATTTAAATGACATGTACTTTTCTGCCCACATAAACTCTTCCGATCTGGAGAAAAACCGACTCGACAAAGTAAAATTAAGATGTCTAGACTTTTATATTGAGAGTGTGGAGCAAATATTGTCAAGATTTCCTCCCTCCTGTGGGGGTTTGGGATGACATTACATTTTATGAACAGTTCATGCTTGAAGAAATTGAATATTGTGGGTGAGTGTTATCATCGTTCAGTTCTAAATTTAGCTCGCGGTTTTCTTATCAGTAACAAACGAGTCTCAGCACGCGGTATTCTTATCACCAGTAGACAGCATGTGGTTTTCACGTCACACTCCTCTTATCAACAGTTCTAAATTTAGCTCGAATGCGCGGTGTTCTTATCAATAACTGACGCCTCATGGTCTGCAGGAAACTATAGTTTGATATTTATCCATGTAAAATTATCTCATTTCAATTTTATTCATTTTTTCAGAACCAATCCATCAGTACGAAAATTCAATGCAAATAATTGTGAACAATTGTCAATCGAATTTCTATATAATAATATGACATGATCGAGAACCATCAGTAACGTTGAGAGTGTCATCATGACTAGAACTATAACAATAACGGGAAATACTTCTGTGTTGAAAGCAGAATTCAATCCACCCATATTTTTGGATGAAAATAAAGAATATTTTTTGGGGTTGGCTGATTTTGAATCGTTTATGAGTATACCTAACATACAACCGGGTAGCAATAAAATATATGTAGCGGATAAAGTTATCACAATTCCAGAAGGAACTTATGATTTAAAAGATATTGAAACATATATTAATTCTGTAATTGATGACATTTTTGGAGAAAAAGTTGGGTTTAAGATGAAAGCAAACCCCAATACATTAAAATGTCAGCTTTATTGCACAAAGGAAATAGATTTCACACCAAGTGACTCCATAGCGAAAATATTGGGTTTTAAGAAACGAAAAATTGCATCAAATGAATTTTCTGAATCGGATGAAGTTGTTAATATATTTAAAGTTAATGCAATTTGTGTTGATTGCGACATTTGCATTGGATCATATAGTAATGGTCTACCCGTTCATATAATTCATCAGTTTTTTCCTTCTGTTCCTCCAGGGTATAAAATAGTGGAATCACCATTACCAATACTTTATTTCCCCATCAGCGTCAAGACAATCAACAACATCACTGTTAAAATAGTAGATCAAGACGGTGATTTGATTAATTTCCGAAACGAGACCATAACAGTTCGATTACATCTTAAACATTAGAAAATATTATGGTTATTAAATACAACTATCGCTATTTCAAACAATCGCCATATAAAAGGGAGAAGCTGTCTATAGAAACCAGTCCAAGACGAAACTCCAACCAGTTAACATCACAAGAAACCAGCCCAAGACGAGACTCCAGCAAGTTAACATCACAAAATCACCAATTTCTTATATCTCTGGGATTAAAAGTATTGAAATAATGGATATATTAAACGTTGATGAAAAATTATATGTAGATAATTCAATAATAAGCTCTGAGCTTCATTCATATCAACCGTTTGTCTCTTCAAAATTTGAATACAATGATGAAATTCGCATACCTGTTCAAGAACTTGATATATACACACTACCTTCAGGGAGTCATCTTTACATTGAAGGTACCTTGACCAACAATAAAGGTGCCTATTCTAAAAAATTACAATTTGTCAACAATGGTATAGCTTATTTGTTTCGAGAAATTCGCTATGAACTTAATGGAGTTACTATAGATTCCGTAAGAAATGTTGGTTTAGCTTCAACCTTGAAGGGTTATCTTTCATATAATACAAATGAAAGTCTAAAGCTGCAAAATGCTGGATGGTTTCCAAATAGAGATGAAAAGGAAAACATTTTAGTTGATGATAAAGGAAAATTTAATGTATCTATACCTTTGAAAATGTTGATGGGATTTTTTGAAGACTATAAAAAAATAATCTTGAATATGAAACAAGAACTGGTTTTGATCCGAGCCAGCGATGATGTTGATGCAGTTTTATATGTTGAAGATATGCAAAATCCGTCACCCGAAGCGGAAAATCCAAAAGTTACATTTGACAAGATCTATTGGAAAGTACCTCATATTCAAGTTGATATACCACAACAACTAGCTTTAACACAAATTCTTGAAACAAATAAAGATCTGTTACTTGGATTTCGTAGTTGGGAAATTGTTGAATATTCCTCACTACCTGAAGCGACCCGTCATACTTGGCCTGTTAAAACAAGTAGTAAACTTGAAGCACCTCGTCATATAATAATTGGTTTTCAAGAAAATAGAAAAGGACACATCATGAAAGATGCTAGTCAATTCGATAATATAAATCTCTCAAATATTAGAGTATTTTTGAATTCTGAAAGATATCCATATCATGATTTGTATTTGAATTTCAATGATAACAAGTTTTCAGCTCTCTATGAAATGTTTGCAAACTTAAAAAATTCCTACTATGATATACCAAACGAACCAATTTTCAACCCTCAAAACTTTAAAAATAAGTGTCCAATCGCACATATTGATTGTTCCCACCAGAAAGAAACACTTCAAACAGGTACTGTTGTTTTGAGAGTTGAATTCGAGACAAATAATAATACAAAAAAGGATACATCAGTATATTGTCTGATTTTACATGATAAATTATTTAGCTACAATCCTTTAACAAAAATAGTCAAGCAATTGTAATACGCATGTTCTCAAATAATTATATAAACCATTTTATTTCTCTAAATGATGTTCAGTATGTCTCGAGAATTGAAGCTCTGCTTATCTTACCATTTAAAGAGATCGAAAGAATTGAAAAACAAATTCAAGATTATAGTGGTGAAAAGCAGATGATGGTGAAATTCTCACAATTGAAAATATGAAACTACTCGTTTTGGATGTACAAGGATTTATAATTGAAAACAAAAAATTTATTCCTAAAGAACTGGCTGCCTATGATGGAGAAAAAATATGTCATTATATATTTAGATGTCCCTTTTCTATGGAACACTTGCCTCCAGAACTGCGTAAACAAGCAAACTGGTTGATGAAAAATCATCATTGTATTTCATGGAATGAAGGATTTACGCAATCACATAAGTTTTCCGACATTGTGAAAAACATAACAAGAAACGTGGATCATGTGTACGTGAAAGGAAAAGAAAAGGCGCAATACATTGGGAAATATTCATCGAAGCCCGTTATCGAACTTGATGACAAACCACCTTTATCGTTGGAAAAACCACATTGTCTATACCATTTATCATCACCCGCAATGTGTGCACTTACTAATGTTTTTAATTTGTATAAAACATGTTTAATGATTGAATAAATCACATTTTTGATTACATTTTTTATTTTATTTCAAACACCTTTTTATAAATATTTACAGGTAGGTATTCACAAATTTTCAACCCTCAAAAATAAGTGTCGAATCACACACAGTGATTGTTCTCATCACAAAGAAACACTTCAAGCAGGATATACTGCTTTGTTTTGAGAGTTGAATTCGAAAACAAATAATAATACAAGAAGGATTCATCAGTATATTGTCTGATTTTTACATGATAAATTATTAAGCTATAATCCTTTGACAAAAATAGTCAAGCAGTTGTAATTCGCATGTTCTCAAATAATTATATAAACCATCTATTTCTCTAAATGATGTTCAGTATGTCTCCAGAATTGAAGCTTCGCTTATCTAACCATTTAGTATGAGAATTTTATGGTGACTTACAAATAAAAGGTTCTGTATTGATTGAAAATAAAACAGTTCAATAATGAATACTATCAAAGAAGATGTGGTGAGTGAGCTACACAAACCATCCAGAAGATTTTTTAAAAGAAGAGCAGTAATTGTAAAGGGGATCAATGATCTTTTTCAAGCAGATTTAGTTGAAATGCAACCATATTCAAAAATAAACAAAGGATATAGATATATTCTGGTTATAATTAATGTGTTTTCAAAATTTGTTTGGGCAATTCCTGTCAAAACAAAGACTGCTTAAGATGTAACCACAGCCATGAAATTAATTTTAAACAGTGTAAAAATCTGCAGACTGATCAGGGAAAGGAATTCTATAATACAGAGTTCCAAGATTTGATGAAAAAATTCAACATCAATCACTACTCAACATTTTCCAATATGAAAGCTAGCATCGTAGAGAGGGTGAACAGAACATTGAAAAACAGAATGTGGAAAAAATTCAGTTTGCAGGGAAACTATAAATGGTTAAAAATATTACCTGAGATAGTATCAGAATACAATAATACCAAACATTCTGTTATTGGAATGAAACCTATACAAGTATCTAAGGAACATGAGAAGCACCTACTATCAAAAGTTTATGGTCGCATAAAAACAGTGAATCCTTCCAAATATGAAAAGGGAGACTATGTGCGAATAAGTAAGTTTCGTGAGATGTTTTCAAAAAGGTATACACCTAACTGGTCAAATGAAATCTTTGTGATTAAAAAAATAAAAATCACAAATCCAACAACCTACATATTGGAGGATCATAGAGGTGAAGAGATACAGGGTGCATTTTATAAGGAGGAGTTGCAAAAAGTTAAACATCCTGACGTGTATTTGGTAGAAAAGATTCTAAGACGGAAGGGAAATAAAGTTTATGTTAAATGGTTGGGCATGAATAATTCACATAATTCATGGGTTATGAAAAATAATGTATTGTAATATCTTGTAATTCAATAAAAAACACTTGCTAGTAGATAATTCTTTTATTTCTATACAAATATACTCCTAGAATGGGTAGCATGATACAAAAAATGAATGCAAAGATTGATATAATAGCGAATTCTATATGATTTTTACATTCAAACGAATCAATAAGTACATTCCAGTTTGTTGGTTTGAAATTTTCATCTACAAAATAAAGTCTTAACTTAAAAGCTAAATATGACAAATTTTTAATTGACTCATCAATTTTTAGCCAATCAATCCATTATTAACAATTAATTTTTCTCAGTTTGATGGTCAAGAGTCATTATGATTGGTTGATATGCAAATAAACGTTTCTTGTATATTTGAATCCACTTGTATATACAAGGTATTGTTAAAAAGGCGCTCAGAAACAATACTTTTGCTGGAAGTCCTGTTGTCATTGCTAATTTTTATACTAAGGGATATATCGTGGCAATATTTATGTGTTCTAGTGTTCTTGTTTTCTTGTTGTCTTGTTTTCTTGTGTTCTAGTGTTCTTGTTTTCTTGTTGTCTTGTTTTCTTGTTTTCATGTTTTCTTGTGTTCTTGTTTTCTTGTTTTCTTGTGTTCTAGTGTTCTTGTTTTCTTGTTTTCTTGTGTTCTAGTGTTCTTGTTTTCATGTTTTCTTGTGTTCTTGTTTCCTTGTTTTCTTGTGTTCTTGTGTTCTTGTTTTCTTGTGTTCTTGTTTTCTTGTTTTCATGTTTTCTTGTGTTCTTGTTTTCTTGTTTTTATGTTTTCATGTTTTCTTGTGTTCTTGTTTTCTTGTTTTCTTGTTTTCTTGTGTTCTAGTGTTCTTGTTTTCTTGTTTTCTTGTGTTCTAGTGTTCTTGTTTTCATGTTTTCTTGTTTTCTTGTGTTCTTGTTTTCTTGTTTTCATGTTTTCTTGTGTTCTTGATTTCTTGTTTTCTTGTTTTCTTGTGTTCTAGTGTTCTTGTTTTCTTGTTTTCTTGTGTTCTAGTGTTCTTGTTTTCATGTTTTCTTGTGTTCTTGTTTTCTTGTTTTCTTGTGTTCTTGTGTTCTTGTTTTCATGTTTTCATGTTTTCTTGTCTTGTGTTCTTGTGTTCTTGTTTTCTTGTTGTGTCCAATCACACACACAGTGATTGTTCTCATCACAAAGAAACACTTCAAGCAGGATATACTGCTTTGTTTTGAGAGTTGAATTCGAAACAAATAATAATACAAGAAGGATTCATCAGTATATTGTCTGATTTTTACATGATAAATTATTAAGCTATAATCCTTTGACAAAAATAGTCAAGCAGTTGTAATACACATGTTCTCAAAAAAGAAAATGACTAGATTGAAGGCTATTTGTGATTGACAGCTCCTTGATTTTGAAATCTTCTGCCAAATTGAAGCCCTGCATGTCTATTGCAATGATTGTTTCATACGAATACCAGGATTCATGGACTTTGTAATGAGTTCTCAAATAATTAACGAGTTTGATAGGTGGTCTCAAGTTTCCATAACCATCAAAATAAAACGCTTAATTTTCATTTATTATGTATGCAGTACAATGAGTTCCATGATTTTGTTAACTTTCTAGATTCAAAATACCACATTCCTTCACTTTAAATTTTTTTTGAGGAGGTTGTCACACATAAATACACCTCTTTAATGTGAGATATTCAATATTTTCACATATTTTAGTATATCGTTATTTGAAAGGGATCTCTGCGAAAATATTATTTGATTTTTTTTATGGTTTTTTTCTTGATAGTGCCTCCTTTGTAGGGTTTAATGTATAATCCACCACCCTGCTTGGAAAGTTTTTCCATTTCTTTATTGTGTCGATGTAATTCTTCGAGTTGCTCCTTTGATACTTTAATATCATTAACGGCCTTAGCTATTCCAGCTGCACCACCGCCTAAAGCTCCTAGTGCACCCAAAATTGGAAGTAATAATGGAAGAAATCCACCAATTTTTTTTGGGGGTTTGATAACTCGTGTTTTCTTTTTTCTTTCGGTTCTCTTGATCCCCATTCCAAGTTTCCGTTTACCTTTCATAATTCCACTTACTGTTAGAGCAGCAATTCTTTCTCCTACCGAGGAATCCTTTGCTCCAACTCTCTGCCAAGCTTTATCTGCTAGAGCTTTATCCGCTCGATGTCGTTGAGGTAAATCAGTTGTTTGTGAGTATGCGATATCGTGTTCTCGACACGCAGCATCCAATGGATTGATACCAGACTCTCCCCTATTCAATCTTTCTTCTAAATTTGTACCAGGACCACAAAATTGATAGCCAGGAATATGAAGCTCAACAGGTAGTCTATTAATCAGAGTGTTTATTAAACCTCGACCTTCCCTCTTGGAGTGTTTGGAGGAAGTGTACTTTCGTGAAGCGTGTACAATCATTTTATACCTATAGAGGTTTGTGTGTATCATTTAAATACTATTTTCAGTTTAAAAATTTGCAACACGATTGTCTATCGATTTCATGCTATCTGATCAATATGTCCATCTGATTAATGTATAAATACTTTTGCAAAAAACAATTCTGTTTATTGATATCTAGAATGCGGATAGAAAAACAATCGTTTTCCTTACCCATCACAAACCATGATGTGAAGGATTTTACGAAACCAATTCAAAAACATGGCGATTTATTTGGTGGGGAATCGAAAAGATGTCTCATTGTTGGACCATCTGGTTCAGGTAAAACCAACGTGATGTTGGCTTTACTTGAGCATCCAAATGGAATAAGATTTGCAAACGTGTACCTTTATTCCAAATCATTACAACAGCCAAAGTATGAATATTTAAGACAACTATTGGCACCCATGGAAGAGATTGGATATTTCGAGTATGAGAGCGATGAAAATATCATTCCTCCTCATGAAATAGCACCAGAATCGGTCATCATATTTGATGATATACCATGTGGAACACAAACTATAATAAGGGACTATTTCACACATTCGAGACATAAAAATACAGACTGCTTTTTTATTTTTCAAGGTTATTCATCAATTCAGAAAAGACTTATACGTGAGAACGCTAACTTGCTAATTTTATTCAAGCAGGATTCTATGAATTTGAATCATATATATAATGATCATTGTATGCTGGATGTCATTTGAGCAATTGAAGCAACTCTGCGCACACTGTTGGAAAGAACCTTATAATTTTCTGGTTATTGATAAAGATTGTGAACTGAATTGCGGAAGATATAGGAAAAATTTTGATTCATTCATATATCTATAAAATGGATAAGCGGTTGGCTGAGGAATTGATGAAGTCAAGAAAAGCTGTCAAGGATAAATATAATAGTCTAAAATTAGCTATGACCACTACACAATCACAACTAGAGCAAGCTTACAAACCAATAACTCAACCGCTACAACAACTCATTTCCAAAATAAATGAACCTTTCAACATAAAGGAAGAATTCAAAGAAGAAGAAGAAGAACCTGAAACTTCTATGTTTCACACAACACCATTAAAACCTAAACCAAGTTTTTCAAGATTATTTTATGAGACATCAACACCTACAAGACCTACAAGAACTGGTAGAACTCCTATTCTACCGATGGAAATACCATCATTTTTTGATACAAGCCTTGCATCTGTTAGCCAGTTACCATCTATACAAGAACCTAGTCAGTTACCTAATACTATACAAGAACGTAGTCAGTTACCAACTATACTAGAAACTAGTGTTATAGCTCAAACCAACCCCTTCGAAAGCTCGGAAAATCAAAATCTTTCAGATATATTGGAACAGTCAAGGCAATCGGTTCAAAATTTAATCGACACGCAACCATATGAAATATGGTTAAAAAGTTTTGATCCACTACCAAGAGATTATATTGATGCTAGTGTGAAGGATACTGAACATAATTTTGATCATCATTATGGAATAGTACATGACATAGATACTGATAAATTCTATTTGGGGACCACACTTAAATTTGTAGAAATTATTGGAAAAAATGTGAAAGTAGATGGAAAAATTTATGATGGTACAAAAGGATTGTATGAATTACTATTTAAAAAATATCCTAAAGACTATGAAGATGAGGATTTGGATAATTATATGGATATTTTAGCTAAAACCAATGCATATCGAAGAAATAATGATCCAAATGAACGTGTGCAGGGAAATGGATCATCAAAATATATAACTATAATAGGACCATACCTACAAAAACATGGCATAACAAAAACACGACACATCAAACCATTATATTCTCGTTTTTTAAAGAAACTAAAACCTCCAATAACTAGAATGCGAACGGGAAAGGGGTTGTGGAATATCAATAAAAACGATATAGATTATGTTTATTGGGATAATATCAACGAACTTGTCGATAGATTGAGACTAATAACAGCTTCCATGAGAGCTGGTCATACTGGTCATAATAATGAAATACTATCAATAATCGAAGAGTTACGTGAAGCTAAAGTAATTGCATAAATACATCCTCAAATACGTAAAACGAATCAATCCGAAAATGTCACTCAACAAGTGCGGTTCTCATTTATTCAAGAGAGATGAAACAGAAAACAATATCAAGTTATTTAATTTTTCTGAGGTTAATTTATCTTATGTAATGGTTTTACCATTTATTGGTCGCTATACACCAACAGAAAAAAATTTCGTGTTGATGCAAGATGGAAGAACTTCATACCGTTTCCCATTTGAAAAAGGAATCATTTTATTCGGTGAATATCCTAAAAAAGACGTTTCCATGTTGGTTAATGGAAAAGCAGGAAAGCTGGAAAATAGATCTATCAAGAAAGGTGATTTGATAGCGTTTAGACGTGAAACGGATAGTAAAATAACAGAATTTTATGGTGAATTACAAATAAAATGCCCCGTAGTGATTGAAAATAAAACAGTTCAATAATGAGTACTATCAATGAAGATGTGGTGGATGAGCTACCTACACAAACCAACAAACAGATTTAGATGAAATGTAGCCATATTCAACAATAAAAAAGGATATTATACCTAGATATATTTTAGTTATGAAAAAACACATTTTCTATACCATTTATCATCACCTGCAATGTGTGCACTTACTAATGTTTATAATTTGTATAAAACATGTTTATTGATTGAATAAATCACATTTTTGATTACATTTTTTATTTTATTTCAAACGCCTTTTTATAAATATTTACAGGTACGTATTCACAAATTTTCAACCCTCAAAAATAAGTGTCCAATCACAGTGATTGTTCTCATCACAAAGAAACACTTCAAGCAGGATATACTGTTTTGTTTTGAGAGTTGAATTCGAAACAAATAATAATACAAGAAGGGGAAAAATTGTGGATAATGAGTTTGAAATCAAAAATGTTCACCTCAAAAGCTCTACCGATTCGTCTACTACTTAAATTCCTGCCACCGTTTGAAAAACTACCAGCTGTGTATAAAAGACCATCGGGGCAGATAGCTGTAGTTATAAATGATTATTTATATATACTTAGCGAGGATAGATTTAGATTAATTGACCGAATCAATATAACAAAAAGATTTGAACCATTTGTGGATGGTAGAAAGTTACTTGGAGCAGTCAATACCTATTCTGGAAAAACCATCTTCTTTTATGATGATAATGCCTTTGTAAATTTGGATGAGTGTACTCTACAGCCAGAGTCCTTTGGCTACACATCAATACATTTTAATGGTATACCACCCCTATTCACCACAGTTTTTCGATATGTGAATGGATTGTTATACTTCATTCAAGATGGTCGCTTTTTTGAATATAATGAATTTGAAAATTCCCTACAAAATTCCGGTAAATTGGAGTTCAATACATTTGGTATAGAGTGTCCCATGATATCTTTATATGAACAACTTAGACTGTTACTTAGGCAAATTGTAAGTAAAATTCCTATGAATTCATAGTTTTAATTTATTAATAAAGTACAGCAACTATAGCGCCAAGTTCAAGGTTGTGGTTGACTGATAAAGAGACACGCGGTCGATGTACTATTGTGAATTCCAAGGTTGTGGTTGACTGATAAAGAGACACGCGTCCGATGTGCTATTGTGAATAAAATTCTTGTGAAATAAAACATTGTTTGTTTTAATTAAATAACTTGATGCGTATAGTTCCATCCACGAGCTGAGGCTGTTGAAAGACATTGATCAAATTATGTTTATTGAAAAGGGCTTGAGAGGAGGAATTTCAATGTGCTCAAATAGGTATGCTGAAGCAAATAATAAATACATGACGGAATATGATGAATCCAAACCTCATGTTTTTTAATTTGTGATCTCACTAACCTAGATAGATTTTTTGTATACTCATAAACGATTCAAAATCAGCCAACCCCAAAAAATATTCTTTATTTTCATACAAAAATATGGGTGGATTGAATTCTGCTTTCAACACAGAAGTATTTCCCGTTATTGTTATAGTTCTAGTCATGATGACACTCTCAACGTTACTGATGGTTCTCGATCATGTCATATTATTATATAGAAATTCGATTGACAATGGTCCACAATTATTTGCATTGAATTTTCGTACTGATGGATTGGTTCTGAAAAAATGAATAAAATTGAAATGAGATAATTTTACATGGATAAATATCAAACTATAGTTTCCTGCAGACCATGAGGAGTCAGTTATTGATAAGAACACCGCGCATTCGAGCTAAATTTAGAACTGTTGATAAGAGGAGTGTGACGTGAAAACCACATGCTGTCTACTGGTGATAAGAAAACTGCAGGCTGAGACTCGTTGTTACTGATAAGAACACCGCGAGCTAAATTTAGAACTGAACGATGATAACACTCACCCACAATATTCAATTTCTTCAAGCATGAACTGTTCATAAAATGTAATGTCATTTTGGTACTTGTATCTTTATTTCATCAAAAAAATATTTTAATAAAAATAATATAAAATATGGTCTTTTTTGTAATAAGGCTCAAAACGCCATCTCATGATTTTTTTTCCAAAACTCATGATTTTTGGTTACATTTTTCATGATTTCATTTTATTTCACCTGGCAACACTGGTCAGGTGCCGTAAAGAGTGCCCTTCTTAGGGGGCGTTTGCCGATATATGTTTATATGATATGGTTGGGTTATTTCTGACCAATAAATGATTTTAGTGCATAAATTATGGGATACCATGTATACATATATGTATGTTTTGTTTCAGGAAATGAAAACCTTCATGGTCTATCAAAGGAGGAGCTGAAGAACAAAGTTCTGTGCGGTGATCACTTTGAACGCAAATATTTCATGACCACCAAGCTTGCCTCAGGAGCAGTTCCTATTAAATATTCTGGATTAGAAGAAGGCACCAGCAGATATGAAAATGTAAAAGTTTATCCAGGACGATCCAGTCAAGGCGCTACTTCACTCGATAATCAACAAAAATCATCCCCTAGCGGTATTCTTACTGCATCTGGATTGCATATCGCAACACCGGAAAAAGTTTACAAAGAATCCACAAAAGCTTCACCATCTAGCACTGCATCAGTAGTTAGTTCTGATAGTGACTGGAATACAGAAATCAATCCAATTCAGAATGACACTCCAAGAAAACGTAAACTGAGACAAAGAGTGGTAGCACTTAAAAACAAACTGAGAAGTAAGTCATCTCAAATATCTCAGATGAAGAAGAAAACTCAAGGCGTGGAAAAGATTCAAAGAAAACTAAAACAACCCAGGAACTTGAATGCACTAGCTCCTTTTTCAAGAGTTTTAGTGCAGATGCAGTTGTATCATGGCAGAAACACTCCCTTCTCAAAAGAGGAACAGAAAGTGGCCATAAGCATGTTCTACAAATCTCCTGGGCTCTATAAGTTTCTTCGCCGAAACAAAGTTATTCTGCCAGCTGAATCTACGATCAAAATGTGGATATCCGGCTTTGACACCAAGGGAGGATTTGATAAAAATTTGTTTGCTAGGATCAAGCAGAAGGCCACAACAATGACCGCTTCTGAAAGAAAATGTGTTCTGCTGTTCGATGAAATGGACATTAAATAGTTTTTGGACTTCTCTCGGAAACTAGACAGAGTTGAGGGATTTGAAGACTTGGGTAAACTGGGCAAAAAGCCATTTCTTGCAAAGAAAGCCCTTGTTCTCATGGTTAGAGGACTGTACGCCAATTGGAAACTTCCTGTGGCTTATTTCTTCTCTGAGAAACCAATCGAAGGCAATAAGCTGCAGGAGATCATCACTCTAGGATTGCAGAAAATTGAGGAAACCTCTTTGAATGTTGTGGCAACGGTTTGTGATCAGTCGTCTTCAAACTGTAAGTTGTACAAGAATCTCGATGTTTCAATCCACTTTCCGATGTTTCTGCTTGGTACTAAAAAGTACTATGCTTTATTTGGCCCCACCTCATCAAGAGTCTCAGGAACAACTTACTTAATGGTTATTTCATTCAAAACAATAACAAAGTGTCTATTGAACACGTGAGAAAAATTGTGGAGCTGGATAAACGCAGTACAACTGGGAAGGCGCTGTTAAAAGTTACTGACAAGCATCTCAATCCAAACACTTTTGAAAAGATGAATGTCAAACTGGCTGCACAGCTCTTAAGCCATAGCATGGCAGCTGCATTGAAAACTGCCATCCGAACAAAGGAGTTGGACGAATCTGCCATGGAAACAGCTCAATTTATTGAGAAAATCGATAAGCTCTTTGATGCACTTAATAGCCAGAAACTTTATGCATCAAAAGCCTGCAATTCTGCTTTTAGTATTGCAAATATACATGCTCAAAAAGCCCTGGAAGATGGAAAACAATTATTTTCAACCTTGCAAAAAGTCAATCACAAAACTGGAAAAATTAATCGACACCCATGTTTTGATGGGTTTTTGCAAACCATAAATGGAATCCGGATGATATTTGAGAATGGTTTGAAGGATGGATTTAAATTTCTATTAACCAGGCGACTGAATCAAGACCCTCTGGAAAATCAGTTTTCTCTATACCGACAGAGTGGTGGCTACAACAAAAATCCTACAGCTAGGACATTTAAAGCTTCATTTAAAATGAATGCCACCATCAATTTGTTGAAACCACCACAATCCAATTGTGCGGAAGATAATGACGAATCGATTATATTGGAGGATTCTTTGGAGGATTGTCAAGGTTCCTCATCAACTTCAACTTCATCGGTGATATCTAGTGTTTCAGAGCAGCTCTCTGACAGTGAAGTAACATTAGAGAAAAGTGCAGAGGTTTACTTTGGTGGCTACCTTATCAAAAAAGTGCTTGACAAGTATATATGCGAGCTCTGTAGGATATTTCTACAAGATGAATTAAACAACGACTTGCCAGTGGATGAATCACTCATTTTTTTCAGAAATTATGGACTGAATAAGTCATTTTGTAATTTAAAAGTACCAGCTCCTACTCTCAAAGCATTCACTGAAATAAGCATGAGATATATCCAAGAAACGGTCAAAATTGCAAATCCTCAAAATGAAATAAGTACTTGTATTTTCCAATATTCTGTTCAGTGAATTCGTCCTGATGTAATGTAAGGGTATGTTTATGAGGTGCTGCCTTTTATTTATTCACTTGTTAGTTTTGTATCTGTGTACTTTACATTTTCATGTGATTTGTAAATTTTATTTTAGGGTCTTGACATGTATACAGTTGCGCCAAAAAAACAAACCTGTTCACCACTGTTTTACTCTACTCTATACATCCATGTAATTTGGCTTAACTACTAAATAAAATTCTATTCTGTTTTGTTCTATTATCTACATACACGACTTATTGTCTTCATGTGTTGTGAGATAGGTAGGTATGTGTGTATATTTTGAGTCAATGATACTTCGATTTTGAATAGTTTTTGGGAATTAGATTTTTTTTTATTTAGTGCGAAAATGTTTTGAACCATATAGATTCTCGGAAGACTGCAATGAATACAAGTTAACGAGGTTTAGAAAAAGCCCTATTTATTATTACTACATAGGTATAAAATTTTTGTGACAAAAAATTAAAATTCACATGTTGTCCAAATTCGGCTAACTCTTGGCAAAAGAGACTTTCAATGTTTGTTACGCGACTTTTTTTTAATTTTCTTCGGGGCAATGTGAAATGATTAACCACCAGCACTGACGACTTGGAAGGTTATGTCCTGCGGTTAACAGACAAATGAACTAAGAATTCAGTTACAGAAAAGTGATTCTTAATAAAAACAAATCTGCTTCCCAAAAAATAAAAGCTAGGATGATAAAAATAATTTCTATTAAAAAAAATAGAAACGTCTCAAAAATTTAAAAACAAAATGAAACAAGAGCAGTCATTTGTTGGCCTTCTAATAACGTGAAATGACGAATAAAAAAAATTGCTCCAAATTTAGTTTTAACTCTGACTCTGAATTTATTGAAACAAATTTGAATTTATGAAAATCTATTTAGGTAAACGTTTCTACAAGCCCGCGTTTCACTAATTTCACTATTATTATTGTTATTTTACCACAACAACTGATAGTGTACTAATATAATAATGTGAATGTATAGTAAAATGCGGAATTACTTTTTTGTTCAATTTTCATAAATTCAAATTTTCTTCAGTAAGTTCAAAATCAGGGTTAGGACTAAATTTGCAAAGCAAGTTTTTTTGTTCATAATTCCACGTGAAAAGGGCAAAAAGTGACTGCTCTTGCTTCATTTTATGTTTTTACATTTTTGAGACGCTCTGTATTTCTGTAATCAATTCTCTTCGTAGTTTTTATTTTTATGACAAAAAGAAATTTGTATTTTTCGCATCTTTCAATTTTTGGTCCATTTGTCTTGTTTAACCGCATCGGCGGACAAACTGTATATGTAGTTTGATTAGTTTGGCTTTTAAAGATCATCAAAATGAGCTACCAACCATTTGACGGATGAATCCTACTTATTGCTCGTGCCCGAAATCATTGGGTGTTTTTTTTTCAGTCTGGTATGATAATTTTTTGAAAAAATCAAACTCTTTATACAAGGTGTCTAAAATAAGTGCGCATTTTGACATGGTGAATATAGTATGGTAGGATAATCACTTTTTGTGAACGAACATGTCCGCAAACGTTTATTCATTAAACAATAACAGGGAAAATGATAATAGTAAGAATAATAATTTCAAAAGTTTGAATTTAAATTCGAAACGTCTGAATTTTTAGTTCAAAGCGCAGCAACTTGAGCAGTTGTTATAACATTTAATTTTTCATTTTTCTTAAAACTAGATAGGTGAATTTTTCTGAAATTACATTGATTTTTATTTTTTATCACGAGAACGACGCATCAAAGAATAAAAAGTCAGTCTACCTTTTTTGCTTAAAATTGAACGAAGAATGAAAAAATGATTTTCACTATGCGAAAACTTAATGGCGTACCTTTAATGAAAAAAATATGAGCGAAATTCGGCAACTGAAAAGTATAATTTGTACATACCTACGTTAACGGGGTGACTGTTTGAGAGTGTTACAATGATGCGATACCTGTGTCAAAAACGGCTTTATTTTTTTTACATTTTCGTGATGTGATAATTTTCACGGGGGGACACATTTCACGATATTTTTCACATTTGTCCCTTCACCCCCTTAAGAGCGGTGGGAGTCACTATCGAATTTCAAATGGAATGATGTTTTTTTTATTTTAAAATACGAATCTTCATAAAATACCTATGTAATCTGCTTACATTTTTTTTAATTGATCAAAAATGTTTAATTAAATTATCCCTGTATCACAGTCATCATGCATCCGTTACCATGAAACCCCAATATAAACCTAAAATGTCCCGTGGAATTAACACGTCACCAAAATGTAAAAATAAATTGAAGTTTTTCGTTATCGCATTGTAACACTTTAAAACACTCACCTTGTATAAAAATTATAAAAAGTAGGTACCTATTAGTGGTTGAAGCAGGTGGGACAACAGACTAGGTCGTAGCGTTGTTTGACTCAAACAACGGTCGTAGGTACCTATACGTGGTCAAATAAGTCAAAAGAAAAATCGAATCAAAAAATTCCCAAGCCAAGAGCAAACTAACCGAACCACAAAACATCAATATCCAAGCCAACCAAATATCCATGGGCCAAATTGGACTAATCGTAGAAATAGAAATCTAAACATGTCTATTTTTAGCTTAAAGATTTTGCAAGGTCAAGTATCTTCAGATTCGACGATAAAATATCTGCGAGCACGACATCTCGTGGACGATGGACGATAAAATCAATATATTTCTGAAGTGCGTGCATTGTCCGCTACGTAGTTTTTGGCGGTATTTCACGGTTTATGCGTCTTTGTTTGATTCGATCTTTGTCTGACCTATCAGGCTGTCTAACTAGTCCTTTACTCAAACAACGCTATAAGTAAATCACTCTTGTCAAAGTTGAATTCATCACAAGAAAAAAGTAGCTCGAGTAGTCATCATTCAGTTGTGAATCGGGATATCAAGCTAAGCGGATACAAACTTCCACCAATTGAAGTGCCAAAGTTCAGTGGAAATTATGAAAATTGGTTGGAGTTTCGGAAAACTTTTAAATCTATGGTTCATGACAATGATACACTTTTTAAAATCCAGAAATTTCACTATCCTTAATCCTCACTTCAAGGTAATGCGTCATATCATCAATCGAATTTGATGAACAAAATTATTCAGTGGCGTGGGAGTTACTTGGTGAGAGATACGATAATACGAGACTTCTTGTGCATAACCACGTAAAAGCTTTATTTAGCTTGGAATTCAAAGACGCAGATTCTTCAAAAGCGATAAGGTTTGTTATTGATTCTATGTCTAAGCATTTGAAGGCTTTGGAACAATTGAACCAACCTACAGAATATTGGGATACATCAATTATTTTTAGTATGACTTCCAAGCTCGATAATGTTACTGTGAAAGAGTGGGAAACATACAGGTCGGATACAGCAAAAAATATTAGAAAAATGCATTTATATTTTTTCGAAACTAACCACGGCCAAAACGAGGGCGATTCGGCCCATAGCTCCATATCAACAGCCATATCTTTGGCCGGCGACATCTTTGTACCTGCTCAGCTGCCACCGGTCCTGAAACAAGCTAGACATCATTTACCATACACTGTTATCAAAATGGATGCAAGTGATTTTTATGACTTCAAATCCCTCTTCGAAAAAATTCGTATAAAGTCTGTTAGAAAATTCGAAACAGGCAAGGATGTGGATTGGACGAAAGTGAAGGAGGTTATGGTAGACAAGGACAATATTGCACAACTTTTAGTAAAGAAGAGCCACCTTGCCGGTAACTATTTAGTACTGTCCCTTAAAAGAAATACGCTTGAAGTTATGACTCAACCTGTCCCACTTTTAAATAGAGACTTGAAAAAACTTTCTCGTGATAAGTATAATGATCTTGTGAGTTTATGCTCTGGTCTTACGCCGGTTGTAAAAGATCCAATTTTTCAAAATTATTTCAAAAATCTTCCACATGAATGAAAGCTTATTTTGTTTATTCGAAATAAACGTATTGAAAATCTTCAGAATCATAATTAATTTTTCATTTACCTAATATTTGTTGCCATTTTTTAGTAGCCACTTTTGAAATAATATGTATGCTTGTACACGTTCAATATTTGTTTCTGAGTTTTAGGAATTAAATATTTTGTTTTTGAGTTTCAAGAAGTGTTGTTCTTTGGTTCTTTAGCTTTACTCAAACTAGCTGTTAAGGTTACGGAAATCGACTTAAAATTTAATATTGTTATAATAATTTATTATAACTGATTTTTTTTAAAGTTAATCTAAAAAAAAGTTCCAATAGTGTTTTTATAGTATTTTTTATAAATCTTACTTTTATTACGAATAAAGTATCAAAAAGGACACATTCATCTTATTTAATTCGAATGTTAATATAAAAGGACTGGCGAACATCCAAAATATCATTCAACATGACGTTCAGAAAAAACTGACTAACAGGCGAACCTCCATTTGGTACTATTTTAGCGGCGATAATTCGTGAGTATTCAAATTCTATATACAGGGTGTCCCAGCAAGGGTGGCCACCGGCCATATCTCGAAAACTACTGGACCTAAAAGTTCAGGAAAAAAAATATGATCACTAAAGTGGCCACGAGAAAATAATGGAAAATATTTTTAACTTCGAAATTTTGCCGCTAGGGGGCGCAATCAAAGGTTAAATATTAAAATTCGAAATTTCTCCGGAAATTCTCAGATTGAGGTATATCTTTATCAACATGGTTAGAAAACCTAGACAATTTCACGTCTTTTTGGTACAGGGCTCATTGGCGTACCGATCTTCGTGTGAATAGGGGAAGGTAGTGAAAGTGTAATTGTTCAAGTAGCTGTAACCTATTAACGACTTGTCCGATTTTGTTGCGTATAGGCTTGTTTAGAAGATGAATGTGAGTACTTTCGAACATCGTATCCAGTAGTGCGTGATTGTCTCCAGCAAAATTGCTAGAAGGGGTAACTTGTATTAAAAACAGTGTTTTTCATTTTACCGCAAAAATTTGAATGGTATGGTATAATTCTGATAAGAGCATCAAAAGGTACATTAAATTTACAAGAAAAAACCTTTAAAACGCAGGAGGATATCTTTTTTCGTTATCGAGTTATTGCCGAAAAAAGAGTTTTTGACACTCGAAAAGTTGTTCTGTAGTTCTATTGCAACCTGCTTTTTTTTTGGCTTCAATAATAATAACTAGTCCAAATTATGTAAAATTTAATGTTTTCATTTGTTATTTCAATAGAACAAAACTCATAATAAATGAAAAATATTTTGATGAGTTAATTTATTTTATCACCTATACATTTACATTGAGAAAATATATGAACATATTTTACATAATTTGGACTAGTTATTATTAATGAAACCATAAAAAAAACAGGTTCCAATAGAACTACACAACAAACAACTTTTCGAGTGTCAAAAATTATTTTCTCGGCCATAACTCGGAAACGAGAAAAGATATCAACCTGCGGTTTGAAGGTTTTTTCTTGTAAATTTAATCTTCATTTCGATTCTGTTATCAGAATTATACCGTACCATTCAAATTTTTGCGGTGAAACGAAAATAACAGTTTTTAATTCAAATTACGCCTTCTAGCAACTTTTCTGGAGACAATCACGCATCACTGGATACGATATACGGAAGTACTCACATTTATCTTCCAACAATACGCAACAAAATCGGACAAGTCGTTTATAAGTTACAGCCACTTGAACAATTACACTTTCACTACCTTCCCCTACTCACACGAAGATCGGTACGCCAATGAGCCCTGTACCAAAAAGACGTGAAATTGTCTAGGTTTTCTAACCATGTTGATAAAGATATACCTCAATCTGAGAATTTCCGGAGAAATTTCGAATTTTAATATTAAAGCTTTGATTGCGCCCCCTAGCGGAAAAATTTCGAAGTTATAAATATTTCCCAGCATTTTCTCGTGGCCACTTTGGTAATATTTTTTTTTCCTGAACTTTTAGGTCCAGTAGTTTCTGAGATATGGCCGGTGGCCACCCTTGCTGGGACACCCTGTATGTATTTAGTAAGCATGTGTCCTACGAAACACCATATATAGTGAGATAATTGATAAACTATTTATAAAATTATCATGTTTCAAATAGGACCTATTTTCTTTAAAACGCTCTCCTGTGAAATTAACATAATGGCGCTTTTGCCCCTTTGTTCTGTCAGCGACGATCTTATTGAATATTTCAGTTTCTCCTTCAATTTTGAGCAAAAATTGTGATACATATAATGTTTCTAAATTTAGCCGTTTTCGAATTATTTGAAATAACTGGTTTTCAGTGTAGCTAGTTAGGCCCAATACACTTAGTCAAAAAGGTCGAACACACATGATTTTGTGTTTTCGTCGTTGACACGAAAAGCTTAACACAGTTGGCTAAATAGTGCGGCGTATAAAGACAAAGACACCAGTGTTTGTGTGTGTGTAACCGATCAACGCTGAAATATGAATGATACCAAGCGTTGGACGAAAACTTCGGCTTCTTTGACTTGCAGGAATATTCAGATAGATGTAGATCATGCGATTATACACATGTGTTTGGATTATGAGGTATGTGTAAATATTTTCGTTTGTTAGAGCTTCATGTGTTTCACACTATATGTTGGTTTTATAGTGCAGTGATGGACCTCGATGATAGTGGGTCGCTGGAGGATTTGGTAGCTGCTGTCTGCGGATATCGATATAGAACGCGCAAAGGACTCCGAGGTGCTAATGCTACGTACTCACAACGAACTGAAGAAGTACCGCGTAGGCGTCGTGTCCGATAGCAGTGACGTCCCGGCAGCCCCGGTCCCGGAGAATATGTCGTTAACGCAGTTAGTTGCAAGTCTCAATTGTGGAGCTGATCATGATAAAACGTCCCGAGAGTAGCCTATCGCTTCATCCATCGAACGCGAGTGCAATTATGGATATAGGGAATGTCCGATAGCAGTGACGTCCCGGCAGCCCCGGTCCCGGAGAATATGTCGTTAACGCAGTTAGTTGCAAGTCTCAATTGTGGAGCTGATCATGATAAAACGTCCCGAGAGTAGCCTATCGCTTCACCCATCGAACGCGAGTGCAATTATGGATATTGGGAACGGCAAGTACCACCCGCTGATGTGATATTTTTTTTACAGTACATGGTCGACGATCAAACGCCGATGGAGTTCACAAGTACCGCCATAGGACCGCAATTATTTAAGCGCGTGTTCTCCTAAGAAAAAGCGTTGAAAACGACGACGGAGAAAAAAAAACATTACAGAGGTATCTCTTTGACGAGTGTGTAGTTTTCGACGATTTGCTACGGGGCAAATTTTATTTTAACATAAAATACCGGAAGACCGAGATGTCCTTTAACAGCTTCATTGTACTGCAAATTGGCGTTGCACGGTTAGATTTTCAACAGGCACCTTCCCTGGAAGACATTTATATATTCCATAAAGCGACATTCCGTTATGATGTCGTTTTCAGCCTACTTGCAGTAGAGTGCGCGTAGAAGGAAACACCGAATGTGCACCGCAGGTGACATCCTCAGGAGAAATTCGGCAGGGCAGAGAGGGGTTCGTTAGCCAAGTGGCAAAACGGCAATAAGATATGTCTGTGGATATGGCGTTTCGGTCCAGTGTGGACCCACGCGCTAATTACAAAATGTGTGTGATGCTTAGTCGCGAAGTTGTTTTTTTTTATTTGATTCAATCGTCAATGCGTCGGATATTCGGGATATTTCCCCGCACTGCTACGTCGAGCCAATACATTCGGCGACATCAGATGAAGTAGACACGGCCGAAGTATTTTTTCTTCTCGTGAACGCAACAGTCCAATCGTTTTATATGGATTGTGAGAAGCGTCTGGTGAATACTGTAGCATCAATGCTAATTCTATATGATCTTCATTTTTCTTTGGGTGAACACGTGCCATACGTCAACTATAGACTTCCACTGTTGCATTTTTCAGTAACGATCTCGCTTATGTGAAAACTGATATACAGGGTGTTTATTAATTGAAAGTCGATACTTAAGGTTGATAATCCTTGGATGATCTCGGGACAAAAAGTTCATATGGACATAGGTCCACAAGAGCCTGGATTTTGAGATACAGGATGTTGGAATTTAAAAAAAATCTTGTTTTTTATCATTACTTTGATGCTATTCCAGATATCGTTTTGAAATTTGGTATACGTCTTCTATGCATCAATATGCATGGAAATGTTAAAGGAGCGCCACTGATTTTAAAATATTGAAAGACACAGCAGGTAGTCAATGCAATTATTTAAAAAAAAAACACGAAAACAAATTGGCTCAGAAATAAATAGAGATTTCAAAAATAATTTTTATTTTGAAAGAAAGCAGTGGCATTTTTTCTCCAAAAATATTGAGTGCAAAGACCGTACGGACGTCACTGGTGAAAATGATAATTGTCCTTCTGTCAGCCGATACCATGGTGATACCATAGTGATAACAGTCTATTGTTTTAATAATTCAATCACGCATACTATAAAGTTTGAGTTGTAACTGTAAGAAGAAAATAGATCCAGATTTTATAAAACGAACACGTTTTTATACGACCAATTAATCAAATATACAGTCCATTCCAAACATAAATTTGGTCCTTTGATACGGATACAATGAGCGATTTCAACGAAGCCTGGACAGCAACAATATTCCAACGTCGCTGAAAACGGATAAGGAGACAGAAGACGACACAGAAGGGCACTAGGGGCGGTCAGTACCTACCAAGTCCAAGTAGTCGCCTGCTGGATTCAAGAATTCGAGACAACATCAATCGACATAACGTGGGTAAGGTCTTTCTATCTTTTTCTGTTCTTTACATCCACTCTTCGCTGGCTGTTTCGATTTGTGCAGGCTTACGGTCGTGATTTTGATTTTTAAACGTATGCAGATTGGCTAAAGAGTTTGGTGTTACCCAAGTTATACCGGGGGGTGTTTGGTTGATGCGTTGAATTTCCACATAATAATTTGTGTGCATAATCCTCTGAATAGTCTGAATCATGACCGAAGAACAAAATATTTAAAACCTACTACGAAAACGAGGCTCTGTAAAAGCCAAATTGACTCATTTTGCGAATTATGTTGATACTATGCAAGAAAAATATCCGAACCTTGAAGCAATTAATGTTTTGGGGATGGATATTTTCAATTTGGATACGAGAATAGACCAAATATTTGGTTTAATTGAAGAATTCGATCTCTTACAATCAGAGTTAAAATCGAATCCGGATAATAACACAATGATTCTCTTTATAACCAACGCGAAGAAATTTCTCAAAAGTTTTATAACGAAGTGGCTATGAGTAAATCACTATTGTCAAAGTTGAATTCATCACAAGAAAAAAGTAGCTCGAGTAGTCATCATTCAGTTGTGAATCAAGATATCAAGCTAAGCGGATACAAACTTTCACCAATTGAAGTGCCAAAGTTCAGTGGTAATTATGAAAATTGGTTGGAGTTTCGGGAAACTTTTAAATCTTTGGTTCATGACAATGATACACTTTTTAAAGTCCAGAAATTTCATTATCTTATATCCTCACTTCAAGGTTATGCGTCCCAAGTCATATCATCAATCGAATTTGATGAACAAAATTATTCAGTGGCGTGGGAGTTACTTGGTGAGAGATACGATAATACGAGACTTCTTGTGCATAACCACGTAAAAGCTTCATTTAGCTTGGAATTCAAAGACCCAGATTCTTCAAAAGCGATAAGGTTTGTTATTGATTCTATGTCTAAGCATTTGAAGGCTTTGGAACAATTGAACCAACCTACAGAATATTGGGATACATCAATTATTTTTTTTATGACTTCCAAGCTCGATAATGTTACTGTGGAAGAGTTTGAAACATACAGGTCGGATAAAGCAAAAACTATTAAAAAAATGCATTTATATTTTTTCGAAACTAACCACGGCCAAAACGAGGGCGATTCGGCCCATAGCTCCATATCAACAGCCATGTCTTTGGCCGGCGACATCTTTGTACCTGCTCAGCTGCCACCGGTTCTAAAACTAGCTAAAAGTCATTTACCATACACTGTAATAAAAATGGGTGCAAGTTATTTTTATGACTTCAAATCCCTCTCCGAAAAAATTCGTATAAAGTCTGTTAGAAAATTCGAAACAGACGAGGATGTGGGTTGGACGAAAGTGATGGAGGTTATGGTGGACAAGGACAATATTGCACAACTTTTAGTAACGAAGAGCCACCTTGCCGGTAACTATTTAGTACTGCCCCTTAAAACAAATACGCTTCAAGTTATGCCTCAACCTGTCCCACTTTTAAATAGAGACTTAAAAAAACTTTCTCGTGATAAGTATAATGATCTTGCGAGTTTATGCTCTGGTCTTAAGCCGGTTGTAAAAGATCCAATTTTTCAAAATTATTTCAAAAATCTTCCAGATGAATGAAAGCTCATTTTGTTTATTTGAACTAAACGTATTGAAAATCTTCAGAATCATAATTAATTTTTCATTTACCTACTATTTGTTGTTAGATCTTCATGTGTTTCACACTATATGTTGGTTTTATAGTGCAGTGATGGATCTCGATGATAGTGGGTCGCTGGAGGATTTGGTAGCTGCTGTCTGCGGATATCGATATAGAACGCGCAAAGGATTCCGAGGTGCTAATGCTACATACTCTCAACGAACTGAAGAAGTACCGCGTGGGCGTCGTGTCCGAAAGCAGTGACGTCCCGGCAGCCCCGGTCCCGGAGAATATGTCGTTAACGCAGTTAGTTGCAAGTCTCATATTGGGAACGGCAAGTACCACCCGCTGCAGTGATATTTTTTTTACAGTACATGGTCGACGATCAAACGCCGATGAAGTTCACAAGTACCGCCGAAAGACCGCAATTATTTAAGCGCGTGTTCTTCTGAGGAAAAGCGTTGAAAACGACGACGGACAATGAAAAAACCATTACAGAGATATCTCTATGACGAGTGTGTAGTTTTCGACGATTTGCTACGGTGCAAATTTGATTTTAACATGAAACACCGGAAGACCGAGATGTTCTTCAACAGCTTCATTGTACTGCAAATTGGCGTTGCACGGTTCGATTTTCAACAGGCACCGTCCCTGGACGACATTTATACATTCCATAAAGCGACATTCCGTTATAATGTCGTTTTCAGCCTACTTGCAGTAGAGTGCGCGTAGAAGGAAACACCGAATGTGCACCGCAGGTGACATCCGCAGGAGAAATTTGGCAGGGCAGAGACGGGTTCGTTAGCCATGTGGCAAAACGGCAATAAGATATGTCTGTGGATATGGCGTTTTGGTCCAGTGTAGACCCACGCGCTGATTACAAAATGTGTGTAATGCTTAGTCGCGAAGTTGTTTTTTTGTATTTGATTCAATCGTCAATGAGTCGGATATTTGGGAAATTCTCCCGCACTGCTACGTCGAGCCAATACATTCGGCGACATCAGATGGAGCGGACACGGCCGAAGTATTTTTTCTTCAAGTGAACGCAGCAGTCCAATCGTTTTATATGGATTGTAAGAAGCGTCTGGTGAATACAGATCATATAGAATTAGCATCAATGCTTATCAAATCAAAAATTATATTTATTTTGAAAGAAAGCAGTGGCGTTTTTTCTCCAAAAATATTGAGTGGAAAACCCGTAGGGACGCCACTGGTAAAAATGATAATTGTCCTCCTGTCAGCCGATACCATAGTGATACCATAGTGATAACAATCTATTGTTTTACTAATTCATTCACGCATACTATTAGGTTTGAGTTGTTACTGTTAGAAGAAAATAGATCCAGATTTTATAAAATGTACACGTTTTTATACGACCATTTAATCAATTATACAGTCCATTCCAAACATAAATTTGGTCCTTTGATACGGATACATTAAGCGATTTCAACGAGGCCTGGACAGCAAAAATATTCCAACGTCGCTGAAAACGGATAAGGAGGCAGAAGACGACACAGAAGGGCACTAGGGGCGGTCAAGTACCTACCAAGTCCAAGTAGTCGCCTGCTGGATTCAAGAATTCGAGACATCATCAATCGACATAACGTGGGTAAGGTCTTTTTATCTTTTTCAGTCCTTTACATCTACTCTTCACTTGCTGTTTCGATTTGTGCAGGCTTACGGCCGTGATTTTGATTTTTATACGTATGCGAATCAGCTAAATAGTTTGGTGTTACCCAAGTTATACCGGGGGATGTTTGGTTAATGCGTTGATTTTCCACATAATAATTTGTGTGCATAATCCTCTGAATAGTCTGAATCATGGCCAAAGAAAAAAAATATTTAAAACCTTCTACGAAAACAAGGCTCTGTTTAAGCCAAATTGACTCATTTTGCGAATTATGTTGATACTATGCAAGAAAAATATTCGAACCTTGAAGCAATTGATGTTTTAGAGATGGATATCTACAATTTGGATACGAGAATAAACCAAATATTTGGTTTGATTGAAGAATTCGATATCTTACAATCAGGGTTAGAATCGAATGCGGATAATAACACAATTGATTCTCTTTATAACTAACGCGAAAAATTTTCTCAAAAGTTTTATAACGAAGTGGCTATAAGTAAATCACTCTTGTCAAAGTTGAATTCATCACAAGAAAAAAGTAGCTCGAGTAGTCATCATTCAGTTGTGAATCGGGATATCAAGCTAAGCGGATACAAACTTCCACCAATTGAAGTGCCAAAGTTCAGTGGTAATTATGAAAATTGGTTGGAGTTTCGGAAAACTTTTAAATCTTTGGTTCATGACAATGATACACTTTTTAAAGTCCAGAAATTTCACTATCTTAAATCCTCACTTCAAGGTAATGCGTCCCAAGTCATATCATCAATCGAATTTGATGAACAGAATTATTCAGAGGCGTGGGAGTTACTTGGTGAGAGATACGATAATACGAGACTTCTTGTGCATAACCACGTGAAAGCTTTATTTAGCTTGGAATTCAAAGACCCAGATTCTTCAAAAGCGTTAAGGTTTGTTATTGATTCTATGTCTAAGCATTTGAAGGCTTTGAAACAATTGAACCAACCTACGGAATATTGGGATACATTAATTATTTTTATTTTGACTTCCAAGCTTGATAATGTTACTGTGAAAGAGTGTGAAACATACAGGTCGGATAAAGCAAAATATATTAGAAAATTGCATTTATATTTTTTCGAAACTAACCACGGCCAAAACGAGGGCGATTCGGCCCATAGCTCCATATCAACAGCCATGTCTTTGGCCGGCGACATCTTTGTACCTCTGCCGTGCAATTCAAAAACCTAGTAGGTCGACTAACTAGGTTTTTGCTTTGTTGCCATTTTGGAAATCCCACGATCAAGACGCATCAGTAGGTATTTTTGAATCCTAATTCGATTCATCCAATTCCGAGATACAAAAAGTGCCTCTTCTAGTAACTCTATTTTTATTCTGGTTCAGAATTGACCAGAACGAGTTACTAGGAAGCTCTAGCACTTATGACTTTTCTCCTACAATCATACAATCTATGAATATAGTAAAGCAATCTGCCAATTATGAACCTGAGTTATTCCCAAACAAGAACCTAGTAACTCTAGTTACATTATTTTCTTGTTGTAATTTTTCCGTATCTGGTTTATGTTAACCAAATCTTGCGAAAAAAACATTTCAAAAACATAGTAACTCCATTCCTTGAGAAAATGTACAATGCACACACATGAAAATACCCAGTAAGTTGGTTTCTCGGTTGGTTTTCTTTCCAAATCAGGTTATAAAATTGGTGGTGGGGTGGGTGCATCTTGAGTTATGTGGCGCCATAATTAGTTCTAGTTTCTAGTCTGCTTTGGTATTGTGACTAAAGTGAATGTTGGTGCGTTTTATGTCTTGTCAGGGCAAAAATCTTTTTCCAGTCAGACCATCATCATCCCTTATTCTTATTAAAAAATCTATTATTTATAATGGACGTCGGATTTTCAACTCTATGCCTTCAAGAATAACTGGTAGCACATCAGTTAAAAGATTCAGGACACTTCTATGCAGGTTATTGTATGAGAAGGCTCATTATAATTTATCAGATTATTTTTGTGATAATTTTTAGATCTTATTCATACTAAACTTGGCTTCGTTATATTGTTCAATCATTTATATGATTGTTATTCTTGAAACTGTATTTTCAAACAGGAACTTTTCATCATATTTGAATGCTATTGTGAAACACTACTTATATTTTAATATTGTATGTACCATTTTTCATTTATTCTATAGTATACTACTGTTCAGTGCTTTGTCAACAAATGACGTTCATTTATGACAATAAAGAATTTTATCAATCAATCATCAATCAATCTTGCACCTACCGCAATACGTATAAGTTTATTGAGCGTTTTTTAGACATAGCTTTTTTGTATGATCACACAATGGATTCAATGGAATATTCTCGTGGAAAAAAACTTGTTGGACTTGTACGTGGATCAAATAATAGGTAAGATCTAGTGTTTTTTGTAACATTTTTTTTTGCAGTGGTTTTTGTTTTATAAAAGTTGAATTATGAGAACTTCTGTTAATATTTATATTTTTCAATAGCTCTTCAACGCCGATCAATAAGAACATCAATCCCATCTATGATGACCTTGTATGTGCTCCGGATAAAGATGCTTTGAGCAATCAGGAAAATGAGTACTCCGCATTTGATGATTCGGATGAGGACCCGAACTATATCCCTAATAATTCTCCCGGAAAACGTGTTCCAAAATATTTTAAAAAGAAAGATTTGGAGCTTCCCGGAACAACAGAACTGTGCGCCCGAAACAGTACTCTTAGAAAGCGTAGAAAACTTCCGGAACCCTTAAAAACAGATTCAGAAGCTAAGAGAATTAAACTTCTCCGCTACAAGGACGAAGCTGCAGTACTACCATCCCCAGAAGAATAGGAGTTTCAAGGACTGTCAAATACAGAAATTGTCAAGCTGCTGAAGTACAAGAAGACTTTCTTGAAAGATGAATGCAAAAGTAAGAAGAAAGTTGTTCTTTTGTCACCATGCAAAAGTACTTGCAAAAGGAATTGCTCTCAAAAACTTGATGCATATCAACGACGACATATCTTTGAATATTTTCAAAATCTGGATTATGGCAACAGGCAGCTATTTTTTGATAAATACCTGATCAAAAATGACGTGAAGTACAGAAAAGTTGCTGCAGAAACAAATAGAAGCTTTTCAGTCTCTTATCATTTGCCTAGAACAACTCGACTCGATGCTAATAGCAGCTCTTCTAATGAAAATGAGCAACCTACCTCAACAAGCAGTGGACCCGCCTATGATCAAGAAAAAAACAATGTCCTCCCAGTTTGTAAAACTATGTTTATTCGCACACTCGGATTTAAGACAGACGGATCCATAACCGGATTTTTGCAAAAAACTATAAGCGATATGCCCCGAATAAATGATGGAAGAGGAATTGAACGTGGACATCAAATGAAAGAAATTTTAGAAGAAAATTACAGAAGAATTAAGGAACATATAGATTCTTACCATCCCCAGGTATCCCATTACAATATAAAACATGCACCACTCCGGAGATATTTGCCATCTGATCTTACTATTCACAAAATGCATGTAGATTTCAATTCAAAAAATAAAGTGGTAAGTTATGAGACGTACCGCAAAGTGTTTGAAAAAGAAAATATAGGGTTCTCAACCCCCTCTCAAGATGATTGTGGTGTCTGTTCAGTTTATAGACAACATCTTCATGAAGAAAAAGATATTGGAAACCCCATACTTGCAAAGCATGGTACAGACGAGGCAGAGAGAAATGAAGAGGATGAAAAAAGTGAAGAAGCAGAGGCAGGTAAAAATAAAGAAAAATCATCAGATCCAAATTGCAATAATTATGAACAATGTTCAATGTGCGATAGTTATCATTCTCATAGAGAAAGGTATACAGAGGCAAGAAAGCAGTATGATGAGGATGTACTGAATAGTTGAGGCGATTGGGCGTTATATGCAGCTGATATGCAGAAGATTTTAATTTTGCCAAAAATGACATAAAAAACTCATATTTTATTAGCAGATTGGTGGTATTCCACGAAACTTTTGCCAACCTACGCACAAAAGGTGAAAATAAATGTGTCTTATGGCATGAGGCAATCATGGGTCGTAATGCTCCAGATGTAGTTTCAGCCTATTATAACGTCCTAATAAGATTGGACAACTCTGTTAAACATGTTCTATTTTGGGCTGATAATTGTACAGCCCAAAACAAGAATTGGACTCTCTTTACAGCATTTGCCATCTTCGTCAATCAAGATTGGGGGCCCGAAAGTATTGACTTTAAATACTTTGAACCAGGTCATTCGACAATGAAAGCAGACTCCATTCACGGAAATATTTTTAAGAAATGGAACAAATCTGCAGAGCTATTGGATTTTGACGACCTGGAAAAGTTGTTAAAAGAGAGTAGTAAATATAATCCGTAATAACTTTACATGCAGAAGACTTTAGGAAATTCGAAAATCGGTCAATTCAAAAAAAAAAAAGTGATCCTTTGCCAAAACTGAATTCTATTAGAGCAGTGCGTTTTGAAAAAGGATCACGAAAGCTGCAGTATAAGCTCTCATTGAAAGAAGAAAAATTCTCCGAAGTGACTTTTCTACAACCAAAATTTGACCTTGCATTGCCAGATTCTCATTCACTACCCAGAGGAATAAATACAAAGAAAAAAGGAAAGATTGTCAAAGAATTGTTACCTCATATGCCACCTCGCAAACAACTCTTTTGGAAGAATCTGTCGAGTGCGGATGACCTAGAATATTTGGGAAAGTCGAGTATTGAGTATTAAATATTGTTTCCTGTTCATAGTCAAGTATATTTTTGTTTGTTCTAGAGTTTAATAATTTATCATTTTCAGTATTGATGTTGTAACGTTACGTTCCTATACCTTGTCATTTTTGTTCGAAGTTGTATTATGTGTTTTCTAATAAACAGGTGTTTTACTCACCAGACTTTTTGTTACCCAAAAACATAGTATCTAAATTTTTAATCAAATTGAAGAGACATTTTTATTTCACAAAAAATACTCAACAGAACTTACTAGATTTTTGGTTAGAATTCCAAAAAAAAAATTATGAAATTGATAAGTTTACTATGTTTCTATATTGAACTACTTACAATAGTTCTGTTTACCTTGACTTACTAGGTTTTTGGATTTTAATCCTGAATGATTTTCATTGTTAGTCAACTTACTAGGTTTTTATTCTGCGATATGTTGATATTTATGAAATTAGTAACTTCAAAAAGATGAATATTTCTTTTTTTATAAATAGTAGGACAATTTTATCCAAATAGTATGAAAGAGCATAAAAACTTCTATAGTAAGCCCAATTTCCATAAACGAATATAAAAATTGAAAGATGTAAAATCAATAATATTAAAAAAAAATGTTTAAACCGCTCTACCCAAAAACTGACTTTTTCGACTTACTAGGTTTTTCAATTGTACGGCAGACCTGCTCAGCTGCCACCGGTCCTAAAACTAGCTAGACGTCATGTACCATTCACTGTAATCAAAATGGATGCAAGTGATTTTTATGACTTCAAATCCCTCTCCAAAAAAATTCGTATAAAGTCTGTTAGAAAATTCGAAACAGGCGCGGATGTGGATTGGACGAAAGTGATGGAGGTTATGGTAGACAAGGACAATATTGCACAACTTTTAGTAAAGAAGAGCCACCTTGCCGGTAACTATTTAGTACTGCCCCTTAAAAGAAATACGCTTGAAATTATGACTCAACCTGTCCCACTTTTAAATAGAGACTTATAAAAACTTTCTCGTGATAAATATAATGATCTTGCGAGTTTATGCTCTGGTCTTACGCCGGTTGTAAAAGATCCAATTTTTCAAAATTATTTCAAAAATCTTCCAGATGAATGAAAGCTCATTTTGTTTATTTGAACTAAACGTATTGAAAATCTTCAGAATCATAATTAATTTTTCATTCACCTACTATTTTGTTGCCATTTTTTAGTAGCCACTTTTAAAATAATATTTATGCTTGCACACGTTCAATATTTGTTTTTGAGTTTTAGGAATTAGACATTTTGTTTTTGAGTTCCAAGAAGTGTTGTTCTTTAGTTCTTTAGCTTTACTCAAACTAGCTGTTAGGGTTACAGAAATCGACTTAAAATTTAATATTGTTATAATAATTTAGTATAACTGATTTATTTTCTTTTTTAAGTTTATCTGAAAAAAATTTCCAATAGTGTTTATATGGTATTTTTTATAAATCCACCTTTTATCACGAATAAAATATCAAAAAAGACACATTCATCTTATTTAATTCGTTATGTTAATATAGAAGGACTGGCGAACATCCAAAATATCATTCAACATGACGTTCAGAAAAAACTGACTAACAGGCGAACCTCTATTTGGTACAATTTTAGCGGCGATAATTCGTAAGTATTCAAATTCTATATATGTATTTAGTAAGCATGTGTCCAACGAAACACCATATATAGTAAGATAATTATTAAACTATTTATAAAATTATCATGATCCAAATAGGACCTATTTTTTTTTAAACGTTCTCCTGTAAAATTCACATAATGGCGCTTTCGCCCCTTTGTTTTGTCAGCGACGATATTATTGAATATTTCAATTTCTCCTTCAATTTTGAGCAAAAATTGTGATACACATCATGTTCCTAAATTTAGCCGTTTCCGAATTATCTGGAATAACTGGTTTTCAGTGTAGCTAGTAAGGCCCAATATACTTAGTCAAAAAGGTCGAACACACATGATTGAGTGTTTTCGTCGTTGACACGAAAAGCTCAACACAGTTGGCTTAATAGTGCGGCGTATAAAGACGCCAGTGTTTGTGTGTGTGTTACCGATCAACGCTGGAATATGAACGATGCCGAGCGTTGGACGAAAACTTCGGCTTCTTTGACTTGCAGGAATATTCAGATAGATGTAGATCATGCGATTATACACATGTTTTTGGATTATGAGGTATGTGTAAATATTTTCGGTTGTTAGAGCTTCATGTGTTTCACACTATATGTTGGTTTTATAGTGCAGTGATGGACCTCGATGATAGTGGGTGGCTGGAGGATTTGGTAGCTGCTGTCTGCGGATATCGATATAGAACGCGCAAAGGACTCCGAGGTGCTGATGCTACATACTCACAACGAACTGAAGAAGTACCGCATGGGCGTCGTGTCCGATAGCAGTGACGTCCCGGCAGCCCCGGTCCCGGAGAATATGTCGTTAATGCAGTTAGTTGCAAGTCTTAATTGTGGAGCTGATCATGATAAAACATCCCGAGAGTAGTATATCGCTTCACCCATCGAACGCGAGTGCAATTATGGATATTGGGAACGGCAAGTACCACACGCTGCTGTGATATTTTTTTTACAGTACATGGTCGACGATCAAACGCCGATGGAGTTCAACAGTACCGCCATAGGACCGCAATTATCTAAGCGCGTGTTCTTCTGAGGAAAAGCGTTGAAAACGACGACGGACAAAAAAAACCATAACAGAGATATCTCTATGACGAGTGTGTAGTTTTCGACGATTTGCTACGGGGCAAATTTGATTTTAACATAAAATACCGGAAGACCGAGATGTCCTTTAACAGCTTCATTGTACTGCAAATTGGCGTTGCACGGTTTGATTTTCAACAGGCACCGTCCCTGGACGACATTTATAGATCCCATAAAGCGACATTCCGTTATAATGTCGTTTTCAGCCTACTTGCAGTAGAGTGCGCGTAGAAGGAACCACCGAACGTGCACCGCAGGTGACATCCGCAGGAGAAATTCGACAGTGCAGAGACGGGTTCGTTAGCCATGTGGCAAAACGGCAATAAGATATGTCTGTGGATATGGCGTTTCGGTCCAGTGTAGACCCACGCGCTAATTACAAAATGTGTGTAATGCTTAGTCGCGAAGTTGTTTTTTTGTATTTGATTCAATCGTCAATGCGTCGGATATTCGGGATATTCCCCCGCACTGCTACGTCGAGCCAATACATTCGGCGACATCGGATGAAGCAGACACGACCGAAGTATTTTCTCTTCACGTGAACGCAACAGTCCAATCGTTTTATATGGATTGTAAGAAGCGTCTGGTGAATACTGTAGCATCAATGCTAATTCTATAGGATCTACATTTTTCTTTGGGTGAACACATGCCATACGTCAACTATAGACTACCACTATTGGATTTTTCAGTAACGATCTCGCCTATGTGAAAACTGATATACAGGGTGTTTATTATTTGAATGTCGATACTCAAGTTTGATAATCCTTGGATGATTTCAGGACAAAAAGTTCATATGGACATAGGTCCGCAAGAGCCTGGATTTTAAGATACAGGGTGTTGAAACTTAAAAAAAATCCGGTTTTTTATAATACTTTGATGCTATTCCAGATATCTTTTTGAAATTTGGTAAACGTCTTCCATGCATCAATATGCATGGGAATGTTAAAGGGGCGCCACTGATTTTGAAATTTTGAAAGACACAGCAGGTAGTCAATGCAATAAATTAAAAAAAGAGAACAAATTGGCTCAGAAATAAATAGAGATTTCAAAAATAATATTTATTTTGAAAGAAAGCAGTGGTGTTTTTTCTCCAAAAATATTGAGTGCAAAACCCGTACGGACGCCACTGGTAAAAATGAAAATTGTCCCCCTCTCAGCCGATACCATAGTGATACCACAGTGATAACAATCTATTGTTTTGATAATTCATCCACGCATACTATTAGGTTTGAGTTCTAACTGTTAGAAGAAAATAGATCCAGATTTTATAAAATGTACACGTTTTTATAAGATCAATTAATCAAATATACAGTCCATTCCAAACATAAATTTGGTCCTTTGATACGGATACATTAAGCGATTTCAACAAAGCCTGGACAGCAAGAATATTCCAACGTCGCTGAAAACGGATAAGGAGGCAGAAGACGACACAGAAGGGCACTAGGGGCGGACAGTACCTACCAAGTCCAAGTAGTCGCCTGCTGGATTCAAGAATTCGAGACAACATCAATCGACATAACGTGGGTAAGGTCTTTTTATCTTTTTCTGTCCTTTACATCCACTCTTCACTTGCTGTTTCGATTTGTGCAAGCTTACGGCCGTAATAGTTTGGTGTTACCCAAGTTATACCGGAGGGTGTTTGGTTGATGCGTTGAATTTTCACATGATAATTTGTGTGCATAATCCCCTGAATAGTCTGAATCATGGCCGAAGAACAAAATATTAAAAACCTACTACGAAAACGAGGTTCTGTAATAGCCAAATTGACTCATTTTGCGAATTATGTTGATACTATGCAAGAAAAATATTCGAAGTTTGAAGCAATTGATGTTTTAGAGATGGATATCTTCAATTTGGATACGAGAATAAACCAAATATTTGGTGTAATCAAAGAATTCGATCTCTCACAATCAGAGTTAGAATCGAATGCGGATAATAACACAATTGATTCTCTTTATAACGAACGCGAAGAATTTTCTCAAAAGTTTTATAACGAAGTGGCTATAAGTAAATCACTCTTGTCAAAGCTGAATTCATCACAAGAAAAAAGTAGCTCGAGTAGTCATCATTCAGTTCTGAATCGGGATATCAAGCTAAGCGGATACAAACTTCCACCAATTGAAGTGCCAAAGTTCAGTGGTAATTATGAAAATTGGTTGGAGTTTCGGGAAACTTTTAAATCTTTGGTTCATGACAATGATACACTTTTTAAAGTCCAGAAATTTCACCATCTTAAATCCTCACTTCAAAGTAATGCGTCCCAAGTCATATCATCAATCGAATTTGATGAACAAAATTGTTCAGTGGCGTGGGAGTTACTTGGTGAGGGATACGATAATACGAGACTTCTTGTGCATAACCAGATTCTTCAAAAGCGATAAGGTTTGTTATTGATTCTATGTCTAGGCATTTGAAGGCTTTGAAACAATTGAACCAACCTACAGAATATTGGGATTCATCAATTATTTTTATGATGGCTTCCAAGCTCGATAATGTTACTGTGAAAGAGTGAGAAACATACAGGTCGGATAAAGAACTTCCTACTTTAGAACAGTTCATAACATTTTTAAAATCAAAAGCGGAACTCTTAGAAACTTTGGAGTTAGAAGCGAATGCGATCATGAAACAACCATATAACCCGAAAAAAATCACAAAACAAAAATCGTTTTTTGTTAAAGATGAAAACAATAAGCTCGAGAACCCGGAAAACGCACGGAATACGTCGAACGAACTCACTGTAAATTCTTATTGCGTGTTCTGCAAGGGTTCTCATTATATCCGAAATTGTGCCGAATATCTAAAATTATCTGCGAGCGAAAGAATCTCGAATACAAAAAGACTTAAACTATGTTTAAATTGTTTAAGATATGGTCACAATAATGCGGTATGCAGGCTCAGTAATTGTCGTAAGTGTAATGGCCGACACAATAAGTTACTTCATATTTTTCCCAGTAATAGACAATCAGATGAACGACTTAATAATGCGGAAAATACAAATAACGATGATTCAAGATTGTCTCTTACAATACGCGATACTTCATACGAAACAATTCTATTGGCTACAGCACTTATAAACATTGTGGACAAAAACAATAAAACTATTATAACACGCGCACTGTTGATATTCACGTGTATGAAGCAATCTGTGATCATGCTATTAGTAATAGTTCGTAATATGTATCATTAGAATACACCTTATATGACTGACAATTAATACACCTTATATGGCTCCGATGTGACAATGGAGGCGAGTAGAACACCCTCATCAGTTTTAGAAAGCAAAAAGTGTCCTGCGGAAATCTGGTATGGAACAAAACCTAACCTGAACAAGATAAAAGTTTTTGGATGTGATGTGTATGTTCACATTTCCAAAGAAGAAAGAAGTGGAAAGCTGGACCAGAGAAGTAAGAAAATGCTAATGATGAGATAAGTAGGGAATATATACCGGTTCTGACTCACAAAAATGCTCCCCCCACTCCTTTTGCTCCCCCCTCCACTTTTTTCATCTGTACGGTTTCTGACCCACAAAAATGCTCCCCCCACTCCTTTTGCTCCCCCCTCCACTTTTTTCATCTGTACGGTTTCTGGCCCACATAAAATGCTCCCCCCACTCCTTTTTTTGATTTGATCCCCCACTTTTTCACTTTTTTCATCCCACCCTGTTTACCATATTATCTATTTAAGAGCATTCACTTTTCATACGTTGTAGTGTGCATAGAAAAAAATGGTAAAAGGAGATAATGTAATCTTGTGCTAAAGTTGAATTGTGTGTATGTATTCATATTAACAATGTGTTTGGAAAGTTTTGAATACAATAACCACTGGTCCAGGATGAACTTTGATGAGCGTTTGATGACATTCAAAAATTGGCAAGGATTTGGCAATCCAAAAAAATTAGCTGAAGCTGGTTTCATGTACACCGATTATGAAGACGTGTGTAAATGTGTATTTTGTAAAGTGGAAATTTATTGTTGGGATGATAGTGATAACCCCATTGAGGAACATTATAAATATTCCCCTTGATAAAAATCACCATCCAATAAACGTCACCAGGTCCGTTAAACAAACTTTATTCCCAGATTATAATACAAATGGATAATGTCGGTAATTCGGATAAAGTAATATTATAATTATTAAGTATGCACAATTCGAAAGATAAAAAATGTACTTCGCAATACCGATTTTTTTTTAACTAACTTGTCAAAAACTTGACATCAATCAATAGCTGTCGTGTTCATCAGGTTTTTATTCCACCTGTATCGGAATTTTCTACACCCCTAATTGTATTTTAGCTAATACTTTGAAAAAATGTGAAAAGTTTGAAACAAAAGTGTTATCTTCTTCTTCAACCGTTTATCAATCAATTACTACATTTTCAATAATTGGAAGTATTGTTGCTGCAGCAGTTGTATATTAAATCAGTGGAAATATGATAATGATATCAACAATAATATGTTAAATTTTTGTAATATTCTGTTTGCTATTATTAATGTGAATTTTTTTAATGATGTTATTGAAAAGAAATACACATGTGTGACTCGTTATTTTTTTGATGAGATCGAAGGTAAGTGCATTCATACCACATCTACAAAGTTGCAAAATGATGTGTGAAAATAACATAAAATTCAATAATTGGCTTTCCAATTAAATATTCTGAGTGAATAATGATCAGGTTTTTACTTTATGAAGACAACTTTCTTTGGCCCTCTGCAAAAAAAGCATCATCAAAGTACAGTTTTAACAGTATTAACGCAGCTGCATTCTGACCCAAATGTACACGCACATTTTACCATTTAAAAACCGTTGGACATAGCGATACTTCAACATACCTAAAACAAGAAATCGATATATTATCTCTTCTTATTCGACGTCGCAAAAAATTAACGGTGTGAACTTTGTTAATTAAAACTGAATCTGCTTCGTTAATCCAAACCATGAAATATAACATATTATAGGGGTATTGATAAAATATTTTGGATCGAATTTCTCAAATGTTTGATTCAATTATTATATAAATATGATTGCAAACCAAAGTTTATTTTATACCTTTCCATTATGTTGATTGAAAAACAAGCCTTTTCTCTACCCATTGTGAATGATGATGAAAAAAATTTTTCCTACAGCCGTGCGGAAAATTGAATTTTCCGCACCGATATCCGTGTGTTACACATTTCGACATTCATTATTATTTATTTGTCATTAGTTGCATCAGAAACTTTTAAATAACGAATTATATCCTTATTTCCGCACGTCTGTAGAAAAACTATTGTACCTAACACTTGCGGAAAATGTTTTTCCGCCCTCGTCTGCTTCACCAAACTCCGCTACGCGTCGGTCGGTGAACGGCAGACTCGTGCGGAAAAACTAATTTTCCGCACTTGTTAGGTAAATAGCTATTACAAAACCAATTCAAAAACATGGCAATTTATTTGGTGGAGAATCGAAAAGGTGTTTAATAGTTGGAGGTTCAGGATCTGGAAAAACTAATACAATGTTAACTTTACTCAAACATCCAAATGGAATAAGATTTGAAAATGTATACCTATATTCCAAATCATTACATCAACCAAAATATAAATATTTAAGACAATTGTTGTCACCTATAAAAGAGATTGGATATTTCGAGTATGAGAGTGATGAAAATATTATTCCTCTTCATGAAATAGCACCAAATTCAGTCATTATATTTGATGATATTCCATGTGGAAACCAAACTATAATAAGAGACTATTTTATTTCGGGAAGACATAGAAACACAGACTGTTTTTTTATATTTCAAGGGTATTCATCAACTCTGAAAAGACTTATACGTGAAAACACCAACTTGCTTATTTTATTCAAACAGGATTCTATGAGTTTGAAACATATATATAACGATCATTGCATGTTGGATATGTCATTTGATTATTTCAAGGAACTCTGCTCACACTGTTGGAAAGATTCTTATGGATTTTTGCTAATTGACAAAGATTTTGAATTGAATTCTGGTCGATATAGAAAAAAATTTGATTCATTCATATATCTATAAAATGGATAAGCGGTTGGCTGATAAAGTCAAGTTCGTTATTTGTTTTAATGTTTATTGTTTTAATGTTTTCGCCTCTTATATAAAATGTGATATATTATGACTTCTAAATGCTCTTGATAATGGCATGTAGCCGAAACGCGTTGAGCTAAGAATTAAAAATTTTGTGAAGACTTTTGGATTTTTTACCTCCTCTCTATCTGATAGGTTAAGACTTATAGAAGCATCCATGATGGCTGGCAATACCAACCATAATAATGAAATAATATCCATAATTGAAGAGTTACGTGAAGCTAAAGTAATTGCATAAATACATCCTCAAATTTGTAAACGAATCAAACCGAAAATGACGGTCAACAAGTTTGGTTCTCATTTATTCAAGAGAAATGAAACAGAAAACAATATCAAATTATTTAATCTTTCCGAGATTAATTTATCTTATGTAATGGTTTTACCATTTATTGTTCGATATGTAGAAGGCGAGACAAATTTTGTTTTAATGCCGGATGGAAAACAATCATATAGATTTTTTTTGTTAATTAATGGTAAAGGAGAAAAACTAGAAAACAGAAGTGTTAAAAAAATGACTTAATAGCGTTTAGACGTGAAACTGGTAGTAAAATAACAGAATATGGTGAATTACAAATAAATGTCCTGTATTGATTGAAAATAAAACAGTTCAATAATGAGTACTATCAAAGGAGATGTGGTGAATGAGTTACACACAAGCAAGAAAATTTTTAAAAGAAGAGTAGTGATTGTAAAGGGAATCAATGATCTTTTTAAAGCAGATTTAGTTGAAATGCAACCATATTCAAAAATAAACAAAGCATATAGATATATTTTGATAGTAATAAATGTGTTTTCTAAATTTGTTTGGGCAATTCCAGTCAAAACAAAGACTGCTAAAGATGTAACCAACGCAATGGAATCGATATTGAGCAATGTTGAAATCCCACCAAAAAATTTGCAAACAGATCGCGGAAAGGAATTTTTTAATACAAATTTTCAAAAATTGATGGAAAAATATAATATTAATCACTATAACACTTTTTCCAACATGAAAGCAAGCATTGTAGAAAGAGTAAATAGAACACTTAAAAATAAAATGTGGAAACAATTCAGTTTGCAAGGAAATTATAAATGGTTGAGAATATTACCTGATATAGTGACAAAATACAACAATACCAAACATTCTGTTACTGAGATGAAGCCGTCTCAAGTTACTAAAAAACATGAAAAGCAGTTACTATCAAAAGTTTATCGTCATATAAAAACAGTGAATCCTTCCAAATATGAGAAGGGTGACTATGTGAGAATAAGTAAGTTTCGTGAGATGTTTTCAAAAGGGTATACACCTAACTGGTCAAATGAAATCTTTGTGATTAAAAAAATTAAAATCACAAATCCAACAACCTACATATTAAAGGATCATAGAGGTGAAGAGATACAGGGTGCATTTTATAAGGAGGAGTTGCAAAAAGTTAAACATTCTGACGAGTATTTATGTATGTTCAAGAGATTTTCCTTTATAAAGACTTGATCAAATACTTATCAAAGTAAAGCGATACACTGAAATTCACATGTAGGTGGGAGATAGAGGGCATACAACTCGATAGGAAGGTCGACAAAATCCTACATAAATGAGAAGAATATATCATTTCCTTATTTTATTTTATTTTTTTTTATCTTGTCTTTTCTTCATTTATTTTTTTTTCTTCTATATATTCGTCCTGGACCGCTATTCTGATAAAACGTTACGAATTTGAGGACGCTGCGCGAGTTGCACGGCGTGCGGCGCGCATAGCACGCGCTCACCGACCGGTTTTCGTATTCTATTGGCCGTGCGTACGCTATTCGATCGCAGCCCGCTGTATTCGTCAAGCACAACTTGGCAATCTCCAATTTTGAGGTGTCATGAGACTAAAAACTAGGAAGAAAGTCGTTATGATCCTGACAGGTGGACATTCAAAATAAAAATTTTAGGTTATGTAATCTATTGTGAATATTGTATTGTGTTTTGTGTGGAACAGAAATAATGGAGAAAAAAACAATTTCTGCGGTGCAAAAATGTAAATTAATTGAATTTATGGATGAACATCCGCAGATGGTTACTCGGAGGCAAAGTAACCAATTTACAAACGGAGATGTTGCAAGATTATGGCAAACTGTGGCCATAAGTTTGAATTCCATTCCAGGGGCTACAAAAACTTGAAAAGAATGGAGAAAGGTAGGTTTACAATAATGATCAGGTTCTTATGTTATTTAGGTCAACTTTTATGAAAAAAGTTTGAGGAACCCGAATACATGTTCAATGTAAAAGTTTCATAAGATTTTTAACAATCTATACATTTTATTATTCAAATATCCACATTTTGTCCAAAAATTGATCATTGAGTATTTTCTTTATGCCATGAATTCGATATAGTCAATGAAAACTAATATAATTCCAGGATTTTGGGTGACAGATAGGCATTCTGGTATATTAAAACAAAGTTAATGTGGAATTTATCTATCAACATGATCATAAACGTTCAAAATTCAGTTTTATTTTGAGATATCCGAGGTATGATTAAGTTTGCCTTCATTTTTTTTAGACTTGGAGTGATATAAAGACAATAACAAAAAAACGGGTAAATGAAAATAGAAAGGGTTCTAAAAAAACTGGCGGTGGACCTAAGACTGCAGATGGTATCGGGATAGAAGAAGACAAGATTTTAGGAATTATTGGTAAGTGGTATATGTACAGTGCTTTCTATTTAATTTGTCACACTTTCAAAAGGCTGTAAAATATTTATTTTTTGAGCTAAAAGGTCGTTCAAAAAAAGGAATTGTAGGGTTTTTCGTAAAGTTTTGTGCTATTGAGTCAAATATTTTCTAAACTGTCAAATGTCAAAATTATTGACATAACTTACTTTTTTTTTAATGGCACACCCTATATATTATTACATATCGATGGCTTAATGGTAATAACCCGTATCTCAAATTTGACAAATTTCACAGGAGAAGAAAAAAACGTTTCAAAAATCCAATTCATAGCAAAACCTTTTTTTTTAATGAATTTTAGGTTAATTATGGTGTGACGTGCCCCGAGATTTTTCGGGTTTAATTCCCGACGGGGATGAGGGAATCGTTGATGTTAAACAAAATGCTCGAGCGCCACCCCCTGTATTTATGTGGTAGAGGGCCCACAGTGCCTATCGGGTAGCTTTTAGACAGTGAAGAAAGTCCAGGCGTTCGTTATTTCCAAAATTCCGCAAACTTCCGCTCTGAAATGGATCACTGAACTTTCTTGAAATAAAAAACACGGTGTTGATGAAAATGAATCAATCAGTCTATTTGTCCCAAATCAAGATCACAAATGTGACTGGTTTCCAACCAGTCGGTAATAACACAAATGAATACTATCAAATTAAATCAACAATCGTCTGATCTTTGATCAGCAAAAGAAAAATCAAAAATATCACATAAGAGATGAATAATTATAGAAAACTGATCTCTCCCGGCGAAGAATCAACATTACCGCCACATAATTCACAACTTAATGGCAGCCTCAAATCGGCAAAATAAAACGTGATGAGAGGTGTGTAACGCAATAATTAAGAACGACGGGTCGGGTTTTCACGGCGTAGTAATAAGCAGAAAACGGTTTTGAAGAATACGGTTTTTCCGACGACGTAGAGAAAATGTTTCGGGAGACTAACGCGAACGGGTTATTTCCACGAGGAGGAAAAATGGGTTCTGAGGCATAGAAAAATCTGTTCTTGCTTGCACGGTAACTCCAGAAGCCCCTCTATATTTAGTTTGGTTCGTTCGTAACTATCTCAAGAATGTTGTGCAAAAAAAATTATTAAAACCCGGTTTCAAACGCGGTACTGAATTTTCTATCTGAAATTATCCCACCCAGCAACTTTCGTTCCCCTGAAATTTCATTATGCAAATAAAACAAAACCCCGTGAGTTTTCGAAGAACAGACCTACTATCACACCATAATTTAAAGTTGTGAAATTAATAATCTGTTTCCAAGAGAACTCACCTAAATAAAAAAGAACAATACCCCCTCCCGTGAATTTTCGAAGAACAGACCTACTATCACACCATAATTTAAAGGGGTGAAATTACTAATCTGTTTCCAAGAAAATTCACCTGAATGACAGTTGAAGAAATCTGAAATTTCCCACCCGGTTGCTTATTTTATCTTACTTTAACGCGGCTTTTACTTTGAGAGAATTTCGATCAAAATCCGGCACATTTTACGGGTTCAGAACGTCTTACCTCGTGGAGTTTCAAAGAAAAGAATTTGGAAAAAGATCGCGGTTAGCTCTCGAGACGAGTCGGGTCAGTCAGTAGGTGCGGGTTCAACTGGTGACGATGCCGTACTGCATCTCAATTCTCTCTCCCGGACTCCCGGTCCCAGCACGTATTCCACGAGTCTACACTTTTGCGTCGATTGGTGGGAGTCGGCTGGTACTGTTAGCTTTTCACGTATGATTTGCTCTCAAGCGCGGTTGGAGAAATTAAATTTATTGATTTAATCCGGCGTAATAATCCACGTTGGGTTATTATGATTGACGAGTTATTATCAGAGTATTATTTATTTCGCGATGTTTATAATTTTAGAGAAAATACGGGGTCTTTCGACAGTTAAATAAGCGAGATATGAGAAAAAGAGAATTGACTTGATTTATCACGGAAAATGACTTGGGAAAATTACGGCGTTCGGTAAAAAGGATTCAAAAATTCTGTAACTTCGTTACAATGGATAACGTTTGAAGCAAAATACGATACTGGGAACTTCCAGGGCTGCGCAGACTATTATTTCTGACATATATGAGCAAAAACCCAAATTTAGATATTTTTTCAGATACGGGGTATTACCATTAAGCCATCGATATTCAGAAAGGCTTTTTTTTCTGATCAAGAAAATATAACACGCATGCCCTTTCTATTCAATAGTTTAGAGGAAATTGGTTAAAATTGCAATTTATAGGCGTGTTTTTTTTTTGTTTCCAATAACTGTAATAGTTCTTGTTTTGAATATTTACTAAGATATAGAAGATTTTCTGGTTTGTAAATACAAAATTTTAATGAATTACTCAAATTAGGACTGAACACATCTATTTATTTTTGCCAATTTACTGTAAAGGAACAGTATTCACGTTTAACATTTAACTATTCGAGTGCAACCATGACAATTATTGAATAAACTCGTGTATCTTCCTGCTGAAAAATTAAAATTTAAATCATATTTATACTGATTTGTGTTAAACTAGTGAATAAAAAGGGCATGTGTGCTATATTTTCGTGATCAGAAAAAAGATGCCTTTCTAAATATGTAATAATATATAGGGTGTGCCATTTAAAAAAACGTAAGTTATGTCAATAATTTTGACTTTTAACAGTTTAGAAAATATTGGACTCAGTAGCACAAAACTTTACGAAAAACCCTACAATTCCTTTTTTTGCTCGACCTTTTAGCTCAAAAAATATAGCTGTTTACCTAACAAGTGCGGAAATAGCTATTTTCCTAACAAGTGTGGGAAGAGAAATTTCCGACACGAGAGTGCGTAGCACTCGAGTGTTGGAAATTTCTTCCCACAAGTGTTAGGAACGATATTTTTTCTACGAGCTTATTGAAAAAAGAATATCAGATTAATGTTATAATGTGAAATTTATTTATTTGAAACAATAACTTGACAAAACCATCGGTAACCTGGGTAGATCAACAGTATAACTTATTCGTTGTCAGAATATAGTGATTGTCATAATTTCTTCCCGCAAGTGTTAGGAACTATATTTTTTCTACGAGCTTATATGAAGGCGATTACTTATGCGAAAACATAACTATCATTGTTATATGTGAAATGTATGTTATTTATTTGAAACAATAATACACAATTTGACAAAACCATCGGTAACCTGGGTGAATAAACAATATAATTATTCGTTATCACAGTGATGTCACTTTTTTTTTTAATAAAATGCGAGTGTACAGAAGTCAAAATGAAAATTTTATTAAAGCATATAAGTATTTATAATGGAAATGGATTACGTTATGAAAACTGAAAACAATTTTATTTCAAAAATGCAATCAAAAATGTTACTTATGATAATTTATATTAAAAGTACAATTATTCATATGTTGCACATTTAAGATTGAAGTTAAATCAAACAAACGGTTTGAGCAAGATGGTACATCATCAGACACAGCAGCATTTATGGTGTCGTTGGAAGTAGTAGCTTTAGCTGCCGGCTGCAGACATGTGGTCGACTCGATTTCATGTATGGTATTATTTTGTGAAACATTATCCGTTGAAATTTTTTTAGCAATTTCCAATTTATGTGCCACTGATTCATCTATGTAACTTTCCGCAACCGTTGAAGATTTCCAACCTCCGTGTCGTTTTAGATCCATAATATCTGTTCCAGAAGAATTGGCCAATAAAGTTGCGGAGGACCTCCGAAAGCAATGTCCGGTAAACTCTTCAGGATTTGGAAGCTTAAGGAATGCGGCTATATCGGAAGGAATTTTCCCAATTTTATTTATTCCTACGCATTGCACTGTACATTTACCATATTGATAATTTATGAAAAACCTTTGATGGGTAGTATTTGATGGACGCAGGTCTATATATTGTCTATAGTACTTCATGTATGTTCCACCGGAAACAACAAATGTTCGTGTTACATGTGTCTTGGAATCTGGTATTTTGACGACCAAGATGTCTGTTTTGTCTTCGATATTGTCCAAGGATAAATTGGTTAGCTCTTGGCGTCGGCAAGCTCCAGCGATTCCAAATATGGCCACCATTTTGTAAAGCAAATATATGTTGTCCGGAGCTTCGGATAAAAATTTGGCAATATCTTCCTTGGTCAACGTTCTAGACTTCTTAGGTGTACAGCCCGTATTTTTTTGTTTAATAAAGGCAATTACCTTGTAAAATTTGGTGATGTCCACATTTCTCTTCAGCTTTATCATCGTTTTCAACATAGAATATCTGCACCATATTGTGGACGGCTTCAACTTCTTCATAAGTTCTGCAAAATATGCTAGGTAAACCTCTTCTTTGTCCCATGTATAAACGTTTTTTTTGTGGCACCAATCGTTAAAAAGGGAATATTCATGTTGGTATCTAGCTGAGGATTTCTTCGGCAAAGTTTCTAAAGAAGCTGCGTCAGCACAATCCAAAATTTCTTGAGGAATATCGTGTTCCATTCTGATTTTTGTTACGTATTTTAAACAATACACAATTTGACGAAAATGTAAAATTCGAATGTCAATAAGAGCGTGTGGCCATAGAAATCATCGGTAACCTGGGTGAATCAACAATATAATCTATTCGTTGTCCGAGTGATCGTCACATGAAAACTTGTTGTCATAGAAACCATTCGGTAACCTGGTTGAATCGTCAATATAATAATTCGTTGTCACAGTGAACTTTTCCCACACTCGGGAATCTCTTCCCACACTCGGGAATCTCTTCCCACACTCGGGAAAACTCTTCCCACACTCGGGAAAACTCTTCTCACACTGGTGTGGGAAAAATGCCTTTCCATACAGAAAATAATGTGGAAAGAGCCATTTCCCGCACTCTCGTAGAAAAAACATTTTCCGCAAGTGTTAGGTACAATAGTTTTTCTACAGACGTGCGGAAATAAGGATATAATTCGTAATTTAATAGAAACCAAACCATATGACAAACAAACTATTAGGTAATTGAAAGAAACATGGTAACTAAGCGACCATAGTAACCTGGAAACCTGGTTGCTGTTTGCTTATGGTATTGTTAATTTTTCCGCACTGGTGCGGGAAATCTGATTTTCGACCCGGATATCGGTGCGGAAAATTCATTTTTCCGCACGGCTGTAGAAAAAATATTTTACAGCCTTTTGAAAGTGTGACAAATTAAATTGAAAGCACTGTACAGGGTGCCCCGTTATATTTTAGCCATTGGATAACTTTCTTAATATTGATCGTAGAGAAACATTTAAATCATCAAAGTTGAAGTTAATTTCACCAGCATTTGGAAACCGTGGTCGAAAAACCCAAAATCGAATTGGAAATGGGAAATTTTGACAGATCCTTTAGTGTTTTAGATGGGACACCCTGTATATTTTAACACGGTTCGATGAAGAATTGTGTCCTGATTCCAAATATATGTATGTATATAGATTGTGAGCTATAAATGCTAAATAAATAAAAGTGGCTATAAAATGTGAACCATTGAAAATAGACCCCATAAACTGTATATATTTGGAATCAGGAGGTAATTCCCCATCGAACTGTGATAAAATATACAGAGTGTCCCATTTAAAACACTAGAGGATCTGTCAAAATTTCCCATTTCCGATGTGTTTTTTGGTTTTTCAACCACGTATTCTAAATGCTGGTGAAATTTATTTCAACTTTGATGATTTAAACGTTTCTCTACGATCAATAATAAGGAAATTATCCAATGGCTAAAATATAACGGGACACCCTGTACAGTGTGGTCATTTTATCTCGATACCATTTCAATTCGATGTCCTAACTTTTTTATTCTGAAAGATGGAAAGACGAACCAAACAACAACTTGTAAGGTACCTCACCAAGTTTTTTATCATAGGAAAAAAAACAAAAGACGGTCGTTTTGTCAAAGATACCAACATGAGTTCGGTTTTTCAAATGGTACACCCTGTATAATGATAGAGCGTTAGAAAGCCTATTTTATTCTGATTTCAATGATATAACACTTTATATTTTGAATAAGTCATTTTCGACATATTCGCAAAAAACGAATTACATGAAACGCCATTATTTCAAATATAATTTTAACCAGTACGGTATCATGTCTTATGAGAAAAAAATTGTTTTGTGTTTAACTATATTTTCAAGTGCTGACTTCTTTCCAAAAAAAGGTAGACAAATATTGATTATGAAAAAAGTAGAAGAGTTACCACTCGTAGTTTTTTTTTTTTTTTTTGTAAAAACGATAGCCTTTATAGGATGATAAATTTTCGCTGCACTCATGTTTCCCAAACCATATTAATACCACAAATTGCACACTTTCTAAAATTCAAGTTGAATATCGATTCACAACTGAAAATTGACTAAATGGTACTAATGTGTACCCGAGTGTCTGTCTACCCATTTGTTTGAGTACCTTCCTATATGACCTGGATATAACAGGATCGAGAACAGGATATAATAGGGAAGATATAATAAGGCATTTTTTCCTTAAAAATATAAAAAATGTTGTTCAGTTTGTATCAATTAAGTATCATAAAAATATATTATTATTTTGTTTTAGGTGGTGACGTTGTAATTGAAGGAAACGAGGTAGCCGAAGCAGGTATTCCTATTGTCTGGAATAAAACTCAAGAACTTACAGAGACTGCCTTAGTGCTAAAAGAAAATGTCTTGAGTCAAAGTGTGCTAGAGGAAAATGTCTTGAGTCAAAGTATAATAGGAATAGCTCCACAACAAGAACTTGAAAATAAAGAACTTGAGACAAGGAAGAAACAAATACTCCAATCAATGAAAGCGGTTCTCCCAACAGTCAGCTCCACACGAAGAAGAAGAAATGGTAATGAGAATATGGCTGCTATTCAATTAGTTCAAGTGAAAGAAAAAGGTAACCAAATAAGAGAAGAATACTATAAAAAAAAATGTTATTTTATGGAAGAAGTCTTGAATTTGAAAAGAGAACAAAATGCGTTGGGAGAAAGGGAAATAACCGTTCAAGAAGAATTAGTCCAGACCGTTAGAGAGCTATTAAATAGAATGTCTGATTAGAGAAGTTGTGTTGTGATATTATTTCATATTGTTATTACATGTATTAATTAGTTCGTATGTGTTATCTTTTATATATTTCAATGTTTAGGTACTGGTTAAAATAATTTCATGAGATAGCTTTTTCGAGATTAGTTTTTGAATATTGTTAACATACTGTAGTCAAACCCATATATCGAGGGTCTCATCACAGGGTCATAATAATAAGCAATTTGTGAAAATTCACAGGACACTTGAAAAATTGGGAATTTTCGGTATCAGCCTAAAATTGTTGCAATTATTTAATGTCAGTGTGTCTTATCTAGTCTTTTGTTGAGTTTTGATCTAAAAATAATGATAAATGAGTTGTATAATATTATTATTGATGATATATTTCGAATTTGAAAAATATATAATATAACCCCAGCAAACATGCCATGACGGCAATGTAACTTTATAGTAACGGCATTGCCTGCAATTCTTATTGGCAATGAACAGGCAGTTATCACCTGAGGAGTATCAATTTGGCACGCCGGCCGTCACTCGGCCGCAAGGCATTTTGCCATGATGGATAATTGATGGCAAACCACTACTTTACCATCAAATGTCAAGGAGTGATAAAAAAACACCACCAATTCAGTGCATTATATTTATTGCCATATTTCAGTTCTAATATAGAAAAAATGTGGTTATGATAACAATAACTAAAACTAAATGCCATTCATTGTGTTTTTCTGTTCGTGTGTCCACCTAATGCGAGGCTTTCAAAGATAACGTGAAATTGTTGACTGGAAGTGGATTAGCCTTGACTGAGTCTGCAATAAAAAAAATGGAGAATTCATTTTCAAGGGCTTGAATGGCAAATTTTAGCAATGTATATTGAGCTAATAGACGCTTACCTATGCTTCATACTATTGTCAGTACTTTGATCAAGTATCAGAAGATGATACACAATCAGTTGATGCATCTATAATAGTTAAATATAAAACGTAAAATTCTTACCACAAATAAGTCGAATTATACCACTGAAAGCATGAAAGGAAGGCTTTTTATTCCGTCTTGCCTAGTGTCCAGTTTTGATTGCACCTTTAGATCTTGATTACTGAGCCAGGTCGTGTCTAATGAGTTTCGGACATAACCCTTCTTTTGTAGTATGTTAAGGTATGTAGCTTCTTGTGTTCCTTCCCCAACAAGTTTTAGAACGCGTAATCAAATGCACGAATAACCACCTGTACTGTGAATGAATTTATTGAATTTGTTTAAATTCAATATGTACTTATTTTTGGTCCAACACTTACTGCACGAATAATAACATGTCATCTAACTTTGAAACGAACGAATACCGGGATCTGCGTCGGTGCATTCATCAAATGTCAATTGTAAACTGAAAATATTGGCAGCGTTTCAGTCTAAAAGTACATTTCATGGATTAAATATAACGTATCGTTTCATATTTACCCATTGATTGATAAAAAGCTTTACATGTAGATAACCAGCTAATATGTGATGGAACATTGCTGTATGCAAGGCTATCAAAAGGCATTGGCTATTGTATAAAGAAAATGTAACTTGGATTTACAGGCAACTTGAAAATTGGACATAGTACCTTTTCTTGATTTGACAAACAATGCATATTTGGAGTTGTTAATATTTTACAAATAATGCACAACAATAATTTGCCATCTTGATGCCAACGATGCCATCATAAAATATGTACCTTGCCGACCAAAGGTGTTTGTTGGGACCATTTAAAACTGAAGTTGTGTATTTTAAGATTCAATAGGTATAAATAACATATAAACTTGGAAAAAATAATTCAATTAAAAATATGTTCTGGCCAAAAAGTTCCTTATTTGTTGGCCACGGGCAAAAACGTTGTTTATTGCCAAACCTCTCTCTTGTTCTAAACCGTGTTAAAAAATATCAAGTCCTTCATTCACATATTCTTCGTTATCATCTAGGATTAGTGGAACGTTGTTTTCTAGACAAATATTATGGAGTACTGCACAAGCCGTAACAATCTTGCCACATGTTACAGGTGCATAGTGCAATACACTATCTTTAATAAGGCATCTAAATCTGTTTTTTAGTTCTCCAAAAGTTCTTTCAATTTGCACTCTGATCTGTCTCATTCTTTCGTTAAAACGAAACTCAGGTGTTCCAACATCTGGCTGGGGAAGATAGGGAGTCATCAGCCATGGTCTGACAGGATAGCCCGAATCCCCTAATTGGAATCATAAGGAATAAAGAAATATTGGCACATACATTGAATCATTTAAAACTTACCTAACAAATAATAACTACCCATCAGATCATCATCAAGAGTTCTTAAAAATTCCTCAATTCTGGAATTTCTCCACACAAAACTATCATGTGTGCTCCCAGGGAAACGTGCATTAACGTTGATGATTTTCAGTTTTTCATCACAAATCTAAAATAATTATTAATCAGTGATCAAAATTATGTTGGTTTATAGTACCATTGCATTTAAACTTCATGTTTTATTTCACCAGAATCAACATAATATGTCACATTATTTTCACCAATGACCTTCAATATTATTGTTCCTCAAAAATTCTTTTTAATTGAAAATATCTAGATCGGTTGATAGAGCGATCAACTAAATTGTTAATTGAATATAACACTGTATATTTCAATGCATTGTAGAAAAACTTATAATATGCTCTAGGATACTAGGATGAATCGCATGTCATAAATAATACTCTGTAGAAACTTACCATTTGAACATTTAGGGAATGAACATTTTTCCTGTTAACTTAGACATGTTCATTCATGATTGGAGTGACAAGATTTATATGAGTGCAGTCGATAATACCCACTATCCCTGGAATATTCGTATTCTCAAAAAATCTTTGTCTCAAGAGTCCCAACTCTTCTACAGTATTAGGATAGTGAATATATTGATTCACAATTGCTGGATGGTTTAAGGCGTCCAATACTTCATGAAGTCCACGAGTCACTGATGGCTGGCTCATTGTGATGGTGTGATTCCTTCCTATATCCAGTTGATAGCTTCCACCAGCAAATAATCTAAGACTTGCTAGAATCTAGAGGAAGAACATTTTGCTTGACCACAAAAATTAAGAGATGTTAAATACTTATTTGTTCATAATTTGCGAACAGTGTTGAATGTAAGATCATAATAATTGATATCTGCGATTATTTCTATTATATCATTATGCACAAGGGTGTAATGTCGACTGCCTTTACGATTATTACATACTAGCCCCATTTTGTTATTTTTATATTTGTTCTAAATTTCATTTGGAGATGCTTACAATTTATTAATAGTGAAATACCTCATAAGTTATAACAAAGTTTGTCATTTATACATACAATAATATGCCCACTTACCTTAACTCTATTGCTGAAAGCATCCCGTCTTCTCCTTAAAGGAAGAAATGGTAGAATCATTTCTTCTAAATTAAGGACATCTTGTTTGCGAAGCCTGTACAATTTCATGAAATTTCTATCTGATAATTCGAATGGATCATCGGGTAGAAACTTCTGCCTGCTGATATTATTTTCCATAATATTGTTTAGAAGAAGTCCTCCAATATATGCATGGTACCGCCATTGTGATAATTAATATTTTTTAAACGTCGTAACAGTAAATAAATATGTTTGTCACCCGATTCACAAATGGCAAAACGGCTACCAAATGGTAGACGTTTTCAGGGACGGATAGCGTGCGCTTAGCGCGCCTTGAATACCCACAGCGTGAATTACCTGAATACCATTTTTGTTTATTTGCTCATGTGCTGTGCGAATCTGACGTCATCACACGCTCAGCGTGCATGAAACGCTGAGCGAATTTAGTTATCTGAATGGCGGTCCTGGTCTTATTTAATATACACTGCTTATCAATGATTATTATAATTATTATATGCAGATCATTATCATTCCTAAATGTAAGCTAACAGACTATTGAACACAATAGGAGCACATACTTACTCTTTGTTTTTTCCTTTGCATGTAAAACCTGCCAATGAACCATCCCGACAAAACAATCGAACGAAGCCACGACACTCAGCTCTCCAGCGTCCATCACCATCAGCATCTCAGAATGAATGGGAGGAGCCGTATGGCCAAAGTCAAAGCTGACAAATGCAAGTCTTGAGATCACGAAGTCCTCAGGAGACCACACCACTCTGACCACCACACTGACCAGCCGCCTCAAACACACAACTCGGCAAAGCAAGTCCCGACACGCAGACAATTAGACCAACCCCCTCACTGACTGATCCCAATCCTGCTACAACGCACAACACAAAATTGAAGCAGTGAGATTGATCAAACCAGTACATCTCACAATGTGCCCGCTTTACTTTAACTAAATGGCACAGCGAGATCCTGCAAGGTTCGCAAAATTCCAGCAAAACCCATTGCGACCTTCAACAAAACAGCGACACAATTATGCATCTGGTTCCACCTGAATCATACAAGCCTACAACCCTATGATGCGTCAGCAGTACCTATCAGATGTTGGTGTTGTTACTTAGCTGCCCAAGGTTATGGTCACAGGTCACGGTCACCAGGGATGAGGCTTCTCGAAACTCGAGACGACATGACAATCGACACCTAGGAGAAATGGAGACAAGCCGAAAAAATGCAGGCCCGCACTAGGGTTTGTGACGAAAGGCATCGTTCTGTGTCCAATTCATTGGTTATGGTTCTTGAGTAATTTGTATTTTCCGTTAAGCGATTACTTTTTTTTATATATATATTATTGTATTCATTTAATTTTATTCATACAGTTGTTTATAATTATTAAGTTATGTTTAAGTGTGAATTATTTTTTTTCAGTTTTTTTTGTTTGTTTGTATAAACTTTGTACGCTGGGGTCCAGCTTTTTGACGGCCGGGGGATATGTCAAAATATAGGTTTATATAAAAAATTAAATTTCAATAATTGCTCCAACACAGGAAATTTCATCATATTCAAAACATCCTCTGATTAAATTATATTCTATAAAATCCACTGTTTTGTAATCCCTTGCGTTGCAATAATTAGTTAGTTCAATAATCGCAAGATTGCTGACTTTGCTAAGAGGTATCGAGGTAAAGGAACGAGTAGAATTGAGCAGTCAGATTTCCGGTACGAACTAAAAAACATCCCTCGGCCATGAAGTGTGCAGTGTTTACCAGTTTAAATATTTTGAAGTAAGTACCTTTTAGTATTGTTATGTGGGAATTGTAACTCGGCACTTTTATCATATCGTTTGATAAATTGTATTGGAGTTTGATAATTTGTGTTCATAATTAATTCGACCCTACCTCGACGTCCCTCGTTGCACCCTACACAAATTAGGGCGTGACAATAGTATTATTTTTAAGAGCAGAAATACACAGTTTTTTGTATATTTTTCAACTAGGTGCCAGCGTGTAGAACTTGGTGAGACTAATAGGTGGTTTAACTCAAACTCAAACTCAAATATGCTTTATTGTCGGAGGAACATAATCTTATTGACAAAGCTTCTGGCTAAAGTTAACATAACATAATGGTAGTAAAACATAATGCATTGATAACAAATAATTACATGGTTAATATAAGGGTTAAAAAAAATACAAGAAAAAAAAACAAACAAAACAACAAATTCACCACACAGATAAAATGTAACATAACATATCAGAGAAGCATTAACATTAAGGATCAAATTTGTCTTCTAGGAACTCCGCGATACTATAATATGGCCTCGTGAGTAGAGATATTTTGACTTTCTTACTAAACATTCTGCAGTCTCTAGTCCTCGTAAATATATTGGCAAATGATTGAATAAACGGCGGCCTCCATAGACTACTGCGTCCTTAATCAGCGTGCTAGTAGGAATGGGTAATCTTAATTTCTTGATATGCCTTGTTTCATGTTCCGACCTTTTATGAATGACTCCTTGGAATTTTTTATGGATCAGACAGACAGTTTCCAATATATAAAGACAAAACATCGTGAGTATCCTCCGATTTCTGAATAATGGTTTACAACTTTCTCTTGGCTTCGCTCCACATATATATCGTAAGGCTTTTTTTTGCAACATGAAGAGACTATTCAACAGTGCATCCGATGCCGATCCCCAAAAACAAATCCCATATCTGAGATGCGACTCAATCAAAGCAAAATAAGAATTTCTCACAGTTGTGCCATGAAGCTCTCTAGAGATTACTCTGAGCGCATAACAGTTAGAGCTCAATCTACTGTGGAGAGTTCGTATATGTTGATCGAACTTCAATTTGTTGTCGATAAACAGTCCCAAATATTTGCTGTTTAAACAATTATCAACAGACTTGCCTCCAATACAAACACCATCAATGCTACATTTGAAAGTCATTATTTTCGTTTTCGATATATTAAAACGCAATCTGTTGCTGTCGCACCACCGCTTAACAAGATGAAGATCTGCATTAATCATATTGGAAATTTCTGAAGTGTCTTTACCAGTCCACAGGAATGTTGAGTCATCAGCAAATAACCTTATTTTTCCTGATATGTTCAAATTGGTCAGATCATTTATGTATATCAAAAACAGTATTGGACCAAGTACTGACCCCTGTGGCACCCCACACTTCACAGCCCGATCCTCCGATGATTTATCATTCAAGATAACGCTTTGCCTTCTTCCTTCCAAATACGATCTGAACCACTCCCAACAGACGCCACGAATACCATCAATGTACAATTTCCTCAAGAGAATTTCGTGGTCCACTGAGTCGAAAGCCTTTGAGAAGTCGCAGAAAACCGCTGCTGCCAAATCCCCGGAGTTGATTTTCAGGTAAAGCATCTCGAGAAAACTGTAGATTGCGTCCATTGTTCCTTTCCCCTCTTGAAATCCGAATTGATGGACGCTTAGCAGTTTATGTTTAGCTAGGAATGTTAGCAGTCTCCTCTTTACCAGCTTCTCCACAACCTTGGCAAGAACGAAAAGCAGTGCGATCGGTCTGTAGCTGGCAGGATCATCTTGATTTCCTCCTTTATAGAGTGGCGCTATAATTGCTATTTTAAGGCAATCTGGAAACACTCCGAAAGAAAATGATTGATTGATTGCTTCAACAAGAGCCTCAATCGCAGTACAGGGCAGCTGACGATGCAGTCTCACAGAAATTTCATCCCAGCCGCACGCCTTACGAAGACTCAAATTAGATATCACCTCCAGGATCTCTTCACAAGAAGTAGGTGCAAGGAAAAACGAATCTTTGACATCCAATGGTTTGCAAAATTCTTCAAAGGACCTGCTATTACCCATTGGGTTCATCATACTACTACCAATTGTACAGAAATAATCGTTGATATCATTGGGAGTTAGATTTGTCTCTAAAGGTCTTTTAATTTTCCTCCCACACAGCTCATTGACTATTTTCCAGGATTCTCTCTGTTTATTCAATGAAATAGTGATCCTGTTGTGATAATATATCTGCTTAGCTCTTTTTATTACTGATCTGTATATAGACCTGTATTTCTGGTAATATATTCGAAAAGTTGCATTGTCCTCACTAAATTTATTGATATAATGAAGAGACCTCATGTTGGATGAGGAGACAATAAGGCCTCTTGTGATCCATGGTTTCTTTAGTTTCTGTTTCAAATTCTTCATTGGAAAACTTGCATCAACAATCTTACAGAGCTTCTCATGAAACACTTGGAGCGAGCTTTTAGAAGGAGAATATTCTATCCAATTTACAGCCTCGCACTTCAAAATAAATGATCTATAATTTTCCTCTGTAAAAAGTCTGCCCTTTCGTCTTGGTCTGCAACTTTTTTCTTTTTGTCTAGAATGCAAAGTACAAAACACAGCTTCATGATCTGATAGATTGGTATTCAAGACTTGACAATTTACTTTTGAGTCCTTCAAGTTCGAACATACATAGTCAATCTGAGTGGATGATGTTGACGTTATGCGGGTTGGTGAGTGCACATGATTCACCAAGCCGAATTGCCCTAGAAGACCTTCTATTAGAACTGTGTTGGCGCAGATTTTGTTTGCAAAATCAATGTTGAAGTCCCCGGTTAAAATTACAGCAGCAGTGAGTGGAATTCGTGAAAAAACGGCATTCAGTCTATCCAAGAAGTCCGGCGGTCTACTCAGAGGGGACCTATAAATACAGAAGACATAGACATTTGCCTTCTTACAGTACATTGATGACAGTTCGAATGAGTTTTCACAAATCAGATCGTCAAAACTCGTAACCGCATCAAAGCGAAAATCTTCATAGAAAGTGTCCTTAACTAATATAACAGTGCCTCCATGCTTAGTTTCAGTTCTACAAAATTTACTTATGATAAAATAGTTCGGAATATGTAACGTTTCAAGGGGATTCAGCCAATGCTCACTTAATACTACTATACTTGGGTAATCAATACTATGTAAAAACATGAAAAGTTCATCGATCTTGTTCCTTACTGACCGGATGTTGAGGTAAACTATTGAACATCCGTACTGATTTCTAAAAAAGATTCATCAGTATCGCCCTCAATTTCGTCATTCCTACTGTCTATGGCATCCTGATGAGTAGTAGGAGAAAGTATAGAGTCATCACTTCTTATGTGTATAAGGTTAGAAGCGTTTCTCTTCACACTGTATACATGAGTTCCAATGAGCTGCGCTATGTCATTGATGGCAAACTTCCTACCACTATTACAACATATGTCCAAAAAGGCAAAACTGTTAGGGACAAATCTGTCAACATGACGAATAAAGTTGCAGAACCGATTGTTATAGTTTGAGACCCTCTTTAAGTCATCACCTTTATGCAGTAACGGACACGAAAAAAAAATTACATTTGTATTCCAGCAACTCTTGAGTTTATTGTTTATATAGTGCATCCTTGGATATTTGCCTCTACTAAGATCGTTAGCCCCACAGGAAATAATTACGTAATCGCTTTCAGAGAATCCACTTATCAAACTTTCAAGATCATCTATAATTTATAACTATGATAACTCTCATAAAACGACCTTCATTTATTTGCTCATTCTATTATATTACACATTCCTCAAATATTGCAACCCCCTTTATAACCGTTCAAGATATGTCAAATTGTATGTTTTTGTTCAAACTTTTATAATCCAGTTTCAAAAAAACAAATTAATACTACATCAACACCCATAAATTTAACTGCATATTATAGATGCAGGTGTCTTTCTTTTTAAGGGACCACTAGCCTTTTATGGGAAAGTCAAAAAGATATATGCTTATATAAATTTACACAAAAACGTTCTCGACCATATTACTATTTTTTTTTTTAAGTGGCAGTTTCTCCATTGCCGATTATGCCGAAAGTAGCTAGAAACCTCATTTCAAATGGCAACCCCTATTTTTTAATCCACATTTAGATTTCTATTTCAAAAGTAAGATCAGTTTATATTACATATTGAAGGTACTAAATTTTGAGGAGGATAAATTCACGCTTTGTATTTCAGAGTCTAAATGTGAATCAAATGAAATTTTTTACCCATTAAAAAATCTAGTAATTTAAATAATCATCAACCATTTTTCACAATAATCTACGGGGTCATAACAAATTATAAAAAAAAAAATGTTCACTTTTCTCAAATTCGATGATTATTTTCAGATATCAACTCAAGACGAGATTTTCTTCCGATTGACATTGTCCTGTATCAAAAATTAATGATTGTTTTCAAGTTCAAGTTGCTGGTTTTTTCCTTAAGGTGCATAATTATAATATGTAAAAAAAAGAAAGACCTTGTATTTTTTTAAAAAGGAATGACCCGTATATTTTTGTCTAATACGAAAGATCTTTTTTATGTGATTTCAAATATACCTGCCATGTAAATTGGTGTTTTCAGATCAAAGTTTCTTTTTCTTTCTTCAAATCACTAGCTCAATTATTAATCATGCTTGCTATGGGAAATTACGTAAAAAATAGAACTTTCAAACGTTAATTGATCAGCGTTTAATCTGAAATAGCACAAAAACGGCTAAACGAAACTAACGTATATGGTATAAGATCTCTCGTTTGTTGCAAAAATACAAGGGGTATTCCATTTTTAAAAAAGTAACAATTTCAAACATTTTGACATCCAATATGTATTTCTTTTTTTTAGCCCGGATTATAAAAATTTGACTAAAAACATAGAAATTTCGTATTTCTCATTTATTGATAACACTTGAAATAAGGGTTTTACGGGAGGTAGCAGTATTTGATGAAAGACCCTGTACGAGTCTTGGTTTTTACAATCCTTCTCAAAAACCACCCCCGGCTGGGTGGCGCCGCAGCCGGAATTTCCATATTTATATCTATAATAGCGATAGTGAAGACAATTTCGGGTTAATTTTTTACCTGGTAACGATTTGTAGGACAAACAAGGGTGGGAAATGTCTCGTTCTATTCAAACATTTATTGCACACTTAAGAAATTGTCTTCACTATCTACGAATTTCAAAAAAACCCTCCATTACATAAATACTTGCATGGAATTTCCAACTTTGAAAAACACTCATGACCTGTTTATCTAAAGTAGGACATTCAATGAATCTTTTTATATTTCACAATTATGTATAATGAATATGTTTTTATTTCTAGGAGTCGTCAATGGCTTCGGGCCTGTAGTCGTACCGATTTGTTAATGAAGTATGATTTTACCCCAAAAAAAGCAAACTCTTCCTATCGTGTTTGCAGCGTTCATTTTCATGCTTCGATGTTCAATAATCCTTGGGAGAGAACACGTCTTTTGGGTGATGCCGAGCCAATACCTTTCCATCAGGAATCTATTGATGAAGGTAAGCGATTTTTTTAAACCTTATCCTTCAAGCATGATGGATTATACTTCATCTTCAATAATTATTAATAATTACAAAGTGAACGATTCCAAAGTAAATTTTGGCTCTCATCATTGATAAACGTCTTTTTGTACTATTCAGATCTCGCAAGACCAGGTACATCGTTCGAGTCTATGGACATTAAAAAAAAACGACCAGGGACTGCAGAAAAAACTATGTCATCAGCGAAAAAAATTAAACTTATTCAAGAAATCCGAATTGTGCCCATATCTCATGTCAGTCCTCCACCTTTGAAGTCACCAGTGGAAACTCAAACCGAAAATATTCTCAGCGCAACAACTCCACGCAAAAAGAAGCAACAAGCAGTAATTGAAACTCTTAGAGAAGAAAATAGTAGACTAAAACAGGAACTTGACAAAATATTGGATATGTTACATAATCCTTCAGAAGATGATTTTAAATCACTTTGCGACAGATTTTTACCGCCAAACATTTCCAATTTTGTTAAATCTCAGGTGAATATTATCAACCGAACTGATCAGGGCAGACGTTATAGTACGGAATTGAAGCAAGTTTCTCTTTCTTTATAGTTTTTTAATTTCAACCTTTAGATAAAATCTGTATTTTATGTATTGATGAAATGTCGTTGAAAAGTAATTTATTTTACAATTACAGTACTGATACTATAATTGGCTTAGAAGACTGTGGAGAGAGTAAATCTGTGAAACCCGCCTCTTCTGCTACTGTCTTCATGGTGAGAGGTATAAAAAATAATTTTAAACAACCAGTAGCCTATATTTTTTCAGCTACAACATATGGAGCGACTACTTTAAAAAAATTATTAAACTCGATTATACAAGCTCTAACTGATATCGGTCTTGAGATTGTAAGTCTAGTTTTAGATATGGGATCCAATTGTATAGAGTTGTCAAAGCTTTTGGGAGTCACTCCTGACGACCCAGAAATCCATTTGGGGGGAAAAACATTGTTTTTTTATTTTGATACACCACATCTACTTAAAGCAATGAGGAATAATTTGATGAAATACGATTTTAAATGGGATGATCAAACTGCATCTTGGGCAGATATTGTTGAATTTTTTGAAAAAGATAAATCATTTTTAAATAAACTGGCACCAAAATTAACGAAGTCGCATATAAATCCAACAAATTTCGAAAAAATGCGTGTAAAATTTGCTACTCAAGTCGTTAGTCGTACTGTTGCCACTGGAATTGAAACTCATGTCCGATTAAAATCAATGCCCTCAAATGCTATGGCCACCTCAACACTTTTGTCAAAATTTGATAAAATTTTTGATATTTTCAATTCCTCGGATTTATTATCACCGAAGTATTTTAATACGCCATTTCGAGGTGAAAGCAATCAAATAAAATTTTTAAATGTTATGCTGAAATTCTTGGATAAGTTGGTTGTCTACAATATTGAAAAAAAAAGGAAAGTTCCAGTAAAATTTATCAACTGTTGGAAGATTACAATCCAGGCATTATTAAAACTATGGCCAATTCTTCATTCCAGGGGATTTCAGTTCATTCTAACAAGACGATTGAATCAGGACTGTCTTGAAAACTTTTTTGGCCATATAAGACAACAACATGGAAATGCGGTCAATCCAACGCCGATACAATTTATTCGTGCTTTTAAAAAATCTTTTGCTTTAAATTTGATACATATAGACAACATGAACTGTGCAGAAGACTTTGATACCGGGATCACAAAACTATCTGATTTTTCATCATCAACCAGTGTAACAACTTTTCTAAATCCTGACATCGGAAAAGTTTCCGAATTGATTCATGCGATTATCGTAAGATGGAATTACCTGAACAGAATGCGTTTAAATATATATGTGGTAATCTAATTGGACAGTGTCTTAAAATTCACAATTGTCAAATCTGTCGCCATTTTGCTACTGAATCCAACAAATTGGACGATTCAAATATATTTCTGCGCTTGAAAGCATACAATACTCAAGACAATACTTTTGGGAGTTTGAAAACACCTCACGAAACTTTTTATAATTTCATTTATAAGTTAGAAAAAATCTTTATTAACAATATTGAATCGTTCATGTCAAACCTTCCAGGAAACACTCTCCATAGTTTATTTCAGAAAATTCAATATACACATCCATGCTTGAATTTTCCCACTGAACATCTTTTAAGATTGTATATCAGATTGCGTATATACCATCTTTTAAAAACAAACAATCAATCATTTAGATTCGCTTCACCCAAAAATCGAAAAATTAATATTTTATTGAATCTATAGTGTATTTGATAGATATATTTTGATATGTATTGTGAATTTTAAATTCACCACGATATAAAAATATTATGTATTCCTGTTTTGTTGACATTTAGATAAACTACACTTAATCAAGAGTTAAGTGTTTTGGTCTTGAGACTTTATAAATTATTGTCCCAAAATAGATTAAAATATATGTAGCATGGTGTTTTATATAAAATAATAAATGTATTTAAAAGCAATATGGCATTTTGTTTTATTTTCTTTTGATTTCTTTACTTCATTTTTCATCTATCAGCTCAATTTGAAAGGTATTTATCTACCAAGTCTTCATCCTTAGTCATCGCATGTGGACAGCGATAACGTTTAAATACTATCTCACCATTGACCAAATTTCAAAACACTTTCCGAAACAATTACAAATTATCAAAATGAATAAATGCATGAAATATAAAATAATAATTATTTCTACGACAAAATCAAAATTAGGTGTATGCCGGACCTGTACGCCAACATACGTAAGAAGTAAGAGAAATGGCAATCTGGTTATCGCCGAACTAAACTTGTGAGCGGCATCACCGTTTACTTCCCGTTTAAATGTCCAAGGTCAATGAAACGGGTCCTGAAAGATCAGGAAGGAATTCCGCCGGGTGTCCTCTCTTATTATTTCTACTCTTTGGTATCCCTGTGATAGATCAAGATGAGAAAAATGAATTGCCCCCGATAAAGAATCTAATATTTCGGAAATGCAAGGCAAAGGCATTTTGTCGTCTTTTATTTGTTTATAAGCGAGACGTAATCAATAACGCATCTCCATTTTCTCTCGCCATTTGTGGATTTTTTCGTTTAAAAACCTAACAGGTATTTTCCCATTTTTTCCTTTACCTATTGTACTTCCGACAAATACGCCTTCAAAAATTCTTCGGATTCAATGACATAATCACCTTGATTCTCCACCTTGCAAAGTTTTATTACTTCGCTTCTTGGTGGTATTGACAAGTTATGATCAATTTTAGATAACCTTGGTATTGTAATTTTGAGATCACTATTCGAAAAAGAAAACAAAAATATTCCATAGTTTATGTTTGCACCGTATTTTCAAAAGAAATCTGATCTCAAAACACCTTGTATATTCGGAATAAACTTCTCTACTATAACGAATGTATGGTTGATTTCGATATTGTTTATTGAGATTGAATTATTTGCTGATCCTACAGAATTAGTAGTTCCGCCTATTAATGTATTTTGATATTTTTTGATTTATCAATTAATTAATTTTTAGAGTTCTTGGAAACGAAAACACTTATACTAGCCCCGGTATAGTAAAAATAACTCATCCATTCTACAGGGTCCTTCATTAGTGCGTCGGGCAATCCTAGCGTGGTTATTTACAAAAGTAGAAAAAAAGTTTTATACAAAAGTTGTAGAATGTGACTTTATGCATATTTTAAAAATATTTTCAAACATACAGGGTGCGTCACAAAAGTATGGCACGAAAAAGTATGATTTTTTTAAATGGAACCCCCTGTATATTGATTGATATTTCAATTCTTTCTTCAATTTGGAACAAAAATTGTAATACAACTAATGTTCCTGAATTCAACCGTTATCGAGATATCGCGTTTTAAAAATGGCATTTTTGCAACTTTGACATGCTATAAAACTCAAACTATTCAAGTTAGAGGAAAATGGTTTGCACATTCCTATCTTAACTTTTCAAGAGCTATTCAAGGAGATTGAATCCATTATTGTGAAAAAATGTCAAAATGTGCCGAAAAAAGTTGACAGTTGACGTTACCTTCTATCCAAATGACAGAAGAGCTCTTGAAAAGTTAAGATAGGAAAGTGCAAACCATTTTTCTCTAACTTGAATAGTTTGAGTTTTATAGCATGTCAAAGTTGCAAAAATGCCATTTTTAAAACGCGATATCTCGATAACGGTTGAATTTAGGAACATTAGTTGTAGTACAATTTTTGTTCCAAATTGAAGAAAGAATTGAAATATCAATTAATATACAGGGGGTTCCATTTAAAAAAATCATACTTTTTCGTGCCATACTTTTGTGACGCACCCTGTATGTTTGAAAATATTTTTAAAATATGCATAAAGTCACATTCTACAACTTTTGTATAAAACTTTTTTTTCTACTTTTGTAAATAACCACGCTAGGATTGCCCGACGCACTAATGCAGGACCCTGTATACTGCACTCGCACAAAATTTATCCCATTTAAAATTAAAACTACATATTCCTCTATATTATTATTGTCACTTCTATAATAATTATTGGGAACGAGAAAATCGCTGAGTTGGTTCTCTTCGGTTGATATTTACAGTCGCATCAGAATTTGAAGTTGAAGGAATTTCGTCAACATCAGTAGAATAATTTCTGAGATTTATGTTCCTAATGTTTCGTCGACCTTGAACGTTATTTTGACCTTGGTTAAGCCCTCGACCACGACAATAATTATTATTATTGTTGGTATGTGAAAAAGTTCGAGTACTACTGTTGCTCACATTTGCACGATTTGTGGATCTATGATTTAATCTGTTACGTGTATCGGACCTGAAATCACGATTATTTGACGGAAATCTCCCTCGATAACCATTTCTTGATAAGTGATTGTACTGATGAGTGTTATTCTGTCGAATGTGGAAAACTGACTGCGTTTTACTATTTGAACTTTTCAACCGTTCTTCGTCTTTAGCACCATCTATAGCATCTTTTAGCGTTTCATAATCCCGCGCTTCAACTATTATACGGAGTTCGCTGTTTCTTGGTCCGTTGGAGAATGTATTAATTGCCAATTTTTCGTAAACTTCACTTAAAATCGGCAATTTATTATCATCACCATTTGACAGAGCTAACGTCAAATCAATCGTCAATTCCTCGATACTTTTTGCATAAATGTAAATTGGTTTATTGTCTTGTTTTATATTATGTGAATCAGCTAAAGCGGCAGCGGATTTTTTTGTAAGCAGATGTAACTTGAAATCTCTGATTTATCGAGGATTATCGATAGTTTGATAAGAAGTAGCTGGCCTTATCAAATCAAATCAAATCAAAAATCGCTTTATTGTCTGAAATACAAGTATTTGTGACAAAGCAGTCTTAAAATAATAAATACATACAACTATAACAAAATAATAAGGAAACCGACCTACAGCAACAGACGACCAATGGATAATGATACACGTATAAAATTAACTAGGACACAATAATGCATCTACTGATATTCAGGTATTTATTCAGAAAGAGTCGGCAAAAAACTCACCAACTTCATAGTAAGTTTTATTTTTTAACAAAGCGTTAACACGTTTACGGAAAACAATTATTGTAGGGGACACTCTAATATCTGATGGCAAATGATTATAAATTTTTATGCTTTCATAAATGATGGAGTTTTTTGACAATGAGAGCTTTGGGATGCACAGAGGAACATTATCAGATCTCCTCATGTTATAAGTGGTCTGTCTGTCATGGCTTCGGTGTTTCTTATAAATCAGACAAACTGTCTCTGGGATAAAAATGCATGGTAGCGTTAATATTACATGCTTCCTGAATAGTGGTTTACACGACTCTCTTCTTTTCAACCCAAAAAGAAATCTTATAGCCCGCTTTTGCAGTACAAAGACTGACAGGAACAATGCGCGACCACAAAAGCCCCAGAACGGGATACCATATCTCAAGCGACTTTCAATGAGTGAGAAGTAGGTTGTGCTACCCAGGCCTACACCAAGCTGTCTAGCAACCACCCTCACAGCATAACATCCCCGAGCCAATTTCTTGTTCAACGACTCTATGTGGGACGAGAACCTCAGCCTGTCGTCAATATGAAGTCCAAGATACTTGACTACTGCTTTTCTCTGCAGATCATGTCCATCGAGACTAAGTGGGTTGCACTCGTATTTAAAGCTTAGCATATTGGTCTTGTTAAAATTTAAACATAGTTTGTTTGAGTCACACCACTCCTTGACTTGGTGCATATCTTGTGCAATTATTTCCGCCAGAATGTCCTGTCGCTTATGACTCCATAAAATGACTGTGTCATCAGCAAATAAAGTAAATTGGCCATGAATCTGGACAGATGGCAGATCGTTGATGTAAAGTAGAAACAGGATTGGGCCAAGTATTGAACCCTGCGGAACACCATGTTCATTGAGCATCGGAATTGATGAGCATCCACCAGCTCTAACCATCTGATGCCTCCCACTCAGATATGAATGGAACCAAGCATGAGCAGTTCCTCTGAATCCGTAATGGTATAGCTTGTCTAGAAGAATCCTGTGACTGACGCAGTCGAAGGCCTTGGAGAAATCACAGAACACCGCCGCGGCTACTTCGCCATCATTCAATGACAAAAACAACGTCTCAAACAAATCAAACATAGCATCCGAAGTTCCTTGGCATTCTTGAAAAGCACGTTGACATGAGCTGAGAATATTTCTCTCAGAGATAAAAAACATCATCTTCATCTTCACCAGCTTCTCCACTATTTTAGAAACAGTAGAAAGTAGGGAGATTGGACGAAAATTTCCAGGATCCTGCTCGTCTCCTCCTTTGTGGATGGGGATAATTACTGCCAACTTTAAGCAGTCAGGAAATTCGCCTCTATCGAACGAATCGTTAATCACTGTTACTAAAGCATCCAGAGCCTCATCACAGAGACACTCCAAAACTTTCATTGATATTTCATCAAACCCACATGAACGTTTATTTCTGATTGCTTTGAAAATTGATCCAAGCTCGTCCCTATCTGTATGAAATAAGACAAAAGTGTCCTCCACTGAGTTTTTCATGTATGTAAGGGGATCAGTGTGACAACAGAGGTTAACTGTTAAGCTCTCAGCAACCGAACAGTAATAACGATTTAGCTCAGTACACTCAATATACATAGGACCTGATGCAGCACTCTTCCCTCTCAATTCATTTATCACGTTCCAGTACTCTTTAGCTTCGTTTGAGGCTTCATTGATCCTTTTCTCAAAATACATCCTCTTCGCAGCCCTTGTGATTGCTCTATAAACTTTACGGTAAGAAGAAAAGTACTCATGGAAGTGCCTATTATCTGTGTATTTTTTCAAGTTATATAAGCATCTGAGATTTCTGGCAGACGTTCTGATTCCAGAAGATATCCACGGATTTTTCCTTTTCCTTTTTATCGCACACACCGGAAAGCTAGTGTCAAAACAACTCCTCAAGATCTTCATAAATGTCGAAAAGCTAGGACTACCAGATATCGCCCTCCAATCAGCCATCTCCGCTGCCTGTCTGAAGCTAAGAAAATTTTTCTGCAAGAACATCCTTCCCCTGCGAACCTTATCTTTAACCTCACGCTTCTTGATGCGAATTTTCGCGACAACAGCTTCATGATCAGACAGACCAGCCGCAATAACAGATATGGTACAGGAAATGTCATCAAAAAAATTTACACAAAAGTAATCTATTATAGAGTTAGAAACCGAAGAAATTCGTGTAGGCTTGTCAACCAACATTGAAATATCAAATGATTGGAGCAGGTTCTTCAATTGATTCGTATCATGTTTATCATCAGAAAAGTTGATATTGAAATCTCCAGTCAATATGACCTTATGATTTTGTGGTAACGAGTGTAACAACATTTCAAGTTTTTCAATGAAGTCTTTGGAACTCGAGCTTGGAGACCTGTACAAACAGATAATGTAGATATTCGCTTCCTTTACATGAACAATACAAAATTCAAAAGTACCTTCAGCCAACAAAGAGTTATACTTATCACTACTACATACACAAAGGCTTTCCATACAGTAATTGCTAACGAGAATCATGGCTCCTCCATGCTGCGAATTTTTTCTACAGTAGATAGAGACAATGGAGTAATTAGAAACATTTACAATTTCATCAGGTTTGAGCCAATGCTCAGTGAGCAAAACAATATCAGGCCAACCTCGCGACTCGAGAAAAACAGACTATTCATCCACTTTATGTCCTAACGACTGAATGTTCAGAAGCACTAAACCTAAGTTAGACCAAGAGTTTTTATTACCTTGCAGATGCAGTTCGGGAACGAAAAAGCCTCTTCTTTCTTAAAGCCAAGGGTTGCGGATCCATGAGTTGTATAGGCGAAACCAAATTTTCACCAAGTACATCGTCCAAGCCTTCATGATTAGTTAGGACTTCATTATCTTCCATGGTCACAGACTTGTTGGGAGCATCAATGTGTGTGTCTGTCAGATTGACTTCCACAACCGTTTCCAATGGTGTATCTTCTTTGGTTCGTATGAAAATCAGCTTCTTTGCATTATTTGGATGACCATTTTGAATAATCTGCATGACGTGTTCAGCCATCAGTGAACAATGGGAGCGCCGTCGCCTATTAATACTATTTGGGTCTATGAAATGTAGAGAGCCCGGAATAAAGTTACTGATTCTATTCACAAACTCCTCAAGCTTTGTATTAAACTTTATGATGGATTGAGTCAGATTCCTTTCACTATATCCTCTGGGGACCTGAACAGCTACGAAAAGTATGGATGTTTCATCGTAGGTTCTAATTAAGTTCAAGATATCCCTAAACTTCGGGAATCTCCCGTTCCTTATATCATTCAGACCAGCAGCGACAATGAGAGAATCGTTACCAGACAGCTCTAAGCTAGACCGCTCACAGTTTCCAATAACACCATCATAATGAGCACCAGATTTGATGATAGTCTCCACCTTGTATGCTCCATTGAAATCTGTCTGCTGCAGAGTATCACTGAGCTTCCTTCCCGTTTCATCACACCATATAATTAGTTTGTTCCTAGTACATCTGTTATCTCTGCTGTCAGCTGATGATACATTCAAATCAAACGCAACACTGCATACAGCCTCACTCCCCGCTCGAGAACTTCCATTGAAGACAGTTGTAGTTGTTTGGCTGGAATCACACCTTTTTTGGTACTCCGCCACAAGCTTATTTTTTATTATCTCAATCTCTCTTAGAGTCTGTTCAGTCTCCTCCAGATCGATCTTCAAAGCTTCCAATTTACTCATCCATTTGGCGCATTGATCGCAAGATTTCAGTGTAGTATGTTTATTTTTGATATTTTCAAGTTCTTGTTTGAGTATTTTTATTGTGCGTTTTCCACTTTCAATATCCTGCAGGTAATTATTCTCGATCTCCTCCGCGTCACACTGGAATATCATTAAACGTTTTTGGAGTTTAGCAATATGCTGGTCCTTCAAGTGATGGTCTTCTTTCAATTGCTTAAATTCATTTAAAAAGGAGAGCTCAATACCATCATTCCGTTCATATTTTGCTGCGCAGGGTTCAGAACATATTATCTTGTGTCTGTCAACAATAGTGAAACCTTTTGTCCTCTCATAACAGCTCTTATGAAACACATTGTGACAAATAATACAAAAGTAATTTTTAGTCTCTTTTGATTTGTCGCAGCACTTGAATTTGGTATCCATAATCAAACCAATTTATCAGAGAATGCCTCAGTAGATGACCGCGGTACACAAGTTATCAATGTACAGAGAATCGCCCGTATAAAAACACAATCGCACAGCGACTCTTATCAGCAATTTCAACACGGAACACCAACGATCACTAAAATGATATTCGTTCGTTGATTATTATGATATCATTTTACAACAATTAATAGTTCACCATACACGTAGTGTAATGTTCAATCACTGTATTGAGTATTGACTATAGGTATTAGACTAAGTCCAAGATATAGATATTGATATAATTCGAGAGCAATAATTAAACACGTCCGGTCCGTTCCGTTCCGTGCATTTCCGTTTTAGTTTTACACTTTGAGTTAGTCTAGTTTTTAGGATGTAGTTTATAAATAACTTTTTACCCTCATTATTCAACATTTCACTGTAAAATTGGATAGAGTCAATCAGTTGATTTGTTGAGTTTTCAGTGCCATCGAGACAAGGCAACAGCGACGTTGCTGTTTTGATATCAAAGTTTTCATACATATTTGAATTTATTTCATCAACGTCAGATGCAACTAGTGTTTCAGAATCGTTTTTCAGGCAGGATTATGTTGTACTTGCGATTGGTTTTTTGGAGCGATGCGAAGTCTCTCAAGTAATGTATCTTTGGAAGAAAGAAGGACTTTTCTAATTTCGATAACAAAAGACTCAACTTTCTCGGTTTCCGGCGATTCAGAGTCAACTTTACCGCATTCTAATTTCAAATTTTCATTTTTTTTCCCAAGTAAATCGATATCTGATAAAAGTTTATGAATGCGGTCTGAATTTTCGCGTATCTCTGATGGTTCCTTACTAAGAATACTATGAAATTTTTGAACAGTCCTACACAGTTCATCAAATTTAGAAACCAATAATTCACTATCCATTTACTTAAACCAAAACTCGATTACAATCTAACCTTAGTAGTCGACGAATTGCTCTTTCCATGAATCATCTTCTTAGTTCTTGTGTGTGTAGCGTTTAGGGATGATTGCTGATTTGCTGATATTTCCACTATAATCCAGCGTTGCGTACTAGTGGCATTGCGCTCACAACCAATACGTTCTCTCGATGCCAGTCCCGGTTCGGGAACAACAAGTTGAAGTTCCTCGTCGAAATCACAGGAAAGGATGCATCAGTTGGGAGATACGGCAGATCAACTTTTTCTAAACAAACTCTTGACTTCTAGTTATTTCTCTTCGCATCTTCTTCTCCAGATTTTTTTTGATTTTGAAATAGCAGTACAATGCTATCGCAACCAGCAGAAGGGTAGCAGCTAACAAACCCACAACTTCGAAGAATGAGACACCATTGCTTTGGGAGTAGGAAATATATACTGTTTCTGACTCACAAAAAATGCTCCCCCCACTCCTTTTGCTCCCCCCTCCACTTTTTTTCATCTGTACGGGTTCTGGCCCACAAAAAATGACTCCCCCACTCCTTTTTTGATTTGATCTCTGATTTGATCCCCCCATCACTTTTTTCATCCCACCCTGTTTACCATATCATCTATTTAAGAGCATTCACTTTTCATACGTTGTTGTGTGGACAGTTGTGTTCAAGTTGAAATTATCATGATGAATACTAAAAACAATAATTGTTTAAATAATCAGTTTGCAAATAGAATGGGTGTCTTAATAAGTGAAACTAAATATTTTTTGAATAAATCAAAAAGCAAATGGATAAGTGTCGGTTTTTTTGCGGAAAAAGGATATGAGCCAGTTATCAAGATTGGTGAATCGACGAACAAAAAATGTGTGCTATTCAATGAAGTGCGATGGTTATTTTTTTTGAACGGACAAGCAGTTGTGTTGAGTTATTTGTCTAGTGAAAAACCTGGATGACCACCAATGCGAGGAAATAGATTTGAAGTTTATTTCGAAATTATAAATGATGTGAAAGTTATCAATATCATTCAAGACGAAAACAAAATATATTTAGCAAGTGACTTTATTGAAATATCGTTATGATTTTCTAAAGAATCAAGAATTTTCAAGCTACTACCACATTATAATAAGAGGAGTGCCACTGATACCAGGAGACGTTATCAGATCAGTGTATGATATTATTTCGCCATTAGAAAATCCAAATAGTTTTAATGTTTGCTGTGTGTTGGAATTATTAAATTTTCATTCGGATTTTGTTAGAGAGGATGTGAAGGAATATGCATGTAATGAGATTGTTAACAGTTGTACTGATAAATAAATGTTTTGTATTGTGAAATATTGTTTTTTGTATGATGATGAATAAAAAATTGAAAAGAGAGATAGAGGTGAAGATAGACAGAGACAGAGACGGAGACAGAGAGGGAGACAGAGACAGACAAACAGACAGACAGAGACAGAGAGAGCATCTCTCATTTATTATCTTTTTCTTTCTCTTGAAATTATCAAGCTGATTTCAAATAATTCCCCCTCTATCAAATAATTGATATTTAAACTCATCGAATCATATTAGCTCCAACATTTCAAATCAAGATGTCATCTTCCAAACATGATTTGATTTCCGCAGTAGAAAAGCTCTCTCATGAGTTTAGAGAAAGACGTACGAGTACGATGCAGACCATGAATCAGTGTATGGAATGAAAAAATTTTATTCTGAAGAAGAGTGCAAAAAGAAGTCTGAACTATACCGAAAAGCCGCCGACGTTTGTTATTTATATGTTTATACATCAGATCTTGAATTCTTTCTGGAGACCATAAAAGAAATGTAGCTTGTGCGTTATATCACGGATCTCGAGAAATTTATTCCTGGTAATGTTTATAAAAAAGTGTTTGAAATGAAATAAAAAAATTGAATAAAAATGTGTTTTATTCAATTTTTATATAAATAATAATAAACATTTGTAAGTGCAGGGTGGGGTGAATGAGAGTGATAAAAACAATGAGGGTTTTCTAATGGTAAAGCTGGTTTATCATCAAGTTCCATAACAGGCTTCGTTGAATATTTCCTGATGTACTTTGCTTTCTCTGCTCCTTTCACGTATACATAATCAACATCGTTCGTTACATTTTTCACAATTTCACTAAACCTAAACTAGTCAAAACCAATTATGGACCACTTTCAAAAATTATTGTATCTTTTCAAGTTTTTGAACAGTCCCGTTATAATTTAATATACTTATACCTTATCATTAAGGAAGATAAAAAAATTAAAGAGAATGCTTTGGGCTCCTAATTTTTTGTATAAAAATTCCAAGACATGTTATTTTAAGAAATATTTAGGAATATTAGTATCCGATTTTGCAGATTCCAAGGCAATACAGCTTCATTTAGCAAAGTGCGATGAACAATTTTGATGATTTAGGAAGATATTGTCCAAAGGACACCTTTGACTCGAGATGAAGTAGTGACAGCAGTTACTTTGTTTCAAGAAGGCTACTCTGTAAGAAATATTGGCCGAAGACTTCGTGGGAGTCATTCGGTAATCTCTAGACTTCTTAATCGACATAGACAATTTGGTATAGTTACAAGAAGACCTTATTCTGTCAGAGAAAGGGTAACTACACATCGCGAAGACCGCAATTTGGTAAGGTCAGCACTCCAAAATTCGACTCGAACAGCAAGGAACATTGGTGATATCCATTTTGACGCTTCGGGAAGGCGAATATCAACCCAGACCGTACGAAATAGGCTTCACGAAGCCCATTTAAGATCTAGAGTTAGAGCTGTGAGGCCCAAGTTAACTCGTGAGCATAGAAGAGCGCGGTTGAATTTTTCCAGAAATCACATGCTTTGGGACATGGACCAATGGCGGCACGTTCTCTTTACCGATGAGTCAAGATATCGATTGAGCCACAACGACGCACGTGTACGAGCATGGAGACGTAGAGGTGAGCGATATCTACAGTCAAATGTCACAGAAACTATTCATTTCGGAGGGGGCTCCATAATGGTCTGGGGAGGAATTTCTTTGACGGGACGCACCAATTTACATGTCTTTCGAGATGAATTTGTGAATGCTCGCAGATACTTAGATAACATTGTAGAACCCTATATCATTCCATTTGCTGCAGAAGAAGGTCCAGACTTTGTCCTTCAACACGATAATGCGAGACCCCAGACCGCCCGACTAGTAACACATTATCTGGAGAAACACAACATCAAAGTTTTAGAGTGGCCGGCCAATTCTCCCGATCTTAATCCCATAGAGCATTTTTGGGATGTTCTTCAGAGAAGGCTAAGAGATCTTCCAGCCGCTGCAAATTTAAATGATCTAGCAGAAATGGTCCAGGAGGAATGGAACAACATTCCCAGGGAAATTATTGAAAATCTCATAAACTCTATGCCTAGACGTTGCCAAGAAGTCCGATAAGCCCGAGGCGGGCACACACATTATTAACTTTTTGAATTGTATCACTTTTTAATTTTTTTTTTCCTGAATATTTTTTACAATAAAATCATTATTTTTAGTTTTTCAAGTGTTTTTTTTTCTTTTTTTCTTTATTTTCAAAAAAGATAGGAATTCTAAAGCCTAATAATTCCTTCAAAGAAATACTGTTGTAGGATTTATAAAATGATGTTTTAAAAAAACTAAATGCTGATTTTTAATTCGTTTTGACTAGTTTATGTAATTGGGTGAATAACATAACAACAGTTCCTATTTGAAGTGTTTATTTTTTATGAGAAGAATCAATGTGTGCGATAGGACATCTTTTTTTAAATTCTAGTGGGTTGAAAATTGGTTCATTTTGCATATTATATTATGAATTTTTGAAGTTTGCAAATATTTCATATAGAGTAGAAAATTTGTTATCTTTGAAATTCAAGTATTGATCGTGATATGGATATCTTTCTGAATTAAAAAATACTCTAATATTTGTTAAATCAACATTATCAAATTGACTCATATCTTTTGTAACCAATCCTTTTCTATTCTCTTGGAAACCAATTATAATATGTCGAGGTGCTTCAAGTTTGCTACTCGTTTTCACAGGCCATGTATGACGAGACGTTTCAGGTAGTGGGGAATATTCTACAACTTCCCAACTACGAAATCTAATAAACAAATCTTTATAAGATTCAAGAATTCTTGTCAAATCTAGTTGTTGTGATATATCTACTTGAATATGTGGTATTTTCCAATTAATCTTTTCAAACGTAACTTTTGGATTTTCCACTTCGGAAACAGGGGAGGTAACATCATCAATAAACTGAACAGCATCTATATTATTACTTGCTCTGATCAGAACTAATTCTTGCTTCATATTCAAAATGATTTTTTTATAGTCTTCAAAAAATCCCATTAACATTTTTAGGGGTTTGGATACATTAAATTTTCCATTATCATCCACCAAAATTCTATCCTTTTCATCTCTCCTTGAAAACCAACCAGCATTTTCAAGTTTTAAACTTTCATTTGTATTATATGAAAGGTATCCTTTCAATGTTGAAGATATCCTACATTTCTGACGGAATCTATAGTAACTCCATTAAGTTCATAACGAATTTTTCGAAACAAAAAAGCTAATCCATTGTTGACAAATCGTAATCTCTTTGAATATGTTCCCTTTTCAGTAGTTAATTGTCCTTCAATATAAAGTTGATTCTCTGAAGGTAGAGTGTACACATCAAGTTCTTGTATGGGAATACGAATTTCATCATTGTATTCAAATTTTGAAAAAACGAATGGTTAATAGGAATGAAGCTCAGAGCTAATGATTGAATTGTCTACATATAGTTTTTCGTCAACACTAAAAACATTAATCATTTTAATAATTTTAATCCAAGAGATAAAAGAAATTGACGATTTTTCAATGTTAACTTGTTAGAGTCTCATTTTGAACTGGGTTTTTTCAGTGATTTTTTCTCTTTATAAGGTGATGATTTGGGGTAGTAATTGTATCTGATAACCATCTTTTTTAATATTTCAAATGTAACCGAACTGTTATTGTTTCGTTGCGAAAATTTATTAAATCTCCGTCTTGATCCACTATTTTAACAGTGATATTGTTGATTGTTTTAACGCTAATGGGGAAATACAGTATAGGCAATGGTGACTCCACTATTCTATACCCAGGAGAAACGGTAGAAAAAAATTGATGGATTATATGAACAGGTTGACCATTACTATATATTATGATCCTACACAAATATCGCAATCAATGCATATTGCATTCACTTTACTAATATTCACAACTTCATTTGCTTCCGTTGATATTTTTGATGAAATTTTTTGTTTCTTAAAACCCAATAGTTTACCAATTTAATCTTTTGGTGTAAAATCAACTTCTTTTGAGCAATAAAGATGACATTTTAAAGTATTAGGATTAGCTTTCAATATAAATTCAACTGATTCCCCAAAAATCTCATTAATCACACTATTTATATATTTTTCAATATCTTCCAAATCATAAGTTCCTTCCGGAAATGTTATTACTTTATCTGCTACATATAGTTTATTGTTGCCTGCTTGTATGTTTGGTATACTCATAAACATTTCAAAATCTGCTAACCTCAAACAATATTCTCTATCATGATCTAAAAATATAGGTGGATTGAATTCTGCTGATGATACAAAAGTATTTCCTGATATGGCAATAGTTGTAGTCATGACTTTCTCAACTTTACTAGCAATTTTTTCTTATATCATATTATTATATAGAAATTTTAATGTCTATTATCCACAAATAACTATCAAATTTTTGAAAAGCTTCATAGGAATACCATATTCTAACTTTGCCACAAGAATTTAAATATTTGATTGGTTCAGTTGGTGGTTTCAGATTTCCATAACTATCAAAATATAACACTTTATTTTGTTTTTTTATGTACGCAGTCCAATGAGATCCATGATTTTTTTCACTATCTAGATTCAAAACACCACACTCATTCACTTTACATTTTTTAGGGAGATTATCACGCATAAAAACACCTCTAAAATGTGGAATTTTTAAAATGTTTACATATTTTAGTATATCAATATTTGAAAGAGCTCTCTGTGGAGATATTTTTTGACTTTTTTTTTTAAGATTTTCTTTTGATAGCACCTCCTTTATATGGTTTAATGTAAAGACCACCCTCCTTGGAAAGATTTTCCTTTTCTTTATTGTGTCGATGTAATTCCTCAAGTTGCTCCCTTGATACTTTGATATCATTAACGGCCTTAGCTGTTCCAGCTGCACCACCGCCTAAAGCTCCAAGTGCACCCAAGATTGGAAGTAGTAATGGAAGAAAACCAGGTGGTTTTATTACTCGTCTTTTCATCTTTTTCTTAGTTTTCTTGATACCCAATCCAAGTTTACGATTACCCTTCATGATTCCTGTTAATGCAAGAGCTGCAAATTTTTCTCCCAACGATGAGTCTTTAGCTTTAACTCTCTTCCAAGCTTTATTTGCTAAAACTTCATCTGCTTCGTGTCGTTGAGGTAGATTGTCAGTTTTCGCATATGTTATATCTTGTTCTTTACACGCTGCATCTAATAGATTGATACCAGAATCCCCCTTATTCAATCTTTCCTCTAAATTTGTACCAGGACCGCAAAATTGATAACCTGGGATATGAAGCTCAACAGGTAGTCTATTGATAAAACTGTTTATCAAACCTCGACCTGTCTTGTTGAAGTGTTTAGATGAAATATGCTTTCGTGAAGCATGTACAATCATTTTATACCTGTTAAAGATACCTGTTTTTTTTAAATACTCTGGTGAATTCATCTAAAGAAAAAAACTATTTTTAAAAAAAATGTATTCAACTTTCTAAACCCCAACTCTTCTTCCTTACAAATAGAATTTAGTAAACTATCTTGTTTCCTTTTTTAATTAATCTCTCTTATTATAGATTTTTCTCTTAACTCTAAAACATTTAAAACCTCCTTACATCTATTTAATTCAAATTCTAATCTACTAACTTGACTTCTAACTTTGTACTTATTTTTTTTTTAATTTCTTTCAAAACTATTGTCTCTTCCTGTGTTTGCTCTTCCAGAGCAAACACCTGTCCCGGCTCAGAATCTTCGTCGAGTTCATCAGGGTTGAGACATTCCGAATCTTCTTGGAGAGGGTTGGGCTGGGAGTTGTAACATTCGGATTTGTCTTGGAGAGGTTCTGTTGAATACGTTGATCATGAAGCGACTCTTCTTGATCATTGAGATGTTGCTTACCTTTCAAAGGTGACGTGTAGGGTGAAACGTCTTCGTACATAATGATGATTTTAACAAATCTTCCAATAACGTACTAACATCGTCTTCTTGGATTTGGATTTGATCACTCATGATTATCGAAGGTTGAGATTATCGAAGGTTGATTATAAATACTGAATTTGCTACATCTTAAACGTGATGGTGGGGGGAGGTACTCAGGAAAGTGGTTGACAAGAAACAATAAAACGTCTGCTTATTAACATTTGATATAATTCTGATTCTATTCTTCAATTGATGAAGTTATAGAGATTTTACCATGTTTAAATGTAATAGTTGTGATAAAAGTTTTCAACATAAAATAAATCTGAATAGACATCAAAAAGAGTCTATCAGTTGTCAACCATCTAGTCCAGGACTACAGATGAAAATCTCAGGGAAACGAAAAAGTGAAAATCTAGTGGTGTTTGATTCCTGAAAAAAAGTGCAATAGTGACAAAAATCTAAACAAAATTCATAAGTTAACTTTGAAAAGATGTAGTGATTGTGATGTTTGGTTTCCAAAAAATCAAATCAGTGGACATTTGCGATCAAATATTCACAAAGGTGAGGTGGTGAAGAAAAATATGGATAATGTGAAAATTATCCAGTCGGCATTCAAAAACCGAATTATACATACATGCATGCTTCCATCCAAAGACTTTATAATTTTGGATAATTATTTTGAGGAAATCGAGCCAAAGTTTGTTAATTTGATTAATGATGAAATAACAAAACATCGTTAACTCAAAATAAATTTGGAATTGTTTGGAAAATTTGTTTTACCAACAAGTGAAAATGGAGAAACCAAATCATCCAACACACAAAACAAAAATATACATTAATCAAACAATTTAAATAAAGTTTTTGAAGAGTTTTGTGAGACTGAAAAAAAAAAATTCAACATTTGCTGAAAATGGGTCAGGTTGGGCGTTGATAAAAATTATGTATTTGGAAGTAAATGTGAATAAGTTGAATGTTACTCGAGCATCTTCATATATTCCATTACCCAAGTCAATAGTAAACAAAAAAGCAGTTGTCAACGTGCAAAACAGTGATGAATTTTGTTTTGGATGGAGTATTATTAGTGCGATAGTGCCAGTGGATAAAAATATTGATAGACCCTCTTCATATCCAAACTTTTTCGAATATTTCAATTTTGGTGATATAAAATTTCCTGTGAAGTTGAGGGACATACAAAAATTTGAAAATTTAAATCAAATTTCCATAAATGTGTACGGACTTGAAAGTGTTTGTGAAAACAATAGAGTTAAATATCAAGTGGTTGGCACCCTTCATTATACTGATAAGAAACAACCAATTCATGTTAATTTGTTATTGATAAGTGACAACAAAAATAATCACTATTGTTGGAAAAAGAATATGTCTCGATTATTATCATCTCAAATCAACAAATCGAAATCTGCAAAGTACTTCTGTGATAGTTGTTTGATGATTTTCAATTCACAAACGAAATTAGATATGCATACAAAATATGGTTGCAATCATATAGTTAAAAAATTCCTTATACAAGTTTAAAAACAAATAAATTTGGTCAAATTATTCTTAAAAATATTGTTCGATTTGAAAATTTTCAAAAACAGATGAAAATACCTTTTGTGATATATGCAGATTTCGAATGTTTTCTGAAACCTTTAGAATATAACCAACCGGATATTAATTCTAAACCTTACACTATAGATACTTTTAAGCATGAACCATACGCTTTCGCATATTTCATGAAATGTTCATATGATGATTCTTTGTCTGTAAAAGATTATTATTTTGGTATTGATGCAGGTGCAGAATTTTGTAAACGTATTGAAGAACATACTCATAGAATCTATAATGATTATTTTAAAAAAATTACACCAATGAAATTAACTTATGAAGAGAAACTTGTATTTGAAAATAGTACAGCATGTCATATTTGTCAAGAATTATTCAAACCTGAGGAAGTGAAAGTCAGAGATCATGATCATCTAACTGGAAAGTTTAGAGGATCTGCACATAGTGTATGTAATCTAAATTATCAAATTCCCTACTTTATTCCAATATTTTTTCATAACCTAAATTAATTATGATCTTCATATGTACATCAAGTTGCTTTGTAATCAAGATAGTCGAATTGAATGCATTGCTCAAACAAAAGAAAAATATATTTCTTTTTCCAAATCAATCTTAGTTGATAAAATAATTGAAAATAACAAGGAAAAAAATATTTATGTAAAACTGAGATTCTTAGATTCTTTCCGTTTTGTTAACTTTTCTTTGGAAACATTGGGTGAGAGTTTAGAGACGAGTCAATGTATTGAAATTAAAAGATATTTTGATGATTCAACACAGTTTACTGAAGTTCTAAAAAAAGGTGCTTATCCTTATTCTTATGTAAACTCAATGGAGAAATTGTATGAAACTGAACATCCCAGTATTGATGCATTTTATGATAATCTTAAAAAACAACCTATTGATCCATTAGATTATGAAAGAGCAAGAAGTATTTGGAAATTATTCAATTGTCAAAATTTAATGGATTATACCAAAGTCTACTTATTATCAGATGTTCTCATATTGACAGACTTCTTTGAAGCATTCAGAAATGTTTTCCTTAAAATTTACAATTTGGATCAAGTTAAATATATCACAGCTCCAGGTTTGAGTTGGGATGCAATGTTACGTACAACAAAAGTCAAATTGGAATTATTAACTGATATTGACATGGTTGATTTTTTTAAAAATAATATTAGAGGTGGAATTTGTCATTGCAGTGTTAGAAAAGCTGAAACTAATAAGCCCTTTCTTCCAAATTTCAACTCATCAATACCAAAATCATATATTATGTATTTAGATGCAACAAACTTGTATGGACATAGTATGTGTCAATACCTTCCTGAGTGATTTTTCTTGGTTAACGCAAGATGAAATTAACTCACTTGATTATCAATCTATTCCACAAAATTCAGAGTATGGATATGTTTTGGAAATAGATATAGTTTATTGTGAAAGTTTACATTTGCGTCATAATGAACTTCCGTTTTTACCAGAAAATATTTGTAAACCTGGTTCTAAGCAAGAAAAATTAATTTGCAATTTACATGATTACAAAAATACATCATTCATTATCAAAATCTTCAAAGAGCTTTAAAAAGTGGGTTGAAATTGAAAAAGATTCACAGGGTAATAAAATTCAAACAGTCACCTTTTCTCAAACCATATATTGATTTAAATACCAAAATGAGAAATCAATCAAAAAACAAGCTCGAAAAAGATTGCTACAAATTATATAATGATGCAATATTTGGAAAAAGTATGGAAAATGTTGAAAAGAGAGTCGATGTAAGATTGATAACACATTGGAAAAATGTTGGGAAAAGGCAAGGGGCGAAAACGTTAATTGCAAAACCTGATTTTAAAAATGCCTTAGTTTTTACGAATAACTTTGTCGCTATTCAAATGGAGCGAGTGAAAGTCTGTTATAATAAACCGATATATGTTGGATGTTCAGTTCTGGAATTATCAAAAAAAGTAATGTATAACTTTTATTATGATTATGTAAAAACTAAGTATGGAGACAATGCAATTTTATTGTATACAGATACGGACAGTTTAATTTTGTTTGAAAACCAATAATGAGTTTGTATGGGACGGGTGCAAAAGCTTATTGCGTTAATTTTGAAGATAAATCTGAGAAAAAAGCAAAGGGTGTGAAAAAATATGTAATTCAAAATTCTATTACCAAAGAAGATTATTGTGCTGTGATAGAGAATTCCATAATTAAATATAGAAATGTGAATCTCTTCAAATCAAAAAAACTTGATATGTTCACACAAATGAAAAATAAAGTTGCATTGTCTCATAAGGATGATAAACGTTACATAATTCCAGAACATTTTCGAACTTTGGCATGGGGGAATAAAGATATAAACATATTGCAGGAAGAGATTGATGATGAAGATGAATGTGTTAATGCAGTGTGTTCAATGCTGCGAGAATTAGTTGTTGCTTCATATAAATTGTAAATTTGTTGAAAAAATAATTCTTTGTCCATACAAGATTAACTTATACAGTTGAAAAAAAAGTCATAAAAGAATTCAATTTTTAACATGAAATTAGAAAATATGTATAAACCAAAAGATTTAATATACTGTAATAACTAAATTATATGTCTAGTTAAAAATTGTGATTTTAGGAAAACTGTTTACTATTATAGATAAGGCAATGTTAGCAGCAGGTCTACAGCAAGAGTATTGTTCTTGAAAGCTTTTTTGAATAATACTTTGTATATAAATCGATTTAGATCGGTAGGAAATATTCATTTGTGTATCATCCAATTATAATGACTCATTTTAAAGTTGAGACTTTATTTTGTGAATAGAAATTTCGTAACAAGCAACTGGAATGTACTTATTATTGCTACATCAATTTTGTAGAATTAAATATCAATCTTTGCATTCATTTTTTGTAATGTGTCACCCATTTTTGGAGTATATTTGTATAGAAATAAAAGAATTATCTACTAACAAGTGTTTTATTTCATCAATTATTACAAGACATTATTTTTTAGAATCCAGGAATTATGTGAATTATTCAAACCCAACCATTTAACATAAACTTTATTTTCCCTCCGTCTTAGAATCTTTTCTACCAAATACACGTCAGAATGTTTAACTTTTTGCAACTCCTCCTTATGAAATGCACCATTTATCTCTTCACCTCTATGATCCTCCAATATGTAGGTTGTTGGATTTGTGATTTTTATTTTTTTAATCACAAAGATATCATTTGACCAGTTAGGTGTATACCCTTTTGAAAACATCTCACGAAACTTACTTATTTTCACATATTCATCGTTCTCATATTTGGAAGGATTCACTGTTTTTATATGACGATAAACTTTTGTAACTGCTTTTCATGTTTTTCAGTAACTTGAGACGGCTTCATCTCATTAACAGAATGTTTGGTATTGTTGTATTCTGTCACTATATCAGGTAATATTCTTAACCATTTATAATTTCCTTGCAAACTGAATTGTTTCCACATTTTATTTTTAAGTGTTCTATTTACTCTTTCTACAATGCTTGTGTGACGAGCCCCGAGATTTTCCGGGTTTGAATCCCGACGGGGATGAGGGAATTCGTTGATGTTAAATAAATGCTCGACCGCCACCCCCTGGATTTACGTGGTAGAGGGCCCACAGTGCCTATCGGGTAGCTTTTATACAGTGAAGAAAGTCCAGGCGTTCTCTATTTCCAAGATTTCGCAAAAATCCGCTCTGAAATGGATTACTGAACTTTCTTGAATAAAAAAAAACACGATGTTACTGAAACTCAGTCATTTAATCTATTTGTCCCATTTTATATTACACTGGTTCCCAACCAGTCAAAGAAAAAACTTAATAAAACCATTCAACAACGAGCTGACGTTCAATCAGCCAAAATAAACCAAAATATCACAAAAGAAATACTACTATGTCGGTCTAATCTCTCTCGGCGAAGAATCCAAATTACAGCCAAATAAATCATGAATTTAACAGTCTAAATGCCGGCAAAACAAAACGTGAAAGTATGTACGCAGATAATTTACAGCGACGGTCGGGTTTCCACGGCGAAACAATGAATAGAAAAATAACAGCGTTTTTGCGGAATTTAGTTTCTTCCGACGACGTAGAGAAAAATTCAGCTAGGGCAAAAAGTTGTGAAAAAGGCCAAAGGAGTCAAGTACAACGTTGTAAAAAATAAATTAACGTTTGATGTTTACTGGAATTATCTACGACATTCAAAAATTATCAGCGCCACTCAGCGTTGCATTCGTTCCTATGCTCACAATGTTTACAGCATTGAGCAAATCAAAGTTGAGGGCAAACGATGATAAAAGATTTGTACAAGAGAATATCTTTGATACACTTCCCTTTGGGCACTATTCAACTTTATAGCGTTTTTTAAATATAATTTCAGGAATAGTTATTATTGGGTAAATTACATTAATCTGTTAATATTATGAATAATTGTAAGATTATATTATTAGTATTATCGTAGAAGTAATTTTTTGATGTATGTCCACCAAGTACCTACAATAATGTACTTCCTGAAAATATATGATTTTGAAGTGTCTTTGTGTGTTTAATTTATTCGATTGGATATGCAATGGGAATATGGTAAGTATGTCTGCAATATTTTCGAGGTAATTTCATCTCTTTAGATTTCATAGAAACCCAATGTTTGAATTGAATTATGTACCATTAAACCGATAAAATTTACAAGTATGTTCTATTATTTCGATATGCTTGCATATTGCAGTGGAACAAGACACCATTTTTCTCTGAATCTCTTTACACATATTCCGATGTGAACAAGCATTAATTGTCGTCTAGCTGTCTACTTTGAGTGGGAATCATTTTCCACAACAGGTAATCCTATGACATCATATACAAAGCGCTCCGTCAATACTTTTTTTCCAACGGGCACCACTGTGACGTCATACACAATGAAACAGTGTCATTTATTCGATTAGACTTCAAACGCCATCTAATAATTTTAATAGCAAACGATCAATTGAATCGTACTATATTAAATAACTCAAAAAACTATAAAGAAATCTGCATCTCCAACGCAGCTCAGCAACGCCATCTAATCATTCTAATAGCAAACGATCAAAGAATCGAAGCGCCATCTCAACTCAACAACTACAAAGAAAGGCGGCCTAAAACCTAAATTTCCAATACCCCCGTCCCCCCATCAAGCCCCCAAACTATCTTGCTCCACGAATCCTGTGCGCGGGGGGGGCCGAATTCCCCCACAAAACACCGAAACCCCCCCCACACACACACACACACACAATTCAAGACAAGACCAAAACACACCGAAACGGTATCTAAAATCTATATAAATTCCTATGACTAGGTGGCGTAGGTGGTTTAGACTATCACATACAAATCCAAAGGACGTGAGTTCATTCTCGCTATCGGATAATCTTTTTTCAGGCTTTGGATCATCGGGGTAGCAACTGAACCACAAATCTACATTCTATTTTAGGCACCTTGGTAGCGTCGTGCAGCGGTACCGCATAGACGTTTTTAGCCTGACCCGCACCTACGCTTTTTTGGTACCTTTGACCTTTTTTGCGCGCTTGGCAGACGCCTCTACCAAGCCGTTTTTTCGGTGAAATCCCACCACGTGTCGGCAGTTCACTGTGAAACACGCGTTCTCCAAGGGGTGTGGTGCATTGTAACCACCCAATTGGGGTTTTTTTCGCATCCGCGAATTTTTACGAGTTTTTTGCGTTCTTTCCGGACATAATCGGAACCGGGGTGTGGTACCCTCGTGACCACCCCTATTGGATATCAGTGTAGTGTTAGAGTGAACTAACAGTGCACCCGAAACGTAAGTTTCGATAGTTTTCGGTACAGCGAACCCCCCGAAACTTCAAAGGAAAGGGGTGGAGCCCTATCCGGGGGTCCATCGCAGACCAACGGAACGTAGAGGGGTGAGGTGGACCGACCATGGGCGCTAGAGATAGCACAGGCATGGATGACCCAGGAGGAGGGGCAAAATCCCTCCCTCTCCTTCAAGAAACAGGAGCGATACCCAAGTTCCCACCACCGCCACCGAAACACGATGACTATGGATCGGATTCATCCACTAGCTCGAAAGCTTCACACAGATCATCAAATTCACACAGATTAACAACCGGAAGCAGACCAGAGACGCTTTCAAATCACACCAAGAAATACACAGAAAAATGCAAAACATGCGCAAAAAATCTGACAACTCACCCACGCAAACGAAACAAAAGCAACCCTCACCGTAGACGCACAAACGAACATCAAGCGTCACATAACAACGGAACACGACAAAGAGGCAAAGTTTAGACAAACAAAACGAACAAATACAAACAAAAAATCTCACAGCACAAAAGGACGCAGATGGATTCCAAACTCCATTCCCATTGCAATGGAAACGGAAAACGTCGCCAAAAGGCAACGCAGCTCCGATGACACAAATGAAAACGTAAAAAGACCATTCTTCCACATCAATCTGATAAATAGATTCAAACCATTGGAAAACGAAAACGACAATGATAATGACGACACAGACACGACGCAAAAAAGCGTGACGTCAAAAGCACGTCAGTCTCTCATTAACAAACCAACTCCAAACGACGCAGCAGCAGGAGGCGGGGCCAAACCAGCGACGGCACCCGAACCAGCAGTTGAGCCAACGGCGGGACCCAGCAACACAAACAACATACAGCAACAAACAAACAAAAAGGAGAGAGGACCACCACCAATTATTGTGAACGGGACATCGGCCACAAAACAGGACCATACTTTGCTGGTCAATTTGCTAAAGGTAAATGCCCCAAGTGGTTTTCAGATTAAGTACACAAAGAACAATACTATCATACTAACAAAAAACACTATTGACTACAAAAATGTAACCAACATAATGAGCCAGGATAAGGATGTAGGGTGGCACACATACACTGAACGTAGCGAAAAAACGCACGCGTTTGTAGTCAGAGGGTTAGAGCATGCTCCCGACCCGAAAGACGTCAAATACGAGTTAGAACACGACTACAAACTCAAGGTAAAGGATGTATACCAATTCAACACAACGTTCAGGCCACTCTACATGGTTATCCTGGCTCCTGAATACAAACTATCCCAGCTTCAGAGCCAAGTTAAACTTCTTAATTATATATCCGTGACTTGGGAACGGAAGACAAAATCTAAAGACATAATACAATGTAGGCGCTGCATGATGTGGGGGCATGCCACCTCAAACTGCCATAGGGCTCCAAAGTGTGCGAGGTGCGCTGCCACACATCTAACAAAAGATTGTAAACACGACGATACGATTGTAAAAATAAAATGTATTAACTGCAAGGGGGGTCATCGAGCCACCTCTACGGATTTCCCAGTTTATTTATATAAAATAAACCAGTTGGAGGAGGCTCGAAGACCCCCCAAAAGGTATATTCCAGCCCCCCCATCAACCGCAAACGTATGGCAAACCCAACAGCCCAACCATGGACAAGGAAGGCAGATGACGGATGCCTTTCCACCCCTTCCTCAAAGGACGGCAGCCCCAACTGCCTCCCAAGTCAACCAACCTTCCACAAACAATGTTCAACAGCAACAAAGGCCCGCTCAAGGTGAGTCGTTTGACACTATGAATGACATTTTTAATTGTATGGCAGACATAAACAACATGGTCAACATGTCAGAGGTATTTCGCTGCTTGTCTGATCTGCGTTCAACATTATTAAACACCCCTCGAGGTCAACGTGGAGTAGCGACACTCAATTTCATGAGTACCGTCGGAAGTGTATACAACTTGGAACCGTAACGGGGGAAAAGGAGTGGGATGGGTTGTGTGAGTTCTCAGTAGGTTGCGGTGGAGGAGTTGACTATAGTTCGTCATCCAAGATGTTCTGTTGTGAGAAAAAATGTTTTATCGCTCCAAGTTTACAAGTTGATGGCTTAGCCTGCTCCGAATGTGAGTCATATAGTTATTGTTGCTGTGAATGTGTTTCACACATACCATCTAAAAGTCACATTGAAATAACCATCAATGCAGTTCGTATCAATGGTAATTTGCGATGGATTGTAAAACGTTACTGCCACTCTACAAAATCAGACATGGGTGAATTTATCTGCGAAAAAAATCCAATGATTCATCCAGAGATGTTGAGCACCACCACCAAAGTGGGGCAGGTGGATCAGTTGTGTTCGAGGCGATGGACAAAACGGATGCAGAAAAAATTGCAGAATTCTGTAGACGATTGGAACAGCTAAAGAATGACATTACATTTTATGAACAAAAAAAGTTCATGATTCAAGCCTTGAAGAAATTGAATATTGCGGGTAAGTGTTATCATCATTCAGTTCTAAATTTAGCTCGAATGCACGGTTTTCTTATCAGTAACGAGTCTCAGCCTGCAGTTTTCTTATCACCAGTAGACAGCATGTGGGTTTCATCACACTCCTCTTATCAACAGTTCTAAATTTAGCTCAAATGCAGTGTTCTTATCAGTAACATGTGTCAGCCTGTGGTTTTTTCTCGACTATAAATTGATTCACCTAGTTGAAATAAGTTCACTTGTTAGTAGCTGCTGCATCGGTAAGTCGACTCTTCATTACTCATTCAACTAGTGCTGTGACCATTATAATTTTTTTAGAAAATGGATCTTGCACAAATAAATTTTTCATGCAAAGCTCTTCTTAAAAAAAAAATCAAAATATCGGAACTAACACCAAATGTAAAATATCCCATTATGGAGATGCGTATAGTTCCATCCAAATATGGTGATGTACCTTTGATGGAACTAAAGGAAAATATGGTTTTTCTTCCACAACGATACACTCAACCAATTCTAGCCAACCTAGAACACTTTGAACCATATAAATATGCGATACTTTTTAAGTCGGTGGTGCAGCTATCTAATAATAAAACGACATCTGATTTTGAAATAGTTGATAATGAGTCGACGTTGCAGGGACTACAATAGTTGTAGGTTAGTATCATCATTTTTCACAAAATTATCTCATTTCATTTTTTTTTTATTTTCTTTCCAGAACCAATCCACCATGAAAATCATCGCAATAGACATGCAGGGCTTCAATTTGGTACAAGATTTCAAAATCAAGGAGCTGTCAATCACAAATGGTCTTCAATCTAGTCATTTTCTCTTCAAACCAGATGTCCCATTCCATTCATTATCATATGGGGATAGAAGAAGAGTGGATAAGGCAACCAACAATCATGGTATTGTCTATACATCTGGATATGTGAATTATGAAGATCTACCCAAGATCATCTGGACACACTTATGCTTTGTTGACCGAGTATATGTTCGAGGCCCCCTACAAAAGACTCTTCTCACAAACATCCTTTGGGATTGCACATCAGCACACCACCCTGAAATTATTGATGCAGATGAAGACCTTGGACTACAGCTTCCCCCCACATATCAAAAGGATGTTCCAGTCTGCTTCAATCATTTGGGTGATAATTTTTATATGTGTAGTCTGCGCAACTGTAAGATTCTTCATGATTGGATTCGACAAAAATTGTAATAAATGCTTGAAAAATGTATTTGTGTATTAGTTCAACATCAACCATGGTCCTATTAGCATCAAATTATATTCTGCTCACTGCGCTTTTCAATAATATATTTTATGTGCATCAACCTGCTAATGTGATTGAAATGTTTATTTGTTTTAATAAAACGAATGACACTTGGCCAACTAATTGGATGAAGATGCAGCCACAAGTGAATTATGATGCGAAAATGTTCAGCATTCCATTACCCACAGATGTGATGGACTACAAAGTACGGATGTTTTTCCAAGGTCAAACGCATGGTGATAGTGATTGGAAAAATGTAACCACCTCCATTGACATCCCCACCACAGTGCCATATCTGTTGTATTATATCACAACCAGTATCACACTTCTCACCCTCAAAACAACTTGGGAACTTTATCAGTATGTTGCCTCAAGAAGTTGAAAAAATACGTGCAACCCTTCACCAACTCAATCCATCATACATACAATACTTGAAGAATCTTCCCGAGGAACTTTTGGAGGAATTTCTCAAACCATGTTGGGGTCATAGTACATCGGATGAAGATGATTCCGGAATCGATGATGAGGATCCATATTGTACATATAAACTCACCTGTCATATTTGTATCAAAACATTATTTGAATAAAGAAAAACTGTATAAAAGGGGTTTGAATTGTGAATTTTAATCAGTTTAGCGATAGCGGGTGACAATGAAACATCTAATGATTTTGATGTGCTTTCACTACTTCACCACAGCTGAAGTGAATGTTACAGAGTATCTGATAAGATATGGATATTATACACCTGTGGAGAATGCATTACAAACAGATGCATTGGTGCAATTTCAGGAGAACTACTTATTACCGGTTGATGGTGCTGAAAATAATGAAACATTAGAGTTTATGAGCAGACCGAGATGTGGTATGAGTGATTATCCAGAGTCATTTATACTGAAAAACGCTTGGAATAAACACGTTTTGAAATGGTACTACAGTCGAACAACACTCGCACAAGATATAAATCCTGTGATTGAGAGAGCATTTGCAATGTGGTCTGAACATGCAAATTTGACATTTGAGAGGAATGCCATAAATCCAGATATAATTGTTTCATTTGCATCATTCAATCATAGTAATAATCGAAGATGTATGAGTGGTCATTGCGACTTCCCATTTGATGGTTCCGGTAAAGTTTTGGCACACGCTTTCCCACCACAAGACAATCATTGTCGTGAAATTCATATGGATTCCAGTGAAAATTGGTACTATGGACTTGATGGAAAAATACCCGACAATCAGCTAAACTTTTTATCAAGTTTGGCACATGAAATTGGTCACGTCCTAGGTTTAGGTCATTCATTGGATAATAGTTCACTTATGTTTCCATTGTATGGAAAAACCGCTCTGAATCAAGATGATATCAAAGGCATACAAAACTTATATGGTGTGAGAAAGCAAGTTCTAGCAAGTCCACCACCACCACAACCACCGATAAACCAACTACCTGTAACAACTCAAATTAATGCTTCAAATCTAAAAAATTCTCAAATCTATGATATTTGTGATGCCGATCCAAGTCAATTGTTATATCTTATACACAATCAACATTTATATATTTTCTATAGGGAAAAATTGTGGATAATGAGTTTGAAATCAAAAATGTTCTCCTCAAAAGCTCTACCGATTCGTCTACTACTTAAATTCCTGCCACCGTTTGAAAAACTAACAGCTGTGTATAAAAGACCATCGGGGCAGATAGCTGTAGTTATAAATGATTATTTATATATACTTAGCGAGGATAGATTTAGATTAATTGACCAAATCAATATAACAAAAAGATTTGAACCATTTGTGGATGGTAGAAAGTTACTTGGAGCAGTCAATACCTATTCTGGAAAAACCATCTTCTTTTATGACGATAATGCCTTTGTAAATTTGGATGAGTGTACTCTACAGCCAGAGTCCTTTGGCTACACATCAATACATTTTAATGGTATACCACCCCTATTCACCACAGTTTTTCGATATGTGAATGGATTGTTATACTTCATTCAAGATGGTCGCTTTTTTGAATATAATGAATTTGAAAATTCCCTACAAAATTCCGATAAATTGGAGTTCAATACATTTGGTATAGAGTGTCCCATGATATCTTTATATGAACAACTTAGACTGTTACTTAGGCAAATTGTAAGTAAAATTCCTATGAATTCATAGTTTTAATTTATTAATAAAGTACAGCAACTATAGCGCCAAGTTCAAGGTTGTGGTTGACTGATAAAGAGACACGCGGTCGATGTACTATTGTGAATTCCAAGGTTGTGGTTGACTGATGAAGAGACACGCGTCCGATGTGCTATTGTGAATAAAATTCTTGTGAAATAAAACATTGTTTGTTTTAATTTGGTCTATTCAAAAATTCATATAAAATATGGTATTTCCATACACCCCCTCAACACGGATAGCATGAGCAGCATCCATCTGTTCACCGCCCCCCGACAACACCATGGATTGTGTGAAGCCACTCATCAACTTCGCAGTGATTACCAGCTCCGACACCTGTGTTGCACCCATTGGCCATGTGTTTGGTGGAAAGGGTGTTGGTGGCTGTGGCGGCGGAGGCGGTGGTGGTGGCTGTGGCGGCGGTGTTTGAAGCCGTGGCTTTTTCTTGAAAAACGAATTTTTAAATTAAGATAATAAATTAACAATCTCTTACTGTATCAGCGGCGGCGGCGGTGGCGTGAGGTGTACGGGAGTATCGTGGGGTGGACGCATCAGCACATATTGAGGTGATGGGGGAGCTGGTGGATGTTGATGAAAATCTTGTGGGGTAGGCTCATAATGGGGCTGAAGTCGCAGCGATTCATTTGATGGTCTAAAAACAATAATCATATTCGAACAATCTCACTTATACTTACCGCATCAGCGGGTGTAGGGAAGAAGAAGTATCGTGGCGACTAGACTGGCTCATGTTGATGTACTACTTGTTCCGCGCTCAAACACCGCTCAAATAGTAAGGCGATGTAGATAAAAATATACCGCAGACACATAATCAGACCAAGCTCACCAATATCAATCCATATTCGAATAAAATTTTGCAAATTTTGCACACCGCTATCAACAGCCCACAACCTTGAACTTGAGCTTTTGATAAAAGTCGCAAACACACACATAATCTCAACAAAATTTGATCACTCACTATCGGCAGCCCACAACCTTGAACTTGAGCTTTTGATATGCCGCACACCCACTTTGCTCGCTCACTATCGGCATTATCGCAAAATGAATGTGTTGTCAATAATAATGCAAACAATTCCACACAAAGTTTTTATTTAATCATAATTGCTACAATTTTTTTAAATGTTTCATGGTGTACTGCAAATCTGGTCCTTGACTGGAACACCTCTCGCCATTTGCGATCAAGCTCTTCAAGCGTCTCCATCATACTAATTCAATTTTCTCACAATTTCACTTAGAGGAAGGTACTCCATAACACAATCATGGATGATTATGCAGTAGGCTTTTGTTCTGGTGGGAAATCCATCACGTGACTCAATCTCCACTTTTACATCTATGGTTGATGCTTTTAGGGATTCATCACGTCGAGAACAGTCGATGACAAATAATGCATGAGTTTTGAATTCGGTATAATCCAAAAGTGTTCGCTTGTTATCCACTCCCCCAAAGTGTTTGTAAAATTCTGTATAGTTGTAGTGAGCTTCCGAATAATCATCCTTTTCAAAATTGAGGCTTATCCGTTCATATGGATAATAATCTCCGTTTAGAAACAATCGAATGTCTGATATATTCAGATGATCGAATTGCGTTATGGCTGATGCTACTTTATCAACACGATCTATTTGAAAAGCGATGATTGCATATCGTGGACAATCAACACTGGTTGTTGTTTTAATACTCCAAACTTCTTTGGTTGCATCTGTCTGCAAAGCAGGTAGCTCATGTATCTCCCATTTTCTAAACGGTATATGAATAGCTTGATCACTTCGAATGGATTTCATTAATTGGAGTTTGATTGCATCATTGGCCACTATATGTTTAACTTTCAACTCAATAGCATCTATTGAAAGCTCTGCGGTGGTTGTTTCTTTCGAATCAGCTTTTTCCCTAATCTGCATACAATTGAAATCATTGCGTGATCTTACCAAACGAATGGTGTGTTTACCGCAAATTGCGGTTTTATAATCATTAAAAAGCCCAAAAAAATGACTCAACGGAATTCGCATATAAAATCGCCCATCAGATAATTTTGGTTTGTCTGGATAGGTCCAACCAGCAATTTGTAAATGCCTGGTATCCTCATTTGCATAACATAAATATCCACGAAATAAACTAACAATTCCCGGATTTTTCACTTGTTCCACCTCAATACCATTCAATTCATAAGTGATTGAATCAAAGAAAAACGCACCAGCATTATTTAGTAGATTAATATCCCCCGTACCAGTTTTTTTCTTCAATGAACCTTTAATTATTAGCGCCGCCTCGTTCATCAAAAGCCATGCATCGTTGCGATTAATAGTAATTTCAATATTATCATTATTCCGGAATGACTTGATAAACGGGAGATAAGTGCGACATTCCATGTGGTTAATCGTATCATCATGTATTGGCTTTCGATACAGATCAAATACTTGTTTTGACAACATAACCAATTGATTTGAGAAAGTTTTTGTTTACAAGAGATAATTTTCCACCCAATTTTCCCTGCTTCGAACGAGGTCGCACAACGACTGATCTAGGTAATGCAACAACACCCCTTTTATATGCTTCAATAACTAGCACCATTTTTTTTCAATTCCAATCTAATGATGATCTCCTCACCACGGAAGTTTATCAGATTAAAATCCTGATCTTGAACTTGTAGAGTGATATTATTTATCTCGTGATTTGTTATTGGTAGATAAATCAAGTTTTTGGGAATCTCGTCGATTGCAAACCCTGGGTCAACACTGATGGGAAATTCGTAAAGAGTGTGCGATGGTTTTTCGTTGTAATATGCTCCACTGGTAATATTAGAATCAATGTGAATTGTACGAACTTTTACAATATTCACAGGTAAATCTGATTGATGTGTTATACCTGCTGGAAGAATTCTGGATGAGAACCCCAACAATTTGGCAAGAGAATCCTCCTTTTTAAATACTATATCAAAATGAGGATGGAAAATTTCACACTTGAGAGTGTTATTATTTGGTTTTAATGAAAATTTTTGTGATAAAAAGTTTTGTAGATATGTATTGATATCACCGATTTCGTAGGCACCCGATGGTATTACAATAGATTGAGACTTTTTCTCCTTATCCAGATAAGTAAATATTGTATTCTCATCAATGTTGGGAATAGTGTTGTAGGAATGAAATCCTAGGACAGCCAACCCGTATTGATAATCAGGATCAAGTTGAATGGGTGGAGTAAAGTCTGTGGATAGTGTTGATGTACGACCTTTCACTGTGAAGATTAAAGACATGACTGGCAAATTTTCATCACTTTATTTGTTTTTATAGAGAAATTCAAGACATAAATGTCCACAATTTGATGTATTAAATTTTTGATAACAATCCCGGTTGTACAGGATGTGCGCCTTATCACCAAGATAAGTTGTAAGCTCGACTGGTGGTTTCAAATTACCAAAACTATCAAAATAGTTAACTAAATATCCACGCTTCTTGTAAGCTACCCAATGCGTACCACTATGGTCATTTGTATCCAAATTCAAAACAGCACTCTCATTGATGTGTACTTTTTGAGGCAAAGTGTCTCGCATGAATACACCTCGAAAATATGGAATTTTCAATTTTTTTACAAACAGTTTAATTTCATAGTCGTATAGGGCTCTGTTGGGTAGCTTTATTGGTAGTTTTTTTGTTTTTTCAGAAACAATCCAAATCCACGTGGATTCTTTTTCAAATAAATGCCCGACCCCTTTCGACCAAGCTCCATTGACAGATTATGTCGCTTATTCTCATCCATTTGCTTTCTTGCATTTTTCGTGTCCACCACCGTTTTAGCTATAGCTGCAGCTCCCCCCGCAAGACTTCCAAGAGCACTGAGTCCAGCAAACAGAGGAATTAATGGGATAATTCCACCAGATTTTGATTCAATGGGGATGATTCGGGGAATTCTTATTTTTCGTCGACCTCCAACTCTTTTCACTGCTTTTCGAGCTGCGCGTAATGCAATCATGCTACTTTTCCTCAAATTTGATTCACCACAATTTTTTAAAGACATGGAAGCAGGTCTAATCACTTTTTTATTGAATGAATGACCCATTCCAAGTTTCCTTTTAACCTTCATCCCCGTAGTCACTAGCCAAGCAAATGTTTTTTCACCCAAACTAGAATTTTTATCTTTTACTCGCTCCCACGCTCGATTTTCCAATTCCCAATCTGCTTTATGTCGATCTGACAATGAAGAACTTTGTGAATATGCAATATCGTGTTGTTTACAAGCGGCGTCAAGTGGATTTACACCTGTATCTCCTCGCTGTAAACGTTGTGCTAATTTGGTTCCAGGACCACAAAATTGATATCCCGGTAGATGGAGTTCAACTGGTAGTTTATTGATGATTGAATTGACTAATCCACAACCTTTATGTTCAAAGGTTAACATAACACTAACATTTCCAAACTACTCCCACCTATATATACCCCTAACACATCACATACTCCATACACTCTCAATATGCATGTGGTACCACAAGGACTTAAGCTCCCAATAGAAAATTTTGATCTGAGTGAAAAAGTTGCACATTATTCAAGACATGGTAATTTATTACCAAATTATGTTCGTGCCATTTTTTGCGGCCCAAGTGGATGTGGGAAAACAAACTGTCTTTTCGCATTATTATTTAACAGGAATGGGTTACGTTTTGAAAATGTATATGTCTATTCAAAATCATTATATCAACCTAAATATAAATTATTGAAGGATGTCTTGGGGGGTGTGAATGAGGTTTCATACTTTCCATATAGTGACAATGACATGATTATGGATCCAATGCAGGCGAGAAAAAATTCAGTATTCATATTTGATGATGTGGCGTGTGAAAAGCAGAATAAAATCAGAAACTATTTTTCCATGTGTCGACATAAGGAGATTGATGTTGTATATCTTAGTCAGACCTACTCAAAAATACCAAAGCAATTGATACGTGATAATTGTAATATGGTTGTATTGTTTAAACAGGATGATGTTAATTTACGACATGTCTATGATGAGCATGTATCACCTGATATATCTTATGATGACTTCAAAATGATATGCTCACAATGTTGGAATGGACATAAATTTGGAGCTCTTGTAGTGGTAAAGGAATTTGATTTAAACGATGGAAGATATCGTAGGGGGTTTGATGAGTATATAAGGGTTGGTGACTTGTAACACCTCATTAATCATGAAGCTGTTGAATCAGTCAGATGTAGAACGTAAGCAAAAAATATGTCACATAGCAAAAGATATTCGAAAAAAATATCTTGCTTTGAAATTGGGTCGGTCTGAAACAGATGAGTCGCTCGAGCGAATTTTCAAGCCCATTACAACACCATTGAGGAAAATTGCAAAAGATGGTAGAGAAAACCTTCAAACCATCTCAGAAACAACTCAAGAGCAACTCGAAAGCAACTCAGAGACACCTCAAGAGCAACTCGAAAGCAACTCAGAGACAACTCAAGAGCAACTCGAAAGCACCTCAAGGACACCTCAAGAGCAACTCGAAAGCAACTCAGAGACACCTAAACACCACAAAACAACCTCACGAAAACACCTTGAGACACCTAAACACCACAAAAAAACCTCACGAAAACACCTAAAACCTTTAAAAAAACGTCTGAAATCATCTCCAAAGAATTTCTTCAATACCCCCCAAACACCTATTGATTATGGTGATGAAAATTGGGTTGATGATGATAGTGATGCAAGTATGCTAGATGTTTTTCATTCCCCCGAAAAATTAGTTTCAAATTATGAAAATTATTCGCAAATCACACAAAAGTATATATCAGCTTATCATAATTTATCGGGAAATATTGATAAAACTAGTACAGGACCTAAATATGATGAATCATCATCAAAATGGGTGCTTGGTATCACACCAATTGATTTTCGGAAAAATGGTGATATTGTAATCAATAAAGAACAATTTGATGGTACAGAGGGACTCTATGAATTGATATTTCTTAAGGAACCTAAAAAATACACTCAGACTGATTTAGATGCATATAAAAAAATTTTAGAGATAACAAATATATATCGAATGGGGTTCAAACCATCGGGAAAAATCAAGGGCAATGTGGGTTATAAACATAAAAAAATTATTCGCCCGATAATTCAAATTATTCACCCAGAAGGAAGTGGGTTGTCCACAATGCTCTACAATTCAAATCCAATTGATTATGTATACTGGAATGATGTAAATGAGTTAGTCGATAGACTGAGATTATTAATTGGATCAAAACAAGCTGGTAACACCTCTCATGATAATGAAATATCATCCTTGATTGAAGAACTTGAGGAAGCTGGGGTTATAAAATCAGTTGCGAGATGACCTTGGATAAGTTTGGTCGTTCAAAAATCAACTCTGCGGAAAAATTCAGAGTGAAAAAGCAAATCAAAAAAATTATTGAGGATTCTGAGATATTACGACGTGAAATTCAAAAAAGAGATGATTTCATGGTGAATAAAAAATATGTTGATGCTACATTTTCAAAGTATGAAAACAATCTACATATATTGCTTGATTTAATTGAAAAAAGATTGGTGAAATTAGAGATGCTGAAGGTGGATGAAAAATATTTTATTGATTTAATGAAAAAGTATGAAAACCGAATCGGAATCTTTGAAAAACAGTTTGTAGCTATACGAAGTGAACTTCAAACATTGAAGTTATTTACGCAAAATTAATTTCAAATATTGAAGTTATATTTGTAAAATCTGAATGAGTACGAGTCAGTAGCAAAATGAGTCTTGACAAGTTTGGACGTAGGGTGGGAGTGCAAACGTATCAACCAACTCCAAGGTTACAATTAGCTTACACATCTGAGGGAGATATCAATATGGAAAATTTGAGAATATGTAATCTCAAACAACCAACAGAAAGTCTTGATGCTGTGAATAAAAAATATGTTGATGATCTGCTTCAAGATGTACAACATAAATATATAACCCTAATTGAAAAATTGATTATTATTAATAAATTTATTGAACGTAAAATCCCCATTGCTGATGAGCATATGGCTACAAAAATTTATGTTGATGAATCCATTTCAAGAGTAAATCTGGGGCTTCGCAGGGATCTAAAAAGCGCCTCGGATGATTTGGGTAATAAAATGAGTGATGAGAAAAAGATTTTAGAGGAGCATATGAATATCATTAATGCGTTGAAAAACAAAATAGAAGTCATAAGGGTTTCAAGTGCTCGAAGTGCCACCGCCACCGCCACCGGTGACTCTGTAACAGAATCCAATTAAATATGTCAAAGACTCAGCTTGTTGAAGAACTTTTCAAACCCATAAGAAGAAAATTTCCCAGACGTCGTACAATCATCAAAGGTTTGGATGATTTATGGCAAGCTGATTTAGGTCAAATGGATATCTATCAGAAAGATAACAAAGGATTCAAATATTTCCTCATTATCATTGACTGCTTTTCAAAATACATCTGGATTGAACCAATAAAATCCAAAACTGGGGATGAGGTGACAAAGACTTTTGCACGTATTCTAAAAAAATCAAAACGTCATCCTAAAAATCTGCAGACTGATCAGGGAAAGGAATTCTATAATAACCATTTTCAACGTCTCATGCAACAATATAATATTAATCATTATAACACATACACTGATAAGAAAGCGGCAATAGTCGAGCGTTCAATAAGAACGATTAAAGAGAAATTATTCAAATATTTCAGTTTGAATGGAACGTATAAGTGGATAGATATCATTTCGAATATTGTCCAAAACTATAATGAGCAAAAACATAGTGTAACTAAAATGAGGCCCTGCGATTTGTTTGCTGATAAAAACCTTCAAAATGTTCTATTAAATACCGTATATAATCATATAAAAGTTGCAACTCATCCACGTAAATTCAAAGTTGGTGATGTAGTGCGCATTAGCAAAGCGAAGCATGTCTTTGAAAAGGGTTATACACCCAAATGGACAACCGAATTATTTAAAGTTGTTAAAGTTAAGGTTGGTACACCAGTAACCTATCTTTTGGAGGATATGTATGACAAACCAATAATGGGTGCATTTTATGAACAAGAATTGCAAAAAACAAAACAGGAGAATGTGTATTTGGTGGAAAGGGTGTTGCGCAGAAAGGGTACCAAAGTCTATGTGAAATGGCTTGGATTTGATAATACGCACAATAGTTGGATTGGAGTTGATAATATATTATAAGTTGCGCATGCCTAAAACATATTTGGGGGTTGGATGAGAAAAATATGATCAGTCTTTAAACATGTGTGAAGGGGGCTACACCGCAGGTGGTGATCAAATTGAACAATTGTTGGCTGGGTATGAGAAGGCTGTGAGTGATGGTCAAACAAAATCTCTACTGAGCACGATGTTTTCCTGTACCACTAGTGACATCAAGATTTATGTGGAATTAAGTTTGCAACACAATTTCCAACCCATAATCAGAATACCCATTGGTGAGCAGCAGACATTAATTTTTGAAGATGATGTGTGAAATATAATGATAAACTATCTTAATTGGCTCCTCGATGGATGGAATCTGGAGCCCCATCTCCACCCAACATTCTCACATAACGACTTGCAGATTGGCAGTTTCCCGATGGAAAATGGAGCGAAATTAGTGTCAATTTCAAAACATGATCAAATAATGTATTTAACTGAAAATAATGTACATGACCTTTGCATTGTTAATAAACATTTTGTGATCATAAGGATTCGGGAACTGAAGCAGCTGGATTTCCCCAAATATTATCATACGATTTTAAATACTTTACATGAATTGATTAGTAAAAGTTGTACACATGTTTCCATTGAGGATGTTATTTCAAATTTTTATAAAAAATCTCCTTGTATAGAAACCTATTGTTTAAAACAAATCATGTACCATGATCGAAATAGATTGTTAACTGATCTGGATAAAATAAAGCGTATAAAATGAAAAAAAAAAAAATGTTTAATTTCTTATCACCAGTAGATAGCCATGTGGTTTTGCTATATCAGCAAGCTTCCGCACACAAAACCATATAAATAGACGATTCCGATTGATTTGTGAATTAGTCTTGTATCAACTCAACACACACACACAGACTTACCCACTTACAACAAGCAGAAATGGTGAGTACATTTTTTTTTTTTGTGCAGTGAGCTGACACAATATATTCTAGAACTCCTCAACATCATCATCTAAAAATCAATACGCCCCCTCGAGCTCACAACAAAAAAAGCCGCTCAAAATGATGGTAAGTGTGTGATTTATTTTTTTAATTTAGCTTATCAGTGATTTAACTTGTAGGATCCTGAGGCAATCTCAGATCTGCATGTGTGCCCCTTTGATCCTAATCATTTGGTGCGGGGGCCACATCGGTTCTACACACATACTCTCAAATGCCGGGCACAACATCCATCATGGCTCCAATGTCCGAATATGCCACACCATTATTTTCCAACAAAGGAGAAAATGGCTGCGCATTTGCGGACTTGTGAGCCGCGGTATCAGCCCGAGGGGGAACCCTGGCCGGCACCCCAACATGATAACCCCAACATGGTAGATCACAGTTGGGATGAATAAACATGGTTAGTGTGATTTAATTTTTTTTAATTGAGATTATCGGTGATTTAACACCTTGTAGGATTCAGAGCTCAACCTGTCGCCGCCTTATGATGAAAAAAAAAAATGTTATCATAAAAATGTTTTATTTCCACAACTATCAACAATATCTTGTAAACTATAGTGGCCCCATGGGAGGGTGTCGTGACTATTATCAATCAAACAGCGTTTATCATCTAGGGCATTTAGGGCTAATTTAGTTTGTTCAGTGCTATAAACGGAATGCTTTACTGAGCGGATTGTGCATTGGTTAACAATTTTTTCAACATTTTCTTTTAAACATTTTACATAATCATCAAAAGTAATTTGGTTCTTGACAATACAAGACTTTACACCTTTTGCTTTTTTCATACATTTTTGAACACCTTGAATTTTATATGAATACATTTTCGACCTCAACCCCACAAAATGTGTCATAATTTTACCATTTGCTTCATCCTTCATTAACCCCAAAACTTTTTTATTTACTAATGGAATCTGATAAACGTTATCTGGAGGATAATCGCTGGTGTCGAATTTGGAAAGATCTTTTTTGATGAGCTCATCATACACATCATTGCACTCAATATCGTAAATGAAACTGTCCGTGTCCGTATACAGAAGCTTGGGTTTTTTAGAAAAAGATTTTTTTAGCATGAAATTATAATGAAAATCATACATTACAATCTTTGAAATGTCTAAAATACACATACCAATGTAAAGTGGTTTGTTGAAAATGAGATTTGTTTTCTTCATTTCTATAGCTACCAGATCTTCGGCGAAAATTGTTAAATTATGAAATGCTGCATTGGAAATCAGATTGTTGGCACCATATCGACCCTCCCATTTATTAACCAATTTCACAATACGATGTTTTCGAATGTTTTCCATTGTTTTACCAAATACAGCATAATTCATTAACTTGAAGAGATTTTTGCTGAAATCGTTAGTGGCTTTTGATCGAAGTTGAGTGTTTAGTTCGATGTATGCCTTTAACCAAGAACTTTGCTTGAATTTTAAAATTCTATGTATTTGCGTAATTTTGATACCATTACTCACAGCTTGCTTTAAATTGCGGTAATGAATAACATATTTTGTTTTGTTGTGAAGAGTTGTTAATAGTTTTGGAAATTTGGACTTTGGAGGGGCCATATGTTCGGGGCAGAATGGAAAATCGCTGTGCAAGTCGTGAAGTGTTTCAGGGTATTCCAAATCCACCTCCAAAATATAACCCTCCGGAGCATCATCCTCGATTAAAGTAACATCGAAATTTGGTAAATCAATGGGATCAACCCACCCGAATCCATCGTATGGTAGATGTTGAATCATTGCCCACCCATAAAGATTATTCACATCGAGGTAGAGTAGGTAGTTTGATGGTTTGGATTCATCATATTCCATTATGTATTTATTATTTGCTTCAGCATACCTATTTGAGCACACTGAAATTCCTCCTCTCAAGCCCTTTTCAATAAACATAATTTGATCAATGTCTTTCAACAGCCTCAGCTCGCATTTTGTATATTTCAGCATACAATCCCAAGTATAACCTGGTAGAGTGAAATACCACGCTGGATCCAAACCATAAATGTTATGTGCATTGATTCTAAAGTTTTCAAAAACATCACTCAACAACAAAACATCTGTTTTTAAATACAGATCGCTGTATTGACCTAAATTCTGAATATTGAATTCATCCCATACTTTTTGGGCATGTGAATACTCCTCATCACTAATATTTTCATCATATAATTTTGAATAGAACATTTCTTTGGGTGGTAAACTTGTTTTTTCCAATCTAGTCATATTATCAACATAAACATAACAAAAAACCCCCTTACGTGTTAATAATTCAAATTGTTTTGAATTACATGAGGAAAATTCTCTCTTTAGATTTATCAAATGCTCCAATTTCAATGTGGATGCTAATGAACTCAAAGATGCATTTAAAAATCGTAGTGAATCGATATATCTAAATTTTATGCTGGTTTCATCATCATACTGAGTGAAGGAAATGTATTTTTCTTTATTGAGTGGAAGAATACTGAATTTTTCCACCCTTCCTATGGCTTTTAGAATAAAATGGGAGTCGTAACCTGAGAGATTGTGGAATACAATGGGGACAATGAATTGTTTTTTGAAATTTAAATTGCAATTTGAGTGGGCAAAACCTCTAATATCTCCCGTGAAATGATCATGGTCAACAACAATCTGATCTGTGTCAATAAAAGGTTTCTCACAAATGTGACACTCTTTGGCCATACTCTTGTCCAACACTTCCGACTTGGGTATAATTTTAGACATCTTATCTTCAACAAATTTCGCAATATTTTTCAGTTGATCTCCAAACCAACCTAAACAATCTTTGCCGCGGTAGCTTTTGTAAAAGGTTAGCGAGTCATCATAGGAACACTTGAATAAAAATCCAATGCTGAATGGAATATGCTCTTGGAAATTGACAGTTTTTAAATGTGTTAACTCAGCAGGAATTTTCTTCAAAATTGATTCGAAATCCCCATATATGATGAATGGTGCTTTTTGTTTATAAATATGATTTCTGAAGGAAACATGATCATATTTGGGGAATGAAATTTTTGAGTCATTTTTTGTTTCACACACACTTGAATGTTCACTCAAGCGTTCCTGAGACTGGAAATAGTTCAAACATCTATCGCAAATGAATATTTTATGTCCATTTTTATTAATTTGTGATCTCACTAACCTGGATAGATCCTTTATCAAGCAATAATGATATGAAATTTCAATCTCATTTTCAATATTTGGCAATGGTTCAAAATCATTAATTTTTGGAAAATATTTATTTTGAATGATGAGTAGGTTGACGTGTTTTTCCAATTTTTCACCTGTTAACCTACAAGGTAGAACGCTAAAGAATTCATTCTTTTCATTTTGAGTCATCTCCAACATATAAACATTCACACTTATATTATTTAATTTTTCGAATTTATGAATTTTGTTGACTGTCATTGGAAAATCCAAACCCTCTGTATTAAGGACGCGGGTGTAATGTGGATATGATTCAACTCTATCGGAATTTTTTCTGATTGGGTACAAAGCAGCGACTATACACCAATAAAAGCATGCGTTATCATCATTTTTAATGTTAATACATGCTTGTTTCTTTAAAATTTGATTGGGTAGAGGAATGTAGGATGAAGCACCCACCCCAAAGCTATGTTTATTAATACAAATCTCTAAACTGATAATTCTTCTTAATGCCCACCCACTGTCACGTTCTTGAAAATCCTCCATTTTTTGCAAAATTGGCCTACTGATAAAATTATCAAACCACTCAATCAAATTGGTTCCCATGTCCAAAGTTTGATTTTTTGTGGGAAAATATTTATATTCGAGGTGCTCAACGTTATTTTTGTTAACAACGAATTCACCGCAAAAAGTTGCATTCACTTTTATAGCACTGAACTCTTTCAAAATTTTGTTGATTCTTACTTTGAATAGGAAAAATGAATCACTAAAAAAATCCCCTAGATTCAAATGTGTTTGGTTGATAATTACCCCAGTCCTTATGCGGGAGTCAAACGATGTTTTCAGGTCCTCCCACTTGACTCGACTACTGCGCTTGTGTCCTCCACCCACATGTGCCTCAAATTTCGACTTGATAAGCATCCGGAATCTTTTCAAATGGCCCAAATTGACCACCAACCTTTTTCTCAATCCAATGGATAGTGGTGCAGCCATCGCCCTTTGGAAGTCTCGGATGCTTTTATTTATATTCTTCAGCCAACGCTTTTGATCTTCATCGGTACATAGTAGGGGAAATGCCTCTTGGTACTTTGCAACAATGCAACTGCTCAAGGATGCAATTTCTTCAAATAATTTCATGTTGTTGTGATAATTATTGTTTGTAACAGTAGCAGTACTCAACATCTACCAACAACAACTCAATCGTAAATGATGGGGCACCTAGAAACCGCAAGACTATTTATACAATCAACGTGACGTCAATTATTGGCATCTGGTGTTCTTATCACCAGTAGACAGCATGTGGTTTTCTTATCAGTTCACCGAATTCGGTTCCACTATAAAAAGGTTTGACGTCTAATGGTGATAAGAAAACTGCAGGCTGAGACTCGTTGTTACTGATAAGAAAACCGCGAGCTAAATTTAGAACTGAACGATGATAACACTTACCCACAATATTCAATTTCTTCAAGCATGAATTGTTCATAAAATGTAATGTTCATAAAAGAAGTAGATCTTCAATCTACAAGTTACCTGATGAAAACGCACATAGTCAGAGTGTATGTAAAAAGTTTTTTTTGAGAACTCTTAGCTACGACGAAAAAAATGATAAGTTTATCACAACAATGTTAAAGAATTCGAAACCAGAACATTAACACCAAATAAAGACAGGCGAGGATCGTTAGCACCGGTGAACAAATGTAATCGGGAAATTCTGCAACAACATATTTCATCATTTCATCCATGTATTAGTCACTACCGAAGAGAACATGCTCCCAACCGTTTATATCTACCTAACGATATCACAATTAGAAGTATGCATTCTAATTACCTTCAGAAATATCCGGAAAGTAAAGTTAGCTATTACACATATCGAAAAGTGGTGTCTGATATGAATATTAGCTTTACAAAATTAGGAAATGAGCAGTGCGACAACTGTATGTTGCATGTTCAGCATATAAAGTCGCATAATGAGTCAACAGCCACGGCAGACGAAATTGCTAAAAGTTCTAATGAAAATCAAACAACACACGGTCCTGAACTAAATCTGACATCTCTTGAATCTTCAACCACTAAATTTCAAGCTTCTTGTACATCCTGTATGAAATGGTTGCAGCACTCTGAAAAGGCTAAACTAGGAAGAGTGGAATACAAAAAGGATCTAGCACAGGAAAAGGTCGAAACCGAAATAGTAAGAAGTGTAGATTTGCAGAAAGTTATAATGCTGCCAAGGATTCCCGCAAGCCAAAAGACATTTTTTACACGAAGAATTGTAGCTTTCCATCTAACGTTTGCATCCATGGCAGACATAAAGAGTAGGAGCGTTAAGAAAAACATATCAGTGCTATGGCATGAAGCAGTGGCTGGAAGAAAGGCAGAAGAAATTGCATCTGCATATTGTAGAGCTTTAATTGAAGAAAGAGACTCCGTTAAAGTATTGTATTGGATAGACAACTGCTCAGCCCAAAACAAAAATTGGTGCTTATTTACCATGTTTGTCACAATGGTAAACACAAACTTAATTGCCGCCTCTGAAATTACCCTTAAATATTTTGAGACAGGTCACACTTTTATGAGTGCGGACTCTGTTCATCACGGAGTGGAACAGAGCATGAAGACCACAAATGGAGGGAACATTTACGATTTTAATGATTTCGTCAAGGCTGTAGAAAATTCGAATGGAAAAAAAATGAATGTAATTTGTTTGACAAATGAAAATGTTTTAAACTGGAAATCTGGAGACTCGAAGGCCAAATCTAAAAAAACGGAGAGACCTTTGCTCTGCGATATATCTGTAGTACAGTTCAGAAGAGGGTGCCGAACACTTTTTTATAAAAAAAATATGACGGATGAAAACTTCAAAGAGTATGATTTTCTTGAAGTAAATTTTAAACTGGAAGTTCCGAGTAAACTACGGGAAAATTCTAGAGGAATTCCTACACAAAAGAAGCAAGGTATAATTTCACAGCTGTGCCCCCTCATGCCTGAAAATAGACGAAATTTTTGGATTTCATTGAAAGAAGATGACGTAGAAGACTTGATAACTTTCGAATAATTCACCACTATGATTTTTTCTTTTTCTTTTCATTTTATATGAATTTTCTCCCAATTTTTTTTATAATTAATAATAATACTTTATTTCGTAATTGTTTTATTTCATCATAATCATCATCAAATATCCTCTGAAGTCCATTGCTGAACTTAGGCCTCTCGCATGTCCGTCCAAACGCTCCTGTTTTGCGCCACCTGTATTTCGTTACTAATTCTCTTGATGTCATCGGACTATCTTGTTTTATTTATTTAACGAATAATAGTTAACTAAATCTGAAATATTTTACATTTATTTTGAAATGAGAAAATATAGTTTTTTGTTTGAATCATGTATTTCACATTTACTGCTTAAAATATTAACTTGATATTATTGTACTATGGTTAGGGCAAACAGCAGTAAATGCTAAATTTTCTGTCAAACAACAAAACGACAGATTTCATATTTTATAAAAAAATAAGACTTACTTAGTTACGTTATTTATTGTTTTCATATTTAAAATCGAATCAAGAATAAATAGTGTGGATGAAAAAAAGCCAAAACCGCAATATCTCAATATCTCATTTTTTCATTTACTGCTTTTTACCATATCACGGCAGAATTACGTAATGGCAGCGTTATAGCAGGCGTCTACGCGAGTCCAAACATGCGCATTGTGCCTAACGATCTGGACTCATTTTTTCGGATAGGCAGGAGAACTTTGGTTGTAGGTGACTTCAATGCTAGACACACAATGTGGAATAACCATAGGTGTAATTGAAATGGAAATTTTCTGCATGACTACATTGCAGAAAACAACATTCAGCTGTTGGAACCTCCAATTCCAACGCATTACCCTACCAACGGCACGACTCCAACGTACATCGATCTGGCAATTGCGAAAGATATCCTCAATTTACCAGATTTGCGTGTTCTCAACGAGCTCTCCTCTGATCACTTGCCAATCCTAATAGATTGGAAAGTTAAGATCAAGGGAGACGAAGCGGGACCGCCCACTTACATATACAAAAATGTAAATTGGAGACATTTCAGAGAAATAGTGAATGAGCGGATCCAGATCGTTAATGACTTACAATCACCAAACGACCTGGAACGTGAACTCGCACGTTTCTCTGAAATACTACAATATGCACGCGATAAGGTTAGCCGGAAAGTTAACCTCAAGCACGCTGAGGACATGCTACCTGATGAAATTCTGGAGCTTATAAAGTTTAAAAATCGAACAAGACGTGAGTGGCAGCGTTCAGGAAAGCGGAAAAAGCGTGACGAATTTTTAAATTTGACACGCAGAATTCGGAGGGCGATCTCCGAGTTCCGAAGCGATACCTGGACCAAAACACTAACTGGATTGTCCACCCAGGATAACTCCCTCTGGAAAATCAGCAAACGGCTCAGAAACAAATTCAATAAAATCCGATCACTGGGAGATGTCCCTCAGACATCGGAAGAAATTTCTGAGACGTTGGCTGATCATCTAGCGAGAGCCTCTGGGGAGAAACCAGACGTCACGCAGTTCCAATCAGACGTCACCGAGTCAGTGAGGCAACTCACAGCCGTTGATTGTGTGGTTCCAGAGCGTGTGCTTAGAAAAATCCTGGTTTCTCCTACGGAAGTAGCCAGAATAATTAGAGCGCTACCGAACAATAAGGCCCCGGGAGAAGACTGCATAGCTAACATGTTGTTGAAGAATCTTCCCAGGAAGGCTCTTGTACAACTCATGTATTTAATCAACGGCATGTTGCGATTGCAGCATTTTCCATGCGCATGGAAAAATGCAGTAATCGTACCAATTCAGAAACCGGGTAAGGATCCCTCAAACGTGGCCTCCTATCGCCCTATTGCACTGTTGAGTAGCTTATCCAAAGTTGCTGAACGTGCAATACTCCAATCCTTCCACAAACTCCACTTGCTAGACAAAATTCCACCCTTCCAATTTGGCTATCAAAAGGGACTTGACACCTCCCTTGCGGTAGCCAAAGTCGTGCAAGAATCCATGGATGGGTTCAACAAACAGCAGAACACCGTCATGCTGACTTTGGACATCGCCCAGGCGTTCGACACAGTCTGGCATGACGGTTTACTGTGGAAGTTGCATCACAACCATAAATTCCCTCCTTTCCTAGTTAAACTCATTCAATCCTACCTCAAAAACCGCTCCATAAAAGTCCGTGTTGAGGGGTCACTATCTGGCTCTAGAAATCTCTATGCCAGTACTGTTTAACCTGTTGACGGCTGACATTCCCACTGCAGATCCAATACAAATGGTAATGTACGCAGATGACGTATTAGTCTATTTACGATCATACTACGCACAAGCCGCCAAACAGCGCATCAACGCATACTGTTCAAACACACTGGTTCCATGGTATCATAAATGGAAACTCAAAATTAACAGTAAAAAGTGTGAATCTTTAGTGCTTAGTAGAAAATTCACAAATAACCGGATTATTGAACCGATGAAGATCAATAACGAACCAATTGCCGTTGTTAAGAAACTACGGTATTTAGGGGTTGTTATTGACTCACGACTTCCATTTGTACAAAATACATCCTTCATATTGCAAAAGTCTTTCGTGGGCGGACAGCGATTGTATCCAATATTGTGTCCGCGTTCAAAATTGTCACAGGATTTAAAGCTCACTCTGTATAGGACAGTCATGACCCACTATGATCTATGCATGCCCTGTATGGTGCAGCATGTCTAGCTCACAATTTGCACGCATACAAAGGTCACAAAATTTGTATCTAAGAGCTGCCCTCAACTTGCCACGAAGGACCCCTATCACACAGCTTCACACGCTGGCAGATACACCGCTATTGCAGGATTATGTTGTAGAAATGTCCGATCGATTTTATCACTTCAGAACAGGGAATTCACCCTTAACTTCAAATATAACAAGCACCAGACATTCAAACAATGTCACACATATCCCTATTTACGGTAAATTACCAATTTACTACGAAAATAGGGAAAATGTTGATGACATTCATTAATATGTGAATTTAATAAATCCTCCATTTTATTTCGTAGTCTGGTCAGGTAGATTATCTCCAACACCAGTCTGATTCGTTCTCACAATCATAACAGTGCGACGGCTTACGTTCAGGAGACGTCCCACTCCGCACTGACCCAGTGCTTATATTTCACGACCCGCTTATGTACTCCTGATACCTAGAATCAGCCGCGAGGTTGATTTTCATCGAGATTAATTGCGCTAATTATTGACGTTGACTTGTGACAAGTCAATGTCAAGTGGTGCGATTGTTATCGAGGGTGTCAATGGGGTTGTGAGCGGGTGGCGAAAATTTGCACTGGAAAAATCAGCTAGCTGAAGTGGGATGTCGTGGAAGCGCTCACACGAGTGCCCCCTAGCGTGGACCGAAAGCACCAGTTAATGATTGGGAAAACGAAACTTGGACACATCGTGTTGAGAGGACTCTGCCTGACTGGACGTAGAAAATGTTATGCTGTTTCTCTGACAAATCACCAGACAGCGAGCTGGACTTGCTTCCTGGTTATTTGGCGGAGAAATAGTAAATAATAATAATGATTATTCATTGTTTTCACAAATTAATTCCAGCATCTATGGACAACGTTTCGGTCCATGATAAGTGTGCATTCTAGTCAAATGCGAGTTCCAACGAGGTTTTTGTTTGATTTTCCTCGAGCGCCATCACACATGCAGCTATTTACCTCTGACCGCGATTTTTCCACACACTTATTTATCTCAAGTCACTTCCGAGCGACCATACCCCGTCTGACATACTTCTTAGAAACATTATTCATGTAGGAGAGAAGCGACTTACCTTGATTTAAGGAGGGTAGTAGGTTTTTTAGGGGCTAATGCCAGTCCGCGGGCCCTTGTTGCCCGTCCCCTTCTGGTGTAGAGGTAGGTCACCATGTGGTGAATGCGCCTCTACACCATTCTTATGTATACACTAGGGTAGTTTTGTATTTATTTTCAAAATATAAACAACCCCCCAGTGTGTTGGGGAAGACCTATTGTCAACCAGTGTAACAACATGTAATGAATAAATGATTTAGAGAGAGGTAGCGTATTGGTTTAGACTGTCACGTACAAATCCAAAGGATATGGGTTCCAATCTCGCTATCGGAAAATCTTTTTTCAGACTTTGGTGAGAATGAAATCTTACCTCCCCACCCCCCATCTCGATCCCAGGAACAAAGCTATAAAAAATCCCCTGTCAACTGCCATCTGTCAAAGCTGTCATCTGTCAAAGCTGTCCAGATCGAAGCGTCATGTCGACTGTCAAATCAAACTGTCAAATGTCAAATCAAGCTGTCATCTGTCAAAAATATGCCTCGCCCACTTGAGCGCTGATTGGCCGGTGAGCCAGAAGCCCCCTCAGAAATATCTCGAAAAGTATTATATTTCATCAATAGCTCGCATAGCTCAACAATTAAAGGCACCTGACATACTGATATCCACATCCACACTCCCACATATCACGAGTCGAACTTTCCCGATAATCTCCGATGTGGCCCGACGCGGTCGCTTTTTTGATTGAACGGACCTTGGATTTTCTTATGGGGATTTACATGTAAAAATGGTCGATTTTTTCCAGAACCCCCCTTGCTTATCTACTACGGTGCTTCAATAGAAAGAACATGTGACTCAGATGCTGAAAAGGTTAGTTGATTAAAAATCAAATGGCTCAGGTACACAAAAGAATTTGGGACGGTTCTTTTCAAGTATACCCTAGATAGAAATGAACCATTTCGGAAGTTGGATTTGAAACGAACTAAACTTAGGACACGCCCTTCGAAAAATCTAGACAATCTCAGTCTTCCTGTGTCCTACGATGGACCAGTGGAAATCAATCCTCTGAAAAAACAAGACTTACTATCTATGTTGAATTTAATCGACTCAGACTGTAATGATTTTTAAAAAAGTTCACCAACCAGTGGTAAAAGTAAAGAATTCGACGAACTAGATGACCAAGATTACCAATCTGAAACAGGTGACTAGGAAGACAACTATTTTCAAATACATATTCCAACAGTTTTGTTAGGCGTATTATTAACAATAAACTGTATAAAAAAATGATGATTTTTATCTCGTCGTTTAAAGAAAAAAACAACTGATATTCCACACGTCTTCAAAGTGAAAAAAATGCTGGAAAAAGTTGGCAAAACCATATATGTATGAAAAAACTTAAAAGGCTCAAAAAATATTTGAGCTATAAATCGGATACTGTGTATGGTATTACCTCACAATGCCTTCAAATCACTTATTGAAGTGAAACTGTTTCTTTATCCAAAACTGATTTTACAGGACAGTAGAAACTTTAAAACCTCTCTCCTGTAAAGTAACGAAATGTGACATATCTGGTTTTGCCATCTATTCACAGCTTATCACACAGCAACCAACAACTCGACTGGTGACTATCACAGGAACGTTCGCCTTCGACAAGACTCGCTACAGAATCACAACCAGGACGTCACGATCTTCCAATGCCTGAAAGACCAAGATCTCCTTCGCCACCACCGATGAGGATTTTAGATAAAACCAAGAAAACCTTGCGCAACACGGCGAAGGACAACAACCCAGAATTAGCGTGAAAAGTGAGGGGAATGTCTTATTCACTACTGCATACCGTACGCCTCAGTCCACCGTGAGTTTCAACGTGCCGGCACCAGATAACGACGGTCCACAACAACGTTTCGCTCCACACAATCCAGCGCAATCATCAGTCCAGAGACCTTCATGAAAACCAACCCCGAGAGTATAACATCTCGACGTTTCACTTCAGATACCTAGTTGAACATCCATGAGCACGGAGGAAGGAGAAGCCGATACTGCCTAGAAATAACGAGCAGACCACACGTTTTTTCTGAATCACTGTTCATCTGCAGAAGCTGTGCTAACGCCGTAATAGATAGATTTACTGTTCCGTACACGGCTCTCATGATTCATTTGAACCTACGTGCAACGGATGCGGACCGCTACCCAACACCACCGTGTGTGAGTGCTGAAAGGTATTTGAGACCAGTGCAACAGCGGAATCAAGAAGTTTTTTTGAAGTACCGATCCATATTCCGGTTCAGGTCCGTTAACACAATTACCAACCGGAAAAGCAACCACCAAGAGGCCCACTTTATCAATCACTGCCTTATAATTATTGCCCTCCGTGATATAAACCCGAGTGAAGTTCCAAAGTTGATAATTGATTTCTGTGTTCTCAAGTGCAATCTTGAATTTTATTTTTGATATAGCTTTTTCCTCATGAAAAATTTTCTCGAAACTGATCACAAAAAAGGTATAAAACACCAGTAACCTTCCGATGCTTCGATTTGAATAACTATAATAGTTCAATTCAATTTCCTCTTTTGTCACTCAAGCTCAATTGTTGATCTTGATGGTATTGATTAATTCAAAAGTGGTTGGACTCGATAATATGAATATGGTATAAAATTTATGAAGCGAATGCACAACTGAGAATAAACTGGAGGATAATAATAATAATAAGATACATATTTATTTTATTCAAAAAACCCGTTTTAAAGATTCGAATTTTCGTGTTCTCTTGATTTTGGTGAATTCGTTTACTGCTTACTAGATTGAATGTACCTGTTGGGAATTCCACCTTTGCTACTATATTTACCCCGATATGAACTTTTCTCGAGGCTTGAACGGAGTGTAAACAATTTTCTTCAGGAAATTTATACTTTAAAAATTATTGTATGATACAGTAAATAATGACTCAAGTAGTTCCGATCTTCCGATGTTTGAAAGACCAAGATCTCCTTCATCACCACCAATGAGGATTTTGAATCACAACCGAGAAAACCTTGCACAACAAGGCAGTGGACAACAACCCAGAATCAGCGTCAAAGTGGGGAGAATGTCTTATTCACCAATGAATACCGTCCGCCTTAGTTCACCGCGAGTTTCAACGTGCCGGCACCTGATTACGACGGTCCACAACAACGCTACGCTCCATACCATCCTTCTCAATCATCAATCCAGATATAGTCCGTTTCACGAGGGTTTGTACTCACGTCATTGATTTTCTCTCCTTTTCTAACTCATGGAAAGGTTTAAAAACAGACTGAAACGGAATTAATGACGTCATCAACATCGGTCGTTACTTGAATCCAAAATGGCCGCCGAGCAACAGCTGATTTCTATCATCTCAGAATAATTTTGGTTATGTAATCAAGTAATTAATCAAAACAATGCTGTTGTCAAAACAAAAGTCAGGTAGCTTTACTTATGCCACAATTTTGTTGCATAAAATGCCTCGTCGGTATTCAGAATCCGAACAAAATATGATAAAAAAGCTTGTAGCTTATTTTACAAAGGAGAGAGATGCTGGAAAACCTCTCTTACCACTTGCGGCAGTTTTGGAGGTGAGTTGTTTCATGAGACTAGTTATCTGTATATTCATGACTCTATTTCCTCGACTTTTGTAGAGAGTGTCTGATGCCCTGGAAATAGGAATTACCACTGTCAAAAAGATCAATTCCCATCGAATCAAAATTGATGAGGACTTCAAGACATCCATGTCAACTGCAGTTCAGACATCTCGAGGACATCCTCTTCATAGGGTTCACGAGTATACGATACGAAATAGGATTTACGCAATGTTTGCTGCGGGTATTTGAGATATAATCAGTTTCATGCGATATAATATTATTGTTTTGCAGGAGAACATGTCACATTAGACTCACTAAAAATAAATTTGATGAATGTTGATGGTGTGGAAATATCTAAGGCTTCGTTATGTAGAGGCTTGCAAGAATTGAAATTTAAATGGCGGAGGGATACTATTTCCAATAGGAAATATTTAATGGAGCTGTCTCACGTTGTTGAGAAAAGAGTTCGGTTTTTGAGAGCATATACGGATAATGTTACCTCCTGTTACTCGTTAAAACCAGTTTTTTTGGATGAAACGTGGATATACAGGTTAGTGGAAATAAGGTATTTGGAGCCTTTTGATCAAAATGCTATATTTTTTTATATTAGCAAGGGAGCATTTAGAAATAGTTGGCAAGATGGTTCAGTTAAAACTGTTAAAAAGAAAAGTTCAGAAGGCGTCAGATACATAATTTTGCATGCGGGATCAGAGAGCCTTATTTTTAAGTCTGGCTCCAAGTCCAGCGATTACCATGACGCTATGAACGCTGACAATTTCGAAAAATGGTTTCAGGAAAAACTACTTCCCAATTTAGAAGAGCCGTCCCTCATAGTTATGGATAACGCTCCTTACCATTCAAGATTAGTAGAAAAAGTTCCAAATTCAAGCTGGTCCAAACAACTACTTCTTGAATGGCTACAACATAGAAATATTGAATACCCAGCTGTAGCAATGAAAATAGATTTATGGAACATAGTTAAGAAGTCTCTACCTGCTAAAAAAATGATGTAAGCAATACGTCTATTTCTCTTGGATTACATGATTAAAATATTTTATTGTCCCTTCAGAGTTGATGAGCTGGCTTTGCAATACGGTCACCAAGTATTAAGACTTCCACCTTACCATTGCCAATATAATCCCATAGAAATGGTATGGTCGGATTGCAAGAGGTACTATGATTCAAAAATATGTTCAGTCAATCCGGTTACTGCCCCAGCGGTTTTGGGCTTATGGAATGAGGCACTCGAAAGAGTATTGTTTCAAAATTAGCAATGTTAATTTTTCTTTGATGACTCTTACTTTTCTTATAGGTGACTCCTGATAAATGGTCCCATTATTGCCGCCATACGAATGATCTGATCCAGTCTGCTTGGGAAAGAGATCGCTTTTTGGACTCTTCAGATATCCTCCCAGTGATTATAACTTTGAATGACTCAGATTCATCAGAGACTAGTAGTGATGATGAATGAATATTTTGATGCGGCAGAATTTTTATCATTTTATTTTATATTCAGTTCGTGTTATTGATTTCAATTTTTCACCCTGGGAGTTTTTTTTGTAATAAATGACGTTTATTATGTTTTTCTCCCAAATTTATGTGTCATATTTATCACATTATGATTAGGTAGGACGTGATATTTTGCAGTTGATTACTGATTTACGAGGTTTTTCCTTAAAATTTGCGACTCTCCCTCCCCGATAGCCGTTTTTTTAGGTTATAAAAAAATATCAATCATGTATGTATCGCTATTTAATAACTTCTAAAATAACGTCCATACACTATTATTGTAGTATCAAAATAAGCAATCATGGTCAGATAAGTGCTGCCTGAAATTTGATAAAACTTTGATCCTGCATAAAATATCCAACAAGTATTGTGCATTTAAAAACTTCGATCAATTTGTCAGTCAACGGCCGGGTCATGGCGATTTCTTTTTTTCAAATATCGTTCAGGGCCCTTTTGGAACGTTTCAAAGAAGGTTTAAAAATGAAACTTTTTTCTGTGTAACTTTTGAAAAATTTGACTAACACCCTCCGAAAGAGCGGCAATGTGCAGAGGGCTGTGAGTTATGAGTGAGATTTTATAATAACTGAGCGAATGAACAAATCACCATTGAAAATCGGAAAAATTTGGAAAAGTTGCAGTTAGTATATTCCAAAAACTACATATGTCTTGCAATTCCGTTCTACATGATTTTCTCAATGCCTAAGCAATAACGAACTGAAATACCGTAGCGGTGATCACAGTCAGAAGCAGTGAATGATACCAGTCGCTCACTCTCACGATCGCTCCCATCCGGAGACGGATATACACGCGACTAATGATGATTAGTTATTAGATCACTGAACGCGACTATTCGCTTCCGAAGGATGATCAGAATCAAAAATCCGAATAGAAGACAATTCTGAACGTGTTCTGGAGAGCGTTTTGGAACATACTTGCGCGGCTTCTGAACGCTATTGAGATAATATGAATTAGCTACGACATACGTTTTTTTCCAAGTAATGACTTCATCGATGACGTGAGTATGAACCCTGGTGAAACGGACTGTACCTTTCCGGAATCCACCCCCTAGATTATAAGATTTCGACGTTTCCCTTCAGATAGTTGAACTTCCAAGAGCACGGAGGAAGAAGAGGCCGATACTGCCTATAAATAACGAGCAGTCTGCACCATACAGATGGGGAAGTCAATTTGTTCATGCAGAAACCCTCTCCACGTGAATAACCACATGCACCCATCCAAGGAGAGCATCTCGAGTAGACGCAAGAAGAAGAGGCCAAGCTAAAAATGTTGAACCTGAAACTGGAATGAGAGATCATATGGCAAATGAACATATTTATACTAGAGTACTTGGCGGGTATTCTCAATGGAACCTACGACATACTTCATGGAAGAGGCCTATGTCAAATTATTCGTTGCATTTAAAAGGAATACTTACTTCTTCCAGGACCACAAGTTTGTCCTGGATCACTGTTCATCTGCAAAGCTGTGCTAAAGCCGTAATAGAGAGGTTTACTATTCCGTTCACGGCTTTCATGAATTATTTGAACCTCAGTGGAATGGACAAGGACTATTATCTAACACCACCGTGTGTGAGTGCTGGATGGTATTTGAGACCATATTTGTGCCACAGCAGAATCAAGAAGTTCCCTTGCCAGCACCAAAACTTCAAGTTGATGAAATATCGTTTCCTTTTCCGGTTCTGGTCTATTACCACACAGCAACCAACAACTTGACTGGTGTCTATCACAGGAACGTTCACCTTTGAAAAGACTTGCAACAGAATCACAACCAAGACATCCGGATCTTCCAATGCCTGAAAGACCAAGATCTCCGCCACCACCAATGAGGATTTCAGATCACAACCAAGAAAAGCTTGCGCAACAAGGCGGAGGACATCAACCGAGAATCAGCGTGAAAAGTGGAGGGAATTCTTATTTACCACTGCATACCGTTCGCCTCAGTCCACTGAGAGTTTTAACGTGACGGGACTAGATAACGAAGGTCCACAATAACGTTTCGCTCCATACAATCTAGCTCAATCATCAATCGAGAGACCTTTCCGAATTTCTGCCACGAGAGTATGAAATCTCGACGTTCCACTTCAGATAATTGAACATCCAAGAGCACAGAAGAAGGAGAGGCCGATACTGCCTAGAAATAACGAGCAGCCTGTACCATTAAGAGGGGGACGACGGTTTGATCAACCGAAACTGCCCCACGTTAACAACAGTTGATGATGAACAACCACAGATGAAGCAACCCGAGCCTCCGAGGAGAGCACCTCGAGAAGGCATCACAAGAAGAGGCCGAGCTAGAAATGTTGAGCCTGAACCTGGAATGAGAGACCATATGGCAGACGAACAGATGTACTTGACGGGTATTCTCAAAAGAACTCACGACATAATTCAATAAACAGGTCTATTTCATATTATTCCTTGTACGCACAAAGAGGACTTATGTCCTCCAGGACCTCAAGTTTGTCCTGGTTCATCTGCAGAATCTGTGCTAATCCGTAACGGAGAGAAAGGCTCAAGAAAAAGAGGCGGAGCTAGAAATGTTAAACCTGAAACTGGAATGAGGGACTGTATGGAAAATGAACATATACTCGAGTACTTGGCGGGTATTCTCAACGGAACCCAAGACTTAATTCACGGAAGAGGCCTACGTCACATTATTCCTTGCATTCACAAAGAAGACTCACGTCTTCCAGGACCACACGTTTCACTCACTGTTCATCTGCAAAAGCCGTAATAAAGAGATTCACTGTTCCGTTCACGGCTCTCATGAATTATTTGGACCTACGTGCAATGGACAAAGTAGGACCGTCATTAAACCCCATCGTGTGCTGAATGTTATTTGAGCCAGAAGTTGTGCCACAGCAGAATCGAGAAGTTTGTTTGCCAGCACCAGTTTCTCAAGTTGATGGAGTACCGTTCCATATTCCGGTTCAGGTCCGTTACCAGAATCACCAACCGGAACATCAACCACCAAGAGGCCCACATTATCAACCACCGCGTTATAATAGCCCCCCGTCTGATGACACAGAGGGAAGTTTCAAAGTTGATTATTAATTATTGCCATGGACTATTAGATCAATCGGTGAGTTTTTAATCACTTTTTCTATTTTATCACGTGCAATCTTGAATTTTATTTTTCATAATAGCTTTTTCCTCATGAAAACTTTTGTCGAAACTGATCACAGAAAAGTATAAAACACCCGCAAAACCTCCCCATGCTTAGATTTAAATAACTATAATAGTTTTTTTACTTTTTTCTTTTATCACCTGAGATCAATTGTTAATCTTGACGGTATTGATTGATTTTTAAGTTGTTGGACTCGATAATATAAATATGATTTGAAATTTATGAGGAAAATGCACAACTGAGAATAAACTGGAGGATAATAATAAGTTACATTTTTATTTTATTCAAAAAATCCGTTTTATACATTGGGATTTTCGTTTTCTTTTGATTTTGGTCAATTCATTTTCTGCTTACAAGATTGAATGTACCGGTTGAGAATTCCACCTTTGCTTCTACAGGCTGCCAGAGATTCGAGTGCATGCATGGGGACCTCGGTTATTATAAGAGGTACAGGGTCGATTAAATGGATGCAAAGTTGCTAATTCTTATGCTCAACAAAATGTCATTTTCACATTTGAAAAGTTCCCACTACTTCCGAACATATTCGAAAAAAAAAAACGGAATTTCGCAAAAACGTTATCATTATTTCCTGAGTTCATTTGAGAAGATATTTCTAGATGAATTGCACTTTCTCATTGCCACTTTTTCATATCTACAATATGACGGTATCAGATCGAAAATCTGACGTTTCATCTTAGAGCCGCCATCAAGTTCATTTTTTCAAATATGGACCTGAATTTCTTATTTTATTTCTAGTTATCTTTTAACGTCCTTAATGGATTGAGGTAACGCAACCGTCGAAAAAATACTTATCTGAAAAATAATACCAGAGGAATGAGTTAGGCAACCCTTGTCTCCCTAACACATAGTTTGGATCATAAATCCATCTTCATTCGACACGTTATTCTCATGAGAAAACATACACAACTAAACAAGACTAATTGACTGAACCAAAATCGAAATAACATCCAATAACGATAGATTCGATGAAATTGAATTAAACCCACAAATGATATAGAAAATAAAAAAAAAACACAGAGAAAAATTAATCACTATCTTCAAAAGTGTTCAAAAATATTGCCATTTTACAAAATATTATGATATAATAATGATGGGTGAATAATACTTGAAAATATTGAGGTTGCTAGGGAAATTCATTACTCTACACTCTCATCTAATCACATCAATGCCTCAAGGATGTCAAAAGATAACTGAAAATGAAATGAAAATTTCAGGTCCGTATTTAAAAGAACAAAGTTCATGATGGCAGCTCGAAGACGAAACGTCAGATTTTTTATTGGATGACATCATCTTGTAGAGGAGAAAAAGTGGCAATGACAAAGTGTAATTTATTTTAAAATGTCTTTCCAAACAAACACAGCAAATAATAAAAACGTTTTTGTGAAATTTCGTTTTTTAACTGAGATCCCTATGCATGCACTCGAATCTGTGGCTCCCTGTATATCTACTCCAATATGAACTTTCGTCGTGGCTTGAAAGAAGTGTTTACTATTTTCTTTACGAAATTCATACATCAAAAAAATTATTCCATTATACAGTAAAGAATGACTTCACAATTACATTTCAAAAAGTATTATCTTATCACACAGCAGCCAACAACTGGCCTGGTGACTATCACAGGAACGTTCACCCTCGACAAGATGTGCTACAGAATCACACAATGCCCGAAAGACCAAAATCTCCTTCATCACCACCAATGAGGATTTTAGATCACAACCAAGAAAACCCTGCGCAACAAGGCGAAGGACAATAATCCAGAATCAGCGCGAAAAGTGGAGGGAATGCGAATTCCAACGTGCCGGCACCTGATATCGACGGTCCACAACAACGTTTGGCCCCATATAATCCAGCTCAATGGACAATTTGACATTATTGAAAGTCACTAGCGAAAAATATTTTCCGAAATACCCAAAAATATACTAAATAAATGAAAAAGAAGACGCGAATTTCACTGTATGATCGCAAACGGGGTGGGGCCATATTACCCTCCCGAGAGAGAGAGAGAGTCATCTCAGTCAATACGACAGACGGAGATAGAAAGTGTATTCTGTGACGTAGTGGATGTTGATCGGCGCTCTTTAATCGGTGATCACTACATTATTAGAGGTCGTAGGTTGATTTTTTAAAAATCAATGGCATCAGTACTTACTAATCCCCATATTTTTCATATTTCCAAAAACTCTGCAAATTGTCTATAATCAATCCAGAGACCTTTCCGAGATCCAGCCCCGAGAGTATAAGATCTCGACGATCCACTTTAGATAGTTGAACATCCAAGAGCACGGATGAAGGAGAGGCCGATACTGCCTAGAAATTGTAGAATTCACAATTTCCACTTTAATGTTACTCGTCAATTAGTCTTCTGAATCTATCTAATTATTTTTCACAGCTGATCAGTTCTGAGGGGGTATTGCAATATTTCCCTTCCTTATTCCGTGTATGGTAATGAGGTGTAATCTTTTGGGGTCATTTGCTGCTTGTTCGTTTTATTATTTGCTCTATGCCAAACACTTGACAATGTTGACTCGACTTTTGATTGATGGAACCAGGGCGAGTTCAGAAACTTCACATCCGGTGTGAGTGTGATCCAAGTGTCACATACTAACCGTTCAGATATGGCAAACCGATCTACTTCTTATTCAACCCTGCTTATGAAGTATCATAAAAACTATTTTTATGACACTTTATAAGCCCAGATGAATAAAAGGTTGGTGTGAAAACAACCCATATTTCAAGCAACTTCTGCAATTTTGTTCGACAATTATATATTTATGTGAATAAATGCTAGTCATAGTGTTTTGAGACACACAGAGTTTTCTTCCACTTTAGACATCACAGTGAATCTTTTCACCAGTTTCTCAAGTTGATGAAGTACCGATCCATATTCCGGTTCAGGTCCGTTAGCACAATCACCCACAGAAACAGCAACTCCCAAGATAACCACATTACCACAATTATAAACCGAAACAGGAACCACCAATAGGCCAACATTATGAACCACTGGGTCATGACAACCCTCTATGGAATGACAGCGAGTGGAGTTTCAAAGTTGATTATTAATTCTTTGTTCGCATATTGCCATGGACTATTATTGCAATCGGTGTGTTTGAAGTTTAAAATACCCGCAAAACATCCCGATGCTTAGATTTAAATAACTACAATAGTTCTTTTTACTTTCCTCTTTCATCACTCAGGATCGTTTTTTATTTTTGATGGGATTGATTGATTTCAAAGTTGTTGGACTCGGATATAAATATGATTTGAAATTGATGAAGAGAATTCACAACTGAGAATATACTGGGGATAATAATGAGTAACATTTATATTATTCATTCAAAAATCTGTTTCACAGAATCGAATCTCCGTTTTCTCTTGGTTTTGTTTAATTCATTTACTGCTCACAAGATTGAATGTACCTGTTAGGATGCCCACATTCGCTTCTTTATTTACTCCAATATAAACTTTCCTCGTGGCTTGAACGTGTATACTATTTTCTTCATGAAATTTATATTTTAGTAGTATATTATTCAACGAGCGGGAAAGGGTGATCACGAGGGGGAAAAGATGGGCAAACTTCATCCTCGTGAGTAATATCCATTTCCCGCGAGTAGAATACTATACTTTTTCTATGATTATCTAATACTTGAAGCGAACTTTGAAATATTCAATTTCATTTGGACCGCACTTTTTGAGAACTGGTTTACTCAAAGTGAGGTTAGGTTGATAACACAATGTGACAATGACTATAAAACAAGTATGGACGGTCAAATGGGCTGTTTCAAAATGATGTATTTGAAGGTTGACATTTTGTCGAATGTTCTGATTGGCTCTAAAACAGTGGAGTGAGAATATGTTCATTTCATTGGTTAAAAACAATTGAGTATTGAAAAAAAAGTCACTGGTATGAGTACAAGTTACATTAACCCATAGAGAGTGGATGTATAATACATCTATTATCGAATAGTCATAGAAAAAAATTATTTTATAATGCGGTAAAGGATGACTTCTCAATAATATTTTAAAAAGTGTAAGGTATTATATCACACAGCAACCAACAACTTGACTGGCGACTATCACAGGATTGTTCACCTTCGACAAGACGTGCTACAGTATCACAACCAAGTCGTCCCGATCTTCCAATGCCTGAAAGACCAAGAACTATTTCATCACCACCAATCAGGATTCCAGATCACAACTTTGCGCAACAAGGCGAAAGACAACAACCCAGAATCAGTGTGAAAAGTGGGAGGAATGTCTTATTTACCACTGAATACCGTCCCCCTCAGCCAACCTCGAGTATCAACGTGCCGGCACCTGATAACGACGGTCCCCAACTATAATATTGTTGATTTTAGCACGACTTCCAGTCCTCTATATTAATTATAATTACCATGTAGTAATCCCCCGGATACTCACAAATGCCACTATATTTTAAAGAAGTTCGGCCCTGCGCTTCTCACACCTATCCCCAACTCCTCTGCTGTCTCTTCATTATTCCTTTACTGCTCACAGAGAACGCCACGCGACTCAAAATTCAAGAAGAATTTTCTCGATTTGTAGTGTGATTCTTGATTTGCTTAAGGTACTTATTGCATGTAAGTATTGTTATATCTGTCGTTGAACTTTTTAGCATGGGGAAAGGAAAAAGATCATCATCTCCAAGTAATATTTCCAAAAAAGCTCTCTTGAAGAGATTAGAGAGGTTAGAGAAAAGAGACCGACGCAGCTCTCGGCGTTACCATCGTTCCCGATCCCGTTCACGTTCCGACCATTCAGACTCAAGCGAAGAAAGACGTCGCAGCCGATCTCGCTCTCGCTACAGCCGTGTGTTGGACAAAGATCGTCATAGCGGGAAGGGTGATCGGGCAAATAAGCGTAGTCGGAGTGAAAGACGGGATGAGAAAGACCCATTGTCGCATTCTCTAGACCAGCGCCCGCGACGCTTGAATGTGTCACGGTCGGCTGAGAGAGACAGGGTAGGATGCCCGAGTGTTGTGACTTATTCGCACGAGAATGTAAATGAGCATTCTGATGTTTTGGATATAGAGATGGGCGAGGGGTCTATCCTGGATTGTGGAACACCTCCTCATTCAGACAGAAATAGCGTAATTCAGACAGAAATAGCGTAGACGTTCCAAGAGGCACGCCTACGTTAATGATAAATGACGATGAGATTTTAGACACTGAGGTTTTAAAAATCTTAGGTGATGATCCCAAGAAGGAGAATCGCAATTATTTAGCTTTCAATACTGCAGTATGTTCTAGATGGTCTCATATTTTATCTCATAATATTTCTGAGGAAGATCGAAGAAATCTTTATGATCAATATGTGATTCCGGAAAATTTGATCATTCTAAATCCTCCTGAGGTAAACCTGGAGGTTGTTCCCCATCTTTCCTCTTATCACAAGAGCCGAGATGAAGGATATGTTGCTCTTCGGAAACAATTGGCTCATAGCTTAACAGCTTTGGTACCCTTAATGTTTTACTAAGTGAGAAAGATGCTATTCCGGAACATCTAAGGCATACTTTGCTAGGTCCATTATGGGACTCAGGCCGTTTGCAGGCTGGTTTGTTTTCGAAAATATCCCAGATCAGACGCACTGCTATTATTCAGGCCAATAATAAGCAGTTTAAAAAAATAGCCGAAAAAACGCACCCTGAAAAATTCTTAATTAGACCAGATTTGGGAAGTAAATTCAAGGAAGCTAAGCTTCTAGAGAATATGGGCAAAAATCTTTTTTCTGCATCGACAACCACAAGTGGAAAGAATAAAACAAACAATTTGCGTCTTTCGGGAGGAAAAAGAGAGGGGGGAACAGGGTCATACTCGGGAAACCGACAGCGCCCGTTTCGTCAGTGGAGGGAGACGAAAACGGGGAAAGGGCCACATCACCCCTCAAAGACTCCGTACCAACACCAACAGCGATACAACAGCAGTTCCCGGCGCACCAGGAAATAATTGTGAGTAAACCCCAATTTGCTGGACGGTTAAAACATTTTATTCATAATTGGAAGAGTTTGACTTCCAATAAAGTTATACTGTCATGGGTTAATGGGGTTATAATACCTTTTTCACGAGAACCAAGACAAAACTTTTTGCCCTCATGTCGACCTTCAAATGATAATCTAATGCACGAAGCCATCAATGACCTGTTGAGAATGGGTGCAATAAAGACCTGCAAAGCTGTATCAAATCAGTTTTTGTCAAGTTATTTCTTAGTAAAGAAGCCATCGGGGAAAACCCGTTTTATATTGAATTTGAAAAACTTGAATAGGTTCGTATCTGCTTTCCATTTCAAAATGGAGGATCACCGAACGGTATCACGAATGATTCAAGAGGGTGTTTATATGTGCACAATAGATCTAAAGGATGCCTATTTTTTTAATTCCCGTGCATCCTAAAAACTATAAGTTTTTACGTTTTCAATGGAATGGAAAACTATACGAATTCGTTTGCATACCTTTTGGCTTGTCTTGTGCTCCATACATATTCACCAAGTGTATTAAACCAATAGTAGCCAAACTTCGCAGTCAGGGCATCGAGTGTGTAAATTATCTTGATGATTTCCTCATATTTGGTTCGTCTTTTGAGAGCTGTGCAAAGAGTACCAAATTTGCAGTTAGTTTGCTAACATCTTTGGGATTTGAGGTTAATATGGAAAAAAGTTTTCTCCAACCGTCAAGATTTCGTAAATTTTTGGGATTTATCTTCAATTCTCAGGACATGTGCATTTGCTTGCCATATAACAAGAAAATCATTATTCAATCAGGTGTTAATAAGTTTTTAAAATATAGAAAATGTACCATCAGAGAATGGGCATGTTTCATAGCTATGCTATGCTATGCTTGCGCTGCTATGAAGTTTGGTTGGTTATACACGAAATTATTAGAAAGGGAAAAGTTTTTGAACCTAAAAATTAACAATATGAATTTCGATGCCAAAATGACAATAACCGACAAAGTTATGCCTGACCTGAACTGGTGGAGAGATAATATCCTTTAAGTAAATAATAATTTAAGGCACGACAAATTTATTTTGGTTATTTTTACTGACGCAAGCTTGTCAGGTTGGGGTGCTTGTACCAAAGATCAAAAAACCAATGGTTGGTGGACACAGGAAGAAAAAACCAAACACATAAATTATCTCAAACTAAAGGCTATTTATCTTGGTTTGAAAAGTTTTGCTAGGGATCATAGTAACTGTGATATTCTAATCAGATGTGATAACACAACGGCTATCGCCTATATAAACAGAATGGGCAGTATTCAGCATGTAGAATTAAATTTCCTAGCAAGATGTATTTGGCAATGGTGTGAAGAGAAAAATATTTTTATAGTTGCTTCATATATCAACACCTATGAAAATAAAGAAGCTGATTATGAATCGAGAAAGGTTTTGACTAAGACCGAATGGTCTTTGTCATCACAAGCCTTCTCAAAAATAAAAAATCAGTTTGGTTGTCCAGATATCGACTTGTTTGCATCCAGTCTTAACCAAAAGTGTCATACATTTATATCTTGGCATCCTGACCCAAATTCTGTAGCCGTCGATGCGTTCACCATTTCTTGGCATAATTTAAAATTTAATGCATTTCCTCCTTTTAGCCTAATTTTGTGAACAATTCAAAAGATTATAGTAGACCAGGCGAGGGGTATAGTTGTTGTTCCGTGGTGGCCATCGCAGCCGTGGTTTCCCTTATTTCTTAAACACAAAATAGGAAAGCATATTTTTTCAAACCACAGCCTAATTGGATGATGATAATTGAAAAGGAACCAAGCGCCAAATGGCAAAATTCTGGGTAATTGAACCATCCGACAGTTTGAAATTTATTTTTAATGTGTAAAAGGTATCAAGTGCCTAGAAGGGTCATGGCGACATCTATTGACCAACGATCCAAGCGACTTCTTTCGAAAACGCAGTTTTCTGTTATAGAAAAAGACCCAAAGCCGGGTTCTGTTTATAAATGAAACTATTGGCACATGGTTCTGTTTAAATTTCCAAACAATTTTGTTTGTGATAACAGAGTGAGTGTCATTGTCGTATTTTTGGACATCATTCAAACTAAAAATGAGCGAAAGATCCAAACGAATCCTCACCAATGCCTTGCGACTCAACCAGGATGAGCCATCGAACGAAACA